>CM062820.1:1082292159-1082892159 GCA_031772625.1 Pinus tabuliformis | reverse complement strand
TAACTTGATGTTCACTTTCATGTTTAGAGGGAGTTATGATTAACTCTATTTTGATAGGCTCAATATAATGCCTTCATTGATGATGACTAAAGGAAAGTGATATGAAAGGTTGATGGCTTGAATCCTGTCACAAGATTGAAGGAAGAAGATGGCTCTACAACATCCAGGAAGAAAGAAGCTCAATATGATGAGATACAAAGGAAAGAAGGAGCCATGCAACTATCTCCATGAAGAACTGGTAGCTGATACACTTATGAAGACAAGCTAGAGAGCTTGTGGTTATGACTTCCCAATTGAAAGGAAGTGAAAGAATCTCCTCTATATTTGAGAGGGAGTAAGAAGTCTCCTTGAATATTTGTAAAGGAGGAAGGATCAATTTTCCGATTAAGAGGGAATGAAGATATCCTCCCTGGTTAAGAGGGAGTGATGATGGACATTGTATTCTCTTTTATTGTGTGTCATGCACTAGGCCAGGACTAACAACCGTATGTCTAAGTCAAGGCCATGTTAGGGAGAATGGAGGATTGGATAAGCATCTGAGATTTTCTTGAGGATAGAAAATCCAAGATAGGAAGTGGACAAGCACGCTTTGAGGATTGGACAGGTATCCAAGACAAGACTGGTCGAAGAGGACCGATATTCTTTGAGTATTGGGAATCCAAGATAAGAATAGTCCTAAAAGGACATACCTAGTGAACATTTGGATGGGGTATGTAGTATGTACCTTGAAGAGGTAGCGTAGTATCTCACGTAAAGCCTCCCTACATTATGCAGTTGTCTAAGAAAGAGCTTGTCAAGTTAAGGCCTTACTATGTTGACAATGTTGGTCATGATGCTGATGCTTAAAGATGGCTTACCAATTCGACTCTTCTTATGATAACTCTTTAGTTTGAGAATATCCTTGTACCAGTTGTACAATTATGAATACCTCCCTAGTTAAGAGGGAGTGTTAGAAAATGTAACTAGTTTCGGTCTTCATAATTGTCATTATACTCATGTCAATATGTATATCTTATGTTACAAGAAAAAGAAGAAAGATAAATATTATTTTTAAACATGGGTTTTATGCTTCATTTTATTAGTCATCTAGGTCAAGCATGCATTTCATGCTCCTAGGGTTTGTCATATTTTTCTTGAGTGAAGAGAGTCTATGTCACTTGTATAAGACTGTATTGGGCAAATTGTAACATGTAAAAGATATTAATCGTGTTTCTAGATAGTCCTATGAGCCTCCTGTAGGAATTTACAGGGTAAATTCCTTAGATAGAACACCAAAGGACACAGCTCAAAAACAGATCACAGATCAGTACACGAGTATTCTTGACGTGGTTAAAACCCTCAAAGAGGGAAACAGTCCATGGCTTGAGCCAACGCGGCCACTTCAGGGAATTTATTACTGTAAAAGAAAGAAAATTTACATAAGCTTCTTTCACGAACGGTCATCGGACAAATGACCCTCCATGCTCTTTAAATAGAGATCATGGACCAATCGGGTGTTAAGCACATATCAAGTATCGGTAATACCGAGGAGAGAATGAACCGTCAGATCACTTCATGTCTAGAACATATCGTGACCGTCGGATTGTAAGTTACAAAAAATACATTCTAAAGAAACACACTTTACCTAACTATACACTAGACCAAGTTATACTTAATTATTTCCTACGTGTCGGAATATCCTAACATCCTCCCTTAAGAACAATTTGGGATATGATTGAAGGATGTACAAAAATGACACAATAGGAGAAGGAAGGAGGCATTAGAGCCTCTCCCCCTTAGTGACAACTCCCTGAACTCCAACCATAAATCGAAATTTAGTAAACTTCGCCTCTGTGAGAGTCTTTGTAAAGATGTCTGCAACTTGGTCATTGGTTGAACAATATTGTACTTCAAGAAAATGATATTGAATGAGCTTTCTGACGAAGTGCATGTGTAATTCAATGTGTTTGTTGCGTTGATGTTGGACTAGATCTTTGCATAATTGAATGGCACTTTGATTATCACACCAAAGTGTAGTCGGATGTTGCTGCTGAAAACCAAACTCTGACAGGATCTGACGAAACCAAAGGGCTTCCTTACTAGCTTCAACGACGCCATGATACTCTGCTTCTGCTGAAGAAAGAGAAATGGCACTTTGTTTCTTGCAAGCCCATGTAATAGGTCTAGAACCAAGAGTGAAGACATAACCTGTAGTAGACTTTTGATCATCAGGGTCTGGTGCCCAATCAGAGTCAGTGAAACCAACCAATAAAGGAGATGCTTTTGCATTGTAATGAATCCCAAACTGAACTATACCTTGAACATAATGAAGTATTCTTTTAGCTACTTTCCAATGACTTTCATGTGGTTTGTGCATAAACCAAGCAACAAGGCCAACAACAAAGGAAAGGTCAGGATGGGTATGGGTCATATACAATTTTTTTCCAACAAGCTGACGGTATAGGGTAGCATCAACTTCAGGGGAAGTACAAGTCACTGAAAGTTTGACTCGAGACTGAAAGGGAGAAGGGGCTAGCTTAAAGTCTTCCATGTGAAAGTGGCTTAGAAGGTCACAGCCATACTTGGACTGGGAAAGGGAAATACCTTATTTGGATTGCAAGACTTCAAGACCAAGAAAATAATGCAGTTGTCCTAATTCTGTCATTCCAAACTGCTTTTTAAGGCTAGGCTTCACATGGTTTATAAGGTTGGGATCACTACCAGTAAGGATAAGATCATCAACATAAAGAACAAGAATGATAAGGGACTTACCCAATTTCTTGGTGTAGACAGTATTGTCAGAATGACACCTAAAAAAGCTAGTATCTAAAAGAAAGCTATCCATTTTGGCATACCAAGCCCGAGGGGCTTGCTTAAGACCATAAAGGGACTTCTTAAGCTGACATACAAGGCTAGAGTTCTTTTGTATAAAGCCAGAAGGTTGTTCCATATAAATTTCTTCATGCAAGTCCCCATGCAAGAAGGCAGATTTAATATCCATCTGATGGACTTCCCATTTGAAAGAGGCAGCAAGGGAAAGAACAAGGCGGATAAAGTTCATTTTGGCAATAGGGGAGAAGGTTTTAGTATAGTCAATGCCTTCAACTTTTGAAAAACCCTTAGCAACAAGATGAGCTTTATGTTGATCAACTTTTCCATCTGGTCCAAACTTGGTTCTGTAAACCCATTTGCATCTAACAAGTTTTCGTCCCTTTGGTAGAGGAACAAGGTCCCATATATCATTTGCCAATAATGAATGATATTATTCATTCATAGATGCGTCCCAATCTGGATGGCCTGAAGCTTCTACAAAGGTACCAGGATCATAATTTGCTCAAGCTTGAGCTAGTAAAGAAGAGGCTCTATTGAACTGAGAATGTGTACGACGCTGATTTGTAGGATCACTTGCAAGAGCACTTGCTGCATCCCGAGTAATGCGAACCCATTTTGGAAGCTAAGGAGTTGAAGGAGGATCCCGAGAAGGTGGGGGAAGATTGTCATCCTTGCTGTCATCTTCTGAAGAAGGAATATTTTCAGAAGTAGAAGAGCTAGAGAGAGGTGGCACAACCGTCGAACTAGGCACGTAGGCCGATATATTTTCATCAAACTTTACATCTCTTCTAATGATTATATTTTTGGATTTAGGTTGAAGAAGTCTATATCCTTTGACATCTTTAGAATATCCAGCAAAAATACATTTTTTACTCTTAGGTTCTAAAGCTTTATGTTTCTCATATGGAATATGGGCCCATGCTTCACTTCCAAAAACACGAAAGTGACTTAAATTTGGTTTAATTGAGCTCCATGCTTCTTCTGGAGTGATATTCTTTAAAACCCTAGTAGGAGTGCAATTTACTATGTAATTTGCATAGTTAATTGCTTCTACCCAAAAATTACGACTAAGTCCTTTAGATTGAAGCATACAATTAGCAATTTCCCTTAAGGTGCTGTTTTTCCTTTCAACTACACCATTTTGTTGTGGAGTATATGGAACAATATGTTGCAATTGAATTCCATGCTCAGTGCAAAAGTTGATGAATTTGTTGTTAACATATTTTCCGCCATTATTAGATCTTAGCTTAAGAATTTGATGTCAAGAGTGTTTCTCAACAAAGGGCTTAAAGGCTAAGAACATGTTAAAGACTTCACTCTTGAGTTTTAAGAAATATACCCAAGTGCGTCTGGAGAAATCATAAATGAAAGTTAAGAAATACTCGTAACCAGAGAATGAAACAACTGGAAGTGGACCACATAAATCACTATGCACTAGTTGTAAGGGGGCTGAGGCGTGCCAAGAGGCACGTTTTTCAAAACTATCCCGATGATGTTTTCTGAGTACACATCCGGAACAAACACCATACCATAGGAAGACCTGTCACCATATTTTCTTTACATAGATTTTGAAGGGAGCGATAATTTAAGTGACCAACTCGCTCATGCTAAAGTTTGCTCACTTCATCATTATGAGCAACAAATACCGAGGGAAGAGTTACTAACTTACTGGCACAAAGATGTTAAACTTATACAACCTTGTAGAATCATTAGCAATGCCAGTAGCTAAAATCTGTCTAGGATCTCTTAGGTCCTTAACTACAACATTATGAGGTGAAAATTCAACAGTTTTACCTTCACCTGACCTTCACCTGAATGCGTTATTTGATATACAGATAGAACGTTGTAGGATAAGGTAGGAACACATAATACATCATTAATATGGCCATTGTCTAGATGAATAGTTCCAATCCCTACAACTTTAAGAGATCTATCATCACCAACATATATATTTTTGGTGTTACAATCATTTAAAGAAGAAAACATGTCTTTGTTTTTGGCCATGTGATAATAAGCTCCAGAATCAATGAGTGACTCATGAGAATGAGAAGAAGATACATTTAGTGCATAACCAGACCGAGATGCTTTACAACCACATGCAGAAAGTGTTATTCCTGAAGATGAAGTTGAAGTTGAAGAGTGCTCCAAATGGATGTTATGCTTCTTCATTGATACATCCAAGGCTTCCATCTTCTTAAAGCATTTGGATTCTAAGTGGTCATCGTGATTACAAAAGTTGCAATGTCTATCAGTGTTCTTCCCTTTGTTTTTAGTTGCCTTATCATTTTGTTGAGTTGATTTTTCATTTTGAGACTTAAATGGGTTAGGCCCTTGTTTGGTTTAGGACCATTCTTTTTATGATGCTGCTTCTTAGGATTCTTTGAACATGGTTGCTGCTGGGTTGCTAAGGCTTTCTTAGAAGAGTTTCCAGTATTAAGAAGACCAAAATGTAAGAGTTTTTCTTGTTCTCTTATTAAAGAATCACAAAAGGTATCAAAAGAGGGGGGCTTGTAGTCTTGTCATTGAGAAATAAAGGCTTCTCTAGTGGAATGGAAGGTGGAAACAAACGCAGAATAGGCTGGTCCTAACTTAGTTAGAATGGAATAGATAAGGCTACCATCTTCTTTCTTAACCTTAACACCTTCCAAGAGAAGTATAAGGGTCTAGAACTTGGACAAAAGATCTTCAATGGAAGAACAATTATTGGGGTCCAAAGCAAGCAACTCATTTTCGAGTTGATGGGCTCTAATTTCATTTTTAATTCCAAAAACAATAGTGAGTTTTTTCATTGCTTCATCGGGGGTATCAATTTTTGTGATATGGAATCTAAGTTCTAGGGAAATAGACATCCCTACCAACCCACGTGTTTGATCTTGCTTATTTTCCCATTTGGCTTGCTTATCTTTATCTTGAGGTTTAGACTCTTGGCATGAAACTATTCTATAAAGACCTTTACGTCTAAGTAAATCCATCATGTAGGATAGCCATTGGAAGTAGTTGGTGCTGTCAAGAATAACTAGGCATGGACTTTCCATTTTAAAAGAAATTGAAGCTGTATATGCTAAAACTAAGTGTTCGAACGGAAAGATCTCGAAAAATTAGGTCGATTAAAAAAAAAAGGCTCTAAAAGCAACTTTCAGATGAAGAAGTTATGGTTTTTTGAAGAAAAGTTGTTGAAGATGCCAACGAACCACGTGGATGTTGGGAAGTTGATAATAATGTTATATTTAAAAAAAAAATTCCTCCCCTTTCCAAACTTAATCTAATTAGCTCATCTTTAAAAAAAAATACTTTATGTGACCCACTTTTATAAATAAGTGAAAGTCACTTTTACAATGGTACTCAAAAACTATCCACTAAATTGTAACTTAAATAAAAGATAAAGCGACTTTAGAATTATGAGTGACTCACTTTTTATAATGGGTGAGAACACCTTTACATAAAGTAATTTTAAAATATAAGTTACATGTGCTTTTTGAAAAGTTAACTCTGCAAAAAGAAAGACTTGAACCCAAGCCCTCAATTCTCATAAAGTAACTTTAGACCAAGTGAGCTAGTAAAAAGATTTATTAATTGTTGGAAAGGAGGAAGTTTTTTTTTTTTTGCTCATTGAAGCTTTGGGGTGCATGCTTACTTGAAAACCCCTTTTTCCCTACAAAACAAAAAAAACAACCACACAAACCAAACAGACAAACAAAAGTATCCAAACCTTACGGCTTAAAGTTAGATTTGGCTGGAAACTAGATATTTTCCTCAAAGTTTCTGATTTTCCGAGATCACACCAAGGCGTAGCGGAAAAGAGCATACGCTTGAGAAAAATCCCTTCTTTCTGTTTCTGGTTTGCCCAGATCGCACAGAGTCGCGGGGCAAAGAGCATACACAAAAATAAAAGGTATAGATCCGGTAATAAAATTTTTATATATCACTATAAACCGAAATAAACAGAGAGAGAAATAACTATCACTGCAAATAAAGACCATATACCTCCAGAATTTAAAAATGACGTAGCTAGGACTACCGGAAACCTTTTTGCTTGAAACGAAAGGGGTTCCCCTTTGGAACAGATGCTCCTAACACAAGAGAGCAATCCTCTTGCCCTGAAAGCGGTCATAAACAGTAGATCTAGGAAACGACAGTCAGATGCAGTTGTACTAGCTTCGGATTTGGATCACCAACAGATGCGGCCCTCGAATTACTCTGATACCACGTAGGAATTTATAAGGTAAGTTCATTAGATAGAACACCAAAGGACACTGCTCACAAACAAATCACGGATCAGTACACTAGAATTCTTGACGTGGTTAAAACCCTAAAAGAGGGAAACATTCCACAGCCTGTGCCAATGTTGCCACTTCAGACAATTTATTAATGTAAAAGAAAGAAAACTTTCATAATCTTCTCTCATGAACGGTCACCGGACAAATGACCCTCTATGCTATTTAAATAGAGATCATGGACCAATCGGGTGTTAAGCCATGAATCAAGTATTGGTAATATCGAGGACAGAATGAACCATCAGATCACTTCATGTCTAGAACATATCGTGACCGTCAGTTTGTAAGTTACAAAAAGTACATACTAAATAAACACACTTTACCTAACTATACACTAGACCAAGTTATACTTGATTATTTCCTATGTGTCGGAATATCCTAACACCTCCAAGCACAAGTTGGCCTTAACAGTGACAAGTCATCCTAAAGAGGGGTATTCGACCTCATGGAAAGGCTATATATACATGCAACTTCGACTTCCTTTATCACCAATTCAATCTGCAATAACAAGAGTTCGATATCAAGCAAGAAGAAGAGCGAAAAAAGGCTACAAATTGAGGAAGAAGACCAAGTGAAAGAAGGAGACCTAATTTCCATTCTTTTTTGTCCACACCTGTGAGGGTTAGGATTTTTGTAGGCCGAGAATTGCAGGTTTGAGTTGCAGAAGGCCGAAAATTTTAAATCCAAGTTGCATAATCGCTGAAGCACTGTCTTGACCTAGCTTTGACTATTGTCGACTTTGGAGACATTGTCCTTCTTGAGGAAGGAGTTCTTGGAAGAATTGTCACATGCCAGAAAGAAGTACTTCTATTGTTTGAAGGGACTGAAGCTACAGACTTGAAGCTGGAAGCTAGTTGAAGAACGATTGACTCTTGTTGACTTGGTTGATATTTCACCTCATTGGAAGAGAGTCTTGGAGGTTGACTTGGTGCCCAGAGGAGGACTTGGTCTAGGGTTTTGGGTTTTGGTTTTCTCATTTGAAGCATATTCTATAAGAAGAGAAGAGATTCTTTTTGGGTTTTCCCCTTGGAGGGGTTTTGCCTTGGCTTGGAGCCTACTTCTTGTGTCCATTGTCTTTATTGTTTTGCTCTTGATAATTGTTTGATGAAAATATTTAATAAAGAAACATAAGTAGATAACTAAAGTTCACAAGCAATTATTAAGGTTAAGGAGAATTTGAATTAATAGCTGCCGTACTACATTCTCCAACATGGTTTCAAAGCTAAGGTGAACAAAGACAAGGTAGCTGGAAGATCATCTTGTTGACATAAGAAGGAAGTGCTTGTCAAGGGGATTCATTTGCAAAAGGACACAGGGAAAGAAGAAGAAGGCCTATTGAAGAAGAAGAAGGAAGATCACTATATCAAGTTACCATTGAAGACATCATCATCTTAAGAAGGATCAAGCTCTCGTTGAAGAAAGGAAGGATAAGCTTTTGTTGAAGATTCTCTAAATACATCATCTTGGAGAAAAAGAAGCATCAAGGAATCTTGGGATCATCATCCTTTATTTAAAGCTATTTGAAGACACTATTGTTGAAGGGATCCTAGAAGTCATCATTACAGGGCATCATTGAAGTCTCTTTGAAGGTCTTGAAAGTATCAAGATAGTTGGAGACATCATCAAGAAGGAGGACTCTTGGTTGACAAGTATCATATTGTCTTCTATGTCTCAATCTATAGATCATATGGCTACATTTTGCAAGGAAAGCAACAAGCTTGTTGGATCAACAAACTTCCTAGCATGGAAGAAGAGGATTGACTTGGCATTCACAAAAAATGAAGTCATGGAATATGTCCTTGGTGAAGTGGCTATACCAGACAAAGAGAAGACTCAAGAGTTAGCAAAATACAAGAAGGGAGAAGTGAGAGCACAAAGAATCATTGTTGAATCCATAAAGGATCATCTAGTTCCCTTTGTTGTTGATTTGAAGACATCCAAAGCTATGTATGATAAGTTGGTAAAGTTGTACTCTATAAGTACATCAGGCCAAAAGATTTCCTTGAGAAATCAACTATATAGAATAAGGAAGTCAAATGATGAAGACATGGTCACTTATATCATGAAGATCTCACAAATAAGAGACCGGTTGCAAGGTTTTGGGGAAACTGTTTTCGACTATGAAATGACTATTTGTGTATTAAATGCTTTGCCACTTGATTGGAGCCATTTTGCAACTAGTATCTACTCTAAAAAGGATACTACACCTTTTGATGAGTTGTGGGCTCAAGTAACTTGGAAGAATCTAGAATCAAGGCAAAGGATGACGCCAAATCAAATGAAAGGTCTCAAGTCTTTATTGCGAGGTCCAAGAAGATGAGGAAAGTAAAGTTTGGAAAGTCCAAAAGAAAGACAAATATGTCCAAGATTCAATGCTTTGGATGCAATGAATATGGACATTTCAGAGGGATTGTCCAAACAAGATGAACAACAAAAGAAAGGAAAGAACTGAAGCTCACGGTTCTTTACTACTGAAGGAAGCTCCATCTATACTAGGTTCTTTATGCAATTTGTCTTTCTTTTATTAAGTAGAAAGTAGAGTAGCATGCATTGTTGTATACTCTAGGAGAGTCTTGGTTTTTGTAAAAGCATGGCATCATAGAAAGAAGCATGTGATGGTAGGAGAATTAGAGTCTACTTGGTTAAGTTACATTGGTAGAAATCATCTAGCTTACACGAATGAGAAGAAATGGGATCATATTGCATATTATAGTTCATCCAATCATTTTTTAACATAATCTTCGAGGTAGTCATTTTGCAGAGAGGGATCATCAAGATCTTATAAGAGCAATCATTTTGGAAGGTTCTTATAAGGAGCATTATGACATGACTGGTATATACTCTAGCTAGTATAGAAATGATACTCTTGAAGGATGAAGGAATGCAAATGGTCAAGTTCTAGCATGAAAGGCATAATGAAAGTCTTCTTGGAAAAAGAAACCTATCTTTGACAGGTATAAGAAGCAAACTCATTTAGGAATGGATGGCTAGATGATTGCATTGAAGCAAAGGTATGCTCATTTTAAGTAACTCTTCTCTAGGGTAGGGTTCATATCTATAAGAATCTTACAAGAAAGAGTTGGTTGGTGAGTCTTCCATATGGTGACATGATGCTTGTAAGAAGAAATTTGACATGCTTTAGATCAAGACTCTCATATAAGATGTTGAAGTTTCTAAGTCTATCAGTTAGAAACCCTCCATGCACTTTATTGATTTATTCCTACCTACTTGTTTCGTTACTTAACAAGTTATTTACATTGTAAACACTGGAAATAAACACTAGTGCATGCTCAACATATTACAGATCATCAACTGAAGAAAACAGAAACAATCACACCAAATGACACCGTTATTTTTTGACCAATGTCCCCGGAAAAACCCAATGTGGGAAAACCGGTGCAACTATCTGAGGGTTTCCTTATTAAGCAATATCAGGGTACAATCTTGGTGCCAAATCTGGCTTACCCAATAGAGAATTTCCTTGGCAGTAGCACCTCTCAGTTTGAGACAAATGTCCTGGCTGAAACCCCGGATAAACCTTTAGGCAACTCCTCAGCTCCAATATGCCCTAGAAACCCCAGTGTCTGCCTTTCTGGACTGCATTAGCCCCTCTCTGCCCAGCGCTGGCCTTGCGTCACCCTCAATGGGTCTGCGTCGGCCTCAGGAGGCCCTGCGTCAGCCTTTTGGCCCTCTGCGTCAGCAACGCTGGCCTCTCTGAAGCACTGTGCAGCTCTTGGCTGCCTCTGCATGGCCTTGTGTGAGCCTGGCTGCTACTGCGTTACTCTCTCTAGCTCTTGTGCTGCTCTCCTGACACTATCTTTGCCTCTCTGTCTCTCTGTACTCAATGCCCCTCAGCTGCAACTCTAATCACTGATTCTATCTCTCTTAGCAAACCCCGCTCTAGAGAATAGAATGATTGATCATCTGTTGTGCTCTCCAAATGACTCTCGAGCCCCCTCTTATACTTTTCTCGTTGACATATCAACGGCTGAGATTAAGTCCCTAATCAACGGCTAAGATTAGATCTAGTTTGATCCATGTCTTTTGGACCATTCTAACACAGTTTTATATTAATCCACATTAATATTTTAATTTCCCTAAGTTTAGACTTAGTGACTCCATTAAAAATATTAATTATTTTAATATCTCCTGAACTGTTTAGAATCTACCCAAACCCTTTCTGGGTATGGGAGATCTCATGTGCCCTAACTTCTCCACCAAATTTTGTGGCTCGAGCACATCTGATGCTACCACAAATCAACACTCCCTCTTAGCGAGGACTGTGCTCTAGCAATACTCCTCACTGAGTATTACTCTGATCATCTGGCATCTGTCCCTGTGCTGATGCTAGGCCTGCTGCCCACCATCCTCTGTTCTGCCACTGCCACTACTGCATTTTGTACGATAGCCCCCTCTGCATCCGTGTTGCTGTTGGTCCTTTCTCCCAACACTGCATCCGCACTGCAACTCCTCTCATCATGCTGCATCATGCTGCCCACTGCTGCACTGCAACTCAGTTACTGAGAAGTAAGTAACTAATCTCCCAATTCTGACCTCTCTGTTGGGCTAGAGACCCTCCTGATGTTGAAGCTCCCTATGTCGCTGACAAGTGCTTTCTCTTTGACCTCTGCATTGCTGCAACAACTCCCTGCATCTCGCACCGTTGCACACTTCTCTGTGCCATCTTGCACTGGTGCAACACTCCTTTGCCTCGCATTGTTGCATCTTGCTAGCCTCGCGCTCTCCTGGGAATCCTGCACTGTAGCTCTCTTTGCCGCTTCATCTGCATCCGTCTATACCCACATCTGCTAGTCCTGCTACTCCTCTTCAGGGCTTCCATAGCAAGGTCTAATCCAAGAGGCTGGGTACCTCGAGAATCTTGCCCCTCATCGCCTGTAGTCTGCCTGACTATAGCTCGATGTCTCCCCACTTCTACTCAAGTGGTGCGTGTGCACTCATGGCACTGTCATTGTCTATCTCCCCTTCCTTCTCTACCCTTGCTGGCCCTGCCTTAGTCTCGGAAGACTCTCCCTTACTCTTCTTCCTTGGACACTGGGTCGTATAATGACCCAGCGCCCCATAGTGGAAGCACTTGATCTTGGAGAGATCCTTTTTCTTCTGATTTTCTTTCTTTCCCTCAGATGCTAGGGCAGCATCTTCCTCCTCTTCCTTTTTGATGCTGATCCCCTTACTGCTACTTCCCGCCTTTCACTGCTGTCTGATCTCTTCTTGGCGAAGAGCCGTCCACATCTCATCCCAACGTGGAAGTGTCCCTCTGCCCGTATACTCTGGACAAATACCTCCCAGTCTTTTGAGACTGCTTTCAGGGTTGTCCTCACCATCAATTCCTGATACGGCGTGGCTTCTATAACAGTCAACTGATCTCGGATCTCATTCAGTCCTCCGAGGAAGGTGTCAATCGGTTCTCCCTTCTTCATCTGATATGACCTCAACTGATTTTATAGTAACATTTTTCTCTGCACAGAAGCATGCTGGTACAATTTCTTTAGGGCTTCCCACATCTCATATGGCGTTTTCTTCTCGGCAATGTGTGGTACTACATGGTCCTTGACCCTGTCAAGGATGATGCTCTTGGCCCTCACCATTGCCTCCTTGTACTTGTTGTTATCAGTTGGGTCGACTGGGATAGCTATCGTCTTCAAGGCGAAGTGCTTGACACGATTTCTGTCAAGTACGGATAAGATTCTGGTCTTCCAGACTGCGAAGTTTGATGCTCTGTCCAGCCTGTCCTGGTCTCTTACTCCGTGTAGTGCCATGATGCTCTTCTAGATCCCTCCTGGAAGTTCTCGATCTGTCTCCCTTTGAGTCTCGATTTCCGTCTCCTAGAAATCCTTCTGCTAATGTCGAGATGCCCCCTACTCCGATCGTCTGTGCAACTGCACCACTAATCTGGATTTACGGCTAGAAACCCTCGGTAGCAATTCCCTCCTCTTGGTCTTGTCCTATCAGGTACTATTCTGACTACAGTACCTAACCAGCTCTACTCTGCAACGTTCCCACAGCCTTCTAAACCTCAACAACCTGAAGGTGAGAGCTCCTAGGTTCTATGCAATCTCGGCACCAGCAAGCTGACTTCCTCAACCAACTGTGTTAGCCATCCTAGCTTCTGCGTGAGGCTCCCTTTGCCTCCCTTAGCCTCTGCGCTGCCTCTTCCTGGCTCACCCTTGATGATGCAGGCATTGCATCACCTTTCCCTTATTGCTGCTCTGCTAGAAACAAATTCTGTCACTCGGGACAGTTGTTTTCTGCTGCTATTGCTCTGCTTGGCAATGTCCTCAGTTCTCTTGTGATTTGCAACCACCCTCTGATACCATGTTGAAGTTTCTAAGTCTACTAGTTAGAAACCCTCCATGCACTTTACTGATTTATTCGTAACTACTCGTTTCGTTACTTAACAAGTTATTTACAATGTAAATACTGAAAATAAACACTAGTGCATGCTCAACATATTACAGATCATCAACTAAAGGAAACATAAACAATCACACCAAATGCTGCTGTTATTTTTGGACCAATGTCCCCGGAAAAACCCAATGTGGGAAAACCGGTGCAACTATCTGAGGGTTTTCTTATTAAGCAATATCAGAGTACAATCTGGGTGCCAAATCCGGCTTACCCAACAGAGAATGTCCTTGGCAGTAGTACCTCTCAGTTTGAGACAAATGTCCCGACTAAAACCCTGGATAAACCTTCTGGCAGCTCCTTAGCTCCAATCTACCCCAGAAACCCCAACATTTGCCTTTCTAGATTGTGTCAGCCCCTCTGCCCAGCGCTGGCCCTGGGTCACCCTGAATGGGTTTGCGTCGGCCTCAGGAGGCCTTGCGTCAACGTTCTAGCCCTCTGCGTTAGCAACGCTGGCCTCTCTGAAGCACTGCGCAGCTCTTGGCTGCCTCTGCATGGCCCTGCGTGAGTCCTGACTGCTACTGCGTCACTCTCTGGCTTCTGCGTTGCTCTCCCGACACTATCTCTGCCTCTATGTCTCTCTGTACTCAATGCCCCTCAGCTACAACTCCGATTACTGATTCTATCTCTCTTAGCAAACCCCGCTCTAGAGAATAGAATGAATGTTCATCTGGTGTGCTCTCCAAGTGTCCCTCAAGCCCCATCTTATACTTTTCTCGTTGACATATCAATGGCCGAGATTAAGTCCCTAATCAACGGCTAAGGTTAGATTTGGCTTGATCCATGTCTTTTTGACCATTCTAACACAATTTTATATTAATACATATATATATCTTAATTTCCCTAAGTTTAGATTTAGGGACTCCATTAAAAATATTAATTATTTTAATATCTCCTAAGTTGTTTAGAATCTGCCCAAACCCTTTCTGGGCATTGGAGATCTCATGTGCCCCAACCTCTCCACCAGATTTTGTGGCTAGAGACATCCAATGCTACCACAAATCAACGCAAGATTGCATGGCATAAATATAAAAATATTGATCAACATCAAGTATAGTCTCCAAAAGAAAGAAAGGGAGTTAATAATGACATATTGTAGCTTGGTAATCAAACTCGACCCATGGGCACCCTAATTAAAATGAATGCATGGAGAAAGAATCTTGTACAATATGGAGATGGATCATGCGAAAAGATGTTGATCTTAAAGAATTCAAGTATACAAATACTTTGATGAAAGGGGCCATCATGATAAGGTAAGTCTAGTATTAATATTTTGATATTGGTTATCTGGTTAACATATTGTTTTGCTACTTAGAAGGATGTTGCATAAATACATAATGATAGTTGAGGCAAGTTCAACTATTGGTGTTGAAGTCAATTCACAGAACATATCGATTGACTGAATGGTTTTGACAATCCTTGAAGGATTATGTAGTCAAGATGTTTATATTATCATCTTGGAATTGATAAGGAGTAATATAAGAAGATAACTTGATGTTCATTTTCATGTTTAGAGGGAGCTATGATTAACTCTATTTTGTTAGGCTTAATATAATGCCTTCATTGATGATGACTAAAGGAAAGTGATATGAAAGGTTGATGGGAAGAAGATGGCTTTACAACATCCAGGAAGAAAGAAGCTCAATATGATGAGATACAAAGGAAAGAAGGAGCCATGCAACTATCTCCATGAAGAACTTGCAGCTGCTACACTTATGAAGACAAAATAGAGAGCTTGTGGTTATGACTTTCTAATTGAAAGGAAGTGAAAGAATATCCTCTATATTTGAGAGGGAGTAAGAAGTCTCCTTGAATATTTGTAAAGGAGCAAGGATCTATTCATTGATTAAGAGGGAATGAAGATATCCTCCCTGGTTAAGAGGGAGTGATGATGGACATTGTATTTTCTTTTATCGCGTGTCATGTGATGCACTAGGCCAGGACTAACAAACATACATGTAAGTCAAGGCCATGGTAGGGAGAATGGAGGATTGGATAAGCATACGAGATTTCCTTGAGGATAGAAAATTAAATATAGGACGTGGACCAACACTCTTTGAGGATTGGATAGGTATCCAAGACAAGAGTGGTCGAAGAGGGCCAATATTCTTTGAGGATTGGGAATCCAAGATAAGAATAGTCCTAAAAGGAACATGCCTAGTGAACATCTGCATGGGGTATGTAATATGTACCTTGAAGAGGTAGTGTAGTATCTCACGTAAAGCCTCCCAACATTATGCTCTTGTATAAGAAAGAGCTTGTCAAGTTAAGGCCTTACTATGTTGACAATGCTGGTCATGATGTTGATGCTTAAAGATGGCTTACCAATCCGACTCTTCTTATGATAACTCTTTAGTTTGAGAATATCCTTGTACCAGTTGTACAATTATGAATACCTCCCTAGTTAAAAGGGAGTGTTAAAAATGTAACTAGTTCCGGTCTTCATAATTGTCATTATACTCATGTTAATATGTATATCTTATGTTACAAGAAAAAGAAGAAAGACAAATATTATTTTTAAACATGGGTTTCATGTTTCATTTTATTAGTCATCCAAGTCAAGCATGCATTTCATGCCCTTAGGGTTTGTCATATTTTTCTTGAGTCAAGAGAGTCCTTGTCATTTGTATAAGACCCTATTGGGCAAGTTGTAACATGTAAAAGATATTAACTATGAGTCTAGAAAGTCCTATGAGTCTCCAAGCACAAGTCGGCCCTGGCAATGACAAGTCAGCCTAGAGAGGGGTATTTTTCCTCATAGAAAGGCTATATATACAAGCAATTTCGACCTCCTTCATCACTAATTCAATCTACAATAGCAAGAGTTCGATATCAAGCAAGAAGAAGAGCGAAAAAGGCTAGAAATCGAGGAAGAAGACCAACTGAAAGGAGACCTAATTTACATTTTGTTCTATCCACATGTGGGAGGGTTAGGGTTTCTTTAGGATGAGAATTGCAGGTCCGAGTTGCCAAAGGCTGAAAATTTCAGATCCAAGATGCAAAATGGTTGAAACACTATCTTGACTTGGCTTTGACTATCGTTGACCTTGGAGACAGTGTCATGCTTGAGGAAGGAGTTCTTGGAAGATTGTCACATGCCAAAAAGAAGTACTTCTGTTGTTTAAAGGGACTGAAGCTTTAAACTTGAAGCTGGAAGCTGGTTGAAGAAGGATTGACTCTTGTTGACTTGGTTAATCTTTGACCTCATTGGAAGAAATTCTTGGAGGTTTGACTAGGTGCCTAGAGGAGGACTTGGCCTAGGGTTTGGATCTTGGTTTTCCCATTTGAAGCAAATTCTATAAGAAGAGGAGATTATTTTTGGGTTTTCCCCTTGGCGGGGTTTTGCCCTGGCTTGGAACCTACTTCCTATGTTCATTGTCTTTATTGTTTTGCTCTTGATAATTGTTTGATGAAAATATTTAATAAAGAAACATGAATAGACATTAAGTTCACAAGCAATTATTAAGGTTAAGGAGAATTTGAATTAATAGTTGCTCTACTACATTTTCCAACAATAGCCCTTCCTCAAAGAGCTAAAAATTTTAAGAAAGTTATTTGCAAAATTTTTATGAGGAAATTACAAGAAAATTCCTCCAAGAAAAACTCTAATTCTCCAAAAAATTTTCACCTTCTCTTCCAAAAAATTTTGCTTGAAATGCTAGACGTCCAAGAAGGAGGAATTTCTCACAAGAAGCAAGGAGTAGCCTCTCCTTTGTTTGCGGCTTAGAGAGTGAGGCCTTAAAAATGAAGATGGTTTCCACAAAAAGTTTCGATCTTGAATTTTTTGAAGGCTCGGATGATGGATCTCTTAAAAAAATCAAACTTTAAAAAAGAAAACCCTTAAAAACCCTAACTGTCTAGGATTTGTGCAAGAGAGAGGAGAGGGTTTGATCAACGAACAAGTGTTTAGCTTCAAAAATTTAATTTGTCTCTTGATCCTCAAGCTTCAACTTGCAAAAAATATTTTCAAGAAAATTCTCCAAGCCAAACCCTTACTCCTTTCTTCAAATCTGCAAGAAAATAGAGAGGAAATCCATACAAGATCTATATACAAGAGAAATATATGTACAAAATGGGTTAGAAATATATACAAATATTTACAGATCTACTAGCCCAAAGAGTATGAGGACACCTCCGCTCTTGGGTAGCAAAATATAAGCTCTAAAATAGCTAGATTTGACAAATAAAGTGCATAAATAGATAGATCTGAATAATTAATGATAAAATTTACAAGCGATGGCAAAGAAACTCCCTTTAAAATATATCTTATGATAAACCTTTGAGAGAGATCTAAGTGGGTTCTTCCACTTCTATGCCATGAGTTGGTTGGTTCAACCAAAAACTTCCCCAAATGCCCAAGATCTGATTCAGAAAAATAAAATCTCTACACACTTTTGAAAGATAATGTTAGATCCAAAAGGGATTAGATAGCACAATGAAAAAGAAGACTAAGGGTTCAACCGAAAACCCACTAGCGCTTCTAGATCTAGAGTGTTTCTCTAATCCAAATATCAATGCAAGATACCTGTACATCAATAGATCCAAAATATGGCAAATGGAAATAACAATTTAATTATTTACCAGTAGAGCATTAAGAACAAATGAATCAGAAAAAATATTATCATAGATGTAGAAGAATAACACCACAAAGCTTTAACCCCAAAGACTTTCTTTATTATTAGCTTAGAAAATTTTTCAATACAAAGCAGAGCTTCCAACCAAGAGCTTGATTACAACTGATGTTGATTCTACAATGAGGAGGTTGGAGCTTCCTTAAATAGAAAATTGAGAGAGAGACCCCCCCTCCATGTGAAAATGGCTAGATCCCAAGTGCTAATGACTAGATCTCAACCAAAAAATAATTTGAACCTTTGATGAGCCAACACAAATCTCTAGGAGGAAAATTGCTTGCCTTGAAGGAGACTTTGGATGGAGAAAATATTATCCCTGAGTGCTGTGGACCTCTAAAGTATTTTTATCCTTCTTTTCTCGAAAAACTCATTCAATTTAACCATAATGGACCATCTCCTTAAAAAAATTCAATTCATTGGGTCATGGGATTCTTTTTTGGAACATCGAATTTTTCCTTGGGCCATCTTTTCTTGGTAAATGGAATTCCCGTCATTTTTTGATTTGAATTTAATATTTGGGAATTTCCATCTCATTTTTTTATCATTTCCACTTGGAGAGAATTTTTATTTTTTCTCTCATTTTATTTTCTGGCTAATATTTGGCCAATTATTTGCCATTTTTCGCCAAAAATTAGAAAAAATGGTTTTTTGAGGGGTAAGGGCAGTGTTCCTCCCTAAAAGTGTGTCTAGATAGAAAGATGAGGTGTAGAGGTCTAATTTTGATTACTCATACCCCCCACAACGTCTATAGACAACACTTATTACATTTTACATCAAATAATTATTATAAATCCCGACCAGTGGGAATTTTTTTAACAATTAAAAGTGACCCTTAGCTTCAACCAAATTCTACAAAATTTTAGAGATGATCTAGTACGACAATATAGATTAATTCTAGACACCTAGGACTCACCTAAGACTCTACCATCAAGCCGCACTTTAGCTTTGGAGTAATATTTGGGAGAAAAGCTTAACCGATTATAAGTGTTGAAAAACACAAATAATGAGCTAAGGAGAAAAAACTCTCTAGAGTGAACTCACTTGCTAGTATAGTCCTAAGCTACCCAGGCCTTTTTACATGAATCATTTTCATAATACTCGAATCATTTTTACAATAACCCTGCAGGGCTGCAGAATTTGGAATACAAAACTGCTGAGAAGAAGAAAGAAAATCTGATGAAGTTTGGAATTTTGGCAATGTGCTATGATCATGGAACGTTTGACAAAAAATCAAATGCAATTTGAGTGGTCAGCAGGATTGTTGTATTTGAAGGTGAGGAGATGCATTAGATCTTATACAAGATTGCAAGGGTTTTTTCATCTTGGACTTGGCCTCCTTATACGGGATCCAAGACCTCTGACATTTGTAGGGTGAGTGTTGAGAGCCACGAGACTCCATTCATGCAAAGCATTGATTGGCAAACCATGGACTTCTTCAACACCACCATTTAATTGCTCGTGCCCCAGTTATTCAAGTTGGTGATGCACTTGGACCATGATGCCCTCGCCGACTACACATTGCACCCAACACTTGGCAACTGATCCAAGGCCCAGAGGAGGTTATGTCTTTCCTAGGGAGATATAGGAGGGCATGTGTTATCTTCTAACCCTCATTTATGGAGCATCGACTTAATCTTGAGCCACTTGGAGACCCATGAGGCCCATTTGGAGCCCACAAAACCCAAATAGGGGTTTGGATATGTTTTGTAGCATAAGGAGGGTATCACCCTCTTCATCATGTTTTTTGATGCCCTCTCCCACATTTCAAGCACAGTTGGCATCAACAGTGGCCCCTCTATGCCTCCACACATGCATGACATCAAACTTGCATGGGCTTAAGGGGGAAATTTAACTTAACTTTGAAGATATCGTGGTTGGCTTGTAACCATGGGTGGGTTACTTAGCATATTAGGCATATGGAGGGGCTTTTTCACCTAAATTTTGAACTCATAACATTTGTATAAATAGATGAGAGCTACTCTCATCTCAAATCATCATCTCTTGGATTTTTGGCCTCATTGGAAAATTCAGAGCTGCAATTCGTGGAGAGTTTTTGAAGATTTATGGATGAATTTTGATGTTTGGATAATCTTGTCTCATTTTTGGAGCTTCTAATTGGCATTTTTGTGGATGGATATCTTCTTCGCTATCTTGTAAGTGCTATTTAATGATGAATTTCTGAATTTTGCTAATGTCTAATGCATGGAATAATGTCTCATGGTTATTAATGTGCCCTAGTTATTGAACATTGTTTGAAATTGTAACTATTGGGAATTTTTGCATGTATTACTCATTTGATAGTGAATGAATGAATGTTCCTAGGGTTTTTTGCATTTATATCCTTTAAGCTCCATTAAGAAGTGTTTAAGACGTAGAAGTATCTAAAGGGGTAGCGAAGCTGCTTCTGTTAGGTCTCCTTAAAAGAGCGAGTTGCCCATATGAAATTATCCTTGACTCCAAGCCTCCCAGTGGTTAGGCATTGATATTAAATACTTGGTGATCACTTAGAACTCAAATTTATCTCTCTTTTCACCTCTATTTTTTCGTCCCTTTAAGGATAGGGAGGATCCCCTAGGGCTTCGTGCAAGATCTTTTGGAGGAAGGCATTTTGAATTTCGCTTGGATAGATTTCTTCCTTAGTGTCTCCTCTAGGGATCCTCAAGTTTTGGTGGAATTCCATAGTGGATTCTCTGAAAATTTGATGCCCTAGTTGTCACATCAAGATGGAACCCTAGAAGCTAATCCTTCAACTTGGGGATTCTTTGAAAGCATTTTCTCTAGTACTTGTTGAAGTAGATCATACATTGCCTTTTCTCTTATCTACCTTAACCTTGGATGCACTCATATCTCATCATATATCTCAACCCTAGGTCTTGTGTAGCTATCTTTTAAAGGGGTTTTTCATGGAAAGTCCTACTAGCTTCTCCCAAAGCTCTTACTTTTGTTGAACCTTTCCATAGAATGAGCCACCTTTCCTCACTTCCAACCTGTCATGGACACACATTTATCACAAGTGAGTAATATTGGGACTCATGTCGGTGAAAATCTGAGAAGAGTAGGGGACATAGGCCGTGGTGACAGTGAGCCTCTGTCCCAAGTGTTGTTGTGCCCTCTAGCTTTGGCTCTTTACAAGGCCTGCTAATTTGTGCAACAACAAGCCTAATTTCTGTGTCTCTTGTGTCATGGTCTCATGGTTATTTTCTATTGCTCTTTCATGGTTTACTAGTTGAATTTATGCTAACTGAATTTATACTATGTTGAATTTGTGCTAACTGAATCATTGAAAGTGGTTATCATATAGAAGAAAATTATTTGTAACCTATGCCCTAGAAAATCAACATGGTATCAAAGCTTGGGGGGCATATACAAGCAATTTTAAGTCCAAGCGAAGGTCTAGAAGTGTCCTTGAAATAGCTGAATTTTGGTGACCTAAAAGTTTGTTCATTGATTAAGATTGAGCCGAAGCTCTTAAGGTAGTTCGGACCCCTGTAATGAGAATTGTCTCTACGACCTGATGTGAAATTATACCTGTGGAAAAGTTCTTGTTTCCAATTTGTGCGAGCCTTGTAACTTGTGACATATTTTAGCATTTTTGTGTGTTGAAAAATGTAACTAGGTTTGTTCTTCTTAATTATCATTGTACTTGTATCAATATGTATTTCATGTAAATACTAAAAACAAAAAGGAGAAAAAAAGAAATTATTATTATTATTGTTTTCTAGTCAAAGCATGTTCTTCATGCTTCTAGGGTTTATTGAGTAAAAAATAAAATTTGTCATGAGTCAAAGTCCATTTTGGACTATTTGTAAGAAAAGTTTTTTTTTATCTTTATTTTGAGTCAAAAGAGTCAATTTTGTCACCACAAGACCAAGTCAACCCTCCATTTGGACAAGTCAGCCAGTCCATACGTTTTGTCTCTTCATATGGTCAAATAACTATATAACTGTGCTCCACATTTTGGCAACCAATTCAATTCTTGTGAAAGTAAGAAGAAGAAAGCCAATGAAATCAAAGAAGAGGAAAAGTCTTGTTTTTCTGCCGTAATTTGTTCACACGTGTGAGTATCTTCTGTAGCTTTTAGAGATGTTACAGGGCCGAAATTTCAGGGGGATGAGATTTCAGGGATTGACCAGAATTGAGAAAGTTGACCAGTGTTGACTTTTATCGACTTTAATTTAATGAAAATGGATTGGAGGGCTAACTTGGATCTCTGTGGTAGATTTTGGTCTTGGTATTGGGTCTTG
This sequence comes from Pinus tabuliformis, assembly GCA_031772625.1. NCBI lineage: Eukaryota > Viridiplantae > Streptophyta > Pinopsida > Pinales > Pinaceae > Pinus > Pinus tabuliformis. The sequence goes on along the minus strand of CM062820.1, from coordinate 1,082,869,776 downwards.
GATATCTCACTTTGATCTGATTCTATAAGAAGAGGATTTTCTTGGGTTTTCCCCCTTGTGGGGTTTTCCCTGGCTTGAAGCCGAATTTCCTGTGTTGCTTGTTTCTTGTGATCTTCATGTTTTTTATTTTGGTAATTGCTTGATGAAAAAGAACATAAAATTTAATAAGAAGCCAACAAACATTCACAAGTAATTATCAAGGAAGAGAAATCTACCCTAATCTACATGCATTATGATTTCTGAACATGGTATCAGAGCTAAGGGGAAGGGAAGGCAGTCAGTTTGAAGATCACTTCTAAGACGTTATTGTAGTAGTCGTCGACTCTCCAGATGGAGAAGTCGGCCAACCCTTAAGTTGTGTCTTTTCATATGGTCGAACAACTATATATTGGCAACTGTGCTCCACATTTTGGCAACCAATTCGATTTTTGTGAAAGTAAGAAGAAGAAAGTCAGTGAAGTCAAAGGAGGAAGAGAGCGAAGTCAAAGGAGAGGAAAAGTCTTGTTTTTCTGCCCTAATTTTTTCACGTGTGAGTATCTTCTTCGTATTTTTAGAGCTGTTGCAGGGCTAAAATTTCAGGGGGCCGGGATTTCAGGGATGGACTAGAATTGAGAAAGTTGACCAATGTTGACTTTTGTTGACTTTAATTTGTTGAAAATGGATTGAAGGAGGGTTAACTTGGATCTTTGTGGAAGTTTTGGTTTGGTCTTGGGTCTTGGATATCTCACTTTGATCTGATTCTATAAGAAGAGGATTTTCTTGGGTTTTACCCCTTGTGGGGTTTTTCCCTGGCTTGGAGCCTAATTTCTTGTGTTCTTTGTTTCTTGTGATCTTCATGTTTTGTATTTTGGTAATTGCTTGATGAAGAAGAACATAAAATTTAATAAGAAGCCAACAAACATTCACAAGTAATTATCAAGGAAGAGAAATCTACCCTAATCTACATGCATTATGATTTCTCAACATGGTATTAGAGCTGAGGGGGAGGGAAGGCAGTCAGTTTGAAGGTCACTTCTAAGACGTTATTGTAGCAGTCATCTCTCCAAAAACAAGTTTGAAGAAAACATTCTCTTAGCATCTCTCTTCCTCTCTCTCAAATGACATTATTGAAGGCTTTTGGCTCTCGCTCACTCGTCAACATTCTTGGAGACACTCTTACAACAACTTCTCCTCTTTGACAAAATTTCACATGAACATTCTATTCTCTAGTATTTACAATGACAAAGACAAGAAGTATACATGAAAAATATGAATTTGTGACAAACCTTCTGTGGTGGCATCCAAATGGCATTATGATATACAAAATCTCTCTGTGATACTATGACATACGAATTCAAGTTCTATGGCATACCTCTCTGAGTTTTGTATTACACAAGTTCAAGTTCTAGGATACACATATCCAAAGTTCTGAAGACGCTTACATTCGAAATTCCTAAGGCATGTGAACGAGATTTTAAGGCACTGTTCGTGCAAATATCTTGTGGTATTATCTCTATACTAGGTCGAAATAATGGACAAAGTTCAAGACAAATATTTGTCTTTTATGGATAATTTTGTGGACAATGCCAATTTTGCATCAGTGCTCTGCTTACATATTTGAAGCACTCCATATTATATACAAGATGAAGAAAGATTTTTGAAGGATGAAATTAGAAGCTATAAATGATCTATGCTAGCACTCAAAATGATCAGAAGACCAAGTGCATTCATGCTATCTAAGTAACTGAAGTACTGTAGCTGACATATATTATTGGTCAAGTTACAAAGGTTTTGTGACATTTCTATGAGGTCTATCTGAAACTATATAAGGCAACTTGACTCATTTGGAGACCGTCCATTTTTGACATTCAAAAAGACCATTATCTTCGTAATCAATACAATTTTGTCGCACTATGATTGTATACGTAGGGGACGAAGGGCATAAGTGTGTTATAGTTAAAGGAACCAAAACCAAATGGATCATCTCCAAGGCATGAATAATGAAGACATACGAAGAAACATCTTTCTGTGACATTTATGGCAACACACTTGAGTTCATTATGAGACCATTGCTACCGTAGTGGATGAATTATCTAGAGGATAGAAGTATGACAACTTGTTTCTAGAAAAATACATAAGACAACTCTCTTGAAGAACGAAACCTTCCAGAATTCATCTCCTTGGTTCACATCCTAGTTTGAAGACTAAGACGTTGGGACTCTGTGGATGAATTGTGATTTGAAGCTTTATCTTTGATACCAATGCATGAAGCAGTCACACTATCCATATCTCCTTCTTATACATAATAAAAGAATGAATGACATCAATAAAGCCGACCTGAAGTCTGAAAGAAATGATTTAAAGGATTAAAACGAAGTTGCAAAGTGACAGAATTGAAGAACGTTACTCTGTGTTACATACAAGGATAGAAGTTTGGGATATGTATAAAGGGTGATGAAGCTCATCTCTGCGATAAGAGTATTTGAATGAAGTCAGTACATGTCAACTGGAGGAATAAAATCAAACCTCTACAAAGAAGGACAGGTAAAATAAAAAGGGTACATATAAATTTTGTTCATTTGCATCAAAGAATCTATATTGAACATAACACCAAGGCTTCTAGGTCATGATGAAGCCTAGTCTAGAAAGCAAGAGTAAGCTAATAAAATAGTGACAAGGTCTGCATAGATGCATTAATTGACATGATAACATCCAGATTCCCTCCTACATATGTGTACTAGGTTTCATGATCAAGGAATGAAATCCTTTTTATAGAAAGCATGAGAATAATATCTCTATGGTTTTGTAGCTAATCCATTTGCATGCTTGTAGAATTTGCATTCCTAACATGACAGACCTCGAAGACCTTGAAAATTCTAGGGTTTTGTAACTAACTCTCAAGTGTGGTTGTAGAATTTTGCAATTCTTGAATGACAAATCTTAATGATTATGAAGAATCTAGGGTTTGTAGAACTTGCAGTTTGTGAGGTCTTGTAGACTTTTGGCATTTGGGGTTTATAAACCCTAGCAAAGGTTTGAGTTAGAAAAGTCCAAGGAATAAAAAACCCTAACTGATTGTTTCTGTTGTAAGAAGAAAAACCTAACTCTTGAGATTGATAGGAATGACATCACGCTGATGATAGGATATTGTTGATGAAAAGATCCAAGATTAAGAGGGAGTTGACTCTCCCAAAAAGGATAAGTATTCTATACCTAATTTCTATAATTATTACTGTTGCTATTTTGTCTATGTACCTTGTCTTTTGTTCTTTCATAGTCTTCTAACAAAGGTTGTAGGTCAAGATAAGATCAATCTAAGCTTGACTAACAGATATAAGATTTGGAAGAACGTAGCAAAGCACGAAGACAAGAAGAGAGTATGCATCAAAAGAAGTCAATTAGATGGCAACATGAAAGCAAGATTTAAAAGAGAATAAGTTTACCTGTCTCAGCTAGAAAGAAGTTGTTAAATTCTAAATAGATACAATACTACTAGAAGTTTGGCTCCACATGGTGTTTGAAGAACTACTTGATGACATGTATTGAGGATCAATACTTTTTGAGGATAAGGTATCCAAGATAAGAGTAGTCTCGAGGATCGATATTCTCTGCAGATAGGGTATCCAAGATAAGAGTAGGTTTGTGAGCGCATACCTGGTGAAGATTTGGATGGTGTATGTGTCTGGAGAGAGGTGGTGGTGGTGTCCAAATTTATGCCTCCCAGCATTATGCTATGATCTAGTGGAGAGATAGAGCTTGTTAGTCAAGGCCTTGTTATGTTTGACAATGCAAGTTATGATGATGATGATGTTAGAAAATTAGAAAGGAATAAATATTTTTTCTAGTTGATAATTACTTGTGATATCTTTGAATTCTTATTATCTTTCTTATGTTCTTCTTTTAGCTTAGTTCATCAAGCAATTACCAAAACCAAAACACAAAGATCAATGACACCAAATGTAGGCAGTCAGCCAGGGCTAAAACTCCTATGTAGGGGAAAACCTAGTCAAGAACTCTTCCTTCAGTAATTCAAAATGAGGTAGACCAAGATGTTAGGCCAACAAACTTTCCTCCTCCACCAAGTCATCCTTCCAAGATGATTTAGTAGTCTCTTCTTATCCAACAACTTCAGCCCAACAATAATCCAAAAATTCGACTTCCTAGCTATAGAATTTCGACCCTAGCTTTAGAATTTCGGCCTACCCAACTACTGCAGAATCTCGACCCCCTGTAATACTCTAGAACTTTGCACGTGTGGGATAGGAGAGAGAAAAACTCGACTTCTCTTGCTTGATAAGGTCCTCCTTCTTTGCTAGCCCTTTCCTCTTCTTCCTTAGAAATTCACACTTTTTTTGGCCCCAGAAGTTGCAAATTGAACTTGTGAGTCTGTGTCAAATGAGGTTGAGTCGCTTCCTTTATATAGGAAGTTCTGCCCTTCTGTTTAGGCCGACTTGTCCAGTTTGAGGCTGACTTGGTGGAGGAGGCCTAATTGACCTATTTTACAATAAAATAAATTTCTTCTTTTTGACAAATAGAGACCAAGAAGGGTCTTCTACAATATGACATGGACAAGGACACTTGATATAAACCCTAGAAGCCTTCAATGGAGGCTTTGACCTAAAAATAATTGACCCAGGCATGAAACCCATGCTTTAATAAGTTAATATCTTTAATAATAATTTTCTTTCTTTCTTTCTTTTGACAAATAAATTACATCATGATTCAAATATAATTATGAAGACTGACACTAGTTACATTCTTGAACACTCTCTCTTAACTATGGAGGTATTCATAATTTACAATTATATATAGAGGTACATGGAAGATCTCAAAATGAACTATGTAGAGTTCTAACACACTCAGTACCATGGACTAGATGCCTGACCATAGTATTCTATCCGGGTCAGACTAAGATGGACTCAAGCTTTTAGCCACTCTAGGTACCATCTGACTTACTAGCTAACCATCAACCCAAGGATCTAGGTGCATATCCAAGGTTGGAGCTCCATGACCAATGCCACCCTCCCTCTTTGGGATCTAGACATCAACACATAGGTCGACCAGATGTCCTCCCAAGCATGTTGCCATTAGATGCATCATCTCTCCCTAACAAACTAGATATATCCATTTGTCCAAGCATGCTTACAAGTGTTCATCCTTGTTTATGGAGAGATTTACTTGTTCAAACACAAACTCCAATCAACAATAAACTTTCAAATATACATAAAAGTAAGCACAAACCTTCGGGGTCCTCATTCATTTTGATGTTTCTTTCATCATCAAGTTATCCATATATAATTTGTCAGAAACTTCTTTCATTTCTTTAGTAGCTCCAAATATAGTCTCAGAACTTTTCAAGTCTTTTGTTTGTAACTTCATGGCTCATGAACATCTATCTGTAGTTCTTTCATTGTTTCATCCTTTCTTCAAGGTATTCACTGTTATAATATGCCCTCCCTCAAAACTAGGGAGATGTACTCCTTCTATCCAGGCTCCCTCTTACCTTGGGGATATCAACAACTTCACAACATCGAAGCAACTTCAGTCTTTCAAGGCTTCATCTTTCTTATGGCATCAAGGTCATCTTGATCATCATCATTCTTATAGCTTCCTTTCATCATGCTCATTATTATGAACATCTTCAATCACGAACAACTTCAACATCTTGGAGATCATGTACCTGCAAAACTTTAATAGCAAGTACAACAAAGTACAAATATACAAAAGCATGAAGTTAACTAAATCATACTACTATAATGGAAACATTCAAACGTTCAAACTTTAGACACCAAATACCTAAGCCTAGTTAGGTTCTGTAATATTCCTACTTAGGAAATACAGTGATAAACAAAGCAAATAAGAATATGCACACACAAAAAATTCAAACACATAAGTGAACATCTGGAATACCACCAAAAATATCACCCAGCTGAGGCATTTTATTAAATATAACAGCAGTACAATGGGGGTTTGGTGTGAGTGCACCTGGGCTTGCCAAAAAGGCAAGCTAGACAAGCCCCAGGTGAGAAAATCCAATGCCCAAGTGTTGGAATGTGTGCTTTAGCTGTGCCCTGCAATGCCCTGGAAAACTGCCTAGTTTGTTGCAAATATTTGTTTGTCCCACTTCTGATGCTCAAAAAATTCCAGGAAATTAACCCCAAAATCCTCTCAAATAACCCACGAAAAAGCAAAAAGGGTTTGGTCTACTTTTGACCCCGAAATTGACCCCAATTTCAGTGTGCTCCTCAATTGGCTAGGAATTTCGGCCCACCTAGTAAATCATTGCTCCAAACCTCCAAAACAATGCAAAATGCTAGGGCTCCACTCCTTCAGATATCTCCCCAAGTCCCCAGCTCGAATAAGCTCCCAGTGGTCCCTTCCCTAGCTCACACGTGTGCCCAGAAACTCCCTCTGCATAGGCCCATGCAGTCACCAAGATGGTCACATTGCTACAACAGGGCTCCTCCAGAATTTAGTTGACATTTCCCCCAAAATATCTAGCAAATGATGGTGCAAGGCTCCCCTGGAGACCCCAACAAGATTTTTGCTCTTCGCTGGCCACTCCAAGCAAATCGTACTTCGATCCTATGCCTAGAACGCAACAAGAAAACCCCCACGAAATTGCATGAGGATGATGCTGAACAAGCTCACAAGGAAATCAACTTCCCTCGTGCTGGCACGCGAAGTCTGCCGAAGCAAGGGGTGAGAAACTCACTTGAGAATCTCAGGTGCAAACTTGACTCAGCAGCTCAAGCGTGCTAGGTGCAAGTAATTGTCAAATTGTCAAAAGCCCCAAACTGATGTGAGTCCTCAATTTATATTTGGTTGCCTCTCCCTCATGTGGGTCCCACCATCCAACTCCTTTCCTTCCCAAGTAGCTCGAATTGCCTAAGTGGAGTGTATTTCCCTCTTGGTGGTCCCCACATTCCACTAAGAGTTCGATTTTTGCCTTTTTCCCTTGTGTGAGTGCCTTTATCAATAAAAAATTGGAAGTGGGGTCCTCCAACCCACTTCTCCTAAGTTAGAACCCAAAATTGTCAAAATTGTACAAAATTATATTCTCACTTAGCAATAATTGCTAAGTGGGAATATCATAGGTTCATAATTGATAAGAGACATACTAAACTTCAGTTTCTAGCTAGGGTTTTGTCACAAACCCCTAGACTGTATTATCGAGACACAAAGCCTTAGATATCGACAATTCAATCAAATTACAATCCAATCATATTGCTATACATCTAGGGCTTGAATATTACTTACAGAATTGTATGAGAAACTCTACTAGGGTTTGTTGCAGACCCTAGATTTTAGCATCAAAGCAAATTCATGTCAACAATCAAAAGCAATATCATTATCTCCTAGAATATCAATCTCTACAAGGGTTTTGTTACAAACCCTATATTTTACCAATGTTTTAAAACTTCGACTTTGACTCTGACTCGGCCGAGGGTCGGTCGGCTTGATTTCAGTGACTCGGTCGTTGTAAAAAATACATTAAATATTTATTTTTTATAAAAACACATAATTTTAAAGATTTTCATTCATGTTTCCAAACACACAACATTAGAATATAGATAGAAGACAACATATGATCAAAGTAGGCTCATGAATGTATCCATTATATCAAAATGGCACCTAGTGCACTGTCCAATACATACACGATGTTGATATAGAGATCAAAACAAAAACACATAACCAAGGAGGCTATAAATGGCCTCTACAACAAAAGTCTGTGACCAGTACTACTGGCAACTGCTAGAGTTGCCAACATCATCTGGCTTAGTGTTACTTGGGAGCGGGAGTGAAAGTGGGGAGCGAGAGCGAAAACGGGAGTGGGAGTGACATTTTCAGAAGCTCCTGGTTTGGGAGCGAATCCCGGAGGAGTTCGACAACCAATGTCACTAACATCAAGGTACATAGAGGGATTGGTGCTCTTGATTAAATACAAGTTCCATACCCCAATACATGACAAAATTCAATGGAAACATTGCAATCCTCCAATCCTGAAATCCTGAAATACTAATAAGTCTGTTGGATTTTGAATGAAATCTAAAATTCTACTTTCTCCACATGAAAAATTGATAAGTCTGCTGGATTTAAGAATTTAACATTACCATGAAATCTGAATAGCATATCAATACTAGGAGAGGGGAATGGACCCCAAATAGCACTTAACCAATTTAGAAAACACCTTGGAGTCCCCAACAATCAGCTAAATGTTAAAAAGTTAAAAAAAAATTAGAAAAATCCCTGTTTTTTGGGTGACTTGCCGGATTTAATGACTCGGCTAAGTAGATGTGGAAACGACCGAGTTGGCCGAGTCAGCCATGACTCGGCCGAGTCATGGCTGACTCGGCCTCCCGAACCGTTTCCTCCACCGAGTCATATTTCTGGGCAATGAAACGGATCAACTCGGCCGTTTTCGTTTCGAATCGGCCGAATTTTAAAACTATGGATTTTACAAATCAAAACATGAGTATCAACAATTAAGTTAGCATACTTGAATATATACATGATTTCATAACCATGCACTAGCATCACACAACAATATCTACAGAGTAAATCCAATACGCAAACATTAATACCTCAAAGATAGATATACAACAATTTTGACCAGACTAGGGTTTCGATCAGATAGATGAATATGTACCTAGGGTTTCATTCCTAGGATCTTACTATGACTATTACAATGGTTTTCCTTATAATCCCTAAATTATCAAACCCTAAATATCTAGGGTTTCATTATATAACCAAGACATCAACAAATCCTAAAGAATCAAGGTTTCTATCATAACAATACCAAAACCCTAAACAAAGAATGAATAGGTTTTCTAGATTTCATCAACAACCCTAAGTAGACTAGGGTTTCATAATCAATATTGACACACCCTTAGGTTAGGGTTTTATAGTGAACCTTTTAGGGTTCCATAAGAATGATCAAATGATAATATAATGAGGGTAGATTCAATCTAATGATCATTCACCCAAGCAAGAATCTGTATGATTCGAAACCCTAGACATAACGATGTCAGTAATGTAAAGTAAATTTTAAAAGAGAATGATCGTACCTTTTACATGAAGAGAACTTTAAAGTTTATAGTCTAAGACATACCTTGAGTTGTTTCTTAACAAACCTTGTAGTACATCAAATCTTGAAGGGTTTTTCCTTTGCAACAAAACTTCTTTCATGCTTCAAGTTTATCCTTTGAAGTCTCCTCCATATCCTTTGAGCATTCAGTAAGTTTTTCTAACCAAGGAAAATATAAAGAAAAGATTATTAGCATACAATACAAACATATTTTGATATGAGAAGGAAACCAAACATAAAAGAGGAGACAAGGAGGAAGATACTTATCTTTGGTAAAATGGTGAGGGCTCCCTCTTAATCCAATCTCAAGGGATATGTATGGAATTAGGTTGTCCTTAACCCCATCCACTGTTAGGTTCATAGCCAAGATTTTGATTTCTCTAAACTTTGCTTTTCTCGCTTCACTTGATTAATTTGTAGGCTTCTTGATTTTTCCTTGAAGAAGATCCAAAACTTTGCTCTTTGCAACAATGAGTTCTATCCTCTTTTTCCAGGCCCTGTAGTTGGAGGCACTTTCTAGTTTGTTTTCCCCCTTCATTGAGTTTGAAATAGTTCTTGTAGATAGTAGGCTTATCTCCTTATATGATCCTTTTTCTTTAATAACCTTCCTTTGATTTCCTTTTCCTCAATAGATTCTCAACCTGCCTTTTCTTTTTTTCTTCATCTTATCTCTGAAACCATTTAGAAAATTAGAAAGGCAAAAAGATTTCCTCTAGTTGATAATTACTTGTGATATCTTTGAATTCTTATTATCTTTCTTATGTTCTTCTTTTATCTTAATTCATCAAGCAATTACTAAAACCAAAACACAAGGATCAAGGACACTAGATGTAGGCACTCAGCCAGAGCTAAAACCCCTATATAGGGGAAAACTTAGTCAAGAACTCTTCCTTCAGTAATTCAAAATGAGGTAGACCAAGACCTTAGACCAACATACCTTCCTCCTCCACCAAGTCAACCTTCCAAGATGATTTAGTAGTCTCTTCTTATCCAACAACTTCAGTTTAGCAATAATCCAAAAATTCTTCTTCCCAGCTATAGAATTTCGACCCTAGCTTCAGAATTGCGGCCTCCCCAACTACTACAGAATTTTGGCCCCCTGTAATACTCCAAAACTTCTCACGTATGGGATAGAAGAGAGAAAAACTTGACTTCTCTTGCTTGATAAGGTCCTCCTTCTTCGCTTGCCTTTTCCTTTTCTTCCTTAGAAATTCACACTTTCTCTGGCTGCAGAAGTTGCAAATTGAACTTATGAGTGTGTGTCAAATGAGGTCGAGTTACTGCATTTATATGGGAGTTTCTGCCCCTCTGTTTAGATAGACTTGTCTAGTTTGAGGCTGACTTGGTGGAGGAGGCCTAATTGACCTATTTTACAATATAATAAATTTCTTCCTTGACAAATAGAGACCAAGAAGGGTCTTTTAGAATATGGCATGGACAAGGACACTTGACATAAACCCTAAAAGTCTTCAATGGAGGCTTTGAACGAAAAACAGTTGACCCGGGCACAAAACCCATGCTTTAATAAGTCAATTTCTTTTTCTTTCTTCTGACAAATACATTACATCATGATTCAAATATAATTATGAAGACCGACATTAGTTACATTCTTCAACAGATGATGCTTATCAATTCGATGAACAATCAAGTTTATGGCAAATTTTGAGCATTTGAATTATGTAAAGGAGTCCGAGTCTGTGTTGGATGGTGTTGTCATTGATGCCAACCCATGGAGTTGATAGGGTTTGACCCATGGAGTTGATTGGGTTTGACTTTGACTAAAAACACCAGTCATTGATATCAAATGGGTAATGAACGCATCTTAGTAATTGTCGGATTACATCAAGATAGCAGCTATACTGTTGGATGGTTGAAAACCCAAGTCCTAGGGTTTGGGTTCCTTGACTGAGGATGTACCCCGACTTTGTCGAGGGTTTTTGGTAGGTCAAATCATTGAGTTTGGGTTGGAAATCTATGTCATTAGATTCTCCTTGAAAAGATGTTTCGTTGATATGTGGTACACCTCGAGAGGCCTCCTGGTTTGAGAGATATTCACAATTGAAGTTGGTGACCCCAGTTTCTGGGCTAAAACCCCAAGGGGTAGTGACATGACACCTCCTCCTACGGTTGTCAATATATGACATTGTTTATCACTGTAATCTCACCACGTATAAGTTACATAACTCCAAGAACCAAAGGCAATAAACCAATCACTGACTTCACAACCTAGGTAGGACCATATGCACTAAGCCAATCGTTGATTTCAAACTTTAAATAGGGTTCTTAAGGGTTAGTTACCATTATTTATTAATTATTAAATGAGTGCTTATTGATTTTTGACATAACATTAATTTAGGGAGTGTCCCTTAGTGTTTTAAAACAACAAAAACTTTTATTTAAAAAGTCTAATTCTTCACCATAAGGGCAGTTTTCCTTTTCTTAGGGCCTAAGACAATTAATAAACTATTATCATTTATTAAACCATGCTATTAAAATATTTAAAATGAATCTAAAGATCTTCAACGTCTAATTTAAAGGCCCCTAACTAAGCCTAATCAAACAGTATAAAAGGAGATTTAATGCACTCAACAACTAACTTACATTTAGCTCTGAAATTCTATTTGAATTTTGGCCTACCTGAAGTAGGACAGCGAAGAATCTCTAGGGCAGCAAAAGCTTGGTTAATTTTCTGATTGGACTCCAAGTATCTCTCCTCCACTTGGCTTTCAAGGTATGTGTTTGCGTTGACTGTTTGATGATTTTTTTTGAGTCTTTCGTTGAGTACAGGTGTAGGGATAGGCCGCAGGCCTGTATAGACACAATCTTCCTTGCAGATTAAGGATTCTAATCCTGTAGTTTTCTCGGCCAAGGGTTTCCTCAGGAAACAGGCCTAAAGAATGCACCTTTTTATCTAGCAGTTCTAGGTCTATTAGCATAATGACCTCGTATTTGGATCATTGCTAGTAGTACCATACCTTGACATGGTTTTGTGTTAATGCGACAACTATAATGCATGAAGCAACATCACCTTTGGACTATATTGCAGTATAGGATATTGAGCTATGCAAATATGATTGTTTGAATTGATGCCTTACCATGACAAACTAGTTTGACTTTGACTGCTACAGAATTGACAAATGATGTAATTATGGGAATGCAACCGATCCAAATCATTGACCTGACACCTTGACTGTTTTAACAAGTAATGAGAGCAACATACATCTTGAACTTGACATAAGAAACTGTGACTTGAAGACAACTGCTAGCTTAACATAGTGACCATTCTATATGACAACAATGCATTGCAATTGTCTTGACTTAACTTTGACAGTGACAGCAATATATGGACAGCAAGGTAGTTGTGAACAATTCTTATGATTGTCTCAACAGTGAGATTATAATCTCTTATACAGTGAGAAGGTAATCTACAGCAAGTGACATATTGATGTTGATATAATATCTAGACCATGACTTGACACATCAATGAAACTATTACATAATTTTGACATGACTATCTACTTGACAGTTTTGTACAATGACCTTGACTAATGTACAGTTAGAGTTTTATTGGCATTGGTCCATTAACTTATGCCAGCATGCATTGATGTGACAACTAGAATATTGAATGCAACAACTAAGCACCTAATGAACTTGACTGGCAACATGACAGTTGACATTATTCAGTGATAAGGTGATCTACAACATGTGACACATCTTGACTTTGACAGTTGCTTGAGACCTTAACCTTGACTTAATTCTTTTGAATAAGACTTAACTATGACACATGGTTTGGAACAGTGAGTTTACATCTAGTTGACAAGTGTCTTTGACTATACTTGACTAAGACGTTATATGACAATGTTGCGTTACTATTGAGTTGACACCTTGACTTTGACTTGACCTCTAGATTGATGTACTTACACCTATGATAGTGATGACCTAGGGATTTGTCTTGAAGTGATGACCTAGAGAGAGTATACAAGTGACACGACTGTAACTTTGCAGGGAAGTAGGATTTGAAGGCATTATCATCTAGTTGTACAAGCATATTGACGTAAAGATGGATAGCAGGGTTTGACAAGTTGAGCAACAATGTTTACATATATGCTGGTAGCTCTCTGGGGAAAGAGTTTGAGAGCACTAATTGCAGGTCATCGGGATGACCTGAGGCACCTTAGATTGTGCCATAATTTGGTAGCAGTACCAGATTGTTGTAGCATCGAGTGTACCCTGATACGATGATAACAGTGGTTGTGCATTGATGACTATTCATTCATGAGCAGTGACATGCAGTGATAGTTAGTAGTTGTGCAGTGATTTGTAGTGACAGTGATATACAATGTGCAGTGACAGTAATGTGCAGTTGAACAATGATAGGTTGATGTGTAGCATTGTGCAATGATCAATTTGCGGGAACAATGATCAACAACTACTAGGATTCAACATTTATTCTACATCTTTCTTACAATTATTCTACATTGATTCATTGTACAAGGGATCCACTGTGAAAATTGTGAAACATGATCTACCAAATCTTCTGGGTGATTGGAGTCACGTTTAGGTTGTGGTCTGAGAACACTTCAAGGTAGCAGTAGGGCAAGTTGTGGCTTGCAGAGAGCCTTGTGGCGTCCATCCAATTGTGGTTGATAAACTGACAGGGCAATGAAGCATTATTTCTGATAGCAATTGGTAAACAGAGTGTTGGGGCACTCATCAGGTTGTGGCCTGACCTACAGGGTGTTGGGGTGTCCTTCTGGTTGCAAGTTGCAACATGATATTAGTGTTTAGTAACGTCTTACAGGTTTTGACCTATGAATTAGGGGGTTGGCGCATCCCTCAGTGGTAGCTGAAATCTTGATGTAATTAATATTTCTTTTAAAGAGAGAAGAAAATAATTACTAGAGAAGCTTTTGGTGGTTTTTGACTTGGAGGGGGTTTTCCACCTAAAATTATTTGTGTCCATTGTTTTATCTTTCTGCATTGTTATATGGTGTTGTCTACTGTGGATTATTATTTGAAGAAAACAATAATAACAACTGAAGATCAAGTAATTCTTTGAAAAAGATTAAAAAGTACTATTTGGGAAAAAATATTGATTCATGCCCCTATCAGTGTTTCCAACAATTAGAATCAGAGCTTGGTTCCTTCAATAACAACTTAATCGCTAGAAGGTAGTTTTAGAGCATAGATATGGGAAAGCCAAAGAAGCAGGTTGCAAGGATTTCCAAGGAAGGTACAAGTACAACAAAATTTGAAGAAAGTGATTATTGTGTACCAACCCTTGATTTTGATGCAGATAATTACTGGATATGGGAATCCAGGATGGAAGTACATTTGCAAGCACATGGAGAATGGGAATCAGTTGTTTCTGGAGACACATCTACCGACAAAGCTAAAAGGTACAATTCAAAGACCATGAATGTAATTTTGAATGTTTTGGCAAATTTTGTGAAAACAAAAGTTGGTCAATGTTCAACAGCTAAAGCTCTTTGGGAAAAGCTTCGTAATCTCTATTCAACAAAGCAATTACGTCAAGATGTTATTGAAAATTCAGATCCTTTTGATTACAATGAAGAAATTGGAGAAATGTGTAATTGATCAAGGTGATAAGGGAACTCAAAAGTCAAAAGGAAAAGACAAGATTTTTGGAAGCAGAATTGAAGACAACAAAAGAACTCATCAAGGAAATTGAAGAGTCTAAGAAGAGGATTAGCAGTCTCAGAATTGAATTGGAAGAAGTCAAGAATATGGAGACACAAGACCTCAAGAGTGAAGTTAATGCAGGAGCATGAGGCTTGAAGACAAAAGGCTTCGTTTTTATTCCAAAAATCCAAAAAAAGTTTACAAGCAAAGGAGTGGGGTCCTCTAGCTGTCATTTTACAAAGTTTTCTAGATAAGATTTGAGATAACATATAGGTATTTGAATGATTTTGTAATTAATCCAAGTAGTTCAGACTTAGTTGAGATTCTCGGGGAGAATATCATGCAGTTTAGGTATTTATCTAGGATTAGATAGATTCGATCCATTGATTGAGGATCGGATTGTTGAATGTAAGGTATTTATGTAAGTTTTGAACTATTGTAATAGGATTTGGCTATAGAGAACTAGACTGTAAAAAAAATTGAAATATCTCTGTCTCTGTGTATTCTGCGTATGAATGGTCAATCCTAGAGGTTTGAATTCCTTCGAAATATCTCTGAGTGTGTTGTTTTCTAGTTCATCTCTTGGAATTAGATTATGTAATAATCGTGTGTTATTGTGTTTAAAATCTTCATTTCTATGTATCGGAACAACCTGGGTTTGTTTTAAGAAATACAACTTAACCACAGTCTAAACCTAGCGGAAGCGCTAAAACCTTGGCGGAAGGAGCAAAACCCCGATAAAAGCCGTGAGAGCCTAGGAAAAGATCTGAGCCGTTCGATCGACAGGCACAGATCTAACGGTGGTCGCGCACTCATAAGTGCGAACGTTAACCCAGAAAACAGACGCGAAAAATCATTCAACTGAGTTAATAGCTTAGTTGATTGGGACTGTCCGATTGAAGGAGGCCGATCCGACAGTAGTCGCGTGGTTAACACGCATGGGGTTTAATTTGGAAATCAGACGCGATATCGTATGAATTGTGGTTTATTCCAGTTGAAGTCCGGTCAATCACAACCATTCGTTGTGAAAGGCGCGATCCGACAGTGATCGCATGGTAAAGGTACACACAGGCTAATTCAGATTTCGGACCCGAGAAATTATAAACTGCAACTTTGTTTTCCTTTCAGTTCTGTGAGAAAGGTAGAGAATTGTGGAAAAGACAGATGCAAGAAGTTTATGAACAACGGTGTTATTTCCTTTCAGTTCCGTGGTAAGTGAGGTTCTGCCATATTTCGAGTAATAATAACAATTCTGTTGTTTTTAGTAGAATAGCTAAGTTTGGAGGCGGATGATTGAAACTCCAAGGAAAATTGAAGAAGAACTTCCACCTGCGCTTGAGGAGATCGTTTCTAGATTTGAGTGATTATCCCTTACACCTGCAACCAGACCACTAGAAGTCCAACAGAAGCAACAAGAACTCAACACAACCTTCGCAAAGATCAGCGAGCTCAAAAACAGATGCAGGAAGTAGAAATTGAATGGACGAAATCTGATCAAAGATACATATCTGCAGTTGACCAAAAGCAAAAGGAATTGGAAATCTCTTCAGCTGAACTAAGTAGGGTCAGGATTGAGATTGAGAAGCAAAAGGAACAAATACAGTTACTCAATAGAGAATTTGAAAAGGCCTCTCTCATCAAGCTACAGGTTGAAGAAGTAGAAGAAAGAAGGAAATTGTTGAAAGACAAATTTCAGGAAGACCTTGCTCAAAAGCAAAGAGAACATGATGCAACTCGTGATGAGATCAACAAACTCAATGGATCATAAAAAGAACACTTACAAGATAACATATGAAGAAGAAAAAATGAAGGAAATTAAGGCTGGTAAAGCCCCAGTTGATGAGAAATCCAAAGGGTGGCAGTTAATAGATTTCTCTTATTATGACATTATCATGTGATGTTTTTCATTATTATTATTTGTTCTTTTGATTTATCTATTCTTATCATCAAGACTAATGCCAAGCAACAAATAGAAGAGGACACATGATGTAGGCATGCAGCCAATGTAGGCATGTAGCCAGGGCATAACTCCACTCTAGGGGAAAACCCGATCAAAATTCTTCCTTCAGTAGATTTAGAACAAGATGAGATGACTAAGACCCTTACAACTTAGACTCAAGACCACCTTCATCCATCAAGTCAACCTTATCATGATACTCACTAAGATAGCACTGGAATTTGTCCACTGTGATAGCATTGAGATCTTCTCATTGTGGTGGCACCGAGACCTTCTCACTGTGGTAGCATTGAGACCTTCTTACTGTCGTAGCAACGAGACCACCTCACT
Source organism: Pinus tabuliformis (assembly GCA_031772625.1). Classification (NCBI taxonomy): domain Eukaryota; kingdom Viridiplantae; phylum Streptophyta; class Pinopsida; order Pinales; family Pinaceae; genus Pinus; species Pinus tabuliformis. Next base: position 1,082,852,779 of record CM062820.1, on the reverse strand, counting down.
GTGGTAGCACCGAAACCTTCACTGTGATGTATCACCGAAAGTCTCCACTGTAATGCGAGTTCTGTGGTCACTATAATGCGAGTTCATCTCTGCAATTAACCGAGACTTGTCCATTGTAATACCACTGAATAGCATCAAAACTGTATCATTGTAATAGCACCGAAATTGTCCACTGTGAATCCGAGCTTCTGTGGTTACTTGAAAATTATTTCTGTGATTAGTCCAAGTTTTTCTGTGATATGTAATGCAAAAACCTTACACACACATATATAGTTGTCCAATATAAATGAGCCGACATGAGAATTCCAACAGTTCTGTCTTCATATAGGTCGACATGAGAATTCGAACAGTTGTGTCTTCATATAGGCCGACATGAATTCACCTTATGGAAGCTGACTTGATGATGAGTCCTTCGACAACAAGGAGACTTTGATGGATGGAGGAGTCTTCAAACAAAATTGACTTTGACAATCCTATAGCCTACAATGGAGGCTTGACCTATAACAATTGACCCAAGCATAAAACCCATGCTTTAACAAGTCAATTAAATTAATAATAATATTTTTTTCTTTCTTTTGACAAATATATTACATTTTGACTTCCAAGTACAATTATGAAGACCGAACCCAGTTACATTTTTCAACGCCAGTTGATGAAGGTACAAGCTCCACATCTTCGCAGGATGATTCTAAGAAGGAAGCTGATCAAAGTGAAAAGCCAAAGAAGAATGTTGCAACTCCAAAGAACAAGACCAAGCTGTCAAGAACAAAGGACGACAACAGACTACAACACTGCCTCCAAAGAAGAATGAAAAATCTTCCAGGTATGTTCGTTTATTTAATGGTTATTGTTTTTTATGTGCTAACTATGGACATATGGCCAAGGATTGTAAAGTTGTTGACATGTACAACTATCAACGACCATCGCATCCAAATGAACCATTCATGTATGCACATTTATTTAATGGTTATTGTTTTTTACGTGCCAACTATGGACATATGGCTAGGGATTGTGAAGTTTGGCAAGTACAACTATTTTCTGCAAAACCCTAGAAGCAAGTTTGCAAGTTTGTGAGACAAATACTAGATGTCATCTTCTATGGATGACATTGAATGCTTTAAATGTCATAATCATGGACACAGCTCAAGAATGCAAGTACCATCCAGATATGGGATGTTACAAGTGTCACAATTATGGACACATAGCTTGTCACTACAAGAACAAAATGGAATCAATCATGAATATTGATGATGAGAATAAGAAGGTTTGGAAGAGGAAATAGATATAGGATGAACAAATACAGGAAGAATAGGTATAGGATCAGCAAGAAGTGCAGAAAGACAAGAAAGTCCCAACAATCATGCTTTTAGGATTTGTAACAGGTTGTGAGGAATCAAGTCAAGATGACTCATTAGGTGAATCACTATTTTGAACAATCCGGCTCATTGACTCCTTGAAGTTTGTAGAGGGGGAGTCTATGCAGCAGTATATGGCACAAGTCTACGATTGACAAACAAATAGTTTGAACAAGATGGTAGTTTCATAACAGGTTCAGGGGGAGCAGAACAATTGAAGGATTACAGGTTCACAAAGGAAGGTTTCTCTTCAAGGGAAGCACATACAAGACATAGGTCCATAGGGATCGTCATTGACAGACTATTACAAGAAGGCTTCTCATCAGGGGGAGCACAAGCAGATAACAGGTCCACATGAAGCAAGCAAATTCTCAGGGGGAGTAACCCTTTGCCATTGATGTCAAAGGGGGAGAGAAAAACCTGAGAAGGAGATTGAAATCTTGAGAAGAAGGTGAAGCATGATGTCAGGGGGAGTTGTACTCATAGGAGGAGTACGTGTGTTGCCATTAATGACAAATGGGGGAGATTTTTGGATGGTGTTGCAATTGATGTCAACCCATGTAATTCACTGGGTTTGACTTTGACTAAAAACACCAGTCGTTGATGTCAAATGGTTAATAAATGCTTCTTAGTAATTATTGGATTACATCAAGATAACAACTATACTGTTGGATGGTTGAAGACCCTAGTCCTTGGTTTTGGGTTCCTTGGACTAAGGATGTGCTCTAACTTTGTCGAGGGTTCTTGGTATGTCAAATCATTGAGTTTGGGTCAGATATATTTGTCATTAGATTCTCCTCGAAAAGTTGTTTCTGTTGATATGTGGTACACCCTGAGAGGCCTCCTAGTTTGAGAGATATTCACAATTGAAGTTGGTGACCCCAGTTTCTGGGCTAAAACCCCAAGGGGTAGTGAAATGACACCTCCTCCTACGGTTGTCAATATATTACATTGTTTATCACTGTAATCTCACCACGTATAGGTTACATAACTCCAAGAACCAAAAGAAATAAACCAATCACTGACTTCACAACCTAGGTAGGACCATATGCACTAAGCCAATCATTGATTTCAAACTTTAAATAGGGTTCTTAAGGGTTAGTTACCATTATTTATTAATTATTAAAGGGTGCTTATTGATTTTTGACATAACATTAATTTAGGAAGTGTATTAATTTAGGGAGTGTCCCTTAGTGTTTTAAAATAACAAAAACTTCTTATTTAAAAAGTCTAATTCTTCACCATAAGGGAAATTTTCCTTTGCTTAGGGCCTAAGACAATTAATAAACTATTATCATTTTAAAATATTTAAAAAGAATCTAAAGACCTCCAATGTCTAATTTAAAAGCCCCTAACTAAGCCTAATCAAATACTCTAAAAGGAGATTTAACGCACTCAACAACTAACTCACATTTTGCTTTGAAATATTATATGATTTTCGGCCTACCTGAAGTAGGACAATGAAGAATCTCTAGGGCAGTGAAAGCTTGGTTAATTTTCTGATTGGACTCCATGAATCTCTCCTCCACTCGACTTTCAAGGTATGTGTTTGTGTTGATTGTTTGATGATCGTTTTTGAGTCTTTCGTTGAGCACATGTGTAGGATAGGCCGTAGGCCTGTATAGACAAAATAATCCTTGTAGATTAAGGATTCTAATCATGTAGTTTGCTCGGCCAAGGGTTTCCTCAGGAAACAAGCCTAAAGAATTCACCTTTTTATTGAGTAGTTTCTAGGTCTATTAGCATAATGACCTTGTATTTGGATCATTGCTATTGGTTCCATACCTTGACATGGTTTTGTGTTAACGCGACAACTTTAATGCATGAAGAAACATCACCTTTGGACTATATTGTAGTATAAGATATTGAGCTATGCAAATATGATTGTTGGACCTAAGATATAGATGTATGAATTGTTAGAGAATCAGAAAGGCATAAATATTTTCTTATTCTTGATATTACTTGTGATGTTTCTTATTATTATGATTCTTTATATCTTCTTTCCTTTAGTTCATCAAGCAATTACCAAAGTAGCAACACATAAAACAATCGACATCAGATGTAGGAACTATGCCAGGGCAAAACCCCCCACGAGGGGAAAAACCAGTTAATAAATTCTTCCTTTCAATAGTATTCTTTGAGACTCTTCACCCTAGACCAAGACAAGACCTTCCTTCCACACCAAGTCAGCCTCCTAGAATTTCAACCTCTTTCTAGCAACTTCGACTAGGCAGTAGCTTTTGGCAACTGATAGCTTCCGTCAACAGAGAAACTTGGAAGACTTCGATCTCCCAATCCAGGATATGAAATAGAGAGAGAGAGGCACCAAAATTTCGATTTTTCCTTTCTCCTTAGACTTCCCCAAACTCGCATTCACTTCGGCTTCCCGACAACAGACTTCACACCTTTTCCTAGCTACAAGAGAACTTCACACTTTTTCCTAGCTACAAGAGATATTGAACTTGTGTGTGAGAATGATGCTCCAAATGAATTCGATGAGCTTGTATTTATAGGCTCCATGTGAGGTCAAATAGGGTCCTTAGGCTGACTTGATCTTCTTCTACGCTGACATGGTATGGAGGATACATAAATCATATTTAACTCAATAATTAACCTTTTTACATGATTCAAAAGCCCAAGAAGGGTCTCTTTAAAAGTACAATGACTCTATTGACTTAGAATAAATCCTAGAAGTCCTCAATGGGGACTTTGACCTAAAACATGGTGACACAAGCATGAAACCCAAGCTTTAATAAGTCACAATAATAATGATAAAAATTATTTTCTTTATTCTTTTGACAAGTACATTACATGATGACTCAAGTACATTGACTGCCACAAAATTGGCATATGATGTAATTATGGGAATGCAACCGATCCAAATCATTGACTTGACACCTTGACTATTTTAACAAGTAATGAGAGCACCATACATCTTGAACTTGACATAAGAAACTGTGACTTGAAGACAACTGCTAGCTTAACATAGTGACCATTCTATATGACAATAATGCATTGCTATTGTCTTGACTTAACTTTGACAGTGGCAACAATATATGGATAAGAAGGTAGTTGTGAACAACTCTTATGATTGTCTCAGCAGTGAGATTATAATCTCTTATACAGTGAGAAGGTAATCTACAACAAGTGACATATTGATGTTGATATAATATCTAGACCATGACTTGACACATCAGTGAAACTATTACGTAATTTTGACATAACTATCTACTTGACAATTTTGTACAATGACCTTGACTAATATACAGTTAGAGTTTTATTGGCATTGGTCTATTAACTTATGCCATCATGCATTGATGTGACAACTAGAATATTGAATGCAACAACTTCCCTTAGGCTTTGATCTTTGGCCTAGGGAAAAGTGTCCAAAAGAATTTAATTTTTCTCCTAAAGTAACTTTATAATTTTTATAAAGTTAAATCTAATTTAAAAGTGACTTTAAGTGATAAAGTTATTAAGTCTAATTTTAAAGTGACTTTTATAAAGTCAATGAAAAATTAAAAAGGAAAAGTGACTTTGGAAATAAATGACTAAGTGGGTCTTTATTAAAGTGGGGTGAATTAAAAAATAAAAAGTGAGATTTAAATGAGCATTTAATCTCAGCCTTAGATCTCAATCTATTTCAGCCATTGGATTTAGGTATCACCCAAAAGTCACTTGGGGTTAGATTAAAGGAGGAAAATGAAGAAAAGGTCATTCATTCTTTCATGAGCAGATTGGGAGAAGGAGAGCAAGAGAGCAAGAGAGATTTCTGAGCAGGGAGGAGAATGAGACAGCAGCTTGGCACACATTCCAAGGCAGCAGTTGAGCAAATTTGTACAGCTGGTTCAGCACACAGTGAAAGACAGATTTTGGCACGATTTTCGAGGAGTGGTTTGCACAAAAATCGAGGAGCAGTTTGCTGATTTTTCTGCATGCAAAACGAGGGCCGTACAACGCATTTATTGCAGTCCGTACAACAACATTTAATGCTGAAAGTGGGCACGAAAATCAAGGAGGTCGTACAACATTTATTGCTGTCCTGTTTGCTGTAATTTCCAGTTTGCTGTGAGGCATGGGAAAAGAGATAAGTTGTAAATTTTCTTGCTGATTTTTTGCTGAATATTTCTCATTGTGAAAAAGGCATTTTCAGAAATAAAGAAGAGCTCTCGAACTGGTTTTCCCCAAGAGTTGTAGGGGGTTTTTCCAGGGTCAAGTTGACCAAAAATCTCAGTGTTTAAATATGTTTTAATCGCTGTTTATTACTGCTGATTTTTATTTCTGCAATTTCCAGCATTCTGTAAAATTTCCAGAATTTGTGCTTTCAGCAATATTTATTTTTTTCAGCTTGTTAAATGTATGGTTATGGGAAAGAGCATTTAACTACATTGGAGAAATAAGGTGAAACTGAAAACTGGGGTGGGAAAACTGAAATTTCTACATGGTATCAGAGCTTGAGTGCTGAAGGGCAGTTTGGGACAGCAAAAGGAAAAATTACAGCTAATGATTTTTCACTCAGAAAATTCCAGCAAGCTGATTTTTTCATAAACAACAGTGTTATCTTTACTACAACAGTGCTATTTTTCAGTTTTAGGACAACAAGATGTCATTGGGATTGAGGGTGGAGGATAGGTTGGATGGGCATACAAATTACAGCATTTGGAAGGAGAGAATGCAGAGTATCTTTGAGGAGGCAGAAGTCTGGGATATCATGGTGCATACCACACAGAACCCTGTTGTTGTGCCTACTGATGCTACTCAGTTGACAACTTATAATAAAAAGAACAACAAGGGTAAGAGGCTGATTCTAGACGGAATCAAAGACCATTGCATTCCTCATGTGAGAGGAAAGAGCAATGCCCATGAGATGTGGACAGCATTGTCCAATCTCTACCAGAGTACCAATGAGAACCGGAAGATGGTCCTGAAGGAGAAGCTGAAGAACATTAAGATGGGTAATGATAGTGCAGCTGGATATCTCACAAAGATTACTAATGTGAGAGATGAGTTGGCAGCGATTGGAGAGGCCATTCCATCCACTGAGTTGGTGCGGATTGCAGTGAATGGCCTCCCCCATTTATGGTTGAACTTTGCTGATGGGGTTTGTGCACGTGAGACCTTTCCCACATGGGAGAGGTTTTGGGATGATTGCATTCAGACAGAGATCAGGAAAGGTCAGCTTGGGGCAGCCAAGCCAGTTGAGCAGGATGAGGATGTAGCACTGGTGGAAGGAGGCAAGAAAGGCAAGGAGAAGAAGCAGGCTTCCACAAGCAGTGGTGGGGGCAAAGGCAAAGGTAAAGGTAAACAGGGGAACACACAGAAGGACTATTCCAAGGTGAAGTGTTGGAATTGTCAAAAGATGGGACACTATGCAGTTGTGTGTCCGAAGAAGAAGAAGAAGAAGGGGAAGAACCAGGACGTGGCAGCTTCAACAGAGATTGAAGACTTTGCAGGTCGTTTTGACCGGGAGTTTGCGTTTACTACGTGTGAGTCCTCTAGTGCAGGATCACCTGCCACATAGGTTCAGAGGGAGCATGCTTTTCCCTCGATTAGCAGAGCATCTTCAGGTATCTGGTATGTGGACAGTGGGGCTTCACGTCATATGACAGGAGTCCGTGAGTACTTCTCACAGCTTTCAGATAGTGGCACTGATATAGAGGTAGTACTCGGTGATGACAGAGTTGTTAGAGCAGTCGGGGTGGGGACACTGACATTTCAGAGGGAGTCCAAACCTCCCTTGAAAGTGTCAGATGTTCTTTATGTGCCAGGGATGAGGAAGAACCTCATATCCGTCTCAGCTTTGGAGGACAGAGGATATGAGGTACTGTTCAGGGGAGGACAGGTGTTGATGTATCCCAGGGGCACTCCAGCTGATTCAGCTAGAGTGGTAGGTGTACGCCATGCAAAGGTGTACAAGTTTGCATTCCAACCCCTTTTGGCATTGAGCAGTAGTACCGACAACAGAGCTAGCAGTTCTGAGCTGTGTGAGATTTGGCACCGCAGGATGGGACATATGTATCATGGAGCCTTGAGGACATTGCGGGAGATCACTATAGGTGTGCCAGATTTCAGTACTGATCACTTTGATACTTGCAGAGGTTGTGCGATGGGCAAGTTTGCCAAATCCCCTTTTCCCAGCAGTGACAGCAGAGCGATTGGGATACTTGATTTGATTCATTCTAATGTGAGCGGTCGGATGTCTCATGTTTCCTTGAGTGGATATGAGTACTATGTTTTATTCATTGATGATCACTCCAGGAGGACCTGGATTTATTTTTTGAAGACCAAGAGTGAGGTCTTCAAGCGGTTTCAGGAGTTCAGAGCTCTTGTGGAGACACAGACAGGTCGGAATATCAAGTCCCTGAGGTCAGACAATGGAGGAGAGTACACCCTTGGAGAGTTTGTTGATTATTGTGTGGAGGCAGGCCTTAGGAGGGAGTTAACTGTTCCTTACAACCCCCAGCAGAACGGGGTTGCGGAGAGGAAGAACAGATCCATCATAGGGGCTGCCAAAGCCATGTTACATGATCAGGGGTTGCCATTGTTCTTATGGGCAGAGGCCTGCAACACAGCTGTTTACTTGCAGAACAGGAGTCCGCATCATGCCTTGGGGCACATGACTCTAGAGGAGGCTTCTCTGGGAAGAAGCCTGATATTGGTCATCTTCATATCTTTGGATGCATTACATACTCCTATATACCCAAGGAGAAGAGGACCAAACTAGAGCCCACCGCGGAGAAGGGTATCTTTGTGGGCTACAGTGAGACCTCAAAGGCCTTTCGGATTTACATTCATGCACAGAGGAGAGTTGTTGTCAGACGGGATGTGAAGTTCGAGGAGGACAGGGCCTTTAGGAGGTCACGGGAGTTAGAGTATCTGGATCAGCCAGACCCTTAGCAGCAGTTGAGTCAGTCGCAGGGATCCAGTGGGCAGGGATCAGGAGGATCAGGAGGTACATCTATGAGGATGTCAGGTTCGTCAGTGAGTGGCTCACCGAGCCAGAGGGGTTGTGCTCCGGGCAGCATGCAGAGCAGTTCACTAGGGAGTCCACTGATGGACAGTTCACACGGTACCTCAGCTTCTACAGGTTCAGGTGCAGGCAGGAGGACAGCAGACAGACAGTCAGGAGTTCAGGCTCCTGATGATGATGAGGAGGAGGAGTTTCATTCTCCGGTGGGAGAAGTGCGCTCAGGGAAGAGGAAGTCCAAGTGGCTTTAGGACACCTTGAGAGATGCCACATCTGTTGCTGAGCCGAAGAGGTCGGTCAGAGAGAGTAGACCACCTGAGAGGTTTTGTAGTTATATGGCGATGGTTACCAGCATCCTTGACTCTGAGCCTTCTAGCTATGAGGAGGCAGCTAGCCAGCAGGTCTGGAGAGAGGCCATGCAGGAGGAGTATTCTTCTATCATGAAGAATGATGTTTGGGAGGTGGTGCCGAGGCCTGAGGGCAAATCCGTGGTTACTTCCAGATGGCTTTACAAGGTAAAGCATGCTGCAGATGGCAACATTGAGAAAATTCAAAGCAAGGTTTGTGGCTAGAGGGTTCTCCCAGGTAGAGGGAGTTGATTATGAGGAGACCTTCGCTCCCGTGACTCGATACACTTCGATCCGCTCCATTATATCGATAGTAGCAGAGATGGGTTGGAGGATCCACTAGATGGATGTGAAGACTGCATTTCTCAATGGCTTCATACAGGAGGAGGTGTACATTGAGCAGCCACAGGGCTTTGAGGTGCATGGGAAGGAGTCCCATGTGTGCAGACTAAAGAAGGCCCTTTATGGCCTGAAGCAAGCTCCCAGAGCTTGGTACTCCAGGATAGATACATATTTGCAGGGGACACAAAGAGTGAGGCAGCTCTGAACCTTTACTTTATTGTGATTGGTGAGGAGCCTCTCATTCTGGTGTTGTATGTGGATGACTTGGTCATTACAGGTGCAGAGAGACTCATAGATCACTGCAAGAGAGATCTTGCGACGGAGTTTGAGATGAAGGACATCGGGTTGATGCATTACTTTTTGGGCTTGGAGGTGTGGCAGGAGGAGGGGCATTTCTTCCTGGGGCAAGGGAAGTATATTGTGGACATCCTTAGCAGATTCCACATGGAGGATTGTAGACCCATGTTGACACCGATGATCACCAACTGGAAGAAGCTTCATGCTTTGGATTCCGAGTTGGTGGATCCCACATTGTACAGGCAGCTGATTGGTTCCTTGATGTATTTGGTCAACACTAGACCAGATATCTGTTTTGCAGTCAACATGATGAGTCAGTTTATGTGTGAGCCTAGGAAGGTTCACTGGGTGGCTGCAAAACACATTTTGCGGTACTTGCAGGGGACAATGGATTATGGTTTGGACTACAGGCAAGGAGATGGAGTGAGATTGGCAGGATACACTGATTTTGATTGGGCAGGTTGTGCTTCTGATAGGAAGAGCACTTCAGGGTGTTGTTTTGGGTTGGGTTCAGCAGTAGTGTCATGGTTCAGCCGGAAGCAGCAGTCAGTAGTACTGAGTTCAGCGGAAGCAGTGTATATGGCAGCCAGTATAGCTAGTTGTGAGGCTATCTGGCTTCGCAAGATGTTGTTTGGCTTATTTGGTCAGCTGTTGAGACCTTCAGTGATTTACTGTGATAATCAGAGTTGCATTAAACTCATGCAGAATCCAGTATTTCATGACAGGTCAAAGCATATCGGGATCAGATATCATTTCATCAGAGACTATGTTCAGAAGGGAGCTGTAAAGCTTGAGTATATTTCCACTGATGAGCAAGTTGCAGATATTCTTACCAAAGCCTTACCATGGGGCAAGCATGTCTACTTCAGAGACAAGATGGGTGTGGTGAGGAACACCTTCCTCGGTAAGAGGGAGTGTTGAAATTTGGTACCGGAGGACAGGTGGTTCCCTTAGGATTTGATCTTTGGCCTAGGGAAAAGTGTCCAAAAGAATTTAATTTTTCTCCTAAAGTAACTTTATAATTTTTATAAAGTTAAATCTAATTTAAAAGTGACTTTAAGTGATAAAGTTACTAAGTCTAATTTTAAAGTGACTTTTATAAAGTCAATGAAAAATTAGAAAGAAAAAGTGACTTTAGAAATAAATGACTAAGTGGGTCTTTATTAAAGTGGGGTGAATTAAAAAATAAAAAGTGAGATTTAAATGAACATTTAATCTCAGCCTTAGATCTCAATCTATTTCAGCCATTGGATTTAGGGATCACCCAAAAATCACTTGGATCACCCAAAAGTCACTTGGGGTTAGATTAAAGGAGGAAAATGAAGAAAAGGTCATTCATTCTTTCATGAGCAGATTGGGAGAAGGAGAGCAAGAGAGCAAGAGAGATTTCTGAGCAGGGAGGAGAAGGAGACAGCAGCTTGGCACACATTCCAAGGCAGCAGTTGAGCAAATTTGTACAGCTGGTTCAGCACACAGTGAAAGACAGATTTTGGCACGATTTTCGAGGAGTGGTTTGCACAAAAATCGAGGAGCAGTTTGCTGATTTTTCTGCATGCAAAACGAGGGTCGTACAACACATTTATTGTAGTCCGTACAACGCATTTAATGCTGGCCGTACAACAACATTTAATGCTGAAAGTGGGCACGAAAATTGAGGAGGTCGTACAACATTTATTGCTGTCCTGTTTGCTGTAATTTCCAGTTTGCTGTGAGGCATGGGAAAAGAGATAAGTTGTAAATTTGCTTGCTGATTTTTTGCTGAATATTTCTCATTGTGAAAAAGGCATTTTCAGAAATAAAGAAGAGTTATTGAACTGGTTTTACCCAAGAGTTGTAGGGCGTTTTTCCAGGGTCAAGTTGACCAAAAATCTCAGTGTTTAATGCGTTTTAATGGCTGTTTATTACTGTTGATTTTTATTTCTGCAATTTCCAACATTCTGTAAAATTTCCAGAATTTGTGTTTTCAGCAATATTTATTTTTTTCAGCTTGTTAAATGTATGGTTATGGGAAAGGGCATTTAACTACATGGGAGAAATAAGGTGAAATTGAAAATCTGGGTGGGAAAACATAAATTTCTACATGCAACAACTAAGCACCTAATGAACTTGACTCACAACATGACAGTTGACATTATTCAGTGATAAGGTGATCTATAACATGTGACACATCTTGACTTTGACAGTTGCTTGAGATCTTTACCTTGACTTAATTCTTTTGAATAAGACTTAACTATGACACATGGTTTGGAACAGTGACTTTACATCTAGTTGACAAGTGTCTTTGACTATACTTGACTAAGACGTTATATGACACTGTTGCATTACTGTCGACTTGACACCTTGACTTTGACTTGACCTGTAGATTGAGGTACTTACACCTATGACAATGATGACCTAGGGATTTGTCTTGTAGTGATGACCTAGAGAGAGTGTACAAGTGACACAACTATAACTTTGCAGGGCAGCAGGTCTTGAAGGCATTATCATCCAGTTGTACAAGCATATTGACGTAAAGATGGATAACAAGGTTTGACCAGTTGAGCAACAATGTTTACATATATGCTGGTAGCTCTTTGGGGACAGATGTTGAGAGCATTGATTGCAGGGCAGCGGGATGACCTGAGGCACCTTGGATTCTACTAGTATTTGATAGCAGTACCAGATTGTTGTAGCATCGAGTACAACTTGATACGATGATCACTGTGGTTGTGCATTGATGACTATTTGTTCATGAGCAGTGACATGCAGTGATAGCCAACAATTGTGCACTGATTTGTAGTGACAGTGATATACAATGTGCAGTTGAACAATGATAGCGTGATGTGTAGCATTGTGCAGGGATTAATTTGTGGGAACAGTGATCAACGGCTACCAGGATTTGACATTTATTCTACATCTTTCTTACAACTTTTCTACATTGATTCAGACTACAGGGTATCCAGTGAAAAAATTGTGAAACGTGATCTATTGACTCTTCTAGGTGATTGGAGTCACCTTCAGGTTGTGGCCTGAGAACACTTCATGGTGGTAGGGTGGTGCTAGGGCAAGTTTTGGCTTGTAGAGGGCGTTGTGGCATCCATTTAGTTATGGATGATAAACTTACAGGGCAGCAAAGCATCCTTTTCGACAACAATTGGTAAATAGAGTGGTTGGGCACTCATAAGGTTGTGGTTTGATCTATGGGGCATTGGGGCGTCCTTCTGATTGCAGCAGGATATTTTTGTTTATTAGCATCCTACAGGTTGTGGCTTGTGAATTAGGGAGTTGATGCATCCCTCAGTTGTAGTTGAAATCTTGATGTAATTAATATTTCTTTTATAGAGAGAAGACGACAATTACTAGTGAAGCGTTCAGTGGTTTTGACTCAGAGGGGGTTTTCCACCTAAAAATATTTGTGTCCATTGTTTTATCTTTCTGCATTGTTATATGGTGTTGTCTACTGTGCAGTATTATCTGAAAAAACAATAATAATAACTAAGGATTAACTAATGCTCTGAAAATGATTAAAAAGCGCTAATTGGTAAGAAATATTGATTCACCCCCCTCTCAGTATTTCCAACAGTTTGTAACTACACTTATCTAGAGGTTCGAACCTCATCCAAGGTATGTAACAATATTTCTCTATGGATTCATGCAAGTTAATTTATATGTTGTGTAAATATCTCTGTAGCTCCTCTTATGTAAATATTTGCGGGCTAATGAAGTCATTGTTTAGGGGCTACTTCGGATCAAGTTTTAGTACATTTTTTGTCCTATAAGAAGAAGGCCAAATTATGTAATCTCTTGTGCAATAGCTCTTGAAAACGAAAATCCAATAGAGGACCCAATATCCCCTGAAGAATGAAGACTTGTATGTAATATTATTATTTTTGTAATCAAGCTTTTGTCCTCTAATGGCATGAAGCCACCTATATTCTTGCAGTCCCGAGGCATTGATTCTTTTTGAAGCAAATGCTTTATGGCACTTTTTGTGATGTGCTCTGAGACGCTCTTATATGAAGTCTGTGGCATATGCAAAGTCTGTGGTAGCTATTCATGCGAACTGTTTTGTGATGATTACCATTTAATTTGAGGACTTGAGGCTAGTGGATTTGTTAGATACGAAGGTCCTCAAAGAAGTTTGCCAGGGCTAACCAAGTGAAGTTCAAATTTTGTGACAGGTCGCTCAAGTGTCGCATCTCTGTTTAATGACCCTTAGATAAATGTGATTTAGTTTTTATGTAGCTACTTCTGTGGCATCCTAAAATAAAATGTGAAGTTATCTATGATGAGAAACAAGATCCGAGCTAAGCTTAAATATCCTGTGGCATTTGAATGGTGTCCTAATCCAAGCCTCTATGAATAAAGAAGTTCGAGCTTTTGTGGTAGGATTAACCACTCTCTGTTGTATGGAGAGAATCAAGTTTGAGCTTGAGCATAGTTCTGTTCTCACAACTGTAGTGATCATCTGAGCTTGGTATAGTGAAAATTTTGATTCCTGTGGAATAAAAGGGATCATGAAGCCTAAAGCCATATATGGATGTGGCTCTTCTCTGAACTTTCTAAGATAATTATAGACATCTCTTTGTGATTCTTCAAGAGTGTGATCCATGACTGTATCTAAAGTCAAGGTATCCAAGTACGACAAATCATTTTGTTAATGATGAGAGGCTGAAACTGTTAAGGTAGAATACCTTGTAATTTGAGTAAAGGACGAAGTCCAAGAAAAGGCAAGGTAGTCAAGGTTATTGTGATTAAGGATAAACTCAAAGACCGAAGGAAAATCCGAAAAGTTTGATTCAAATTTGAATGATACATGTCTTATATATAAGTAAGAGCACAGTTGAAGCAAGCCGACCTATATATATCGCTTAATTAATTGCATCAGAACATTAATATGGAATCTCCAGCATTAAACATGGTTTGTATAAGCGATGATCATTTGCAAGTTTTCAAGATGATGATCGAGATTGTGAAGTAATCGCCCTTTTAATTTTGGTGGCTTAGTATCATTAAAGGACGATCAAGTCTTATGTCTACTAGAATAGCTTCAGGACACTGCTTTGGAAATTCTAGCATTGAGCAATAGGTTTGCTTAGTCTGGAATGATAGTTGAATGAGTCTTGACCAAATGATAAAGTTATTGATAAAGGCAATGCAACTTTAGTCATTAGAAATTAATGCAAGATGTCAAGGTTATTCCTTTTGCTAAGGATTTGAGACTTAATGAAATTGCAATTCCTGGGGTTTGAAACGTTGAATGTTTGTCCAGTTTCTTGAAACATTTTAGTTCTGCAATACTCTAGTAAGGGTTTGTTCAAGTAAGCCCTTGGGTGTATAAAGCACTAGAATGTTGAAAATGATGAAGGTGTAGAAGAGTGCAAGGATGAACATTGCACAAATCCCCTAGGTCTGATTTATGAAGATAAGTGTTAGGGTTTGAAAACCCTAGTCATTAGGTTTTGGAGTTAAAACCCTATTAAGGCAAAAGGGGTTGGAGATGAAAGCCTAGGGCCCGTGGATTGATTGCTTCTGCCTAAATAAAGGGACCTTAGATTTGACATTTTAATGTTAAGGTTGATTTGCAAGATGGATTCAAGAAGACTAAAATTAAGAGGGAGCTGTCATGTTCTCAAAGATAAGTATCTTGTATTTCTTTTATTTCTTTAATGATTTGTAGTCCTTAATTAAGATATGGAGTAGGTCAACTCTTTGATGTGAACTTCTTGATGATATGATGATGACATGGACTCCTTAATGATATAGTTGATATATACTCCACAATGATGTGGATCTATTGATGATATGGATTTATTGATTATATTGATGATGTGGATTTCTTGATGATGTGGACTCCTTGATGAGGACATTGACTCCTTGGTGATATGGCCCCTTGATAATAAACTCCTTAATGATGTGGAATTGGACTCTTTATTGATGATGTGAATGAGGTTGACTAGATCTAAGAAGACTAAGATCAAGAGGGAGCTGACATATGCTCTAGAGACAAGTACTTTCTTGATTGTTTCTATTATTGTTACATTATGACTGTCTTGTCTTAATACATCTTGCTTGGCTGTACTTGTTCTTCCATGGCCTCCTTGTGAGTATTGCAGGTACATAATGAATACTGCCTGGGTTGTAGCTACAAATGAAGAAGGACGGAAGAACAAAGATGAAAAGACTCATGACTGGATGAACTTTAAACTTAGAGGGAGCAGATAACATCAGGCTAATTGAAGCCAACAATGACTTCCAATATGAAGATGATTAGAGTGATGCTGATCCATAGTTTTAAAAATTGGAACCGGTGACCGGACCGGTCCACCTAATAAATTGGGTTTCAAACCGGAACCGGTCAAACCAAGACTGGTTAGATCTCAATGAACTGATTTAAAAAAACACATGAAATAATTATTTTTAATGAAAAAAATATTTTTAAGATTTAAAACCATGATTCCAAACCAATAGACACAAAATATGTAAAGTTTGCTCATATATATACCATGTAAAGGTGAATATATCAAAATGGCACCAAGTGCAATACATATCAGCAACAAAATATATAATCAATGAGGCTCTAAATGGCCTCTAGAGTCCAAAAACAAAGCCTACAAGCTATGGGGTCACTGGCCTACTACAAGTCTACATATATGATATTAGTGATCAACATTATCACTTGAAAGTTGAAACTTCTCATCATGATCAAACTCAGTTGGTTGAGTCTCGACTCCCAAACTTTGCAACTGCTTGAGTCACAAACTTTTCTGCTTGTTCAGTGACTTGAGTCTCAAACTGTAATATTCCTAATTAGCTATGGCTAATTGGAATATTCGATTTTGTTCAATATTTGCCTTCTATAGTTATTTGTAAATAAAAAGTGAGGAAGGGGGACATAACTCACTTTAGAATAAAAAGTCACTTCCTAGGTAGCACAACGTTGTGACTTAAAGGGGAGCCAAGGGGGCCAAAGGGGGACGCAGAAATGGAGCCCACGCAGACACATGGAGAGATTGCACAGGAGGGAAGAACACGTGGCAAGAGGAGAAGCATGCAGGAGGAGGTGAGCCTAGGGATTGTGAGAGGCAGAGGCTAGAAAATAGAGAGGAGCCCCCTCATTTTGGATCATTCCATTTATGTGCATTTTGAGCTAGTTGTTTCGACTTCTAAGCACGCTGGCTGTTTAGCTGGT
The DNA here is from genome assembly GCA_031772625.1 of Pinus tabuliformis. Classification (NCBI taxonomy): domain Eukaryota; kingdom Viridiplantae; phylum Streptophyta; class Pinopsida; order Pinales; family Pinaceae; genus Pinus; species Pinus tabuliformis. Next base: position 1,082,836,300 of record CM062820.1, on the reverse strand, counting down.
TTGCAGCGCTGTTTAGTGCATTGAGTGTCTCCGTTCGGAGATCTCACCCTTAGCCTCGGGGGACTTCGAGTGCCTACTCGGGCAAGGTATTTCCATCGGTATTTCAGCAGTAGTTTTATCAGCATTCAACAACAGTTTCATCATCATTTTTGGAGGATTGCGCAGTACTTGGAGAGGGACGCGGTTCTTTTTGGTTGTAGTGCTGTATTGGAGTTTGCAGGTGGATTTATGTTGGGAGATTGAGTAGGGGTCCAACTCTTGTCTCATTGGAGGATTTTTAGCAGGGTTTCAGGCAGAGTTTAGAGGGGTTTTCTTTAGTGGCAGCGCAGGGCATTGAGGAACTGCGCAGAACCCCAAGAGGGTGTTTTTCGGGGGTTGGCCATTCCAGGAAAGCTCTCTGGGTTTTTTCTGGGTTTCTTGAGTAGAGGCCGAATCCAGAGTTTCAGCTTTTTCTGAGGGGAGCAACCCCAAATCATCATTTGTTTCCTAGCAGCAGCAACAACACAGCAGTAGCATCCATGAAGAGAGGCCATTCTTGTCATTCTGAGAGTATTTTTTCACTTGCCTTGTGCAAGTCGAGGTGCCATCTGTCTAATCACCTCTTGTACTCATTTTATTGCTCAGTATAATAAAATGGCTTAGCATTTCTCGCTGCATTTCTTGTGTATCTGCTTATATTTCTGGTTTACATTTTATATGCTGTTCCACTGTTATTTATCATCTCTGGGTTATTATATCATTTGCATATATTTGGTTGGAGTTTTGCTGGGGTTTGAGGAATATTCTAGTTAGGGATATTACACAAACTTCTGAAGGTATTGTGCCCTAATATGCCATATTACTTCATTTGGTGCTCCACATGGCTTTACATGGCATCCTATCCCAGCCAAGTGTTTCTTGAACCTTTTAATACCCGTTCCTTCAATAGATTTTTGGCAATATTTGCAGACATTTTGCCATTAATCATATCACAATGAGCCCATGTAGTATCTGTTGATTTGGGGTAGCATCCAATGTGCTCCAGCCACGAAATTTGGTGGAGAGGTTGGGGCACATGAGATCTCCAATACCTAGAAAGGGTTTGGGCAGATTCTAAACAGATCAGGAGATATTAAAATAATTAATATTTTTAATGGAGTCACTAAGTCTAAACTTAGGGAAAATAAAATATTAATGTGTATTAATATGAATCTGTGTTATAATGGTCCAAAAGACATGGATCAAGCCAGATCTAATCTTAGTCGTTGATTAGGGACTTAATCTCTGCTATTGAGATTTCAATAGGAAAAGTATAAGAGGAGGCTTGAGGGTCACTTGGAGAAGACACCAGAGTGATCAATCATTCTATTCTCTAGAGCGGGGTTTGCTAAGAGAGATAGAATAAATGATCGGGAGAGCAGCTGAGAGGCATTGAGTACAGATAAACAAAGAATGCAGAGATTGTGTCGGGAGAGCAACACAACAACAGTGAAGGAGAGTGACGCAGAGCCAACAAGAGCTCACTTAGGGCCACGTTGAGGCAGCCAAGTGTTGCGCAGAGCACCAGAGAGGCCAACGTGTCTGATGTAGAGGCCCAAATAGCTGATGCAGGGCCTCGTGGGGCTGACGCATGCCAAGAAACGTTGACGCAGGGCCAGCGTGAGAGAGAGAGGGCCTGACGCAGTCCAGATTGGGCATACGCTGGGGTTGCAGAGCAGTTTTGTGCTGAGGAGCTGCTGGAAGGATTTTCCGGGGTTTCAGCCAGGAGATTTCTCTCAAACTGTAAGGTATAGCTGCTAAGGAAATTCTCTGTTGGGTAGGCCAGTTTCGGCACCCAGATTGTACTCTGATATTGCTTAATAAGAAAACCCTCAGATAGCTGCACCGATTTTCCCACATTGGGTTTTTCCAGGGACATTGGTCCAAAAATAATGGTGTCATGTGGTGTGTTTGTTGTTGATCTATAATATGTTGAGCATGCACTGGTGTTTATTTGCAGTATTTACTTTGTAAATAACTTGTTAAAGAAAAATAACAAGTAGGTAGGAATAAATCAGGAAAAAGTGCATGAAGGGTTTCTAAACTAAGTAAACTTAGAAACTTGAACATGGAATCGGAGCGTGATTGTAGATCACAGGAGGACTAAAAGACATTAGCTGAGTGGAGCAATAGCAGCAGAAAACAGCTGTCCCGAGGTGACAGACGTTGTTTCTAGCAGCGCAGAAGCCAAGAAGTGTGATGCAAAGCTAGCCAGAGTCACGCAGAATAAGCCGGGAGCTGCGCAGAGCCTCAAAGAGGCCAGCGTTGCTAACGCAGAGGGCCAGAGGGTTGACGCAGGGCATCCCAAGGCTGACATAAACCCATTCGGGGTGACGCAGAGCTAGCGTGAGGCAGAGAGTGGCTGCTGCAATTCACAGAGAGGTAGTTGCTGGAGTCTAGAAGGCTATAGAAATATTGCAGAGTGGAGCTCGTGAGGTACTGTAGTCAGAACAACACCTGACAGAGCAGGGTTGGAGGAGTTGCACAAGACGATTAGAGTAGGGGGCATTTCGACAAGCGACAGAAGGATTTCCAGGAGGGAAATCAGGACTCAGAGGGAGTCCATAAGAGAACTTCCAGACGGGAAGTAGAGACTCAGAGGAGTTGAACATAGAACTTCCAAGAGGGAAGTAGAGGAGTGTCATGGCACTACACGGGGTAAGAGACCAGGATAGACTGGACAGGGCATCGAACTTCATAGTCTGGAAGGTCAGAATCTTATCAGTGCTTGACAGGAATCGTGTCAAGAACTTCGCCTTGAAGGTTATAGTTATCCTAGTCGACCCCAATGATAATGACAAGTACGAAGAGGCGATGGTGAGGGCCAAGTGCATTATCCTTGATGGGGTCGAGGATCATGTGGTACCACATATAACTGAGAGGAAACGACAGTTGAGATGTGGGAGTCTCTCAAGAACCTGTACCGACATACTTCTGTGCTGAGAAGAATGCTGCTCGAGAACCAGATGAGGTCGTATTAGATGAAGAAGGGTCAATTGATTGACACCTTCCTCGGAGGACTGAATGAGATCCGAGACTAGTTGACTGCTATAGGAGTGACACTGGATCAGGAGCTTATGGTGAGGATAGCCCTGAATGCTATCTCAGAAGATTGGGAAGTGTTTGTCAAGAGTATCCTGGGCAGAGGGACTCTCCCACCTTGGGACGAGATGTGGGCAACTCTTCGGCAGGAAGAGATCAAGCGACAGTCGAAGACAGGTAGCAGCAGCAAAGGGATGAAGGTCAACCAGGAGGAGGAGGATGTGGCCCTAGCATCTGAGGGAAAGTAGGAGAAGCGGAAGAAGAAAGATCTCTCCAAGATCAAATGCTTCCACTGTGGGGAGATGGGTCAATATGCGACCCAGTGCCCAAGGAAGAAGAGTAAGGGAGAGTCTTCCAAGACTGAGGTAGCGCCAACACCGGCAGAGGGAAGTTTTGATAGAGGATGACTATGCCATGAGTGCACACGCGCCACTTGAGTGGAAGTGGGGAGACATCGAGCTGTAGTCAGGCGGACTACAAGTGATGAGGGGTAGGATCCTTGAGGTACCCAGCCTCTTGGATTAGACCTTGCTACGGGAGCCTCGACGAGGAGTAGCAGGACTGGCTGAGTGGGTAGAGACAGATGTGGATGGAGTGGCAGAGGGAGCTACAGTGCAAGAGTGCTGAGACAACGCAGAGCTAGCAGGCTACGATAGCGTTAGAGGCACATGAGTGTTGCACCAGTGCAGGAAGGCACAGAGAGGTGTGCAATGATGCGAGATGTAGGGAGTTTTTGCAACTGCGTAGAGGTCAGAGAGGGAGCACTTGTCAGTGGTAGAGGGAGCTTTAGCATCAGTGGGTGTCTCTAGCCCAACAGGGAGGTCAGTTGGGAGATCAGTTGCTTACTTCTCAGTAATTGAGTTGTAGTGCATCAATGGGCAGCACGATGCAGTGTGATGAGAGGAGGTGCAGTGCGGATGCAGTGCTGGGAGAAAGGACTAGCAACAACACGGATGCAGAGGGAGCTGTCGTACAGATGCAACGATGGCAATGGCAGTACCATGGGCAGCGGTACAGGAGGCAGTAGTGTAGAGGATGTTGGGCAGGAAGGCCTAGCATCAACACAGGTACTGATGTTGGATGATCAGAGTAATACTCAGTAAGGAGTATTGCTAGAGCAAAGTCCTCGCTAAGAGGGAGTGCTGATTTGGGGTAGCATCGGATGTGCTCCAGCCACGAAATTTGGTGGAGAGGTTGGAGCACATGAGATCTCCAATACCTAGAAAGAGTTTGGGCAGATTCTAAACAGATCAGGAGATATTAAAATAATTAATATTTTTAATGGAGTCCCTAAGTCTAAACTTAGGAAAAATAAAATATTGATGTGTATTAATATGAATCTGTGTTAGAATGGTCCAAAAGACATGGATCAAGCCAGATCTAATTTTAGCCGTTGATTAGGGACTTAATCTCGGCCGTTGAGATGTCAACAGGAAAAGTATAAGAGGAGGTTTGAGGGTCACTTGGAGAAGACACTAGAGTGATCAGTCATTCTATTCTTTAGAGCGGGGTTTGCTAAGGGAGATAGAATAAGTGATCGGGAGAGCAGCTGAGGGGCATTGAGTACAGAGAAATAGAGAAGGCAGAGATTGTGCCAGAAGAGCAGCACATCAGCCAAGGAGAGTGACGTAGAGCCAGCAAGGGCTCACGCAGGGCCACGTTGAGGCAGCCAAGTGCTGCGTAGAGCATCAGAGAGGCCAGTGTGTCTGACGTAGAGGCCAAGAAAGCTGATGCAGGACCTCCTCGGGCTGACGCAGGCCAAGCAAGGCTAACGCAGGGCCAGCGTGAGACAGAGAGGGGCTGACGCAGTCCAGATTGGGAAGACGCTGGGGTTGCAGAGCAGTTTTGCGTTGAGGAGCTACCGGAAGGATTTTTCGAGGTTTCAGCCAGGAGATTTCTCTCAAATTGTGAGGTATAGCTGCTAAGGAAATTCTCTGTTGGGTAGGCCAGTTTCGGCACCCAAATTGTACTCTGATATTGCTTAATAAGAAAACCCTCAGATAGTTGCACCGGTTTTCCTACATTGGGTTTTTCCGGGGACATTGGTCCAAAAATAATGGTGTCATGTGGTGTGTTTGTTCTTGTTTCTTTTAGTTGCTGATCTGTAATATGTTGAGCATGCATTGGTGTTTATTTTCAGTATTTACTTTGTAAATAACTTGTTAAAGAAAAATAACAAGTAGGTAGGAATAAATCAGGAAAAAGTGCATGAAGGGTTTCTAAACTAAGTAAACTTAGAAACTTCAATAGTATCCTTGGCTTTTGGAGGCATGGTGCTTTCTACTTAGCTCAAACTCTTTGTTATTCCACTACTCTAGCAAAAAATCAACACTCTTCAAGCTCACAATGAAGCTCACAAAAACTCTAAATGAGATGTGTGAGGCAAATGAGAGGGAAGACCTCCTTTTATTGGCTTGGAGGGGTTGTTTTTGGAGGGAAAAAAACCCTTATTTTCCCTCCAAACCACCTCACAAGCCTCCAAGAATGCCTCTGGTAGGTTTGTGAATGACTTGGCAATGAACTGTCCGGTTTATGGGAAAACCGGCTGATTCTGTCATTAACTGGTTGGTTTTTGCTCAGGCTATCTAAAAAAAGGGTGAATGAGGCTATTGACCGTGTTTTTTTGGTTCAATTGGTTTGGCCAATGAACCGGCCGATTTGACCGGTTTTCGGGTCAAACCGGGAAATTTTTAAAAACTATGTGCTAATCCAAAGCTATAATGACCCACCTATAGCTATAAATAAAATACAAGTATTAGCATACATACGAGGCCTCCATATGATAGCTACGTATGCATGGACCTGTGTGTAACACACTATATATATAATAAACCCTCAAACAAACAGAAAATGTTAGTTTTAATGTTTAAAATTTTAATTTGTAAATTAAAATTTATGAAATTAAAAGGGAAAACCGTAACCTCAACTGTAACCTCTGTTAAAAATCTGAGTGAATTACAAAAGAAAATTGTAGTAGAATCGACATAACCAACAGGGTTATCATCTCATGCCCACTCTGCATAAATTCTTAATTCCCGTTGCGGAGAGTTGTATCGCATTTCCACTCTAGGGCCTACGTTAGACTAACCTGTACATTGCACCCTTAATTGCAAGCGAGTTTCATGTGATATGTGAAGTGTCTGTACTAGATATGCGATTCGCCTCTGGGGAAAACCATTCCCGACATCGTGTACGCAAGCTCATTTCTTGATGCTAACTCGACTCACTGACATGAATAATTTTGCCCACTGGCCAAGATCAAACATTAAATAGTACACGGCCTAGGCAAACATTCCAGTCAATGTCTTTAAAGATGAGCCGCTGCTGGTCGGGAGGGATTCCCTCCATATCCTGTATCTTCGCCTTGATCTGTCGATGGATGCCCCGGGGAATTGGTGGTTCCTGTCGCCATTATTGGGACTGCCTTAGTGGTGTGCTTATTTTGGATGTTTGGCAGCGACATTACCCAGGCGGCCACGGTGTCTGCTATTTTGGTTTAGCAGCGGGACAATTCTCTTATCGATGGTATCGACCTTTTGCAAAAAGGGAGTGCCCAGTTTCAGGACTGATATTAAGTATCTCCACAACATGTCTTCTTCGAAGCCCAAAACTTCGACCAGTTCCTCTTCATTACTGCTGAGTATGATCATTATTGTGGGCTCTTGTTATTTATCAAAGCCGATATAGCCATGGCCCTTCATTGACGGTTCACAAAAATAAAATAAAAATAAAATTCCAAATGAGAACATATAAATAAAATGAAAGGAGTAGGAGTAATACGATTTGGGTATAAACCGACAACACGGTATTAGTTGTGACAACCAGGTATTAGTCGTGTCCAATTAAACTTAAATCCATACATATATCTAACGCCACGCTATGCCTCCCACTTATTTTTATATTATTACAATGACAACGGTCTAGATTATCATTTATCCACACAGTGGGATTGATGGAATTTATTACGAATAAATCCAGCAGATACGATTTATTAATATGGGGTTTAAAAGTCTCCGGTCGCTCGTCATCAAAGATTACGTCATTTGAAAAAGTTTTTTTTACTGGATCATATATCACTGTAGTGATTGACTTTACTTTTATGCTAATTCTAGAAGTTAAATTTTAGTAAAAATTAAGTGATTTTTATGATTCCATATAAAAGATGTGCACACTAACTCTCTTAGGGCGACAAAGAAACCAGCAGATTTCCGCCCACTGCTGCCAACAACATTCATATGAACTACACTGTTGTTAATTAACTCGATTAAGGGTCAAGACAAGTTAAAATATACACGTAATGTAGAAACATTTTACTTTTATCGATTTATTTCTATGATATAATAAATAATGTGGATTAAGTCAAATATTAAAGTATTCAAAAGTGTAAATACTTAATTTTTTTTTGGGATTTGACTTGTACTTTTCCATTTATGATATAAAACAATAATTTTGATTATGTCTATATATATATATATATATATATATATATATATATATATATATATATGTCGGTATAAATAAATTTCTTTATAATAAACTTTTATGTTTATTTTATTATTTGAGAATTTTATTTATTTGTCGATTGTTGGAACTTCTTTTGATTTATAAGTTTCATTTAAATTTATTAAATATTTTTACATATTTAATTATTACTTTAATAAAGTTTAAAATGGAATTATTAAATGCATCAATTAAATGTATTTTAAAATAATAAATCATGTCCGGTTATGATGTTAATATCCATTTATGTTATATTAAATTATTATTATTATATTAAAAAAAGAAAACAAAAGAAGAGAAAAGAAAAGAGGTTTATAAAGACTCATGCATTAGAATAAGTATTATTACGCATTAGGATAGGATTCCCTGCATTAGGACAAGGAGGTCACGAGACCACCCTCCTTGACCTCGGTACCAGTAAGATCTGCCTAGCAGATAAAAATAGCAAAAAAACTATACCCGTTTGTAAATGTGAAATTGCAAAAAAAAAAAACTGTATGTTAAATCCGAATGTATACTTCAAATTTTTACAAATTTTATTATGTATACGGGAAACGTTATAATGGTAAGGACATATCAGCGACGACGACGGGATCGGGCAGCATCACCGTTATTAATGCCACCACCGTTGTCATCACCATCTCCATCGCCACCACCATCATTATTGCCTCCATCGAGACCATCATCAATACCAATCGCTCCAACACCAGAGTTGACCGTGATAATGCACTCGTTAGAAGCCTTATTGGAAACATTAAAAGGGTCAACAATGGCTAAGACCAAAGAAGAAATTCAACCCTTAGCAACCAATTCAGCGGAACCAAAGAATTTTGAGTATAAAAGATCAAAGGAAGATATTTCTAGGGAGCTTCAGAAAATTAAACTCCCAGAATTTTTAGGAGGTCGAGCTGGAGAACGTGTTGAAGCATGGTTAGAAGGAATGAACAGATGTTTTAAATTAAGAGAGTATTCTTCTTCAGCAAAAACAAAAATTGTTGTATTTCAATTAAAGGAAAGTGCCTTGATTTGGTGGGGAAATCTGGAAAAACAACTACACCTCACAACGGATAATGTCCCTTGGGAATTGTTCGAGGAAAGATTCCGTGCTAAGTATTTACCTCCATATTTTCAAGAACAACAAGCTGGAGCCTTTCATACATTAATTCAAGGTAATAAATCAGTGGAAGAATATGAAATAAGGTTTATGGAGCTTGTGAAATACATTCACTACTTAGATTTTGATGAACGTCAGGCTGAATGCTTCATATTTGGGTTAAATCCTCGCATCAGGGCCTTGGTAAGGATGTGGAAACCATCATCAGTAGCTGAGGTGGTAGAATGTGGCCGCTATGTAGAGGATTATCTAGGAACTAAAAATGATGTCAGACTAGCAGAACCTCTACAATTAGGTTTTCAGGAAAAACTCCCCGAAATTTCTTCAGGGGAGGTAGCTCAAGACCACCTTATGGTAATAGATTTACCCCAAGAAATGTAGGAGCAAGAGCTCCCATGGTAGTTAATACTATAGCCACTGAATCATCAAACATAAGTCCATGAAAATTTCGTGGAACTGTTAATAGAGGAAGAAATTCGAGAGGAAGCGCTATGAGAGGGCGAAGCTCTTTATCTAGAAACTCACAATTTGATTCAAGAGGACTGACCTAGGTTAATTGTTGGGGATGTGGAAGACCCCATTTTCAACGTTATTGTCCAGAAGCTTCATCAAGTATATTACAAAGGGCAGAAAAATAACCAATATCAAATACCCAAGGCAATCATAGAATCCATGCAATAGTCAACAACAATCAAGTAGCACACCAGTCCACTGTAGTGGAATCCTCAGGTATTATTAATGGTATAAAATTCAAAATCTTATTTGATACTGGTGCTACAGATAGTTTCATTTCGTCATATGCATTAAATAAATGTGGGCTGGCAGCTCGCAGGCAAAATGATTTCAGACAGGTAGAAATGGCCTCAGGAGAACTCCAATCCGTAGACTTAAGTGTGGATCAATGCAAAATTGATCTAGGGGTCTGTTCGACTAAATTGAAAGTTTATGTCACAACCCTAGGAACTTATGATCTTGTCATAGGTATGGATTGGTTAGAAGCTCATCAAGCTTGGGTAGACTGTTATGGGAAAAGAATTCTCGGTATAAATGATGAAGGAGAGGCGATCCAAATTCAAGGTATCAAGAGAAAAGTATCTTTACGCTACATATCAGCAATGAAAATGAAGTGTTGCTTAAGGAAAGGTTGTCAGGCATATGTAATTCAAGAAGTAAGTAAAGAAAAAGGACCATCCTTAGAACAATATCCGGTGTTAGCCAAATTTCCAGATGTATTTACAAAAGAACTACTAGGATTACCCCTTGAAAGAGAGCTAGACCTCACAATAGAATTGAAACCTGGAATTGAACCAATTTCTAAAACACCTTATAGAATGATATCTTTGGAACTTCAAGAATTACAAATTCAATTGAATGAACTATTGGATATAGGACATATTCGACCTATTATATCACCTTGGGGTGCTCCTATAATTTTTGTCAAGAAGAAAGATGGATCTTTAAGATTATGCATAGATTATCGAGACTTGAATCGAGCTATAGTAAAGAATCGATATCCTATGCCTCGAATTGATGACCTCTTCGATCAAATGAAAGGAGCTGCTGTCTTTTCAAAAATTGATCCTCGACCAGACTATCATCAGCGAAGGATTTCTGAAAGCGATATTTCTAAGACTGCATTCCGAACACGCTTCGGGCATTATGAATTTACTGTGGTACCATTTAGATTAACTAATGCACCAACAATATTCATGAATCTTATGAACAATGTTTTTTGCAAATATCTTGATCAATTTGTACAAGTCTTTTAGATGATATTCTCATCTACTCCAAGAATGAGAAAGAGCATGAGGACCATTTACGAATAGTATTATCCTGCCTCAGAAAACACCAGTTATAGGGAAAGTTATTCAAGTGTTCGTTCTTTCAGGAAAAGATTTATTACTTAGGTCATATCATATCAGGTGAAGGGATCTCAGTGGATCCTGAGAAGGTAAAAGCAATCATGGAATGGCCAATACCGAAAAATGCACATGAAGTACGAAGCTTTATGGGTTTAGCCGGTTACTACCGAAGATTTGTGGAAGGATTCTCCAAAATTGCAAAGCCGATTACAACTCTTCAACGTAAAGGTGTTAAATATGAATGGACTGAGGAATGTAATAAAGCATTCTCTGAACTCAAAAGACTGCTGACTAGTGCACCAATCTTAAGAGTCCTGATATGGACAAAGATTTTACGGTATGTACTGATGCATCCAAACATGGATAAGGTGCAATATTAATGCAGGATAGAGGAGTAATGTCTCAAGAAAGTTAAAGCCTCATGAAGAACTCTACGCTACTCACAATTTAGAGTTAGCCACTGTAGTACTAGCTTTAAAGATTTGGAGACACTATCTAGTGGAGCAAAGTTTTACACTTAAAAGCGACCATCAAAGTCTACAATATTTGTTTAGTGTTCACCCAAAGAGACTTGAATGCTAGACAAAGACGATGGAGTGAATTCCTAAGTGAATATGACTTTGGAATATCATATATTAAAGGAAAAGAAAATGTAGTGGCAGATGCTTTAAGCAGAAGACCTCGAATATTCTCCCTCATACCTATCAAAGTAGACTTAAGGCAACGAGTATTAGAACATCTCATAAAAGATAGCTGGTATTTAAAAGTAAGATCTAGTCTTGATAGTAAAAATCCAAAAGAATCTAAGTTTGAAGGATATGAACTAGAAGATGATGGAATCTTACGATTTCATGGAAGGATGTATATTTCTGATGATAAAGATCTTTGAGACACCATCCTTAAGGAAGCCCACAAAGTAGTATATTGTGCACATCCTGGAGTAAAGAAAATGTATACTGATACCAAGAAACTCTTCTTTTGGTCGGGCATGAAACGTGATATCGTTCAATTTGTTGCAAGATGTTTGGAATGTCAACAAGTAAAAGCTGATCATTGTCATCTAGCAGGTCTTTTACAACCTCACGACATTCCTATGACCAAATGGGAGATCATTTCTATGGATTTTATCACTGGGCTACCTCTTACTTATCAAAGACACAATGCTATTCTGGTGGTAGTGGACAAATTAACAAAATGTGCCCATTTCATTCCCGTAAGAGATACTTACGAAGTTGCTGACATAGCTTGAGTATTCATAAATGAAATTATCAGATTTCATGGAGTACCTAAGAAGATCATATCAGGTAGAGATTCACGATTCACTTCAAGATTCTGAACTTGCATGCAGTGAACTTTAGGAACTCAACTAAATTTGAGTACAGCTTATCATCTTGAAACTGATGGGCAAACAGAAAGGGTAAATCAAGTACTTGAAGATATGTTGAGGATGTATATTATGGATCAACAATCACATTGGGAAAAGTACTTATCCTTAGTCGAATTTGCATACAATAACAGTTACCACAACTCAATCAAAATGCCTCCATTTGAAGCATTATACGGCAGACCTTGCAGAACACTATTAAGTTGGGACAAGTTAGAAGATCGAGTGATAGTAGGGCCAAAATTAATCCAAGAAATGGAGGAGCAGGTAAAACAAATTAGGCAACGGTTAAAAGAAGCACAAGATAGACAAAAGAGTTATGCTGATGCTCACAGAACTGATAGGAAGTATGAAGTAGGGGATCAGGTTTTCATCTGCATCAAACCGAATAAAAGCACTATTCGATTTGGAAAAGGGACAAAGTTGTCACCTCGATTTATTGGACCATTTAAAGTCATGGAAAGAGTTGGACCTATCGCCTATCGTCTTATCTGTCACCTCACTTGCATAAAATTCATAATATATTTCATGTATCTATATTAAGACATTATATAGCTGATCAATCTCATAACCTTCAATGGAAGGAACTGTAGGTATCGGACGAAGAAATCATATCGGTCGAACCATTATGTATACTGGAATGTAGGGTTCGACAGCTCGGAAATCGTCTGATAGACCAAGTTAAGGTCCAATGGGACAAGTATAGTCCTGGATTGGCTACTTGGGAAGATACGGAAATCATATGTCAAAAATACCCCAACTTGTGTCAATTTTGAAGAACTTTAAACTATGTTTTGTATATATTTACTTTATTTTAAATCAGAAACTCAGAACCATTTTGGAATGATCACATATAAACGTGAATTTTTATGATATGTTATCTATTTAATTCCACTGGTATGTGGATACTGAGACGAAATATATTATTGATCTTACTGAATTATAGTTATCAAAGCAAAGTTTAAATATTTGAGTAATTTTGCTTCTGATGGGAATTAAGATATTATAATTTTGTTTCATTTATGCATATCGATATGATTGATGAGATAGAAATAAAAGAATGATTACATTTTAAATATGAAAGCTAATAACATGAGTAGAATATGGCCAAGTATGTTATACTGTAGTTAACATGTATGAATTATACATAAACTATTTGTTTTGAATATGTTGATACATATTTTATAAATGCATGGACAAGTGTTTATGTTGCAGATAATATCATTACCAAGATGACCACGTGATTCCATGATAGGGTGTTAACTCTGGTCCCACTTGGAGGGGTGGAGGTATTACCCACCGTTTATCCTCTGAAACCTGGAGTCATGGGAGCACTGTGCGAATCACGCTCCCTTAGACGTGTGATGATGACTGCCAGATGCCTACTGGGCAATCAGGTTGATATAATTGACGCTAATACCCTTAAAATTCTATGAATGGTTAGTCAGTATAGCTGATGCCATGGCATACTCCAGTGGAGGACAGATAGGATGGAAGCGGAAGAGATTAAGAAGGATAGGATGATTATAGAATAGTTGGGAAACCAACTGGGGCAGAACATGGATATTATAGTTGTAAAATTTTAAAAATATTAAAGAAAACAAATTCAATTTTGTAATTGTAAAGACTTATATACTCATAATAATCATTAATATATTTTAGAAACCCTAACTTCGAGACGAAGTTTTTGGAAGGAGGGATGTATGTAATGACCCACCTATAGCTATAAATAAAATACAAGTATTAGCATACATACGAGGCCTCCATACGATAGCTACGTATGCATGGACCCGTATGTAACACACTATATATAATAAACCCTCAAACGAATAGAAAATGTTAGTTTTAATGTTTAAAATTTTAATTTGTAAATTAAAATTTATGAAATTAAATAAAATTAATTAAATTAAAATTATAAATTAAATAAATTAAATTAAATCATTAAAATAAATAAATAAACTTTATTAAATCAAATTTAGATATTTGAATAAAATCACCAAATCAAATCAGATTTTGTTTATAAAATCAACACGTATCCAAATTAGGACACGGAGATGGAGGAAGTCGGTGAACAGAGACTTATAAGAAGGAAGGGGCGGTTGGAGGAAGGGGGGTCGAAAGGAGGAGGAAAATTTGTAACACAGAGTTTTTCAACAGAAAAGACTGAGCCTTGTTTGTTCTGAAGTTTTTGGGCACGGGGGAACAGATTGCAACAATTGAGAAGCAATCTGGACTGAGTACCTAGGTTGTACTTAGTTTGGCTGGGAGGTTATGGTCTTTTGGTAACGGGAGCGAAAGCTGGAGCAAATCTGAAGCCTCTTCATCCGCAGGAAACCAGGTAGGTACTTCTCATCAAATCAATCAATTTGATATATGAAATTTTGTTAAATTTTTTAAACAGGTTCATGAAGATTTCATAATCTGTTCAGGGTAAATAGCTATTTAATTATTTACAGGCTTTACATTTGGTAGATTTCATAATCTGTTTAGGGTAAATAGTTGTATAATTATTTCCAGGTTTAACAAAAGCTGCTGAAGATGAGTTTGTGACTTTTTTGCTTTGTTTTTGACAAGGATTGAGGTCCTCTTTGTCATGTGTAAGAGGGATTTGATTGAAGAATTATAAGATTGAAAGTATTATACGAACCTGGCAAAATATCCACCAAGGTTGTGGCATAATGGACTATGAGTCCATGAACACTTGCTTGAGGAAAATTTAAAGAAGCTGTAAAACTCTGCTGTTGATGTATCCCTCTGATTGGCAGTACTGACTTTATCTGAACTCTTGCTGAAATGGATTTCAAAATTCATAGAGTAGAAGGTGTGAAAAGCTTAGAAACTTTGAAGAATAAGTTGTTCCCCCCCACACCTTATGCATAATAGTGATAGAAGTGGAAATTATAAGCATTAAAATTAAATAAATCTATGAAGATTTTGCCATCGATGTAATAAATTTAGTCTCATTGTGTGTACATGCGAAATTCAATACACTTTAGTTACAATGGTGCCTTTTGCCTAAAGCTAATTTGATGGGTCAATTATTTATATGCATGGCATGGCATCCTTAAGCCTTACACTTGTCTCTTGCTTATTTACTGCCATCAATCTCACCCTTATGCTTATCATCATGCTCACTTGTAGATGTATCACTATTTAGGTGTTGAGGGTTGGACTAGAGGAAAAACATTGTGTTTTAGAATGCCCATATCAACCTCCTATTTAGATGGGACCTGCAATACGAATAAAGGGGTCGATGACAAGGATCCCTAGCCTTTGGCACTTTTTCTATTTGCTATGGTAGGAGCCCTATATAATGGTTCCCGCCATGTAGTAGTGGGATGAGTTGAAGGTTAATCTATGTTCATACCTTTGAGCATATGAAGATAGCCCCCTCTACTAGGACCTACATCATTAAGGGTTGATGGATATAGACAATAACATTTCATATGAGTTGAGCACTTCCATGTAAATGAACCTAATGAAATAAATGATGTCATGAAGGGGAATTGGGGAACTTATCAAGCAAAGGGACTTGGATAGAGAGGTTTTGGATCCCAATAAAGATTTAGACATGTGGGGTTATTGATTGAGAAATTGGTTACCTATAGAATTTAATAGAAAATGTTGTGGACCGTCAAGATTTATACACGTAGCTCCACATGGGTCCCATGGTCAAACAATTTTGGCAGTGTATATTGCTATTCCCTTTCACTATTTAATTGTATGGTTTTCACCATTGTAGACCTCCAACCTTAGCTATCCCATTTTCAAATATGAAGTTCAAGATTGTAGGGCCTATAACTTATTGATCTCATTGTTTATGACTATCCAATGTGTCAATTGTTGGCAAAGTACATACTAAAATGAGTAATACAAATCATATCCATAACAACACGAGTTAAAATGGGTTTTCCCACTATCACCAACACATTTAACTCTATATATTAATTAGCTAGAAGATCTTTCTATAGAAGCCATCAACGATACAGTTGGATGCTTTCTTTTTAGGATATCCATTACTATTATGTTATTTGTGGAAGACATTGTTCTATTGCCCTATTCAATGACAAGAGTCCAAAAACAACTTGATATCCTAGGCTCATTTTGTGACAAACATGGACTACATGTCAACCTTATAAAAATAGAAGTCATGGCCTTCAAGTTCTTTAAGGGAGATTGTTAAGTTTAGGTATGTTCTATGCTTAGAGCAATTTATTTAAATTTTCACAGTTAGCTCAATATCCTTTCCACATTAGCAATCACATCAACATTAAAGTAAACTACAGATAGAACATAAACATAAATCGCTAAAGACAAGCCAAGACAAGAGGACACAAGATGTGGCGCTAGCCAGTGACAAACCCCAGTGTGGGGAAACCCTTGATCAATTCTTCTTATATATTCTTCAATAGTTCAAAAGAGAGAGAGAGAGAGAGATGGTACATTTACAACAGAAGTCAACACTTTGACTTATCTAGACAAGACCATAGATCATCTCTAACAAGATGATACATGAGATCAGTTGAAGACATGCTGCTTCAACTGATTCTCCAAGGTGACTACTTCACCTATCATTGTGCTGCATCTCGTCATCACGCTGCAACTCATCGTGCAACACCATGCTGCACATGCTCGCTGTCCCATTGTGCCACTGCTGCACACTGTCATGGATGTCCTGTTGTGCCTGTTGGCATTATGATACAGGTGTTGTCCTTGATGGCAACTCACTTAGATGAAAGATCACAGTGCAACAGGTTAACAACAAAGAATTACAGATCAGACTCCAAAGAATGAAGAAAGAGAGGTATACGTAGGTTCACCTTGTCCAAGCTGTGTATACACGCAGGTTTACTAAACAAAAGGAGCATATACGTACACACACACTTTCACAGAAGGAAAAGCGCGTATATCTTGGAAAACCAAAAGTTTTTGGTCCAAGGTATTTCTTGGTCCAAGGTATTTGATTGGTCCGAGGTATTTGGTCCAAGGTATTGGTCCTAAGTAGTTTTGGTCCATGGTATTGAGAAAGGCCTAAAACTATATAAGGAGGAGAAGATCATTAGGCCAAAGAGTGTGCAAGGATTTGAATATCTTATGAAGTGTTGAATCATATATGCAGGTTAATGAGCTTCTGATGGTTTGCTTGATCTGATCTAAGGATGCACCTATAAGGCTGATGAAGGTTGATGGACCGGGATCATAAAGGCTTAAGAGTATTATCATTATGTGGTTTGATCTTGAACAGTCTAGATCTGAATACTGACGCATGTTTTATTCTGTAAATGTGATGATCTGGGTATGACTGAAGTCTGGAATAGTTGTGATGTTTAAGTTATCATTTATAGATCTGTATGTAGGTTCGCTTTAGTAAAAGAGCGTATACACGCTGGTTCAGCATATCAAAGTAGCGTATACATCATAAATTTGAATTTGCAGATCTGTACGCTGGTTCCCTTTGGTAAAAGTGCGTATACACACTGGTTTGACACATGGAAGTAGCGTATACCTTATGAAGTATGATGTTTAAAGTTTCAGTTGTTTCTGTTTACTGTTGTAGAGTTCTGGGTTCTGCTTTGTGTTTTGGTGACTGTATTCTGGTGACAGTGTTCTGAATGATCAGATTGATTGATTGTGATTTGCTTCAGTGATGATGGGTTGTCAAGTGATTGATTGATTTAGTTGTGGTTGATTCAGAAAGTGATGATTGGGTTTCAGTGATTGGTTGATGCAGATGTATTTGATGGTTGTATTGCAGTTATGATTTTCTGAGTTTCAATGTTGTTGATGGGTCCAGTATGAAAATTGGATGAAACATGGCCTTCAGATTGTGGTGTTGTGTTCCAGGAGTATCCAGTCTGAAAATTCATGAAACATGGTCCCTGGTGGAAGAGTGGAGTTTTTCTGTAGGCTGGCACCTACGTACTAGTAAACATATTAGCTAGTACAAGAGCTAGGGGGTTGTAGCTCCATTCCAGTAGTCACTGGAGAACGAGAGAAGGTTGTAGCCTTCTGCAGGTGGTGCCTGCATACTGGTATGAGTCTGCACCAGTACAAGATTGTAAACAGATTTTCTTATTATTAAAAAGAAGACAAAGACGACAACAATAGGTGGTTTTTACCCACATTGGGTTTCCACCTTATATCTTGGTGTTCATGTGTGTTGCTTTATGCTGCTTTTACTGCACTGTCTAATAAATCTCTGATATACTGGTTTAAGCTCAATACATGATAAATTGTCTAAATCAAAAGTTCTTTGCATATACGCTGGTTGTTTTAAGTACAATCATGTGTACACGCTAGTTCACTACACTAAAGTAGCGTATATAAATCTGTTTGGGAAATAAAATTATAGATCTGATAATACTGATTCACCCTCCTCTCAGTATTATTTCCAACAATTGGTATCAGAGTAGGTCCTTCAGAAGAAGCTTGATCGCTTGACGGGAGATCCATCATCATGAGTAATCAAGAAAGTGTGGGATCCATCAGACCTCCAATCTTTGATGGGAGCAATTTTGTTTATTGGAAAATAAGAACCACAACCTATCTACAATCTCTTGGAACGGATGTCTGGGAAATTGCGGAAGGAGGATATACATTTCCAACAGAGATTTCTATAGATATGGCAGGTAAAAAGCAATATGAAACCAATGCTAGAGCAATCAATACTTTATTGGGAAGTCTGTCACAATCAGAATTTGTCAAAGTCATGCAACTCAAATCAGCCAAAGAAATATGGGACAAAATCGTTCTGAGCTACGAAGGAGACTCTCAGGTAAAACGTGCTAAGCTTCAAACTCTCAGAATTCAGTATGAAACTCTTAAAATTCACAGTGATGAAAGTATAGCTAGTTACTTCTTACGTATAGATGAGGTTGTTAATTGCATGAAGAATTTGGGTGAAGAAATAAAGGAAATTACCTTAGTTGAGAAAGCTTTGAGATCCTTGTCTGCTAAATTTGAATCAAAAGCGTTTGCCATAAAACAAAAACAGGATTTGCAAACTATCACTATCACATAGCTTCACGGAATTTTAACTGCCTTTGAGATGAGAAAAGGAGGACCATTAGATATGAGAGAAGCCGCATTTAAAGCTTCAGCAAAAGAAACAGAAGAACATAATGAGTCAGGACATATTTTAGAAGAAGAAGATAAGGTAAACTTTGTCAAGAAGCTTCAACGGGTTTTCAGAAGATTTAGAGGTAAGCTACCCTTCAAATGCTTTGCCGGTGGCAGAGTTGGTCATTATGCTACTAAATGTCCTCACAAAGATAAATATGAAAAAGGGAAGGAATATGCAAAATGGAATAGAAAACAAGTTGTAAATAAAAGGAGTTACTATACTCATGAAGATAACGATGGTTTATCAAATAGTGATGAAGATGAAAACAATAATGATTATAGACTTCTATTGGCTTATGACGATGATAATTTTTGGGATGCTTTAGAAGAGGATGACCTTCATGAAAAAACCTCTAAACTCAAAATCTGTTTAGAAGAAGAGAATATGATTATAGATACCTTGACATATCAACTTGCTGAAAAAGAAAAACACAATGAAAAACTAGAATGTGAAATTGTGGGTCTAAGAAAGGATCTTGAGAAAATGAAATCTCTCAATCTTAGATTTGCTAAAGGATCAGAAACTTTAAATGAAATTATCAAAGTGCAGCGTTCTCCTCTGATAAAGACAGGTCTTGGATATACTGAAGAAGCATCTCAATCACAGAAGCCGTCAACCTCCACTAAAAGCTATCTTGATGCAGCAAAGACCAATGAATAGTATGACAATCGTCAGCAAAGGCATAAAGCAGATCACCAGGTAAATCAGACTCAATTTACTCCAAGGATGAATAGAAGCCACAACCAACCTCAGGTAAATCATACTCAATTTGCTCCAAAGATGAATATCAATAGAAACTACAATCACCAGGTCAATAGATTCGATAGTTGCAGGAACTTCTTTAATGGGCAATGTTTTTCATGTCATAATTTTGGACACAAAGCTGCTCAATGTGTTGCTTACAAAACCATCATGACTAGAGAAGCACGAAATCAAAGGAATGTGACAGGGATCAAGAAAAGTTCCTATAATAACTTTTCTCTTCTTGAAAATGAAATAGAATGCTCAATCTGTAACAACTTTGTTCATGAAGAATCTGAATGCAGGAGCAAATTTTGGCAAACATCTCAAAATGAGCAAACTCCATTAAATCCCAAGATATGGAGAAGGAAAGAATCTCAAACAAAAAGATGTGGTATAGCCTTGTATGCAGAAGGACAAGAAAACCAGTGGTACATCGACAGTGGATGCTCAAAACACATGACAGGTGACAAAGAAAAACTTCACTCATATAATGCCTTAGAAAAGGAAAAGAATGTCTCATTTGGAAACGACACTCCTGCTGTCATAAAAGGTAAAGGCTCTGTTTTCTTGAAAGAAAATGTTAAAGCTGGAAATGTTATGTATGTAGATGGTTTAAAGCATAACCTGTTGAGTGTCAGTCAAATGTGTGATCAAGGAAATGAAGTGGTGTTTCGATCAAACGGATGTGTTGTTCATGAGCTTGATACAGGAGAGACCGTGATCAAAGGTACAAGAACTCCAAACAACTTATACATACTCAAGGGAGGACAACAACAGTGCTATCTAAGCAAAAATGATGAAAACTGGTTGTGGCATAGAAGATTGGGACATCTAAGCTTTTCTCAAATAAGAAAAGCATGCAAATTCAAGGCTATTCGTGATCTTCCAGATATCAGCATCCCTGAAAATACAATATGCAAACCATGTCAAATCGGTAAGCAAACCAGAGCTCACTTCATTGAAAAAGAAGGGTCAGCTAGTAAGCCTCTTGAACTTGTCCATACTGATTTATGTGGACCATCAAGGAAAAAGTCACCTCGTGGAGAAGAATACTTTATTTTGTTCATTGATGATTTTTCCAGAATGTGTTGGATAGGTCTTCTAAAGCATAAAGATGAAGCATTTGAAAAGTTCCAAGCCTCCAAAGCTTTGGTTGAAAATGAATCAGATCGAAAAATCAAGTGCCTTAGATCTGATCGAGGAGGGCAATTTACCTCGGATCAATTCTTTGACTTTTGTGAACAACATGGAATAAAAAGGTAATTTTCCACCGCAAGGACTTCTCAACAAAATGGAGTGGTAGAAAAAATGAACATAACTGTTCAACAAATGGCTCGAGCTATGCTAGATGAATCTGGAACTCCTGTAACTTTCTGGGGTGAAGCTACATTCACTGCCGTAACTATTCTCAACCAAGCAAATGTTCGGGTAAATAGCACTCAAACTCCACATGAACTTTGGTATGGTAAGACTCCTACTGTAAAATACTTTAAAGTTTTTGGAAGCAAATGTTGTATCAAAAGGACTGATGAAAAACTTGGTAAGTTTGAGCCCAAAGCAGATGAAGGTATTCTTCTTGGTTACTCTTCTTGAAGTAAAGGATATAAATGTTATAATAAAAGACTTGGGAAAATTGTTGAAAGTATTGATGTTGTGGTTGATGAAGCATGCAAAAATCCAAAACAGATAAAAACAGAAGATTATAACAATGAAGAAGATGGGGATTATTTCCCACATCAAATCACAATGATATTGAATAAGAAACCAATGAAGCACCAGAAGAAGAGAACGGTAGAAGAAAAGACTCCGTCTAGGTATGTTTAGAAAAATCATCCAGAAACTCAAATTTTAGGGGAAAAAGAGGCAGGTGTACAAACAAGAAGAACTATTACAGAAACCTCAAGCTATCTAGCATTACTATCCTCCACCGGACCTCAAAATGTAAATGAAACATGCAATGATGAATGTTGGGTCAAGGCCATGAATGAAGAACTTGAGCAAATTGAAAAGAATAATACGTGGGAATTAGTTCCTAGACCTCATGATAAAAATATTATAGGAACTAAATGGATATTCAAAAACACGCTGAATGAAAATGGAGAAGTCATTAGAAACAAGGTCAGAGTTGTTTGTAAAGGGTATGCTCAACAAGAAGGTATAGATTTTGAAGAAACTTTTGCACCTGTTGCTAGACATGAAGCCATAAGGGTGTTTCTTGCTCTTTCTAGCTTTCAGAAATTCAAAGTATACCAAATGGATGTAAAATCTGCTTTCCTTAATGGAGATTTAGAAGAAGAAGTTTATATTGAACAACCAGAAGGATTCATTCTTGGAAATGATGCAAAACTTGTATGCTGACTCAAAAAGGCTCTCTATGGTCTGAAACAGGCTCCAAGGGCCTGGTATTACCGCCTTGACAAATATCTACACCAACAAGGTTTTACAAAATGTTCAGCAGATAGCAACCTATATACAAAGGTTGAGACTGATAAATTGCTAATTATTGTTGTTTATGTTGATGATATCATTTTTGGTAGCAATGACGAATCCATGATTCAGAATTTTGCTTCAGTGATGCAGCAAGATTTTGAAATGTTCTTGCTTGGTGAACTTACCTATGTTCTTGGTCTACAAGTTCAACAAAATAAAGATGGTATTTTTCTTTCACAAACCAAATATCTCAAACAGATCTTGAAAAGGTACCACATGGAAGATTCTAAACCTGTATGTATCCTAATGGTAACAGGATTCAGTTTCAGCTCAAATGATGAATCAGCAGCAGTACATCAACCAATTTACAGATCCATGATTGGCAGTCTGCTTTATCTAACAGGTACCTGACCTGACATCATGCATGCAGTAGGAATAGTTGGAAGATTCCAAGCAAATCCAAAGGAATCACACCTTCAGGCAGTCAAAAGAATTTTCAAATATCTTCAAGGAACTCAGAACTTTGGTTTATGGTATCCTAGAGATACAAATCTTACTCTTCATGCATATATAGATGTAGATTGGGCAGGAAGTGTTGATGACAGAAAAAGCAGTAGTGGTGGTGCATTCTATATGGGTTCCAGGTTAGTATTTTGGTTCAGCAAGAAACAAAGTTCAATTGCTTTATATACAACTGAAGCAGAATATGTGGCTGCTGCATCTCGCTGCACACAACTACTTTGGATGATACAAACCTTGAAGACATTCAGATCACATGTACTCCACCCATCTCCATTCTATGTGATAATACAAGTGCCATCAATATTTCAAAGAATCCAGTGATGCACTTCAAGACCAAGCACATACCCATCAAATACCATTTTCTACGTGAACAAGTGCTTGAACAAAAGGTCAAATTGGAGTATGTTCCTTCCAAAGAACAGGTTGCTGATATATTTACTAAACCACTGCCCAGAGAGACATTTGAATATCTCAGACAAACGCTGGGAGTAGTCGCTGCATCATCCTGTTGTTAAATCCATTTTTTCAAAGAAAGGTTATTATACGCGTGTTTTATGGAGTATAGTCGCGTACACATGCGGGTTTCTGTGGGTCAAGGAGCGTATATGTTTTTCAGACAAGAAAAACAGTGGGGCAGGCTCTGATATGGGTGCTTTGACTGATATTGATGATTAATGTCTATCGATATGCTTTGTTCATTAATTTTTTATCTGACTGACAAAGATGCCTTGATCATTGACCTGTTAACAATGCACAGGTAGCACAGGTTCAGGGGGAGCATTAGCCTTCATGTACATTCAACATTGTTGGCATTATGGTTGCTGAGTCCAGCTATGGCTTCAGATATTTATACCATTTGTTGCTTAAGTCATGTAAAAGTCTAGGGTGTGATATGTCTTCTCATACATTTGAATGAGTCCTCTTGGACAAATGATGTAATTTGTATCCCCACTTTACATGGGATGGATGATGTAATATTTATTGTTTCTGTCATGTATAAACAATTGGTATATCCCCACTTGGTTGGGTGGATGAGTCAAATTTGGTATATCCCCACTTGGTTGGGAGATGGATGTATGTATGAGTCATTGGTGATAGGAAGGTCATCCTCACATAGTTGAGTTATAGAGTCATGTTATTCTTTTAGAAAATATTTTTTACAGACTCAGCTTGTGCTCAGGGGGAGCATGGACGGTTTCAGTGCATCTCAGCATGTACAAAAGGGGAGCTCAATCAGAGAATTCAACATGTACTCAGGGGGAGCATGAACAACATAATGTATGTCAAAGGGAGAAAATATCTTGGTCCACCCTTTGCCCTTGATGTCAAAGGGGGAGAGTGACTTGGTGTTGTTGTTGCCATCAAGTCCAAAGGGGGAGATTGTTGGCATTATGATACAGGTGTTGTCCTTGATGGCAACTCACTCAAATGAAAGATCACAGTGCAGCAGGTTAACAGAAAAGAATTACAGATCAAACTCCAAAGAATGAAGAAAGAGAGGTATACGCAGGTTCACCTTGTCCAAGCTGCGTATACATGCAGGTTTATTGAACAAAAGGAGCGTATACGTACACACGCACTTTCACAGAAGGAAAAGCGCGTATATCTTGGAAAACCAAAAGTTTTTGGTCCAAGGTATTTGATTGGTCCGAGGTATTTGGTCCAAGGTATTGGTCCTAAGTAGTTTTGGTCCATGGTATTGAGAAAGGCCTAAAACTATATAAGGAGGAGAAGATCATTAGGCCAAACATTGTGCAAGGATTTGAATATCTTATGAAGTGTTGAATCATATATGCAGGTTAATGAGCTTCTGATGGTTTGCTTGATCTGATCTAAGGATGCACCTATAAGGCTGATGAAGGTTGATGGACCGGGATCATAAAGGCTTAAGAGTATTATCATTATGTGGTTTGATCTTGAACAGTCTAGATCTGAATACTGACGCATGTTTTATTCTGTAAATGTGATGATCTGGGTATGACTGAAGTCTGGAATAGTTGTGATGTTTAAGTTATCATTTATAGATTTGTACGTAGGTTCGCTTTAGTAAAAGAGCATATACACGCTGGTTCAGCATATCAAAGTAGCGTATACATCATAAATTTGAATTTGCAGATCTGTACGCTGGTTCCCTTTGGTAAAAGTGTGTATACACGCTGGTTCGACACATTCATTTGTTTCTGTTTGCTGTTGCAGAGTTTCGGGTTTTGCTTTGTGTTCTAGTGACTGTATTCAGGTGACAGTGTTCTAAATGATCAGATTGATTGATTGTGATTTGCTTGAGTGATGATGGGTTGTCAAGTGATTGATTGATTTAGTTGTGGTTGATTCAGAAAGTGATGATTGGGTTTCAGTGATTGGTTGATGCAGATGTATTTGATGGTTGTATTGCAGTTATGATTTTCTGAGTTTCAATGTTGTTGATGGGTCCAGTATGAAAATTGGATGAAACGCGGCCTTCAGGTTGTGGTGTTGTGTTCTAGGAGTATCCAGTCTGAAAATTCATGAAACGTGGTCCTTGGTGGAAGAGTGGAGTTTTTCTGTAGGCTGGTACCTACGTACTAGTAAACATATTAGCTAGTACAAGAGCTAGGGGGTTGTAGCTCCCTTTCAGTAGTAGCTAGAGAACGAGAGAAGGTTGTAGCCTTCTGCAAGTGGGTGCTTGCGTATTGATATGAGTCTGCACCAGTACAAGAATGTAAACAGATTTTCTTATTATTAAAAAGAAGACAAAGACGACAACAGCAGGTGGTTTTTACCCACTTTGGATTTCCACCTTATATCTTGGTGTTCATGTGTGTTGCTTTATTCTGCTTTTACTGCACTGTCTAATAAATCTTTGATATACTGGTTTAAGCTCAATACATGATAAATTGTCTAAATCAAAAGTTCTCTGCATATAAGCTAGTTGCTTTAAGTACAGGCGCGTGTACACGCTAGTTCACTTCACTGAAGTAGCGTATATAAATTTGTTTGGGAAATAAAATTATAGATCTGATAATACTGATTCACCCCCCTCTCAGTATTATTTCCAACAGTGCCACTGCTGCACAATGTCATGGCTATCCCATTTGTCCACTGCTGCACAATGTCATGGTTGTCCCATTGTGCTTTGCCATACCATAGCAGCACCATGAATTTGTTGCACTAAATACCCATGTACCATACCACTATGTACAACCACCAATTTGGCTCCCACAGTCTGCCCAACAATCTGGTTCAAACTGATCCTCATCTAGGATCCAACACCTACAAGAGATGTCATAGACAACATGCCTTAGCTCACTGTATTGAGGTCTGATATGTTTGCAACAAACTGGTTAGGGCTTCCTAACAGTCCTTGTTAGACCCCTCCAATCAGCTCCTAAGGCCTCCTACAACTGCGGTCTTCCCTTCTAAGCTTGCTGCTCCAACACGTTGTCCTTAAGGCTAATTCCTAGCCCCAAGACTCTCCAACTAGCCCTTTGATTACTTCAGAACAGGCCTCGGTCTCTTGCTGTAGCAGCCACTGCCCTAGATCACAGGAAGACAACCCTCAAACTCGTCACAAGTAGCCCAGATCTCCCTTACACAACTCAACCCTCCTGCTTGGTTGTGTAGCCCTCAAAACAGTCATGAAAAGGCTACAGACCTAGCCTTTTCTCCTTCGTTGAGGTGCCTACTAACCTGTGGCCTGAACATAAGATCTCCTCTCCAAAATGTGAGTTCTCCTTCTTATGTCTTCTCCAAATCACGTTGTCCAAAATTTCCTCGGCCTCCCTAACAACCAGGTTAGGACAGCGTATAGGATTGTTGTGTCATCCCTTATTACCTAGGGCACCTAACCCTCCTTGACTGCGTGTGTGAGTCTTCTTTAGATTAGCGTAGATAGATCCTTCCTTGACTGCGGCTAGGTGTCATGGCCTCTTTAGGACAGTGTTTAGATCTCTCCTCCATAGCTGCGTTGAGAGCTAGATCATCCTCCTTAGGACTGCGGCTAGGGCATCCACTTTAGAACTGTGTTTAGGGCTTCCTCCTTAGGACTGCGTTTAGGGCTTCTACTCCTAGATTTCTCTTCCACTAAAACCCAAGACAAGTGGAGAGAAATCAAGAGAGAAGTGTGTGAAATGACTCTCAAGTCATCTCCTTTTATACTAAAACGTTGAGCACATGTGGGTGTTATTTAGTTGCTGGCCGACCTTGACGAATTGTCTTATAACACAAATAAATTCATAACTCCATGAATACTTATTGGAATTGGATGATCTTTCGATCAATCCTACACCTCTCGATGAGAGGGATCCAAGAAAAATATCAGCTTCCATAAATAAGATGACCCACATGGAGTTTGGCCCTGGTTGCAAATTTTAACACTCCCTCTCAACTAGGGAGAACTCCATCTGCTGATCCATATGTTCGACTGTACTATCTCTACCATTAGTGCCCTGCACTGCTCTGTTGAACCATGAAGAAGAAGAATTGATCGAGAATATCTCATACCATTCTCTCCTGAACCGAAGTCAGTTTTATTGATCCCAGTGATCACAAGAGAGTGTGTCAAACCACTCGTACTGATCCTATATTAGTTTCATTGATCCTAGATCAATGGAGGTCTTCCTAGCATAGGGAGTACGGTAGATACAACGATGCGTCCATCGATAGTACTACTATGGTCCCTAACCTCATTTCCCTGCTCATTGGTCAGATGAGAGGTACTTCCCATGTGTCCCAGACTGCATGGGTAGCATGCCTCAATAGGAGAACCATTCATCTTGTCCCTAAGTCACCTCGGGGTATCACATGGGAAGGCTGAGCCATTCACCCTGTACATAGCGCACCATTAGGGGAGGGTGGGTCGTCCTATGGTCGCTTGTTGCTCCAAGCAGTACCCCAAGCCCTTTGGACCTCCTAGAGTTCAATGTATGCATCATGCAGGACCTTTATAAGAAGGTCTCTCAACGACTCCAAGTCGTTCGGGAAAGTCACAAATTTGACCTTTCCTTTGGGGCTTTGTTAGAATGTCTGCGACTTGTACATCAGTTTCAATGCGACAGAGTCTCCTTGCTCATCGACATACCATATCCTAGATAAGGTAGTATTTGATGTCTATATGCTTGGAGCGATCATAGAACATGGGATTCCTCAACTATCAAATCCCCCTCTGGTTGACACAGAGGATCCCGGTGGTATCCATCACGTGTACAAATGGCTCGCTGAAGAGCTTCCACAACCAGGTAGCTTCACACGAGATCATACTCGTAGCTATGTATTCGGTCTTTGCGGTGCTTATGGCAACCAACTTCTGCTTCCTGCTCATCCAGGATATCGAACAAAACCCAAAGAGAACCAACAATCAGAAGTGCTCTTGCGATCCTCCCCACTCCCTGCCCAGTCAGCGTTCAAATAATCATGCAGCTTCACATTTCCAACAGTGTATCTCAATCCATGAGAGATTGTGCCCTAAAGATATCTCAGAAGATTCTTGGCACCAATCCAGTGAGGCTCAACCATATATGAGCTCATCATACTAACTGCAAATCATATGTTCAGACGGAGATTCACCAAGAACATCAATGCGAATGAGTTTATGTGACTCAGAGGCATTTCCCAAATCTGGTCTGGCATCACTACCATATAAATTCTGAAAGTTAAGATCCTCGAGGTAGTCACAAGCTTGCAGTTTACCGTTCCACATCCAGAATCCAATTCCCTCTTACTTCTGCAAATGAGAGGGTCTGCACCTGCTAGAAATAGGTTGTCCTTAGAAGGTGTCGGTATGAGAGGTCTATCATCCACAACCTTCAAGCAAAGGTTTGGATCTGCTTCACTCTTAGTGAATCTCAACTTCATCTGAGGTGTTTTGCTTCAAGCCATAAAGGGATTTCTTCCACCTGCATACATGAGATTCTCGATCATGAATCTCAAACCCCTCGGGTTGTTCCAAACCTGTGGACCTGCTACATGAGGGGAATAGTCCCCTTGTAAGATTTTCCTTTGGTACATCTCAGACATGTACCTTCACGCTCTTCTTGAATTCAGACATCCCAGTCACCATCTGACTCACATTGTGTAGGGTCCTATAATAAATAGACCTCTGGTGCTATAGATGAGATGTGTCAACTGACATGGTCCCCAATGGACCATCCTACAACTTGATACAGATTGCCAACCCTGGACCCATGAGTAAAAGCATCTTTTGAAAATTTTATTTTCAAACACGTACCTTTCCATCGATGAATGCCACCTTGAAACCTTTGACTTCCATTGCCGAAATGGACACCAGGTTCTTCTTGCGATCAGGTACATAAAAGAGATTCTGTAAATAAATCAAGTTACCCTCATTCAAGTGAAGGGTATTATTTCCTACACCCTTTCCGGGATAGGTGGCATCGGCTCCAAGTATAATCTCATGATTGTTTCCATCTCTACCAAATTAGAGAGAGCACCCTTCTACTCGTTGAAGTGCTTTGGAGCACTACAATCAATAAGCTAGATTCCCAAAGAATCTGAAGGAGAGGGCCAATACAAGATAACACTTCTTTATCTTATTAGAATCAACATACCTAGGGTTCCTTGCTTTCTCTAAAGAGTCGGCCATTTCCTTGATGACCTGCATTACTTGTCATTCTTCTGATCATTGAATATGTCCCTAGAATGATTGTTATCATCATCAAGTGATGTGTCCCTACTTCGGACACTCCTTCACATAATGGCCGAACTTATTACAACCAAGGCATCTGCCTTTCCTTTCACCCTTAGATCCAGACTTCCCAATATAGTGATCTTTTAAGTAGGTCATCAGAAGCTTCTGCTGCGCCATTCTGATAATATTCTCTGCTTCGATTTCACCCTCGGTGAATTTGAAGAGGGATGAGGAATCCACTGATCCTTTTGTCCTTTCCCAACTGTCTTCAATGATTGCTATTTCACTCTTGCTTGGGCATTGTCTTCACCTCAGCTCCGATACCATGTTAAGTTTAGGTATGTTCTATGCTTAGAGCAATTTATTTAAAGTTTCACAGTTAGCTCAACATCTTTTCCAGATTAGCAATCACATCAACATTAAAGTAAATTGCAGCTAAAACATAAACATAAATCCTTGAAGACAAGCCATGACAAGAGGACACAAGATGTGGCGCTAGCCAGGGACAAACCCCAATGTGGGGAAACCCTTGATCAATTCTTCTTATATGTTCTTCAATAGTTCAACAGAGAGAGAGAGAGATAGTACATTTACAACAGAAGTCAACACTTTGACTTATCTAGATAAGAGCATAGATCATCTCTAACAAGATGATACATGAGATTAGTTGAAGACATGCTGCTTCAACTGATTCTCCAAGGTGACTCCTTCACCTATCATTGTGCTGCATCTCGTCATCATGCTGCACCTCATCGTGCAGCACCATGCTGCACATGCTTGCTGTCCCATTGTGCCACTGCTGCACAATGTCATGGCTGTCTCGTTGTGCCACTGTTGCACTATGTCATGGCTGTCCCATTGTGCCATTACTGCACAATGTCATGGCTGTCTCGTTGTGCCACTGCTGCACAATGTCATGGCTGTCCCATTGTGCCACTGCTGCACAATGTCATGGCTGTCCCATTGTGCCACTGTTGCACAATGTCATGGTTGTCCCATTGTGCTTTGCCATACCATAGCAGCACCATGAATTTGCTGCACTAAATACCCATGTACCATACCACTATGTACAACCACCAATTTGGCTCCCACAGTCTGCCCAACAATCTGGCTCAAGCTGATCCTCATCTAGTTTCCAACACCTACAAGAGATGTCATAGACAACATCCCTTAGCTCACTGTATTGAGGTCTGATATGATTGCAACAAATTGGTTAGGCATTCTTAACAGTGCTTGTTAGACCTCTCCAATCAGCTCCTAAGGCCTCCTACAACTGCAGTCTTCCCTTCTAAGCTTGCTGCTCCAACACGCTATCCTTAAGGCTAATTCCTAGCCCTAAGACTCTCCAACTAGCCCTCTGATTACTTTAGAACTGGCCTCGGTCTCTTGCTTTAGCAACCGCTTCCCTAGATCACAAGAAGACACCCCTCAAACTCGTCACAAGTAGCCCATATCTCCCTTACACAACTCAACCCTCCTGCTTGGTTGTGTAGCCCTCAAAACAGTCATGAAAAGGCTACAGACCTAGCCTTTTCTCCTTCGCTGAGGTGCCTACTAACCTGCGGCCTGAACATAAGATCTCCTCTCCAAAATGCAAGTTCTCCTTCTTATGTCTTATCCAAATCACGCTGTCTAGAATTTCCTCGGCCTCCCTAACAGGTAGGTTAGGACAACATATAGGATTGCTGTGTCATCCCTTATTACCTAGGGCACCTAACCCTCCTTGATTGCGTGTGTGTCTTCTTTAGATTAGCGTAGATAGATCCTTCCTTGACTGTGGCTAGGTGTCATTGCCTCTTGAGGACAACGTTTAGATCTCTCCTCCATAGCTGTGTTGAGAGCTAGATCATCCTCCTTAAGACTGCGACTAGGGCATCCACTTTAAAACCGTGTTTAGGGCTTCCTCCTTAGGATTGCGTTTAGGGCTTCTACTCCTAGATTTCTCTTCCACTAAAACCCAAGACAAGTGGAGAGAAATCAAGAGAGAAGTATGTGAAATGATTCTCAACTCATCTCCTTTTATACTAAAACGTTGAGCACATGTGGTTGCTATTTAGTTGCTGGCCGCCCTTGACGAATTGTCTTATAACACAAATAAATTCATAACTCCATGAATACTTTATCGGAATTAGATGATCTTTAGATCAATCCTACACCTCTCGATGAGAGGGATCCAAGAAAAATATTAGCTGCCATAAATAAGATGTTCCACATGGAGTTTGGCCCTAGTTGCCAATTTTAACAAAGATGCTTCCAACACTGCTCTCACATATAAAGGGAAAATAGTAGGGGTGGTAACTTCTTATACTTATCTAGGTGTAGTATTCTCAAGTCCACTATTTATATTGATTTCAACAACGTAATCCAGATTGAGCAAGGTTATGCAAGGCTTACATCTTTGGAAAGATAATGCTTCCATTATTACCTTAGGACAAATGTTCTAAAATCTGTCTCTCACTCCTTAATAACACCATCTCTCTTCTATAGCTGTGAAGTTTGGAACCCAAATCAACAAATTCTAGACTTGAAACACATAGAAAGAGTTCTTGTTCCTATGGTTTCAAAGCATATTAATGAGAAGACATTAGTGCCTTAGTCTATTATTCTTCAAGTATAAATCCATCTTGTTTGTAAATCTTCTATATAGGGTGATAAAGGAGGAGCAAGTACTTGTCTTGAGTTATCAATCAAGACACCTTTCTTTAAAAGGAGAGGTATAAATGAAGGCACTAGAATGAAGATCTTCAAAGCATAGCTAAAAGCCACTTGGATTGAGCGAGAAAATCCACTCTTTCCTAAGTTCCAATACCGTTTCTTCTCTTATAAGCAATTTCAAGATTGAATCATATCAAAATGTAATTTTGTCTCCTAAGAGTCTTTGTAGCCCAACTTAGAGTTTGAACTCATTGACTTTATATGTAGACAAATTATCATCTATTGGCAGTGCATTGTACTCGTAAAGTTCACTTTTAAGGACTTGATTTGTTATGGGATTTATGGAAGTCATCTAAGGGTATATAATGTTGGTGACATTCAAATATATATCCATATGAGCATTATTATATATTATGTAGATATCATTTAGGTATATAAAATATTGAAGCTCAAAATTAAATTATTCCAAGGAAAATAAAGGCATCATCTTAAGTACCTTTACAAGGTCATATAAGGGTAATGTTACCCACCCAAGTGGGTAACCCCTAGGAGAAAAATTTTCTCCCCCTTTGGTCGGCCAGCCAACCAACAACCCTATGAGGATCCATAGATAGATTTGCTTCATATCTCTCCACATATCCTCCAGTCAGTGCTCTCTCTGATCTAGCATACATCTTGAAGGAAGGTGGTTCATCTATTAGAAGGTATACTAACCATTTATGTAATCATGTGCTTTCATTTAATGTTAAGGGCATTCTGAGATGGATCACAAGTTGAGTTGGATCGCTTTTGATTCTATCCTTGTTCCCACACTTCACTTGAGATGTTATCTTTTGCCCCTAGTCCAGTGTGATCTTCCCTAAGGCCTTTTCTTTTCATTGCTCACGAGGGGCTCAAATAGGAGGCCTTGATTGATGTAGTGTGCCTAAGGTAATCCATACTAGTCACTTTTCG
Source organism: Pinus tabuliformis (assembly GCA_031772625.1). Lineage (NCBI taxonomy): Eukaryota > Viridiplantae > Streptophyta > Pinopsida > Pinales > Pinaceae > Pinus > Pinus tabuliformis. Next base: position 1,082,803,330 of record CM062820.1, on the reverse strand, counting down.
TCTGTCCTATCAACTTCCATTCTTTGGGTTTGTCATTTTCCACTGGTACTGGCACCCTTTATCCACATCTTTGAGTTAGAGCCTAAACTTTACCCTAAGAGGTTGATGTAGTTGAAAGAAGATAAAAGCATATATAGCCACAAATGGAAGAAAATGAAAAATGCAAAAGATGGTTGGGAGCAATAATAATCATGTGGGAAGAAGCCTAGCCTGAGCTCTACCTCCCTCATTAGCCATCACTCAGTTCCAATGCATGTCATGCTCTCTCTAAATTAAAGGAACTTATAATGTCCAAAACCTGAGGAGCAATAAACTGCTACATATTTAAGGGGTGTTGAACAGACATTAAGCAAGTTGGTCACCAAAGCTATGCAAGAAACAAAAGAAAGTTCATTGAAGTAAAAGGTGCACAAAAAGGGGTGGTAAAAGCAGGCGAGGAAAGGGGTAACCCAGGCCTCCATGATTGCTCCCTCTTATCATCATTACATTCTAAGATGTTGGACCTTTTTCATCTAGCACCAAGGCAATGTCATCTTCCATAAAGTCTTTCCCATTCCATGTATACATTTATCGCATGTGCCTATATATTGATGGGCCTTCCTGGTAATTGTCTTTCCCCTTGGCGTTGGAAGCACCTAATAGGGCTAATTGTATAATCATCCCTAACACAAGTGTAATAAATTACCTACAAATCATTAGCTAGAAAGAATTTTGAAGGCAAGGCTTGTGAAGTATTTTTGTGCCCCTAGCATTGAATATGGCCCACTATGATACTTTAATGGTTTCTTTACTTAATGATGTTGATCTCACTTGATCTTGAGGGTGTGTTTTAGATGGTTTCTCACAAATGTTCGATATCCCTTTAGGGATGACTTGGCCCTTCTACAACACCATAAAGAAGACGCCCAACCCAAAGTCAGAGCGCTTGTGACCTTGCAACCCCAACATTACCCCCCAAATATGAGCATTCTGCCTTTAGGAGCCTCCACATGGATGTATGGTCCCTTCTACACCCCCAGATGCTGAAACACTAAGCCAAGAAGTCATATTGTTGGCAAGATAGATGATGTGCCCTAGGGGACCTGTGACGCCCCCAAGATGGCCTTATACCTACTTGATGGGCATTGCCTTGTTCCAAAGCCCAAATGAGATTTGTGATCACTTGAGATACTTTGGGAGGGATGGCACAACTCTTTTTGATGTTGATGTCATGCCCTAGGGTTACAATGTCACCTATGAAAACCCTAGGGAGATGATGCAAGGCTTCTTGATGATGATGCTTTGGATGACAATATGTGGCTTGGAGATGCACCCTTTCACTTTGATGAGATGTCTTGGAGTGAAAAGCACTCTTGGACCATGTTTTCCACGTTACTAGATGGAGATGCTCATTAGGTGAGGATGATATCATGTTGGAGAAAATATGCCTTTTAATTATGTTTTATCATTATGTGAAGCTATTTTTCGATTGACTTGTGACCTACTAATCTTGTCGGATACTTAAAAGTTAAAGAAAACTTTTAGGGATTTTGATTGTAAATTAAGATAAATTTGACATGATTACCCTCATATAAATAGAGGGGAGTCAAATTCTCTCGGATCATTGTCACACACACTCCTTTGATCTCTCTTGAAAGAGCGTGCACTAGTAATCCTTTTTTTATTTTTGATGCAATGGATAGATACAGTGCAAGTTGTCTTGGAGAGGATATGTTTTGCATGGAGAAGGATTGCTATGGATTGATGAAGTGATACTTGGTTGAATGGTGTAAGTTTATTGCTATTTTCTTCCATTTTGCATGAAATTGTTGAAACTAGGGTTTATCATATGACATATTAAAGTGCAATATCATTTATGAACTCTTGTTTCTTGTTTATGTATGCAAAAATTGCTATCAAGTATCCATTATAGGGACTAGATTTGCACCCTTTGACCTTGAATGGAAATCTCCTATATAAGAAAGTCGCTGAGGTTTCTAAAGTGAACTGAATTGCCCTCCACCCTCTCTATCCAAGGTCCTCTTGCACTAGTCTTAGTTTGTCGATCAACCTTAATTTTCCTTTTGTTTCCTTATTTCATGGTAGCTAGGGTTAGGGTTTGGTTAAATCTATTTTTTACAAGTAAATATTGTTGTAATTTCTAAGTCTAACTATTAGAAACCCTTCATGTAATTTTTTGATTTATTTCTTCCTACTTGTTCTGATTAATTAACAAGTTATTTACCATGTAAATACCGAAAATAAATACAAGTACATGCTCAACAGATTACAGATCATCAACTGAAGAAAACAATACAAGCACACAAGTGAGACCGTTGTTTTTGGACCAATGTCCCTGGAAAAACCCAATGTGGCAAAAACCGATGGAACTATCTGAGGGTTTTATTATTATGCAGTTTTTGAATACAATCTGGGTGCCAAAACTGGCTCACCCAACAGAGAATAATCTCGACAGTAGTACCTCTCTACTCGGAAGCAGATATTTCATCTGAAACCCTAGATAAACACTCCGACAGCTCCCAACTCCAATCTGTCCCACGAAAGCCCTAGCGTCAACCTCTAGGGACTGTGTCAGCCCTTTTTGGCCTAGCGTCTGCCCAATGTTACCCTGGCTTGCCCCACATCAGCCTCTGGAGGCCCTGCATCAGCTCTTAGAGCCTTTGCGTCACCCACGCTGGCTCTTTGAGGCACTGCGCAGCTCCTGGCTGCATTTGCGTGAGCCCTGGCTGGCTCCGCATGAACCTTTGGCTGGCTTTGCATCCCTCTCTCCTGACTTCTGCACTGATCCTCCTGGTACTATTTCTGCCTCTCTGCTTCTGTATTCACTGCCCCTCAGTTGCAACTCTGATCACTCTTTCAACTTCCTCAGTAAAACCTACCCTAAATCTTGATCAACTCAGTGTGTTCTCCAAGTGACCCTCAAGTCTCCTTTTATACTTTTCTCGTTGACAATTCAACAATCAAGATTAAGTCCCTAATCAAAGGCTAAGATTAATTCTGGCTTGATCCATGACTTTTGGACCATTCTAACACAGTTTTATATTAATACAAATTAATATTTTATTTTCCCTAAGTTTAGACTTAGGGACTCCATTAAAAATATTAATTATTTTAATATTTCTCAAACTGTTTAGAATCTGCCCAAACCATTTCTGGGTATTGGAGATCTCATGTTCCTTAGCCTCTCCACTAAGTTTCGAAGCTAGAGCACATCCGATGCTACCCCAAATCAACAAATATCACCTCTATGTTATTGTAACATGTCCAATCAATAGCTATATGTTTCTATAAGTTCATCCTGCTCACCCTGCTTTTACCTTCCAATCTTAGATCCATCTGTTTTTCCAGTCTGTATAGGTGCTTGTGTTTTAACTTTTCAGAGAGGTTACAGTATGCTGAGATTCATTCCTGGAGCAATGGAATGATTTAGCTTGCATTGTCAAAATCAGTTTTCTTTCTCCCTCGAAGATGACTTTGTTTGGGATCATCAAAGTCTTCGAGAGGACCAGTCTTGGGATCCTCCCACTACATTAACGTACTCAGTCCTATTTTTTATTTATCAATGGTTGATTACTTTATTGTGCCTCAGGCTTTCCATTATATTTTCATGTTCTGTACATCTAATTCTTTTACAAGGCTTCTAGATATTACATATTCTTTGGACTCATAGTTGATGCTCAGAGTCTGAGCTTTTCAATTGCATCCAACACATGGCATGATCATTCTTACTAGTTATTTTGAAGAAAACTCTGAGGGTTTGAACTTTGTAGTTTCTCCCAGACGTATTTATGGAAGAAGTTAGTTCTATGTGACCGGTAATATTTTTATTTTATTTTGAATTCTGGCATATGCATCTACGGAATAGATAGTTTAATTATACCAGTTGTATTCTGAAATGATTGTCAATCACTTCCTTGTTCTATAATTCCCATACTTTGGTCCATGGATCTTGACATTTTTTGTTCTTTAAATACTGGATTATGTGCGTGCTTTTTTAAGTTTCATGTCAGAGTGGTGTTTATTCATTCTATCATGGTTTTTTTCCAATGCACAATAAATCGTTTTCAAGGCTCAGGGTATTAGGCTTGATAGGACCATCTCTGTTTCCCCCTGTTAACTAGATACTTGATGGCATTCTGACTATTTTGTTCTTATGCTTTTGCACATCTCTGTTTCCCCCTGTTAACTAGATACTTGATGGCATTCTGACTGTTTCGCTCTTACGCTTTTGCACATGTCCCAGCAGGAAGCTGGGAATAAGAAGGCTAAGCGAGGTCCTTTGACAGCAGAAAGAAAAGCAAAGAGGAAGGTAAATTCTTCATCTGTGCATTTTCAAAATTCTTTGTCTGTATATTTCGAAAATATCCTTGCAGAGAACTTATATTGGCAGTTTTACTAATGAATCTGACAACTCCTACAGCCTGGATGTTTAGTGGACTTTGTGAATGCTTTTAGTGAGATTATAAATAAAATAGAAATAACATTTTTATTATTCTTGAAAATTAAGAAAGCTTTGCAGGGATAGATTTACATCCTGTTTATAGATTTTATGACACTTTCATGTTTCTGTTATTTTTCCAGATCGTGAACTGGGATGGTTTGGAAAGTTAGCATATGTTTTATTCTAAACTTTTCTCAAAATTATTTTTCTTGGTTTTGGCAGCTTGCAAAAAGGAAGAAACAGGCACTAAAGGACAAAGAAGCTGGTGTTAAAAGGTTGAAGTTGGCACCAGTCACCAAATCCAAGCCTGTGATTCTGTGCAAGTTCTACATGAAAGGGCGGTGTGCACAGGTGTTCTCTGCCGTAACACTCGTCATTATTTCTTCCTTTTAAAGAAAATTAAACCAGCTTTTGAATTATAGAAAATCCTATCCTTTTTAAGGAAAAATCCTTTCCAACTAAAAAATGTCTCCAAATGCAGATATACGAGTTGCAGTTGATAGCCATCTTGCTCATAACATAACCAGCTTTTAGATTTTAGTAAAATTCCATCTTTTTTAAGGCAAAAGTCTTTCCAACTGAAAAATGTCTCCAAATACAGATAGACAAGTTGCAGTTGATAGCCATCTTCCTTGTAATATCTATATGTGATCAGCTAAGTCACTTGACATGGGCACACATGACACAGAGGCCATGAAAATACACGTGTCTGACACATGACAAGACAACTCCCTGGAACATGACACTGAGGACAATATATATATAGATCCATCATATTACACAGATTCTCATGATGATACAAATTCAATCATACATTATGCATATACTCATGTTTCATCCATAGTACAAGTTTACAACTAGTACTTACTACTACATCAATGACGATAAATTGACAAACACAAGAAATAAACCGTAAACAGCAGTTTTCTCATTAAGTCATCAAAATCAAAATGTATTACATAGATACTGAGTCCTCAGGACTCCTAAATAACTGATTCACAGATACTATAGGTGGGAATGCGAATGGCAAAAAGCAAATACAAAACAGGGTAGATAATAGAGCTGTAAATCAAGATGGAAGAAACTCATAGGCAGCTGCCTGTAGGCTATAGGCTATGGCTCATCAACATCAAAATCAGCATTACTACCACCATTGCTCTCTTCTGCATCCACCTCCTCTGTATCCAATGTAATCTCTGCATCTGTTGGTGTGGAGGATGACCCGTCAAGACTCAAGAGTATCACCATCATTATAAGTGACAGGCTCTAGCACTGGCTCATTAAGATCCAAGTTGGCCAATGCCAACTCAACGCTGTTGTCCAAACCCATATCCCACATTTTTGTCTTTCCCTTCAACCACTACTCCCTTTGCTTATAAATAAGACGAAGGTTGGTATGTACATACACCATTGTCTTTGCCTTGGACTGCTCAAGCCCGCTCTTCTTCAAACTATACAGATTCCCATATATGCTCCAATTCCTCTTGCAACAAGAGGATGAAGTAACTTGAGAGAGGAGCCCTCATGGCTAACTGTTGTAGAGGAGGGCATGTTGTTCCATGAGTTGCCCACTAAGCATAGGGCTTCTTTGCCCCCTGTCTCTAATCACATCATAGCTTGCGATTGCCCAGTGCCAGTGGAAAACTCTACAAAGGTGTCTTCCACCTCATGAAGGGATGCTCTATCCTGAAATATCTATCTCAATGCATCCTTCTTCCCATGTGAAATCTCACCATTCATATGAGGAGGGAATTTGTGTGAAGGTCCACCATTGAGCTACTCATGGTTGTAGTATTTTTGGATTTAGTGAGTGAGCCAAGCAATGCAAAGGTGTGCACTTCTTGTTCCACCCGCTAACAAGAATATCTTGTATGGTGGTGAGGAAGGCCTCCACTGATGTCTCATACTCAAGGCACTCATTTTGAAAAATAATGGTCCTCACGTACTCAATCATGGAATCTCATCCCTCATAAACCTCTCCTACGATGGGTTGGTCGGTATCTACAAATTGTAACGAAGCAATGACATGGTCCATGATTTTAATAGTAAGATCTACCCTCTCCCACCAAGCATCTTCTAACACTCTGTCCTTCACGCTTGTTGAGGCTGCTTGATTTGTCTTTTTCCAGAAAGACCAAAACTCTGTAATGACCATGGCCCCAAGAGTGGCCTTGACCTCCCTCATCCTCTTTAGCATGATGAATGTAGAGGCAAATTGTATTTGCAATCTTAAACAATGATAGATGTGTGTATTCTTTGTAGTTTGCGAGGGCATTGATATGATTTTGTACAAAGTTGCGGATATGCCGTGCATCTTCAATAAGATTTCCAATCCATGTCATATTAGAAGCAATAGATTTAAGTGTTAAATTCAAGGAATGGACAATGCAAGGTGTCCAAAATATTTGTGGATATTTAGCTTCCACAATCATGGCAACAACCTTGCAAACTGGTGCATTGTTTGTAATGATTTGCACACAAGATTCAACAGCTACACGTTCAATGAATTTTATGAACAACTCACCCATATATTGTGCATCCTTTTATTTTCCCAGAGCATCCACTGCTTTCAAGAAAATTGGTCCATTCAAGGAAGACACCATGAAGTTGATGAGTGGATGGCGCGCTGCATCCTGTCCATCCGTCAGAGGCAATAAAAACCCTAGATGTTGGCCATGTTGATTTCCTATGTTGAAGCATTTTATCCACCTATTTTGTCTTAGTCAACAATGTGATTCTAAGTTTCTTTGAACCAGGAGGCACGTACCTTGATGGAGCCTCTTGAGCTAACGCTTGACACATGTAATGTTCCAAACTAGGAAAACCAGTGATATGCAAAACAAACAATAAAGACAACACCATAAAATTCAAACTTTCGGTGGACACACACAAAAAGTCCAGAAATAGCATACTAGCTGAGCCATTTTATTATGATATAGGAGCAATAGTGAAATAATGTGGAAGAGGTGCACCTGGGCTTGCCTCAATGGCAAGTATTGTTGGAAAATCAAAGTAGTTATGTTAGGGTTTGATTCTCTTTTCTTGATAATTACTTGTGAGTGTGTTGGTTTATTTTACTTCTTTATTCTCTTTATCTTTCATCAAGCAATTACCATATTATGTGTGTATGAAGATCACAAAACAAGAGACACAAGATATGGGCACTATGCCAGGGCAAAACTGTTAAATTTGGCAACTAGGGCAGAACTCCACCTTGGACAACTCATATGATGGATATGATATTTTTATTGGATTCCTCTTTCCGCGAGGTGTAGGATTGATCTAAAGATCACCTTATTCTGACATGTACAAATGGAATTATGAATTTATTTCTTTTGGACAAATTGTCAAGGCTGACCAACAATCTAATGTAGGCTCAAAAGCCCAAAAATCATGCCTTTTCATCCTCAATGTTGCATATAAATAGGAGCATCTACCTCATTTGGACACTCATCATCACTCACATATCTCTCTCTCCTCATCTGATTGGGTCGTATGAATTTTTAGGCATCTTCTCTCCACATGTGTGAAGGGCTGACTGTAAGTTTCTGTTTTCTGCATTGACCAAGTTGCAACAAGTTTGACTAGCATTGACTGGGTAGCAATTGACCTTGTTTGACTGCATTTTTCTTGGGAGATATTCTGTTTGGCTAGGCCTCATTTCTTGGCACAAATTTCAAGGTTTTCTGGGCTGTTTGACCAAAGTTGACCACAGGTTTGACTCTGCATTGACCAAGTTTGCGCTGATTCAGACTGTTCTTGGAGGCCGAATTGACTAGGTTTGACTAAGCTGATTTGGAGTACTTCTGATAATTTGACCAACGTTGACTTTCTAGTTAGGGCATCCTATTGAGTGCAGTTTGACTGGACAAATTTGACTGTGTTTGGGCAAGTGAATTTTATATATTGTACTCTCTCTCTCTCTGTGCTGAACTTTTGAAGAATAATAAGAAGTCTTGATCAAAGGGCTTCCCCTCATTGGGGTTTTTCCTTGGCGTCCGCCAAATATTGTGTCCTCTTGTCTTGGCTTGTCTTCTGCTTTTTATTTATGTTCTATCTGCATTTATTATCATGTTAATGTGATTTCTAATCTGGAAATTGATATTGGGCTAATAAGAAAAATTGAAGTAAATTGCTCTTAATGTTAAAATTGGCAACCAGGGCAAAACTTCATGTGGGTCATCTTATTCATGGCTAATAATATTTTTATTAGATTCCTCTCGTCGAGAGGTATAGGATTGATATAAAGATCATCCAATTCCGATAAGTATTCACGGAGATATGAATTTATTTTGATTATGGAATTATTATCAAGCCGACCTACAACTCATGTAGGCTCAGAAGCCCAACAGTCGCATCTATTCACCCACCAACGTTGTGTATAAATATAAGAGGACTTTTCCTCATTTAGACTCACTCATCTCATCACATCTCTCTCTCTCTCTACTGCGCAGATATGAGTCTCTTCTCTACTGCGCTGAAATGGGTCTCTCTCTCTCTCACATGTGAAGCCGGAAGCTGTTGAATTTGAAGCTGCAACTGTAGAAGTAAAGATTGACTTGCGTGGCCTAGAAGATCTTCTCTTTGGAACTGCGCTGTAGGTTCATCTGAACCTCCTTTGAAAGCCGCAACTTTTGGTGGTGGAATGAAGTCAATCCGATGAACGGTTTGCAAGATATCGACTGCCCTAGTTTGAAGCCGGAAACTGCTGAAACTGAAGTTGCAACTGCAGAAGTAAAGATTGACTTGCGTGGCCTAGAAGATCTCCTCATCTGAACTGCGCTATAGGTTCATCTGAACCTCCTCTGGAAGCCGAAACTTTTGGTGGTGGAATGAAGTCAATCCGACTGTCGGTTTGTGAGATATGGTCCGCCCTAGTTTGATAATGAAACTGCTAATACTGATGGTACTGATCTAGGGTTTGCTACTGCTGATATGAATCAGATTTATTGTACTATTTCTCTTTGTTGAATTATTGAAGATAAAAGAAGATTTGATCAAAGGGTTTCCCCACACATTGTGGGGTTTGTCCCTGGCTAGCCGCTACATCTTGTGTCTCTTGTCTTGGCTTGTTTTCTGTCGATCGTTTAATGTTCTATCTGCACTTTACTTTATGTACATGTGATTGCTAATCTATGGAATATAATAAGAAAAAGAAGTAAACTGTTATAAGCATAGAACATACCATAACTTAACATGGTATCAAAGCTGAGGTGAAGACAAAGCCCGAGCAAGAGTAAGAGCAATCATTGAAGAGAAGATTGGCAAGGCTATCCTAAAAGAACTATGGGGTCCTCAACACTCTTTCCTGCTGAAGACAAGCTCCGTGAGAAAGCTGACTATCACGAATGGAAGATGTCTATCGATCTAACCCTTGAAGATCAAGGAGTGCTGGACCATGTAAGAGGCAATATTGTTGAGCCTTCATCAAATGCATCTGCTGCTGCCTAGAACAAATGGAAAATGGAGAAGTCAAAACAAAGAAGATCATCCGGGACTCTATCGACAAGCACTTGGTGGCCTACATCTCTGAACTGGACACCTCCAAGGAAATCTACGATAGACTGGTGAGTTTATTTAAAGTTAATGATGCAAATCAAGTTTTGTTTCTTAGAAATAAGCTGAGGGAAATCAAGAAGGGTAAAGATGAAAGTATGCAAGTAAGAATCACCGAGATCAAGAACGATCTCCTATCTGTTGGGGAAACCATCACTGACAGAGAAATGGCACTCACAACTCTTGGAGGATTGCCATTTGAATGGTATGTGTTCAGGACTACTCTTTTGAACTATAATGTAATTCCTGGTTTCGAGGAATTAATGGTTAGATGCATTCAAGATGAAACAAGGGAAGAAGTGCAAGAAATGCCCATGCCTAAAGGTCCTCCTGCTGCCTTTTCTTCTCATGCAAAGAAAAGAAATAATTCCGGGACTAAATCAAAAGGAAAGGCTCGACCTAAGGCTAGAAGAAAATGACGATGTTACATTTGCGATAAAGCAAGTCACTATGTATGAGATCATGAGCATCATCATGAATGAGATCATGGACATAAAGGGCAACATGAGATCATGGACATATAGGATAGCATGATGATGATGCACACTATTTTGAGCAGCATTATGATGGATAAAATCATGGATATGGGCAGCATGATGATAATCATGATTAGAGAAGCATGGTACAGTATGCAGTGGTGCAACTCGAAATCCCTCTGATGGCAATCAAAGGAATGACAAATTCAACAACAAAGGTAAGAGGAGAGCTAGGAATCAAGGAAGAGGACAAGCATTCAAGAAGGCTAGAAATTCTAGGATGTATTAAATGCACTTGACCTCAAAAGGAACCTAGTGTCCATCTTGGCAATGGAAGACAGAGGCTACAAAGTAACCTTCAACAATGGCAAGGTATGTATATGGAAAAATAATGTTAAAGATGCCTTTACTCTTGGGTTTAGTGTTGATTCATTATATCAGGTCTATGGAAGTCCACTAGGTGTCATGTCTTGTGACACAACTCTTTAGTCCGAACTTTGGCATTAGAGGTTTTCCCCCTTCATTATAAAGCTATACTCGGTGTAAGACAAATGGTGATAGGGATGCCCGAATTCTGAATAGAGAATGAAGGTGTATGTCCAGGATGTGCTGAAGGAAAGCTCAAAAGGGGACCATTCCCCTCAAGCCAAAGCAAGACCTCTGATATATTACAATTGGTTTACTCAGGCATACCTGAGGTTGGCATTAAGAGGGAGACTACTACACCACATACTCCTGAGCAGAATGGTGTGGTGGGAAGGAAGAACCGCACGATGATGGAAGCTGTCTGGGCCATGCTACATGATCAAAGACTTCTGATGTTTCTATGGGTTGAAACTACAATCACCGTCGTATATGTACAAAATTGATGCCCTCATCAAGCATTAGGTTCCAAGACTCCTAAAGAAAAGTTCATCGCAAGGTGAACAATCTTTCGACTTTGAGGAGCTCTCAAGAAGCCAACACTAGGGAACCGAAAGAAAAGGATGATGAATCAATGCCTGATGTAGAAGAACCCATGGATCTGATAGATTCTCATCCACATGAGCCTTCCTCTTCTAGGAAGAGGCCTTCATGGCTTAGGGGGATACTTGATGATGCTAAAGGACTTGCTGCACCCTGAGGAACCTTCCGTCAAAGTAAGAAACTTAATAGGTATCAAGGATACCTGACCATCATGAGCACGATCATATGCCGTCAAGCATCAAGTATGGAAGGATGCTATGACCGTAGAATGAGTCTATTATGGAGAATGGTGTCTGGGAAGTAGTTCCCAGACCCTGGACAAGACAATTGTTACTTCAAAATGGCTTTACAAGATAAAGCATGTAGCAGATGGAAGCACGGAAAAGTATAAGGCTCGTTTTGTTGCTCGAGGTTTCTCCCAAAAGGAACGTATAGACTATGATGAGATATTTGCACCTGTTGCCAGATATACGACCATCCGCTCGATCATAGCCCTTGCCGCTTCACAAGGATGGAACCTACATCAGATGGATGTCAAAGAAGAGGTCTACGTGGAGCAACCCGAAGGATTTGAGATTTATGATCAGAAATCTCATGTATGCAGGTTGAAGAAAGCTCTCTATGGGCTGAAGCAAGCACCCCGAGCATGGTATGAGAGGATCGATAGCTACTTGATGAAGCTGGGATTCACTAGCAGCGAAGCCGATCCTAACCTTTACTTTAAGGTTGAAGATGACAAGCCTCTCATACTGGTATTGTATGTGGATGACCTCTTTCTAACAGGTGCAGACCCTCTCATTCACAAATGTAAGAGGGAGCTAGCCTCTGAATTTGAAATGAAAGACCTAGGACTGATGCACTACTTCCTAGGACTTGAAGTATGGCAGAAGCCAAGGGAAATTTTCCTATCTCAAGGGAAATATGTGGTAAAGATATTGGAAAGATTTGGTATGATGGATTGCAAGCCTTGACTACCTCGAGGATCTTAACTTTTAGAAGTTATATGGTAGTGATGTTGGACCAGATTTGGGAAATGCCTTTGAGTTTCATAAACTCATTTGCATTGATGTTCTTGGTGAACCTCCATCCGAACATATTTTTTGCAGTTAACATTGTGAGCTCATATTTGGTTGAGCCTCACTGGATTGATCCCAGAAGTCTTCTGAGATGTCTTCAGGACACAATCTCTCATGGATTAAGACAAGGACAAGATTCAATGGTCTCCGCATCTTACTTCAATCCTGATGACAAGCTCAATGATAAGTCTGATTATCATGCATGGAAGTTGTCTCTTGATTTGACTTTGGAAGAGCAGGATGTTATGGACTATATGTGCAGGGAAAGATCACTGAATCTCCTTCAAATGCAATGGCTACCACTAAGACAAAGTACCAGAAAGGTGAAGTCAAAGCAACGAAGATCATCAGGGATTCTATTAACAAGCATTTGGTTGTATACATCTCTGATTTGAACACATTTAAGGAAATGTATGACAGGTTGGTTGGCATTTTCAAAGTTAGCAATGCAAATCAAGTCCTCTTTCTCAAAAACAAGTTGAAGGACCTAAAGAAGGGAAGAGGTGAAGATATCCTATCCTACTTCATGAGGATTACTGAGATCAAAAATGATTTTCTTTCAATTGGAGAAGTTATTGTTGATAGGGAGCTCACTCTCATTGCCCTTGGAGTTCTTCTTCGTGAATGGCATGTGTTCAACACTACTATCCTCAACAATGACAAGATTCCAGGTTTTGATGAATTGTTGACTAGATGTACTCAAGAAGAGACAAGAATGATGGAGAGAGACATGCCTTCAAATAGGAATGAACCTACTGCATTCTCCGTTCATGCAAAAAAGAAGAATAATGCAGGTTCAAAGAAGCAATGTCAAGGAAGACCGGGAATCATAGATGGAAGGAAGGGAAGATGCTTCATTTGTAACAGGTTTGGCCACTATGCTAGGGAGTGTCCTAATAGAAGGGATACACCTTGGGATGATGACAACAAAAACCACAACAATTTCAGGGGTAACAACGATCAAAGGAGTGGTAGATTCAACAACAAAGGATAAAGGAATACTGTCTCTACTCAACATGGAAATGGTCGACCTCCCAGAAGATCAAGAAACTCCAAGTATGATGAATCTAATGTCGTTGATTCAAGCAAAAAGAATTTAATCTTATACCTGCCCTTTCTACTGCCTCTCCACCGGATACCTTGGGAAATTGGTTGATTGACAGTGGTGCCTCAAGGCACTTTACTGTGTATAAGGAAACTCTTTCAAATTTGATAGAAAAAGATACAAATTTGGAAATCATTCTTGGAGACAATGCCACCTACCCGTGAAGGGAGTTGGGAATGTTACTCTTCAATTGAATCAAGGTAACACCATTCATCTACAAGAAGTACTATATGTACCTAATCCAAAGAAGAACCTGGTATCTATTTCGGCAATGGAGGACAAAGGATTCAAGGTGGCATTCATCGATGGAAAGGTACGTGTTTGGAATAGAAATTTCAAAGAAGCATTTACTCTTGGATTCAGGGTTGATAACCTATATCAAGTTGGAGGAAGCCCATTGGGAGCTATTTCTTGTGACACCACTTCAGTCCAAATTATGGCACCGAAGGTTTGCTCATCTACATTATGAGGCTTTACTCGATGTGAGGAAGATGGTGATAGGTATGCCCGAATTTAAAGTAGAACATGAAGGTGTTTGTCAGGTATGTGCTGAAGGAAAACATACAAGGGGACCATTCCCCAGGTCTCTGCCATACTTCTAGACGTAGGTAATAATGCATTAGTCCTAGATCCTTCGTTTCAAATTTAGCTGCCAACATCTTCTTGCATTCTTGAATTCTTTGCTCCACACCTGTGATGAATAGATCATCCACATATAGCAGAATAATGACAGGCTCATCATTCACAACTTTGATGTAGAGATTCAGATCAACATAACTCTTCACGAACCCAATTCTAAGTAGATATGCATCCATCCTTGCATACCATGTCCTAGGTGCTTGCTTCAAGCCATATAGGGCTTTCTTAACTCTACAAACATGAGAGTCCTTGCTATTAACTTCAAAGTCTTCGGGTTGTTCGATGTACATTTTCTCATCAATGGTCCCATTCAGAAATGCAATCTTCACATCCATTTGATGACCCCATTGTAGCAACCAATGAAACCAATGATCTAATGGTAGTCTACCTTACTGTAGGTGCAAAGGTTTCTTCATAATCAATGCCTTCCTTTTGAGAGAAACCCCTTGCAACGAATCTTGCTTTATACTTGTCTATACTTCCATCAACTGCATGTTTGATCTTATAGATCCATTTAGATGTGATAACCGATTTGTCACTAGGTCTAGGAATGATTTCCCAAACCCCATTCTTCATGATGGATTGATATTCTTCCTGCATTGCTTTCTTCCAAACCTCTTGATGTGCAACTTCCTTGAATATAGATGGTTCCGCTGTTATCAATTTTGTCATATATGCAGCATAATCAGAATATCTTTTCGGTCTCTTTCTTTCCTTGAAGGTTCCTTTCGCAGCTTCATGTCCTTCAACATCTTCCAATGTAGCTTTCAACCAATTTGGCCTCTTCCTTGTGGTTGGGATGACCACCGATTGAATAGGCTCACTTGGTCCTTCTTCGAGATTTGTAGTAGAGTTTTCATGATGAACTTCTTCTTCTTCAAATATGGGAACTTCTTCATCATCAGAATCAATAGGAATATCCTTTGATTTCTTGTATGCTTGATTCTCATCAAATATGACATCCCTACTTACTTCAATATATATTTTTTCCATGATGTAGATTATATATGCTTTTGAAGAGAGACTATATCCAATGAATATTCCCTTGATACTTGTAGAGTCCAACTTCTTTCGCTTGTCTTTCAGAACATGGATATATGCTGGACTTCCAAAGATTCGGAGGTGATCCACACTTGACTTCTTTCCTATGAATACTTCTTTGGGTGTTGTATTATCAAGACTCTTATGAGGACTTCTATTTTGAATGTATACGACTGTCATCGCTGCTTCTCCCCATAAGAACTTTGGTAGATCTTGATCAAGGAGCATAGTTCAAATGCCTTCTTCAATTGACCTATTCTTCCTTTCAACCAATCCATTTTGTTCAGGATAATAGGGAACAATGAGCTCCCTCTTAATACCTGCTTCCTTACAATATGCAATCAATTCCTTAGAAGTGTATTACCCACCATTATAGACCTCAAAGTTTTTATATTTCTTTCGGTTAGGGTTTCCACTTCAGCCCTAAACTCCTTGAACTTATCAAATACTTCATCTTTTGTTTTGAGAAGGTAGATCCATGTCTTTCTAGAATGGTCATCAATAAATGTCACATAGTAGAGATGACCTCCAAGTGATTTGTCAGACATGGGCCCACACACATCGGAATGGATGAGGTCTAATATCTCTTTAGACCTAGTTTCACTATTGTGAAATGGATTTCTTGTATGTTTTCCCAAAGAGCATCCCTTGCTCACACCTTCATGATCCAACTCCATATTAGGAATACCATTAACCCCAAGCTTCTCAAACAAAACCCACTAAAACCCAGAAAGGGTTTGGCCTGGTTTTGACTTCGGAAATTCGGCCTCCCAAGAGCCACGTCCTCCTCTAACTGCTGGACAGTACGACCTGCTTGTAACTCCAGAAAAAACCCTCTAAAACACTGCAAAAGGGTTCAAATGCTCTTCCCCAAAATTCCCCTTATCTCTCCCAGTAAATACTTGCCCCACAACTTGACCCACAAGCTCCCACGTGTGCCCAGTGAGAGGCTTCTACGTTGGCCCTGGGTGCTGTAAATCGTATTGCTCTCAAGCAACAACCTCCTGCTCCCAAACTTCTACCAAAGACTAGTGTCTCCCTGAAATGCCCTCACCAAAATTCTCTTGGCAACTGCACCCCTGAAGATCCCTGAAATAGCTCCCACGTGTTCCCCTCCTGCGTCCTCTTGGATTACGCATTGGCTGAATGATGGTTGAGTGTTATGCTCTGAATCTTCTCCAACACTCCTCCAAAATGGTAGAATGGAACCTCACTAGGGTGGCACTCATGGTCCACTTAAGAGAGGGCAAGTTCTCCACTTGGAAAACTCGTTGCTAAACAAGTAACTTGACTAAGCAACTTGAGCAACTAAGATTGATTTCGATAGACAAAAGGTGCCACATGAGGTTGGGCCTCTTCTATTTATAAATCCTCGGCCTCTTTTCCCCATGTGGGTTCCTCCAACTATCATTTCGACTTTCCCTTCTTATCCATTCGAACTTTCCTCTAAGGCAAGTGCGTATTTCCCCATGTGGGTGGCTCCCACGTTTTACCAACAAAATATTTCGGCCTCCTTTTCCTCACAAATAGTTATCATCGTCAGAAGAATCTTATTAACCTAATTTCTTCAACATGGTATCAGAGCAAAGGTGCTGAAGTCAAAGGAAGGGCAACAAAGAGACATTCAAGGACCAAGTTTCAAGAAGGGCATCAAAGCGAGTTGAAGGTTATCAATGAAAAGGCTCAAGATATACATTGAAGAATCAAACCCTGATTTTGATCTAACCCTAGATCGAAGAAGCAATCTACATCAGTAAGAGCTTTTGTCTCCGTAGTCATTAAAAGGCCACGAAGACCCTCATCAAGTTGTTTACAAAGCAAGATAGCTCGAAGGACCTTAAAAATGAAGATCACATCATCTTGGAGAAATTCGAAACCCTAGAATCAATTCTGATCTACACTACAAAAGAAGGCGAGAAGGCATTGTCATCATCTTCAAGGTTATAAAACAAGCAAGGATCATCTCCTTGCCCTAGAAGAAGATCATCTGAGGAAGCAACAAATCATCCTCATCAAAAGGAGCAACCTTTTATATTGGAGAAAGGCTTTTTCATTTGAAAGTAGATCATCCAAGAGGGAGATCTTATACATCTTCTTCAACCATCATCAAAGTGATCAAGTAGAAGAATTCATCTTCACTTGTCAGGTAAGTATCTTTCGTTCTTTAATTTATTTAGTAAAATAACTTTGTGTTTGCAAAGAGATCTATAAATTGGATGGGTCATCGAAATTCCTTGCATGAAGAAGGACATGTTGATTTGGAGTAGCATCAGATGTGCTCTAGCCACGAAATTTGGTGGAGAGGCTAAGGCACATGAGATCTCCAATACCCAGAAAAGGTTCGGGCAGATTCTAAATAGCTTGGGAGATATTAAAATAATTAATATTCTAAACTTAGGGAAATTAAAATATTAATGTGAATTAATATAAAACTGTGTTAGAATGGTCCAAAAGTCATGGATCAAGCCAGATCTAATCTTATTCGTTGATTAGGGACTTAATCTCTGCCGTTGATCTGACAATGAGAAAAGTATAAGAGGAGGCTTGAGGGTCACTTGGAGAACACACTAAGAGATCAAGATTTTGACTTTCTAGGGCTGGGTTTGCTGAGAAAGTTGAGAGAGTGATCTGGAGTTGTAGTTGAGGGGCAGTGAATACAGAAGCAGAGAGACAGAGATAGTGCTGGGAGGATCAGCGTAACGGCAGGGAAAGCTAACGCAGAGGGCAGAAGCTGAAACTGTCGGAAAAGCTGACGCAGAGGGCAAAAGCCATAACTGTTGGGAACAGTCGGAACTGCCGGGAAAGCTGACGCAGAGGGCAGAAGTCGGAACTATCGGGAAAGCTGACGCAGAGGGCAGAAGAGGCTAATACAGCCCCTAAAGGCTGACGCTGGGGTTTTTCATGAGGCAGATTGGAGCTGAGGAGTTGTCGGAGTGTTTATCGAGGGTTTCAGCTGGAGCATCTATCTTTGAAGGAGAGGTATTATTGCTGAGATTTTTCTCTGTTGGGTGAGCCGAATTTGGCACCCAGATTGTATTATGAAACTGCTTAATAAATCAAACCCTCAGATAGTTGCACCATTTTTCCCACATTGGGTTTTTCCGGGGACATTAGTCCAAAAATAACGGTGTCATTTGTGTACTTGTTTCTGTTTCCTTCAGTTGATGATCTGTAATGTGTTGAGCATGTACTTGTGTTTATTTTTAGTATTTACATGGTAAATAACTTGTTAATTAATCAGAACAAGTAGGAAGGAATAAATCAGAAAGTACATGGAGGGTTTCTAACTGTTAGACTTAGAAATTTCAACATGGTATCAGAGGGTAGTTGCAGATCACAGGGGAACTGAGGACATCAGTCGAGCAGAGCAACAACAATAGAAAATAATTGTCCCGAGTGACAGAAGCTGTTCCCAGCAGCAAAACAACAAGGAAGGGAAGTTCGGGCCAAGAAGAGGCTGCGCAGAGGCCGAGGGAGGCAAAGACAGGTTCACGCAGAGGCCAGGAGGGCTGACGCAGTTGGCTTAGGGAGCTAGTTTGTTGGCGCTGGGACTGCGCAGAGCCTAGGAGCTCTCACCTTCAGGTTGCTTGGGTTTAGGAGGCTGTGGATAAGTTGCAGAGTGGAGCTGGTGGGGTACTGTTGTCAGAACAATACCTAACAGGCAAGACCAAGGAGGAGGGAGTTGCTACCGAGGGTTTCTAGCCGAGAAATCCGGATCAGTGGTGTGGTTGCACAAATGATTAGAGTAGGGGGCATCTTGACATCGACAAAAGGATTTCCAGGAGGGAAATCGAGGCTCAGAGGGAGTCACATTGAGAACTTCCAAGAGAGAAGTAGAAGAGTAGCGGAATGGCACTACACGGAGTAAGAGACCAGGACAGACTGGATGGAGCCTGAAACTTGGTAGTCTGGAAGGCCAAAATCTTATTCGTGCTTAACAGAAATCGTGTCAAGCACTTCGCCTTGAAGAAGATAGCGGTCCCAGTTGACCCAGTTGATGATGACAGGTATGAGGAAGCAATGGCAAGGGCCAAGAGTATCATTTTTGACGGGGTCAAGGATCATATAGTACCACATATTGCCGAGAAGAATACGTCACAAGAGATGTGGGAGGCCCTGACCAAGTTGTATCAACATACTTTTGTGCAGAGGAAGATGCTCCTAGAAAATCAGCTGCGGTCATACTAGATGCAGAAGGGAGAACAAATTGACACCTTCCTCGGTAAGTTGAAGGAGATTCAGAGTTGATGGTGAGAACAACCCTGAATGCAGTCTCAGAAGATTGGGAGGTGTTTGTCCAAAGCATATTGGGCAGGGCGACCCTTCTAGATTGGGAGGAAATGTGGGCGACTCTTCGCCAAGAAAAGATCAGGAGGTTGACCAAGATGGGAAGTAGTAGCAAGGGGATCAGAATCAAGAAGGAGGAGGAGGTGTATGCTGCCCTAGCATCTAAGGGTAAGCAAGAAAAGCGGAAGAAGAAGGACCTCTCTAAGGTCAAATGCTTCCACTGTGGGGAGCTGGGTCATTGTGAGACCCTGTGTCTGAGGAAGAAGAGCAAGGGATAGGCTTTCGAGACCAAGGCAACACCAACAAGGGCAGTGAAGGAAGTGGAGACAGACGATGTTTGTGCCATGAGTGCACACACACCAGTTGAGTGAAAGTGGGCAAACATTGAGCTGTAGTCAGGAGGAATACAGAAGATGAGGGGTAGGATCCTCGAGGTACCCAACCTCTTGGATTATACCTGCCTATGGGAGCCCTGAAGAGGAGTAGCAGGACTGGCGGATGTTGGTAGAGACAGATGGGGATGGAGTGGCAGAGAGAGCTACAGTGCAGGATTCCCAAGACATCGCGAGGCTAGCAGGCTGCAACAGTGCGAGAGGCACGGGAGTGTTGCACTAGTGCAGGATGGCACAGAGAGGGGTGCAACGGTGTGAGATGTAGGGAGTTGTTGCAACAACCAGAGGTTAGAGAGGGAGCACTTGTCAACGACAGAGGGAGCATCGAGAGTGTCTCTAGCCTGACAGAGATGTTAGAGTTGGGAGATCAGTTACTCTCTTCTTAGTAACTGAGTTGCAGTGCAACAATTAGCAGTGGCGGTGCTATCGGCAACACGATGCAGCATGATGAGAGAGGATGCAGTGCAGGCATAGCAGTGGCAATGGCAGGGCCATGGGCAGCAGCACGGATGCAGAGAGCGCTGCCATACAAAGGTAGCAGTGGCAGTGGCAGAGCCATGGGTGGCAGTATGGGTTGCAACAATATAGATGATGGGCAGTAGGCCTAGCATCAGGGACTGATGCTAGATGATCAGAGTAATACTTAGTGAGGAGTATTGTTAGAGCATAGTCCTCGCTAATAGGGAGTGTTGATTTGGAGTAGCATCGGACGTGATCTAGCCACGAAATTTGGTGGAGAGGCTAAGGCACATGAGATCTCCAATACCTAGAAAGGGTTTGGGCAGATTCTAAACAGTTTGGGAGATATTAAAATAATTAATATTTTTAATGGAGTCCCTAAGTCTAAACTTAGGGAAATTAAAATATTAATGTGAATTAATATAAAACTGTGTTAGAATGGTCCAAAAGTCATGGATCAAGCCAGATCTAATTTTAGCCGTTGATTAGGGACTTAATCTTGGCCATTGATCTGTCAACGAGAAAAGTATAAGAGGAGGCTTGAGGGTCACTTGGAGAACACACCAAGAGATCAAGATTTCGACTTTCTGGGGCTGGGTTTGCTGAGAAAGTTGAGAGAGTGATATGGAGTTGTAGCTGAGGGGCAGTGAATACAGAAGCAGAGAGGCAAAGATAGTGCTGGGAGGATCAACGCAGTAGCCGGGAAAGTTGACGTAGAGGGTGGAAGCCGGCACTGCCAGGAACAGCCGGAATTGTCGGAATTGTCGGGAAAGCTGACGCAGAGGGTAGAAGCCGGAATTACCGGGAACAACCGTAACTGCTAGAACTGGCGGGAAAGCTGACGCAAAGGGTAGAAACTAGAACTGTTGGGAAAGCTGACGCAGAAGGCAGAAGTCGAAACTGCCGGGAACAACTAGAACTGCCGAAACTGCCAGGAAAGCTGACGCAGAGGGCATAAGAGGTTGCCACAATCCCTAAAGGCTGACGTTGGGGTTTTTCGTGGGGCAAATTGGAGCTGAGGAGCTTCCAGAGTGTTTATTCGCGGTTTCAGTCAGAGCATTTGTCTCTGAATGAGAGGTACTACTGCCGAGATTTTTCTCTGTTGGGTGAGCCGGATTTAGCACCCAAATTGTATTTTGAAACTGCTTAATAAATCAAACCCTCAGATAGCTGCATCGGTTTTCCTGCATTGGGTTTTTCCGGGGACATTTGTCCAAAAATAACAGTGTCATTTGTGTGCTTGTTTCTGTTTCCTTCAGTTGAAGATCTGTAATGTGTTGAGCATGTACTTGTGTTTATTTTCAATATTTACATGGTAAATAACTTGTTAATTAATCAAAACAAGTAGGAAGGAATAAATCAGAAAGTACATGGAGGGTTTCTAACTGGTAGACTTAGAAACTTCAACAGGACAAACATAGTCATTGAACATATCAGAAGGACCCCTCTGATTCATGGAAAGGGATACTCATGAAAGATCCCCTCATATAGAAATATTGGAGATATCAAAGAGATGCATATGATAAACTCATTCTTTGAAGTTACGATAAAGAAGGTCACATGAATTAGATCTGATCTACACAAAAGTAAAGATATCAAAGGATGAACGATATCTTCATAAGATCTCATATACAAGATCTAGGAAAGAAGATAGTCATCATGCACTAACTGATAATCAAGGTAACAAATATAAGAAAAGTTACCTCATTCAACTTGTGATTTCTTTACAAGATAGAAGAAAACAAGTTGAGGACTCAAACATTTACTAGAAGGAAAGGAAGTTTGGAAAATTATGATACTCAGAAAAGGGAAGAAGAGCATAGCTGAGATTCAATGCTATGGAAGTAAAAGATTATGTACTCTACATGAAATATTGTTCTTAGTTCAAAAAAGGACAACAAGAAGAAAAACAGAGAAGTCCATTTCACCGAAGAAATGGAGGAAGCTGAAAGAAGGAAGAACAAGGAAGCAGAAGCATTAGAAGTAAGAGCTCGTGACACCACCATAAGGAAACATGAAGCCACTGGAACAAAAGCTATGGTAGTCAACTTTGAAGAATATAGCTCTTTGTGACGTCACTGAAAGATCAAGGGAAGAAGTCATCCAGGATACGTCTCATCATACATCAGTTTAAAAAGAGAAATATCTGCTGAATAAGGATATGCAAGATGGAATTCTCATTAAAGGATTCACCGATCGAGAAAGGAAGCAAGTGTTTCATCAGAAACTCCAACTTGTGGAGTTCATGGGCTGATGGTATGATGACATGAGAAATGAAGCAGATCAAGGGGTTGAAAATCTTTTCAATCAAAGAAGCTGCTTAAAGAAGCCTAGATGACCTAAAGGTAAAATGAGGTATGAATGCTTGTCTTTAATATTATAAAGTCATGTTGTGTGGTTAACATGGATCACTACTTTTATCTTGAGAAGCATGATCAAGGGAAAATGATCTCCTCATTTGAAAGGATGCAGGAAGGCATAAGTCACACTAGATGAAATAATATGTCCTCATATGAAGTATAAGGTGGTTGACTACAATTAACGAACTTTGATTGGAAGCTCCTGGGCATGGAATGTGTAAGAAGGAAGAGATCATGAGATATGCAACCATGATGAAGGCGATCAACATCCAAAATACCAAGAAGATTTGACTAGGAAATCTCCCAAAAAGATATGAAGACTTTGATGGAAGTCTGAAAAAGATGGAGACCCTTGACAATGGATAACTTTGGGAGACGTGTCAACGTGTATGCAAGATGCTGATACCTATAGGAATATGTCATGATGAAGATCCATCTCATAAGGTACTGCTTTATTTAATGTTATGTTTTGATTTCTTGAATAATATCTGAATGGGTTTATGCAGGGCTACTGGTACAAGAATTGTAAGTGCAAATACAACTAGCATTCATGTGGTGGATGAAATCCTTGAAAGAAACCATGATGACGAAGAAGTAGCCATATGACGAAGGTTCCAGATATGTATCAAGAAGGCCACTTTCTCTGAAGAAAGGAATGACATGACGAATCAAGAAAGTGATGGATGGCTAATGCCCTACAAGGAAGAAGCTCGATTGAATTCCATAACATCAAGGAAAGAAATTGATCAAGCAGCTGAAGGACCCACAAAGAAGAAGTTGCTGATGAAAAGAGAGTCCCTAGTTGAGAGGGAGCTCTGACAAGTCCCTAATTGAGAGGGAGCTTGGGCAAGTCCCTGATCAGAGGGAGCTTGGGTACATTCCTTTACAGGAATGGGCATATCTTCCCTAGTTGAAAGGGAGAGATAGACACAACATGCTTGTCTTCACTTGGGAAGAAAGAATGGAGGATTAGGTAATCATTTGGCATCCGATACTCTTTAAGGATGTGTAGGGAATCCAAGAGAAGAGTAGGCAAGAGGACCGATATTCTTTGAGGGCTGGGAACCCAACATAAAATAGTCCTAGAAGGTCATACTTAGAGAACACCCAGGTCGGTATGTCCCTTGAGAGACAATGATGAAGGTGTCTATAGTCGTTGGTCTCGCTAACATTGTGCTCTAATCTGATGAGAGATAGATTTGTCAATCAAGGCCTTGTTGTGGAAAGTTGAAACAATGTTGGTTACTATGATGCTATATAGATGGGTTACCAATCTGATTCTTCTTATGAGAAATTCTTCAAATTGAGAATGACCAAGTACCATTATGAATAATTCCCTAGTTAAGAGGGAGTGTTGTAAAATGTAACTAGTTTCGGTCTTCATAATGACATGTAATTGTGACTTTTATAAATGATGTAATAATATTATTATTGTAAACCTTGCTCCATGGGTTTCATGAGCAAGAGATTTTATTTGTTTATGGCTCCCATTGAGAGCGTTGGGATTTATTATTAAGTCAAAGAGTCAATGTCATGTATGAAGAGCTCTTCTTGAGCATGAGTCAATGTATATGAGTCTATGAATATGTCTAGTTAGCCCTCCAAGGACAAGCACTTTCCATCCTCTTCAAAGTCAGCCTCCAAATTGTGTGGAAATATCATGTTGGCTTGCATCAATAGACACATCCATTCATACCGTCATGTCGGCTTAATATGTGGGACAGATTACTATATATACCCAGCTAGGATCCTTCTGAAGTTTCAGAGGGTAGTCACAAAAAGTATTTCGGATGTCACAAAAAGGATTTTGGATGTCACCGTGAAGGAGTTTTGGAGGTCTGTCCACAGTTCAAGAATTTGGATCCTCGGAAATTTCGGGTGGGTACAATCTCTGAGATTTTCGCATATCAATCACAATGAAGAAGTTTGATCTTACTTTGAGATTCAAATAGGCAATCACAGTCAACAATCCGTGGATCTATTTGAAGTTTTGGATGCAGTCATCAAGTTCAGATCTCCACAAAAGTACAAGTATGATCTCTCTAAGTTCGGGCCACAGTCACAGTAAAGGAGTCATGTGAAGATACATAAGGAACAACGAGGAAATAATTAGGGCTAATCACAGAAGCCTGAAGAAAGGTTTCGATGTCCTAACAAGGAATCACAGTCCAATGGAGATACTACAGTTTAGTGGCATCAAGGAAATTCGAATCTTTGTGCTACACAGTTTGGACAAGTATAAACATATTACAGTTTGAGGAAACTACTGATTGGTAATCTGAAGACTGAGTTTCGGTCCTATCTAAAGAAGAACTCAGTACCATCACAAAAGTAAGGTCTCATGACAGTGAGGAGGTCTCACAAAAGGAAGTCACGATGTGAAGACAGTGATGAGATTTTGATGATGACAATGTTTTGTTGCTCAGAGGTTCGAAGAGGAAGAGGAGTCATCAAGAAGAAGAAGGTTGACTTAGTTTTGGAGTGGCTATTAGGTCAAGGGTCATGGTCTTGGTGTTCGTCAATTGGAATCTCTATAAGAAGAATTTGTGCGGGTTTTCCTCTCAAAGAGTGAGAGGTTTTGCACTGGCAGAGGGCCAACATCTTGTGTTCTTGTCTCTTTTGTTTTGGTAACTATTTGATGAAGTAAGAAAACACACACTAATAATAACAAGAGAAGATTGTGCTAATAAGAAAAAGGAAAAAGTACCTCACAAATAGTTATCATCGTCAAAAGAATCTTATTAACCTAATTTTTCTAGATTCTTCAACATCCAGCAACCACTGGAAGGAGGCTTCAAACCCTTGATTTATCAACTCCAACTAAAAGGATGCTCCAACACCTTGATTTACCAGCTCCAACTACAAGGATGCTCCAATGCCATGCAAGTTCCAAGTTGCCCTAGCACCACCCTGCCACCCTTAAGTATTATCAAGCTCCAACCTGAAGGAGACCCCACTCTCCATCTTGCACCACCCTGTAGCCCTACTCAACAAGCCACCACTTGCCCTGAAGGCTCCAACCTCTAATTCACCATAGTGGACCACAATTTCATCTCATTTTCAGATTGGATCCACCTCTGCTTAATATCAACATAAAATCATTTTGCTGTCTTTGTCAATTCAATATCGTCAGCCGCAATATCACTTCTTTCTGCTAGGTTTGCATAAATAACTCCTTTCTCAACACCCCTACTCAAGAGTTAAATGCCTTTGTGAAACCCTAGCAATATTCAAGTCAACAACGATTCAAGATACTTGTTAATTTTCACAGTGTTCTATGCTGATATAATCACTTAAAACAATTTTTTCCAATTTCAATCACCCCAATAGTAGTTAACAATTATAGATAGAACAGTAAACAATGGATGCACAATAGAATATTGCCAAGCACAATGAGACAGAGATTTTGGTCAAAGACCAAGGAAAATCCCCACAAGGGGGAAAACCCTTAATCAATTTTTCTTCTTTTATTTGTTAATCAATGTTCAGCATGAGATGCATAGTCCAATTGCACATCCATAAGCCAGTCAAAGTCAAATTTTGACTTTCCCAAATGAACCAACCCAAAACCAATCAATGGTGAGAGAGAAAGTCAAATCAGGTCAAAATATCAGTCTAAAATTTTCGGCCTGTGGAGGTATAGTCAATAACAGCCAATGGTTTGCAATAATCAATCAAAGTCAATAAAACTGCCCGAAAAAATTTGGTCAACCCAACATTAAATTCAGCCTTCCTTCCTCAGTCAAACTTGGTCAAAACAAAGACAAATTCTTCCTGCAATTCGGTCAAACTTCAACAGTCAACATGCAGTCAAATCCAGTCAACATGCCCGGAACAGTTCGGTCAAAGTCTCCTCAATTCAGCCTCCAAGACAGATAAGAAATTCAGTCAAATCAGATCAAATCAACCCAAGTCAAAGAGAGTCAACGCTGGTCAACATAGTCCCAAAACAGAAGAAGTCAACCCAGATCAAAATCCTCTTTCTCCTCCTTCGCATGTGTGGAATTTCTCCTGCAATTTTAGAGATGATCAAACTTGTTTGTGATGTGTGGTGATGTTCAAATGAGCTCCAACATAAGGTCTATTTATATGTGGTTTTGGAGGGTCAATTTCCCTTGGAGGGCCAATTTGTCCTCTTTAGGTTGACTTGGTCAAGGGTAAAAAATGTGACCTTTCTTTATTGATTTGGTGATGAACTTTTGACTGTAGCTGCTCAATTTTCAACAATACTTTTACTGCTCAATAGTTGCATCAAATCTTAGCTTAGCCCAACACTGGAAAACCTTAGCATGAAGGCTTATTCTGACCTGTAGGACTCAACATACCCTGCTCATGAATATCAACAATGCAATCTATCTGCTTTGGATACTTGGAAAATGCATTCGTTGTTATTTCATATACACATGCGGACATTCAGCTAGGTCAGCCAACATAACATACTGACTGTCAATTAATTCTAGTTTTCAATAGCTGAACTACGACATCAAATACTGGCATCATACAACCAATGCCTCAACGCACTGATAATGACATTAGTAACGTATGTCCTTACTGCTGATGTATGCTTCAGATATGCAATGATGAGCCCAAGGACTATATCAAAACATCAGAATTACTTTTTCTGTTATATAAACCCTATCCTTCAATTCATAGTATAACACAGTGTAATAGTCATACTTCTAATTGCAATGCTTGATACTGATGCCTTCAACAAGCTTCAACCCTACTTCATATTTCTGATTCTAATCAAATCATAGATGCTGCTATTTAATTAAGTCATACCTCTGTTGCAATGCTTGATGCTGACCTCTTCAACAAGCTTCACCTCTGCTTTAGATTGCTGCATGTTAATCTCTTTAGCAACCTTTCTAGTAGCGAGGAAGGTACTTCCATTCCTCGGAAGTCTCTCTTCTTCCCATACTGGAACACAATCCTCTTCATCATTTTCTCTCCACCATTCATCATACATCACAGACATAGAACCTACGTTATGAACAATATTCTTCTTGTAAGTGTCCTTGCTATTGGAAGCCTCCTACCTCTTCTTTTCCCGATAGGCCTTTAAGCCATTCCATGGCTCCTTGTTAGCTATGGAAGTCTCCTTTATTCCCTCTGATGATGCGCTCTTCTGGGGTTGCAGACTCTCCCTCTGAATCTATGAACTCCCTCTGGAACTCAACTCCCTCTCAGTCTCAGAAGCCTTCTTCTTTCCTTGGTCAATAGGCTTGCCCTTCAACCTGTACAAACCATTCTCTCTGACTCCAAGAACTGCTATTAAACTAGAGTCAGATCTACTGGGCTTGAGTATCACCTTTCCATCCTGGAACATTACTTCAAACACCTTTGTCTCAATTGCTGAGACATAAAACATGTTGCAGCTGAGCTCTAGTACCCAAAGTACGTCCTAGACTCGCAAGAACCCTTTTGACTCCATCCTGAATGGTACAATTCCTACTTCTTTGACTTTCTTTTGACTCTTATCACCAATATTCACATGTAGATCAGAGTCCCATTCGGTCAAGCTCTCAAATACTTCTTGCGATTCTGTCACATGGTTTGATGCTTCCCTATTTATGAACCAAGCACCCTCACGAATGGCGCTCCCTGAGAAAAGAGAGATCAGAGAAAACTCCTTGTCGAGCCTTTTCAAGAAATCATCCTGTTCGACTATAACTAAAGAAGCCATTGTCGAGCTTCCCTTTTCTCTTCTTCAACTCACTGGCGAGAGCAAGATTCTCTTCATTAGTGTTCTTCTTCTGAAGAACCTTGTCTAGAAGTTCCTACTGGATGAAATCATCCCATAACCTGTTCCAATTTGGTAGATTCTATGTCAAAATATTCCTTTGATAAATGGCTTCCACTGCTCTGAGAAGCCCTTCAAGGCAATCCTCACTAACTCAGGTTCTAGAACATCATCACCAATGGCACTAAGCTCGTCACGAACTTGTTGAACCCTTGTTAGATACAAAGTTACATTCTCTCCATCTGTCATCTTGATGTCTCTAAGCTTCTCTCTCAATACCATCTTCTGGTTCTCGTTCTTGTTCTGAAACAACGCTTTCAGAGCCTCCCACATATCCCATGTAGTGTTCTTCTTGATGAGATGAGGTATCAAGTGATCCTTGACTCCATCAAGTATGATCAACTTGGTCTTTGCATTTGACTTATTATACCTAGTGAACTCAACCACGTTGGTTGGCGGGGTGATCTTGTCAGCAAATTCTCATAGATCATTCACCTACAATACTACTTGATCCTTTAATTCAAGCCAGAGACCATTTTTGACAAGTTGTTCTTCTTTCAACAAGTCAACTCAGCTCCCTCTTAGAGTTGATCCTTGTGCACACTCCGATCCAACTGCCCTTCAAAGTAGCTCTGATACCATGTTGGAATTTCACGCATTCTAGGTCTCGTCTATGCCTTAACTAAGAGCACAAACACACTAGAGATGCCCAACTTTGAACTACTATGCATAGCAGCATATAACAATAGAGAAATCAATAACAATACACATGATTTATGGCCAAACATATTCCTTATCAGTCCATCAATAAGAAAATCATAGGGCTTCTGTACTAGGGATCATGGCCCTTTACAATCCTTGTTGTTGCTATCCTTGACAACCAGCCCTTTCAGTCCTCTTTTATCCACAAGCTCTGCTCCTTCAGACCTTTGTCCAACTCACCCTACTTGCTGTCCACCAGTAGACTGCTCCTTTAGCCCACTCAACCTGTTTGCCTTGGGTTGTTCCTTTAGCCCTCGGTCCACTATAACATCCTGTGTTCAACCCTTTTTAGCAGCCCCTTTCCTTGCTTCCTACACTTGACAGCCTTGGCCTGCACTGTTTTCTTCAGCGAGCTACTACAACAGCCTTCAATCAAACTCTGCTAGCCTTTACATAGTCCCTAAGGCACTTGGCCCTGCTCAAGTTGCCCTCATCCCGCCTGTCCACAATTTCTGAGGTCCTCGGCTTATTTTGTTTACCCTGTGGCCTTGCTCCAAGGGCTGAGGTAGCCTGCGGCCAACCCTCCTTGCCTTTGGCTTCCTTACAAAACATAGTGCAGGCCCTTCTTCCTTGCGGGTGGCCTTTACCAGGCCTTCTATCCCAGAGCAACTTGCCTAAACTAGCCTTGACCATCTAGATCTAGGCCTTAACCCTCCAAGATAGAACTCTTCCTTGTTGCCAATCATTTCCAACTCTTCAAACCTCCTTAAATAGACCCTACTTTCACCACAGAACTCGGCTTGTCTTCTTTTGTTGGCAGTGGCTCCCTTTAGCTAAGAAGAACATAGAAAAGTCGGCCTCTCTCAGCTGTCCTTTGCTCCTGCGGCTGTCCTTCTTCCTTGGGTCTGCAGATAGGTCACTTTTGCCGACTCACAGAAGAGAATTGTCCTTCACACTCTTTCCTTTTAGCCTCTCCTTTGGCCTATGATAATATCTTTCAATTAGGTTGACACCTAATCCGAAACGGATGAGGTGAAGTCGGACAGTCATCTAGAAGATGAACTGATCCGTTTTGTATTTGTATAAATAATAATAGTTGAATGAATAATACTCATCCAGTTGTTTCTTGCGCTCATTAATTTCTGAGCTAACCTGGCCTGACATGGTATCAGAGCACAGGTCCCAGAAATAGCTCCTGCCTCTGCCAGGTTTCTACAGCCTCATGAAACCTACCTCTGTCCTGAGACTGCGTACTTCTGGCGGTGATCTGAGCGCCTCTGGCTCTGACATGGAATGCGTGGAATGCGCTGTTGAATACTGCGTTGAAAACTGAGGTATCATTTTTGTGTGGCATAGACTGCGTTTTTTATCATTTTTGTGGATTGAAGAAACGCTGCATATAGAAGAACCCTGCGCTGTGGACTGCGTTTTTAATGGATGGACGTTTATAACCGTTCAAATCTCATGCGGAACCTGTTTGAAGACTGACTGCGTTTTTTTCTTATTGACTGCCTTTCTTATTGAAGACTCTCGGCATGAGTGGGATTTGATTTGATTGTGATAAGAAGCGTTCATTTATTTTATTCATACTTTACGGATTTGATCATTTTCGAGTTATGAGAGCAATGGGCTGCCTTTGTCGTGGACATTTATGGCTATTGAATATGCATTTTGCATTTCTAGCACCTAGATCTTGATTTACAGCAACTTCCCATTCTCCTTACGACGCTTCTTGTTATGGATTTGTTTTACTCTGACTATGTATGGTTATGCTCACGGCTCCCCCTGTGTTGATGGCGGATTTTCAAATAGATTTTCAGTGTGCATTCATTGCGTTGTATTGATTAACGCAGTTGTTATATTGACACCGGTTTGAGTAGTGTATAGCCATCCGTTTTTGTGCTGGCGGTTTGAATATACGTGCTATATCCATTCAATTGATCTCGGTGGTATCGGTCTCTGTCTATATAACCCTCGGCATGACAAAACAAGGTCAGGTCATCGCATGCAAAGTTGCTGTTGCATGTGGATATGGATGTAGGTATGACTGAGGTTTAACCTGGCCTGACAAAGCATTTCGCATTTTCACATGTCGCAGTTTTCAAAAGCAGTCAGAGTGATATATATATATCAGAATGTTTATTTCCTGAGGTTTAATTTTCACATTTCGCAGTTTTCAAAAGCAGTCAGAGTGATATATATATCAGAATCATTATATCAGTCAGAGTATCAAAGCTTATGTAGTATTGCAGTGATTTTCAAAGCTTATGTAGTATTGCAGTGATTTTCAAAGCATATGTAGTATTGCAGTGATTTGAGCGCCCTTGTTTTGATTGAACAGTGATATATATATGTGAACACTGATATATATATGCTGATGAAATGTTAGAGGAAGAATAACATGCATAAGGCTATGATATAAGGATTTTTTTACAGAAGTTTGGCAGAGATATATTTTTTTTCCAGAAGGATTTTGTTTACAGAAGTTCTTGGCAGAGATATTTTTTTTACAGAATGCATTCAATCATTTCAATGGTCGGAATAGTTCTCACTGGCAAGGAGAACTATTCTGAATGGTCTCGGATGGTAAAACACACCCTCATCTACAATGAGCTGTGGAAAGGTGTGTGTGTCGGAGAAGAAGACAGAGACCCTGTGCAGCCCACATCAGACAAAGAACTCGCCATTTGGGAAAACAAGAACAGCAAAGCCTTTGCATTGATCGCAGCATCTGTAAATGAGGAAGTAAGTCGTCATATTTCATCCTATTCCACTGCCTTTGAAGCTTTACAAAAGCTGAAAGAACTCTATGACACACATTCTGCACTTGAAGTTGTTCAGCTCATGATTAAACTCTTCACTCTTGAACTGAAAAATAATGATCCTCTTACTCTTGCTTCTGAAATAAAATCTATAGTGCATGACATTAAATCCACTAAGGTTGAGCTGGATATCTCTCTTATTGCCTTTCTCAAAGCACTCTATCCTACCTACTCCAATTATCTTGAGTCTTTACAAGCAAATGGAAACCTTAAAGATATAACCTTTGACTCTCTTGTGAAAAAGTTTGCTGAAAGAGAGAAAGCCTTTGGAAAGAAAACAGTCCCTGAATCTTCTGAAGAGACTGTTTGCCTTGCTCACAAAGAAAAGCATCCTGTTCAAGATTCTGCAAGAGGAAGAGGTGGACGAAGAGGAAGAGGAAGATACTTCAGAGGCAGGGGGGGCAGACATTCTCAAGCAGAAAAGGCAGATCTGCATTGCATTCGCTGCAAACGAAATGGATCACATGATGCTTCTACATGCAAGCTACCATGGGACAAAGTTGAGCAGAGAAGAAATCAGCAGAAAGGTAAAACTGATGACTCAGACAAAGGTAAAGCACCTGAATCTGCACACTATATTGAGGCACAATGTAATATTGGAGTAAATGAAGATTTGTTTAATGCTTCACTTGCTTCTTCGAAAAATGACTGGTTGCTTGATTCAGGAGCAACCTGTCATATGACTCATAGGAGAGATTTCTTTGAAGATTTCACTAACAATGTTGATGGAGTAGTATACTTTGCAGATCAGTCAAAAATGAAGCCATCAGGGCTTGGCACAATCAGGCTTAAACTGCCTGGTCTTCCAGACTTTCTTCTGGATCATGTTCTATATCTCCCACAGCTGAAGAGAAACTTGCTGTCCCTGGTCCACATCCGCCAGCAAGGTCACTCCATTCACATGTTTGATGGCAAGCTTGAGGTAAGAAAGGCATCTGACCACTCACTTGTCATGAGGGGTATAGAAGAAGAAAGACTCCTTAAACTGCAAGGAACCAGATTTGGACATTTAAACTATGATAGTCTCCGCTTGTTGAAGAAAAATGGTGTTGCTGGTTTGCCTACAATTCCTAGAAAACATAAACAATGTGATGCTTGCATTCTAGGAAAGCATAGCAAACAGTCTTTTCATGATTCACATTCAAGAGCACATAGGAAGCTTGAACTTATTCATTCAGATTTATGTGGTCCAATGCCTGTTCCTTCTGCAAATGGAAATAAATATATCATGACATTTATTGATGATTACACCAGAATGTGTTGGGTTTACTTATTGAAGAACAAATCTGATGCTTTTCAAACATTCAAGAATTTTCATAAATGGATTGAAAATGATGCACAATCTCATATTGGGTCTATTCGCACTGATAATGGAAAAGAATATACATCAAATGAATTTGAACACTATCTTCGCCAACATGGGATTAAACATCAAACAACTGTGCCTTATAATCCTCAACAGAATGGTGTAGCTGAAAGAATGAACAGAACAATTTTGAATATGGTACGATCCATGCTTTTCTTCAAAAATGTAAAGACAATGTTTTGGGCTGATGCTGTTCTATGTGCTGCATATATAAAGAATAGATGTCCATCTAGTGCTATAAGAAACAAGACTCCTTATGAATTGTGGTATGGACATGTTCCTTCGGTAAAACATCTCAGGATATTTGGTTCCACCTGTTATGCTTTAATACCAAAGGTACATAGAAACAAACTTGGTGCAAGAAGTCGTAAGTGTATCTTCCTGGGGTATTCAAACACATCTAAAGCATACCGCCTTTATGATGAAGTAAATAAAAAGTTTGTTTTATCTAGAGATGTCATTTTTCTTGAATCATCCAAATCTGACAATGTTGTTGAGCGGCAACTTGATCGCTTGGATAGATTCACAAAACCGAAATCATTTCAAGAGTTTGATAATCAGATTCCACATCTTGAAGGGGGGATTCCTATACTAGATCAACATGTGGAATCTTCTTCTGAAGAACAATCTCCCCTGCATGACACTCCAACAACGGATGATGCTTTAAGTGATGTAATTGATAGAATTGGGAGACTCAATCTTGATTCAGACCCAACTCAATCAACAGAACAGCCTGGACCATCTCAGAAAGGTCCCCCAAAGTGGCTGACAAAGACACTTGAAAGTGTTCATCCTGATGAAATTGGAAAAACAGGAACCCGAAATTCAAACCGACAAGATGGAGGTGATGTAGATAACTCTAATTCACCTGTTGATATGGATGTTACTTATGATTGTGAATTGAACTTGTCTACAGATTTTGAACCAACTTCCTTCAAAGAAGCTGCTTCTCATGATGAATGGAAAGAAGCAATGCAGAAGGAGTATGATGCCCTCATAAAGAATGGCACTTGGAAGCTGGTTGATCCTCCATTTGGAACCAAACCAATTGGCTGCAAGTGGGTCTACAAGAACAAGTACAAAGCTGATGGCTCACTTGACAAGCACAAAGCTAGGCTTGTGGCAAAAGGTTTTGCACAGAAGGAAGGGGTCGATTATGAGGAAACTTTTGCTCCCACAGCAAAATGGGCCACCATCCGGACACTCTTTGCACTAGCTGCTCAGAACGGTTGGAAAGTCCATCAAATGGATGTAAAAACTGCATTCTTGAATGGAGATCTAAAAGAGAATGTTTTTATGTCCCAGCCTGAAGGATTTGCTGTGAAAGGACATGAACACAAAGTATGCAAACTTGTGAAGTCCTTGTATGGCCTCAAACAAGCACCACGAGCCTGGTATGAAAAACTAACTGAGCATCTTCTGAAACTCAACTTCAAACATTTTGATCTTGATGATGCAACTTTATTTGTCAAGAAAGTTGGCAAAACAGTTGTATATCTTGTGGTATATGTAGATGATCTTTTAATGACAGGGAACAATGAAAGCTATATTGCATCCATAAAGAAAGAATTAGGAAATTTTTTTGAAATGACTGATTTGGGCTATGTTCATTACTATCTTGGCATTGAAGTAACCCAACATCCAAAGTCCATATTTCTTTCTCAAAAGAAATACATTGGAGATTTGTTATACAGATTTGGCATGACAGAGTGCAATCCCCTTTCTACTCCAATGGAACAAAACTTGAAGCTCACATCTACTGAAGGAAAGGAATTTGAGGATGCAACAAGGTATAGACAGCTTGTAGGAAGTCTCATCTACCTCACTACTACCAGACCAGACATTTCATTTGCTGTTGGAATCCTCTCCAGGTTTATGCAAAAGCCTTGTGAGGGACATTGGTCTGCTGCAAAAAGAGTTCTAAGATACTTGAAGGGAACTCAAGACCTTGGAATCAAGTATACACAGGTGGACGACTTCAACTTGATTGGATACTCTGATTCAGACTTCGATGGAGACAAAGAAACTGGGGTATCTACTTCAGGATATGCTATGAGTCTTGGATCAGGAGCTGTCTCCTGGAGATCACGCAAACAATCAGTACCAGCAGATTCCACAACAGAAGCAGAATACGTGGCAGCAGCTGAAGCAACGAAAGAAATTGTGTGGCTCAGGAAAATTCTTGAAGATTTGCAAGTAAAACAAATACAATCTACTCCACTCATGATTGATAACACAACTGCAATAAAGTTGGCCAAGAATCCAAAATTCCATGATCGTACTAAGCACATCAATACTAAATATCATCTGATCCGACATCATGTTGAGGCCAAAACAATCCATCTCCATCATTGTTCCACAAACGAGCAAATTGCAGACATCTTCACCAAAGCGCTTGGAAGAGAAAAGCTTGAAAGATTCAGAACGATGCTTGGACTCACCAACATCCCTTCAGATTAAGGGGGGGAATGTTGACACCTAATCCGAAACGGATGAGGTGAAGTCGGACAGTCATCTAGAAGATGAACTGATCCGTTTTGTATTTGTATAAATAATAATAGTTGAATGAATAATACTCATCCAGTTGTTTCTTGCGCTCATTAATTTCTGAGCTAACCTGGCCTGACAGTATTAGGAGCCCTCTTTGTCCTTCAAGAGATCCCACTTCACTACCCAACGATTAATTAGAATATAAATTACTTTCCTTGGGTTCTAAGCCCACTGCTTTGGGTCAAGATCCCAAACTTGGGTGCATTGTTTCCAAATTCTCATTTTTGTGGGTTTTATCCTCACAAGACTAGCACCAAAGGCTTGTGGGAGTACCTCCTGAGCTACCCAATTTCAGCATATGCAACACCACTTTATGTAATTGGATGCATATTGCTTTAATACATCTCTCCTTCAGGCTCTCTTGTTTGTCACTTGTATATTCTCAATAGCATAGTTTGAGAGATGGAAGAAACTAATGCAATACAATCAGCATAACCCCTAGGAGGTATACTCTTCCTTATTGAAGGTCTAGGTGCGCCTACAAGCTCATGAGCCTCCTGCAATGTCTAAGTAGCCATCTTGGGCTCCTCCAGCCTTGAGTAGAAGGTGAGGGCATATCAAATCCTAGACTCACCTCATCCACACCAAAATCTGATATCAAACACTTAATTTTAAGAAATTTAATTTATGAACATGTTCTTGCATGAACTGTGATGCATAACACTCCTGCATTTCCATTGACGCTTGTAGCTTTGTGTCCCATTGACCTGTTATGGTCATTTGTGGACTTCAATATTATTTCTCTCTTTCTTTCTTGATATTGACAGGTATTAAGTTATATTGACTTACAATACTTTTCTTGATTGCAGGGTTCACAATGTTCTTTCTCACATGATGCAGTTCCTGCCACTAAATCTGAGGTAGAGTCGATTAATCTTAGTTTTATGTAGCATTTATATCTTTGGAGGTAAGAATGGAGATTTTGGTTGTGCTGTTGTTGACATTCTTTTCCATTTGAAACATTCCTTTAGTGGTTAGCTTTCTTGCATTTTTGCATAGTAGTGGGCTTGAATATAATCTGTGACTTTTGGATGTGATAAGAAACTGGAAAATAACATTGTAGGTTTGTACTCACTTCGTTGTGATTTTCAATTTTCTAGTATCCTGGATTAGTTTTGGCATACCTAGAAGAAATCCCTCCTTTTTTGCTGATCAAATATTTTTCTCTTACATGATAGAAAGATAATTGAATTTTCATTTCATCCATACTTCCAAAGTTCATTTCACTTTTGGTCCTCATCTAACTAAAAGCCTTTAATCCTGGAACATTTTAAAAATTTGTAGGATGCATACTTCCAGCCTTGTGTTGGAGAAAGGTATGAGGAAAAGCAATCCATCTTCACCTTCTTGTATAAATTTTTCTTTATTGGCTGCGATTTGTCTCCGTTGTCTTTTGATGCATGTGCACCAGAAGCATGTTGAAACTGTAGCTATGGTCGGTCTTCATAATGTATAATTGAGTCAAAAAAAATTTATGAGTCAAAAGAAAATTATTTTATCATGTCCCATTTGGACATTTAAAAGAAAAAAAATGAATTTTTAAAAGTATGTTTTTGTGTCTCCAAGTTGACCATGTCGGCCCTCCAGAAGTCAAGTCAGCTCAGCTTTTAGAGTCACCTTTTCAGATGCAGAAAGAACCATATATTTGCATCAATACTCCATCATTTGGCAACCAATTTCCATCTCTTTTGTGGAGGAAAATTCAGGTCTATCTGTGGCACTGTGGAACCATGCGAAGTCTGTACTGTGGAACCCTATGAAATATGTACTGTAGAACCATGCGAGGTCTGTTCTGTGGAGCCATGCGAAGTCTGGCATAATCTGAGGCTGAGGCAGAAGGCGAAATTCAGCCCTGTTGGAATACTGAAGCAGACCTCTTTGAAGACTGAATTATGGACAGTTTGAGGCACCTTATCTCTTTGGTATGCAGCATCTAAGGACAGACATGTGACATCTTGTGAAAAAATCTTTGGAGGGCTGACTTGGCACTTGAAAAATTGGTCTACTGATCAGGTTGGCTATGACTTGGATTTCTCTTTTGCTGACAATGACTCTACAAGGAAAGGATTGCTGGGTTTTTCTCCATTGTGGGTTTTCCTAGGGTAAAAATTGTCTCTTGTCTCTTGTTCACTATGATCTATATTTTCTTGTACTTGAATGGTTAAATAGTTAAAAGTATAATTGTTTGATGAGGAATAAAGAAAAGCTAAAATAACAATAACATCTCCACAAGTAATTATCAAGATCAGAAATTCTAGCTTGCATTCGAATTTCAACATCGTATTAGGGCTAGGAGTTTTAGAACATTCATCCGAGTTACATATCCATGATGTGATCTGAATTCCCTGTAGTTCTGTTGTGAGGTCCAAATTACCTCAGAATGAAACCATCTCTATGATCCGAAGATCCTCCTTGTGGGTATCTCTATGATGAGTCCAAGCCTCTATGAACAGTAACATGACCGTGCCTCCCTCCTTTGTAACAAAGTCCAAACCTATGGAATTTATGAAACATGCTCAAGCCATAAAAGGAAAGAAGCATTTACCTGTGTTTGAAGCCAAATGATACATGTTCTATGGTTATGATCCCTGTGTGAAAGGGGCCAAGTCCCTGTGATAGACCGAAAAGCTAATATCTGAAAAGTGGTATCTCTATGGTTCAAGCCCAAGCCTCCTCCCTAAAACAGGTCAGAGTCTCTGTACTGAAAATCTGAACTTGTAGAAGTGATCTAGAATGAACAAATTAAGCATGCCAAAGTCAAAATTTTATCTCTGCATTAAATCTTCATGGCGTCCAAGGCATCTGAGTTATATGGTCTTATGATCTAGTCCAAGTCTGAGGTTCGAAGCAATCCTAAAGGCACATATTTGATATAAGAAGATTAAGTCTCAAATGTTACCAATATAATGGGGAGCCCCAAATGAAGGATGGTCTGGGTCATAAACAATGTCGAGTTTCACTCTTGTGTAAGACAAAGCCCAAGCCTGTGAAAGGAGTCAAGACCGAGTTTTTTTATCTCTATGGAAAGAGGACAAGTGCGAGTCTTATATAATGATCCAAATATTGGAAATTCGAGCTTCTTATGTTCTAAGTCTGAAGAATAAAACTAGTAACCAAGTCATATAACTAGTGCAAGGCTCATCTTTGAATAATCAATCATGTCTGAAGACTACACCAGAAATCAGAATAAAGACAAGTCCAAGCTTGTATACGGAAGAAGTCTGAAGTATTGAGACATTGCAAATAACAGACCTAATATCTCTTTGAAGCAACACGAAGAAATTGTGATTTGGCACTGTACTCAAAGGTAGAAAAGGAGGACAATCAAGGTTGAATTAATACCCCTCACCCTCTGCAATACAAGAAGGAGATCAATATCTGAAGTCTGTCACTAAAAGAATGAGGTACGTATAATCTTTTGTTCTTATATCTCAAGAGCAAGGATAGCAGAAATCAAGCATAGGTCTAAAATTGTAAGTTTCAAAGTTATCTTGAAACAATGACCCCTAAGTTCTTCAAAGCTAAGATGATCTCAAAGATCTGTACTCTTAGAAGGTTGCATCAATTCATTGCATGGAATACTAGATCTACTATGTTATGAAGGAATCACATTAGGTCTTGTCAAAAACAAGATGAGAAAGAACATGAAGTGTGAGCTACCAATCTTATGCTCCATTAAAAGAAATTGTTGACACTTGATGTACTATGAAAGGGTCTGTAAAAGATACATTGTATAAGAGGTCATGTCCTCTCTATTTAGGATAGAGGCATAATCAATATGATAGCTGCTATTAGGTCTCTATACTACTAGTGTAGCCCCTTATTGTTATTAGTACAACCCCCTTATTCTATTGTTGTGCTCGTGTAGTCCCCATATTGTTATTATTGTGCCCCATAGAAGCCCACTATTGTTATTGTTGTGCTCTTACAATATTATTGTTATGTAGGCTCTGATTATATTGTGACCCCTTAGACTCCTATATATAGAAATGAGGTCTTATCATTTGTATCATCCAAGAATTGTTTATTTGTGTAATGTAAAGGAGGTCGCCCCCTCGAAGAGACTTATTTTGAAGTTGTTAATTTATTTCTTCTTCTATTTTGTGAGTTGGTTGCATAACATTTGGTATTAGAGCTTTGGATTCTAGGGTTTTGTTGTTTCAAACAGGTTATCTTGGCATTTTCGCTATAACTTTTTTTCTTTCAGAAGCTGAAATTAAAACCCATTTGAGCCGAAATCTTGATGAACCTCGTGTGCGAATTTCAAATCTTTTCTCGCTATGTTTTTGGAGATACGAGCTGAGGAATTTAGGGTTTTTGTAGGCTCCAAAATTCCATCTCAAACAGGTGACCTAGGGAAAATCGTCATAACTTTCTCTCTGAGCGTCGGATCCAAATTTCGTAAAAAGTGACAAAATGATGACGGATTGTAGTTTGTTGGGTATTGTTTTCAGGGCTGAAGGTCAAAACAACAACACGTGGCACATCGTACAAGTTTGCTCTATTGAACCAGTCTATAAACAGGTCATTGTGGGAGTCTGGACTTAACTCTTCTTTGCGGAATCCAATTTCGATTAGATTTGTGGGGTTGGAAAGAGGACTCAAAGGGCTACCACATGCCGAAATTTCAGAAGTTGAACATCCGAAATCACAGAGTTACAATTGTTTAAATATCGAGCTCCTAAAAGCATGAAAAAAATGACTCGAATCAAGAAAATAGAAACACGTAGAAAGCAAAATTGGATGGATGATTTGAAGAATGCGATTGAAGCTAAGATAAATAATTTTATCTATGCAATGGAAGCTAATATCGATGGTATAGAAGCAGAATTGAAAGACAACATGGAAGATTTGAAGAAAGACATGGAAGGTTTGAAGGAAGGTTGGACAAAGTTGCTACAAGAAAGGCTTCCTAATGACGAAAAGGTAGTAGAGGAAACTCATGATGAGAACAAAAGAAATGTTAATCATGATTTCATAGAATCTAATGTTGGATTGAAGACCCACCATATTCCAAAGATAGATATGAGTAAGTTTGATGGCAAGGATCCAGTAACTTGGATACTACAGATGGAGCAATATTTTGATCTACATGATTTGCAACCGTAACAAAAGGTATATATTTCATCTTTATAATTAGAACTGAATTAGTTTGTATGGTATAG
Source organism: Pinus tabuliformis (assembly GCA_031772625.1). Lineage (NCBI taxonomy): Eukaryota > Viridiplantae > Streptophyta > Pinopsida > Pinales > Pinaceae > Pinus > Pinus tabuliformis. Next base: position 1,082,762,184 of record CM062820.1, on the reverse strand, counting down.
AGGGCTTTGTTCTCATAAACCACTTGTCATTTGTCAATTTTCATGGAGGAAATGATAACACATTATGAGGATACAAAGAACAACACCTTCTTTAGCCAATTGATAAATCTCAAACAAAAGGGTTCAATGGCAGAGCACATTGAGGACTTCAAAAAATTGAATATAAGGGTAAATGATATTCCAGAGAAACATAGGATTGAAGTCTTCATGAGGTTCGTCTTAGGGAACCTGATTCATTGGAGAAGGCATTCAGGTTGGCAAGAAAAATTGAAAGCAAAATTATGGCGACAAGGAAGCCTACTAATCATAACTATAAAGATGGAAGTGTTGTTACCCTTAGCTTTCCACAAACTATAAGGTTGACACCACAACAATTGGAAGAAAAAAGAGAAAAAGGGCTTTGTTACAGTTGTGATAGAAAATACACTAAAGGTCATAAGTGTGCTGAGAAGAAACTAATTTACGTAGATGGAGAAGGGGAGGAAGAAAATGAACAAGAAACGTCAAAAGAAGAGGATATACACCAGGAACCAACCCCGGAGAAAGAAGAAATGAATCTGACCATATATTGTAATGCATTGACAAGAATTACCGCTCCTCAAACTCTCAAGATAAAAGGACATATCAAGAAGAATAATGTAATAGTGTTGATTGATTCGGGTATTACCCATAATTTTGTTCATTGTAAGATAGCCAAGGAATTGAATTGCTTCCTATATCCAGCACCAGAGTGTCAAGTAATGGTTGCAAATAGAGGAACCATAAACTGCTCTGGAAAGTGCCATAATATCAAGCTATCCAATGGGAGAATATGTCTTGAATAGTCAAATGCTTTCCATTCCAATGGGTGGTGCTGATATTGTATTATGAGTCCAATGGTTACAGTCTTTGGGGATGATAGCTTTCAATTTTCAAGGACTTTCCTTGAAATTTTTTTGGGAAGGAAAGAAAGTTGAATTAAGGGGTGTCGCAAGGAAACCAAGAAAGATAATCATCTCTAATGGCATGAAAAAGCTTCTAAAGAAAGAACAACGGGTTGTGATTGCACAATTATGTTCACTAGAGGTTCAAATAGCGAAATCATCTATTTCCCCTGATTTCCAAAACGTCTTGGACAATCATTCTAAGGTTCAAGCAGTGGAAGATCACATTGAGCATCAACAACAAGTTCTCCAACTCTTAAAGGATAACCTCACTTTGGCGTAGAACCGAATGAAACAACAGACATATCAACATCGCAGCGAAAGAAGTCTTGATGTAGGCGACTGGGTATTTTTGCGACTACAACCATACAAACAAATGTCCCTCAAACAAGCTAAGAAGGCTAATAATTTATCACCAAAGTACTATGGTCCTTACAAGGTGTTGCAAAAGATTGGTAATATGGCACACAAATTGGAGCTTCCTACATCTCCCTGAGTGCACCTAGTTCTCCATGTTCATGCTTAAAGAAGGTTATGGGTGACAAGCTCCCAGTTCAAACACTATTGCCGAAACTTGACGACAAAGGACAAATCATATTGGAACTTGAAGCAGTCATTGAAACAAGCACTCGATAGTGACAAAATCGATCGATTTCAGAGTTTTTAATCAAGTGGAAGAACTTACCTGCTAAAGATTCCACATGGGAGGACGAGATTTTTATATAGAAACATCCAGAACTACTGAAGCGTTGAGGACACCACTTTTTTTGAAGGAGGGGCATGTTAGGTCCCTATACTATTAGTGTAGCCCCTTATTGTTATTAGTGCAACTCCCTTATTCTATTGTTGTGCCCATGTAGTCCCTATATTGTTATTATTGTGCCCCATAGAAGCCCACTATTGTTATTGTTGTACCCTTACAATATTATTGTTATGTAGACTCTGATTATATTGTGACCCCTTAGACTCCTATATATAGAAAGGAGGTCTTACCATTTGTATCATCCAAGAATTGTTCATTTGTGTAATGTAAAGGAGGTTGCCCCCTCGAAGAGGCTTATTTTGAAGTCGTTGATCTATCTCTTCTTCTATTTTGTGAGTTGGTTGCATAACACATGCTTGGACCCTTTCCTTGCACATGAAGACTAAGTTTTTGTGGTATAGTCGAAGTTAAACAATCAATGATCAAAACATTGATGAGCTCCATTTCTATAAAAGGCATGTAAATGGCAATTCTAGGGTTTGTAAACCCTAGAAAAATTTGAACTATGAAAACCCTAGGGACAAAAACCCTAGGACTAGTCGTTTCAGCTGAATGAAGAAGCCCTAGCTCTTGGGAAACACAAAAATGACATCATTTTGATGTGAGGACAACGATGGCGAAAATTACAAAAAGGTCCAAAATTAAGAGCACGCTGACTTTTCTCAAAAGATAAGTATTCTATAACTTTCCTCTTTGATTAAGGCTATTGTTATTATTTTTTAGTTAGTTTCTTGTCTATGTATCCTTTGCTTGGTTGTAATCATTCTTTCATATCCTCTCAGAGAGGATTGCAGGACAATGGCTAGGGCTGCCCAGGCATTGGCAATAGATGGAAGAATTGGAAGAATGAAGCAAAGCATGAAGACTTTCCCAATTTGTACTAGAAGAAGAACTAAGTTTAGAGGGAGCGAGCAATTTAGAGTATGCCTTGATTATTTGTGCCTAAGAGAAGTCAAGATCTAGTATGCAAAAGATGGAAGTATAGAAGCAAGAAGGTTCTCCCAGTAAAAGGAAAAGGTTCATGATAAGACATTTGCCTCAGTTGGAAGAGTTACCCCAGATTTTTGAAGGACATGAAAAAGGAGTCTCATGATTGAAGAAGATCTTGTATTATGATTTGTTTTTGATGAAAGAGGGACTCATGAGTCAGAGGAAAAAGTATTGCCTTCAGAGGGAGCTAGAAGCAGAATTTGACATGAAGGATCTTGGATTGATACACTACTACTTGGGACTTGAGGTTTGGCAGAAACCTGGTAAAATATTCCTTGGTCAAGGGAAGCATGTGATCAAAATCCTCTTGGAGTTTGGATGATGGATTGTAAACCCATGGCAAATCAATTTGAAGAAGTTGAGGAATTCTGATTCAAATCTTGTTGATCCATCATTGTACTAGCAACTGATTGGTTCTCTGATGTATTTGATTTGATTACTAGGCTGGCAGTGTTGATGATGAGAAAAAGTACTATTGGTGGTTGTTTTTGCTTGGGATCTTGTTAAAATTGGCAACCAGGGCAAAACTTCATGTGGGTCATCTTATTCATGGCTGATAATATTTTTATTAGATTCCTCTCGTCGAGAGGTGTAGGATTGATATAAAGATCATCCGATTCCGATAAGTATTCATGGAGATATGAATTTATTTTGATTATGGAATTATTATCAAGCCGACCTACAACTCATGTAGGCTCAGAAGCCCAACAGTCGCATCTATTCACCCACCAACGTTGTGTATAAATATAAGAGGACTTTTCCTCATTTAGACTCACTCATCTCATCACATCTCTCTCTCTCTACTGTGCAGATATGAGTCTCTTCTCTACTGCGCTGAAATGGGTCTCTCTCTCTCACACATGTGAAGCCGGAAGCTGTTGAAACTGAAGCTGCAACTGCAGAAGTAAAGATTGACTTGCGTGGCCTAGAAGATCTCCTCATCTGAACAACGTTGTAGGTTCATCTGAACCTCCTCTGAAAGTCGCAACTTTTGGTGGTGGAATGAAGTCAATCCGATGAACGGTTTGCAAGATATCGACTGCCCTAGTTTGAAGCCGGAAACTGCTGAAACTGAAGCTGCAACTGCAGAAGTAAAGATTGACTTGCGTGGCCTAAAAGATCTCCTCATCTGAACTGCGCTGTAGGTTCATCTGAACCTCCTCTGGAAGCCGAAACTTTTGGTGGTGGAATGAAGTCAATCCGACGGTCGGTTTGTGAGATATGGTTTGCCCTAGTTTGATAATGAAGCCGCTAATGCTGATGCTGCTGATCTAGGGTTTGCTACTGCTGATATGAATCAGATTTATTGTGCTATTTCTCTCTGCTGAATTATTGAAGATAAAAGAAGATTTGATCAAAGGGTTTTCCCACACATTGTGGGGTTTGTCCCTGGCTAGCCGCCACATCTTGTGTCTCTTGTCTTGGCTTGTTTTCTGTCGATCGTTTAATGTTCTATCTGCACTTTACTTTATGTACATGTGATTGCTAATCAGTGGAATATAATAAGAAAAAGAAGTAAACTGTTATAAGCATAGAACATACCATAACTTTACAGATCTGCTATGGTTTCTTGGAAGAGCAGGAAGCAGGATTTTGTTGCACTAGGCACTGTGGAGGAAGAATATATGGTAGCTTATGCAGTTAGCTGTGAAGCAATTTGGCTCTGTAAAATGTTTGATGGATCGTTTGATGTTGTGATACTTTGTAATAAGCTGTATGAAGATTATCAGAAAACCTGATTTTCCATGGAAGGTTGAAGCACATTATGAATAAGTACCACTATTTGAGATATGGTGTTGATGGGTGTTGAGAAGTTACATTAAATCTCCACAGATAAACAAGTAGTTGATGTAAGGAAAGCATGAGTACTTTCAAGACAAGCTTGGACTTATGGATAACTCCTCCTAGATTGAGAGGTCTAAGGGAGTGAGGATGGACACCTATTTTATCCCTGTGTCATGTCTGTGACCAATTAGGATTAACACCCTAAGTTAGGTACATGGACCCAGATATTGAGAATGGTAGATTGGATAACCATCATGGACTGACATTCTTGTGTCATGTACTATGGCTGATTGGGATTAATACCCTAATTCAAGTACATTAACCCCGTTTAAGAAGAATGGTCAGGTGGACTAACATTTTCATGTGTCAAGTACTATGACCGATTAGGACTGGCACCCCTAAGTCAAGTACTCTGACACTTAATTAGGAAATGGTCTTGTGGAGGACATACTTTGAGGAACCTAGGTGGCGTATGTGCCTCAGAGAGGCAGTTGTTTAGTGTCATGTTGAATGCCTCTTGTTGTTGCTCAAATTGTACACATGAATGCGACAACGCTCAGGGCAGGCGTTGTCACTCTGATCTCGACCCTTTCTGTTTAAGCTGTCTCCCTACAATAGGCTAAGGGGGGTAGTCTCTATGGATGAAACGAGATTTTGGGAGAGACAACTGAATGGCTTAACAACTTGGTTAATGATGATTAACAAGTTTAATTGTTAGCATGATTTAATTAGATTATTAAGAGATTAGTGCCTTATGGAGTCAAATCACTTGCACAATATAGATTAGTTACCAAGTTACCGAATGAACAATTGTTGCTTAGGATGCACACTATCCTATATGAGATGCGATACCTAGAACTAAGTGAAATGCAAACTCTTGGTTAATTTTAGATTAGATGCCTATTCTAAATGAACCTTTTCTTTCAACTGTTTTGAAGTTAGTCTCAATTGTAGGCTGTAGAGAGAAACCCAGGGGAAGATAGCAATGGCTATATTAACGATAAGCCCCCTGGAGTTCTAACCACCCAAATGCCTCTAGTGTCGCAAAAGTTGTGGCTCTGACGATTGCAAGGTCACCGTGTTAACCACAAGTGAGGGTCTAAACTTTGCAAGCTGGGTGAGAAAGGTGGTCCTATCGTCTTTCAACCAAGCTTATGCTTGGAGGTAAATTTTAACAATGCACTACTAGTCCTAAAATGCAAGTGCAAAAATGAGTGATTAGCTTTAGGTGAGATTGTTAAATGTTTTAAGTACTTTGAGACAAATTATCTAAATAATATTCGATTTAGAGCAATAAAGGAAAGTACTTAACAATTGCAAAGACAATCTTCACCAAAAGTAGTGCTTAATGAACTCTTTGATTACAAAGATTATCCAATGACAAGTAGAGAGTGTAAAGAAATTCAAGATTAGAAATCTCACAATGGACAATTACTTGATCAAATAACAATAAATGTAAAATGCACAAGTCCAATGTTTCTCTTAACAATATTAATGTGCCAATTAGACAATGCCAATCCTTCAACAAGATATCAACACAATTAGCAATTCTTGAGATTACTTAGATGACTTCAAGATTACTCTTATCACAATATCAATATGGTGATTAATCAAGTGCTTCAAAAGTGAGTCAACTAAAATTTTGCGAGGTTATGATTCTTAGATGTGATGCTCACTTGCAAAACAATATGTTAGTGCACTTATTACAAAAAAGTAAACTCACAAGAAATATTTATAATGCTAATTATGACAATAACAATGGAAAGCAATTTAACTTTCAAATGACAAGCAAATATCCAATTCCCTTGGGAGATATTCAATAACAATGAAAGAGAGAGAAAGGCTTTCACTAATTTAATAACCAATGACATGTAGTAATGCTTGCAATTAGAACTATTAGGCAACTTAGACAATGATGATACACTTAAAGATATTATTCTTTACTTGATGTTAATGACATTAAAAGAGCAAGAGCAAACCTGTGAGAGCAACAAGCCTATCTTATTAAAGGAATGCCAATTCGGTCCAAGTATACCAATTATCCTTTAGAGCATCTATTTATCAACTAGATGAGATTGCCAACTGTGAAATGCTTATGAATGCAAGAGTGTAGTAGATGGATGCAAGAGCTAGGAATGAAATGCAAGAGACCGATGATCACAATAGTAAGAGAGAAAGCCCAATCAAATTATTTTGCCAACAACAAGACCATTAACAAAGATGCAAGGGATGCTAAGAGTGAATGCCAATAAGTTTAGGTGCCACTACTATGCCTTTTAAGCCACTGTTATGTTGATATATCAGATCTGATATAAATTATGCAGTTAATCCAAATGAAAGATGAAGGAAAGAGAAGCAAACCCAAGGCCTAATAGTCAATGCCAAGCTTGGAGATATGGAATAAATTAGTTTCTCAATAGCTGCACTCACCAAGTGTTAGCTCAAAACCATAGACCAGACCTTTATGACTGTTGCAACCATGTCCACATACACATGCCAATAATAGATAAGCCTTATAGAGAAATAACTAGCAAAGCTAGGGCATAAAAAATTGGAGAGTTGAACACAAAAAATGATGTTTAATGCTTGGAACTTGGTGATCAATCCCTGGAGGGTCTGCAAAACAAATTGCTAGCTTGAAAACACAATGTAAATTACTTCAAACCCTTACCATAGGCATGCAATCACAAGAATTTGTCAAATTTTAATGCCAAAACCCCACAACCATGCCAAAAAATGCCCAATGATGGAAGGGAAATGCCCCAGAAGGTCCGTGGCTGGGAAAAGTGGCCTTCTATGCCTGCACTGAGAGAGAAAGAGCCCCAAAAGGGCTGCCACTAACCTAACTAGGCCTGTGGGTAAGTGGGAGAGGCCTCCAAGGCCTGCCACAAGCCTTAAGGCTTAAAGGGGCTGTGATTTGATGGAAAAGGTCCTTAGGGACCGCGACCAAGGTCCAAAGGGGCTGCCACTAAAGGAAGGTGGTCACGGACGGCATACGGCTAAGCCCTAGAGGCTGTCGCTAGGGTAGAAGGGCCCTCAAGGGTTGCAACTAGCCTCCAAGAGGCTAAAAGATGCATTCGGACCCTAGGAAACCCCAAAAAGTCACTGCAAAACCAATTTGAAGGGGTCAAAAGGCTAGCGGCCTCCTTCAACTTGAGCGTTGAGTTTCTGGAAGATGGAGATGTTAGATCTTACCCTCAAGGGCCTAGATCAATCTTCCTCTTTTGTATGAATAGCTCAAAAAATAGTTGTTGCTTCAAACCCTTGAGTTGTCACCTGCACAAATGAAAAGAAGAGAACCCAAGAGCCTAATAAATACAAAATTGAAACAAAACCCCAAAACCCAAATAATTATTACAAAACTTCAAAGGCAAACGAGGGTTAGATTTATTTACAAATATTCACAATATTTACAAAATTTAAATATTTACTCTTATTAACTGATTAAATATTTGTAGTGCAAAATAAAATAAAATTTTGAGATTTTAGAGTAGATAATATGGATGAATAATTTCGAAAACTTACTAGCCAAAATCCTCCTGCAAAATCATTTGTCAAAATGAAATCCCAGAGCTCAAACAAGGTTGATCCTTCCTCACACTCTGTGAACTTGGAGTCCAAGGGCTAGTGTCCCTGTAGATCTTTATTTAATCTTGAAATAATTGTTAGATCATGGGATGTGTTGACCATTGGAGTGGCACTTGATGATTATATGAAGACTCCATTGCCCAAGGATGATCCAGAGGACACTTGTAACATCAGATATCATCAGTCAACAAAGTTTTTTAACTCTACTTCCATTTTCTCATCATCTTTCTTGTACCCAGATTCCAAACCATACCGGGAATTGTAATAAGTGATACTAGTAATGATGAGTTTTTGAGTCTGTAACAGGCCTAGGATTTTGGGACTCGATCGGCTAACGAGTACACCGTGGAGTGTTTCTTTTTATCTGGTTCTTTATCCCTTCTTTTCAGAGGCGGTTAATTTTCTGGGTTTTTTCACCCACATTTTACCCCAAAACCGGCGTGATGGTTTGAAGGTTTAGCCCCTAACACATCTTAGAGTCTAGATTCAATACATATTACCATACTAAATCACACAAAAAATTTCGTGGAATTTGGTTAGGTCTAGGTAGTTATTTTTTTAATTTTTTAGATTTTCCGCATTGCGGAAATTGCTAAGAAAATTATACTTGTAATGTAATAAGTGATGTCTAAAGAAGTTGTATGGGGTATGAGTAATGAAATTTGCACTTCTCACCCTCAACTTTCTAGTACGACACGCTCTGATGGGTTAAAAATGTGTTTTGAGCCCTGAAAACCACTTTTCCTAAGTTTAGTGGGAAATCCGGCAATTAATTAAGCCAGGAATTAAATAAATGGGAAAAATAAATATCCATACATGCTAAATGTTGTGGAAACGAGGGGGAAAATTATGGGGCAGTTAAAGTGAAGTCCCAAGGTGATGTGGACTCCTAAAATCAAGGAAATGACATGTGCTAAAATAAAATCAAATTTCTGACATTAAAGGAGAAAGCTGCTTACTTGGAAATTCGAATTTGTGAAGTTAATGCACATTTGAGAGAATTTGAAATAATATTTGGTGGAGATTTTTGTGAGAAATATTTCCCACATGGGTTACCACTCATATACACTTGTCATTTTATCATAAAATTCGAATTTGACACATAAGGGAAGAAGAAGATGATGTCCACTTGCCAAAATTCGATTTTTACACTTGGCATTGGAACATTGTTCAACAAATTCGAATTTCTCTTTGGGATTGTCACCTCATGCCACTTGTTTAATCACTTATACATTGGGATTGACTCCAATGCCATTTGTCATTGTCATTCTTCATTGGGATTTGCTCCCAACTCTCTATATAATAGAGCCATGGGCTCTCATATTGTATCATGTAATAAGCTATTGGGCTTGATGAAACTCTGCCATTTTGTACTTGCATACTTTCTTAATACAATCAAGACTTTGGGGCTATATGGCTGGTGTTCTCCTGGTGTTATGAGGTGATGTCCTAACATTCTACTGATATTGTGTTTAAATTCTTTCGCATGTTGAATTAATATTAGTTTATGTTTGGATTGATGTGTGCAAGCTATCTTGCATATATCATTGATTTAAAGTAATATTCTAGGGATAAGCTTGCCAATTCATTTTAGGAGGAATGCTTGGTTTGTCTTATTCATTATATTGCTCTAATCTTGTGCAAACTAATACGTGTTCAAGTGTGTAGGAAAGATCTTTTGTATTGTGTGTAGGAATCCATCTGGAAGTGGGAGAGATCTCAATTAGATCAATTCACTCCTAGAGTCACAACGATCCAAGACTCAACCATTTTTTCGCTCCAAGTTTTCCATCCAACGAAGAGTAAAAGAGATTTTTCTTAGTTTATAACTACTTGATCATCCATTTAAAATTCAAAATACTTCTTTGGTTCTAGTTCTTTCATAGTTATATCTCCTATTCAAGAGTCGTTTCTAAAGCTAGGCAAGCATGGGGGTTCGCTCCCATTACTTGAGCTAGTACTTTGTAAATTAAATTCTAAGTTTAGTTTTGGTTTCTTTTTCCTAATTTTACACTGACACTTGATATTTTTTTTGTGTTTTGTAGCCCATAGGCTTGAGCATTGGGCAACAAGGAGCTTGAGGAGAAGCTTTGGAAAAATACTCACACTATCCAAACACTGATTTCTAGGGAGGCCATAAGCATTAGGGAGAGAGTTGCAAACTCATCTGGGCCGTGGGACTTTTGAGCCTTGTGAATCTCTTTTGGAGAGCTTTTTCCATCTTCAAGTTTGTTGTTGTTATATTTTTGGGGAGAGAGTCTAGCTTTGTTATTGTCCCATTTTTGTAAAGATCTCTTTTGTATTGTGGGCTGCTTTCTTAGATGCATATTTACCCGCTTTAAGCGCTAATAAAAGATAAAAAAAATTGTTGGAGGGAGCTTGGGATTTTTCCCATATTATCCCCCTTCCTCATTTAGAGGAGGGATTTTTGTGGGTGGCCTAATCTTGCTTTTAGTTTTTTTTTAGCTTCTTAGCTTTTTAATTTCATATTGTGCATGCTTAAAATCAACACATTTCACTCCACATGCAAATTTTACTAATCTTGTATTTAAATTCTCACATGCAAATCTGATTTCAAGAGGCACTTTGGATGCAAGCATTGTAGTCTCTTTTAAGTTTGCAACAAGTTTAATTTTCTTGTACTTGAAAATTGACTCATTTTTTGGTTAAATTGCATATTGTCATGAATGATTGATTTCACTTTCAAGTATTATTATTTTGGGTTCAAACTTAATTGCATGTTGTCATCTTGGTCTAACATTTGAGTTCCTTTTTGTATCCTTTTGAGCAAGATAGTTTCCATGCTTTGATTTGTAGACTTATTCAGAAAGTATTTATAATATCTTGTGCTAACAATTTATTGTTTCACTTTTCAGGGTTATTTTGGCTTTCCATTTGAAAGCATTTCACTTCATTTTAAGCAAAATACAATTTAATTTCTTAAAAAGAAAATACTTGGAAGGCATTGGTTGTTTATGGATTTCATGCTTATCTTATGATGGTTATTGCTCATATTAATGTTGCTTATAAATCTTAAATAGATAATCTATTTAACTCTAACAATTCTCCTAGAAACTCACATCTTTTTTAACTTAACTTTTCATTAGGGACCACCCCCCTTAACTAACGTAGGAGATAGCTCAAATGGAGAGAGTCCGAATTAGTTTGACAACCCCTTCTCTAAGTTCCCTGCCACCAACTAGACCTTGTGGGGTTGAAGGGTTTTTCTCACTAACTTGTAGGCAGGTGTAGGCAGCAGGGTCAACATTTTTGGCACCGTTGCTGGGGACAAGTCTTTTTGTACCTGAGAAATCGACTAACTTTTGGTTTTTGCATGTTGGATTTTAGAGTGACTCTTGTTCAAGTGGTGACTCCACTTATTTCATTTTCTGCAAGGAATTTTACTTGAAGCTTGCTTCTTGTAAATTTCTTGCTAATCTTGGAAAGGAGCCTCTCTTTGTTATCCATTTTCTCTTTCAGGGTCAAGTGAGCATGACATCATGAATGATTTGTTCACCCCTTGTAATTTTATTAACATTTCAAGCTATTCAAATTTCATTCTGGATGAAGTCGTTGAGGCTATCGAATAGTTGCCTAGTTTTCTTGGTGACAGTGGCATCAGTAGTGAAACTCACCTTGGGAATTTCCACCTTTGGGTGAGAAAATGGTGCCATGATATTAACCATGAGGATGTTAAAATGAGACTTTTCATCTTTTCAATGGATTGGTTTATAGAATTACCTACTAACAGTTTTGATTCTCTAGAATCAATCATTGACACCTTTGAAGAAAAATATGGATATGAAAGAAAGATCAAAGCGAAAACAAATGAGAATGATAAGGATCTCATTAAGGGGTTGATTGAAATGATTAAGGATATGCAACTCAACCAATTTCAACTCATTAAGACCATGGAGGTAAATCATGCACAAGCAATAAAGTCCATGGAAGTCAATCATTCTAATCAGATGACCTCTATTCAAAACAGGTTGCTCGCCATGGAAGGAAAACAAGTGCAATTAATCAACACCATGGAAACAAATCATGCCAAGGAAATAAGTGTTATGAAGGCCAATCAGGTCACTTTTCAGAATAAGTTGGATGAAATGGAAAGATTACAGGTACACAAATTCCAACTTCCGTTAAATGATGAATGGGAAAGGAACAAAGAAACAAATCTTAAACCTCTTGATCCACTGAAGCAATCTTCATCTCATTATGAGGAGGTCATTTTCTCCATTGAAAAATGGCTAATTGATGGAGACTTGGATAGCAAGAAAACTGAGGGGAATCAGGTTTATACTTATGAGATTGACCCATCACCCATGTTAGAGCATAAGAAGAATGGACAAAGGCAAGTCAAAGAAGTCTTGGATACTTGAATTTTCCATCAGAGCATCTTCAAAATCGGACAGAAAGGTCTACTTTGATCACCTCAACATCAACATCACAATCTAGTAAGAAGAAAAGAAAAAAGTGGAAAGGATTTGGTAAATCTGATGGCCATGTACAACAGAAAAACAGCCCATGGATCTACCTGAAAGTAAGCAGGTTTCAACATGAACTTCATTGAGGACATCTGATGCTATGGGGCATCTTTTTGTATCATACTTCTAACCTTATCCCTTGTCATTTTTGTTTAATTAGTTTTATTTCATGAATAAATTGTCATTTAAGGCTCTTAAAATAAATTTCCATTTCTTTGTTTCTGTACTTTATTTCATTTGATGATATTTTGAATGGATACTGCTGATATATGTCTTTTGTCGATGGATGCAAATTCCAGGTTCTTGCACACTATCACTTTGTATCTAGCATGCATCTCCATATGGAGCCAAATGTTGACCACTGGAGTGGCACTTGATGATTATATGAAGACTCCATTGCCCAAAGATGATTTAGAGGACACTTGTAACATCAGATATCATCAGTCAACAAAGTTTTTTAACTCTACTTCTATCTTCTCATCATCTTTCTTGTACTTAGATTCCACACCCTGCGGGGAATTGTAATAAGTGATACTAGTAATGATGAGTTTTTGAGTCTATAGCAGGCCTAGGATGTTGGGACACAATCAACAAATGAGTACACCTTGGTGTTTTTTTTATCTGGTTCATTATCCCTTTTTTTCAAAGGCGGTTAATTTTTTGGGTTTTTTCACTCACGTTTAACCCCAAAGCCGGGGTGATGGTTTGAAGGTTGAGTCCCTAACACATCTTAGTGTCTAGAGTTGATGTATATTATCATATTAAATCACGCAAAAAATTTCGTGGAATTTGGTTAGGCTTAGGTAGTTATTTTTTTAATTTTTTAGATTTTCCGCATTGTGAAAATTGCTAATAAAATTATACTTGTAATGTAATAAGTGATGTCTGGAGAAGTTGTATGGGTTATGAGTAATGAAATTTGCACCTCTTACCCTCAACTTTCTATTACGACACACTTTGATGGGTTAAAAATGTGTTTTGAACCCTCAAAACCCATTTTTCCTTGAGTTTAGTAGGAAATCTGGCAATTAATTAAATCAGAAATTAAATAAATAGAGAAAAATAAATATCCACACGTGCTAAATGTTGTGGAAATGAGGTGGAAAATTAGGGGGGAGTTAAAGTGAAGTCCCAAGGTGATGTGGAATTTTAAAATCAAGGAAAGAACATGTGTTCAAATAAAATCGAATTTCTGGCATTAAAGGAGAAAACTGCTTGGAAATTCGAATTTGTGAAGTTAATGCACATTTGAGAGGATTTGGAAGAATTTTTGGTGGAAATTTTTGTGGGAAATTGTTCTCACATGGGTTGCCACCCATATACACTTGTCATTCTATCATAAAATTCGAATTTGGCACATAAGGGAAGAAGAAAATGATGTCCACTTGCCAGAATTCGATTTTTACACTTGGCATTGGAGCTCCATTCAACAAATTCGAATTTCTCTTTGGGTTTGTCACCTCATGCCACTTGTTTAATCACTTCTACATTGGGATTGACTCCAATGTCATTTGTTATTCTCATTCTTCATTGGGATTTGCTCCCAACTCTATATAATAGAGCCATGGGCTCTCATATTATATCATGTAATAAGCTATTGAGCTTGAGGAAACTCTACCATTTTGTACTTGCATACTTTCTTAATACAATCAAGACTTTGGGGCTATCTGGTTGGTGTTCTCTTGGTGTTGTGAGGTGATGTCCTTTCATACTACTACTATTGTGTTTAGATTCTTTTGCATGTTGAATTAATATTAGTTTATGTTTGCATTCTTGCTTGGATTGATGTGTGCAAACTACTTGCACATATCATTGATTTAGACTAGTATTTTAGGGATAAGCTTGCCAATTCATTTTAGGAGAAATGATTGGTTTATCTTATTCATTATATTGCTTTAATCTTGTGCAAACTAATACATGTTCAAGTGTGTAGGAAATATCTTTTGTATTGTGTGTAGGAATCCATTTGGAAGTGGGAGAAATCTCAATTAGATCAACTCACTCTTAGAGTCACAACAATCCAAGACTTAGCTATTTTTTCGCTCCAAGTTTTCCATCCAACGAAGAGCAAAAGAGAGTTTTCTTAGTCTATAGCTACTTGATCATCTATTTAAAATTCAAAATACTTCTTTGGTTTTAGTTCTTTCAAAGTTATATCTCCTATTCAAGAGTCGTTTCTAAAGCTATGCAAGTATGGAGGTTCGCTCCCTTAGTTGAGCTAGTACTTTGTAAATTAAATTCTAGGTTTAGTTTTGGTTTATTTTTCCTAATTTTACACTAACAATTGGTATCTTTTTTTTGTGTTTTGCAGCCCATAAGCTTGAGCATTGGGCAACAAGGAGCTTGAGGAGAAGCTTTGGAAAACTACTCACTCGTGTGTATGCAGGACCCTCCTCACGCTATCTAAAGACTGATTTCTAGGGAGGCCATAAGCCCTTGGGAGAGAGTTGCAAACTCATCTGAGCTGTGGGCCTTTTGAGCCTTGTGAATCTCTTTTGGAGAGTTTTTTCCATCTTCAAGTTTATTGTTGTTATATTTTTGGGTCGAGTCTAGTTTTGTTAGAGTCCCATCTTTGTAAAGATCTATCTCGTATTGTGGGTTGCTCTCTTAGAGACATATTTACCCGCTTTAAGCTCTAATAAAAGATAAAAAAATTGTTGGAGGGAGCTTGAGATTTTTTCCATGGCATTCCCTTTTGTCATTTAGATGAGGGATTTTTGTGGGTGGCCTAATCTTGCTTTTAGTTTTTTCTTAGCTTTCTAGCTTTTTAATTTCATATTGTGCATGCTTAAAATCAACACAGTTCACTCCACATGCAAATTTTACTAATCTTGTATTTAAATTCTCACATGCAAATCTGATTTCAAGAGGCACTTTGGATGCAAGCATTGTAATCTCTTTTAATTTTGCTAACAAGTTTAATTTTCTTGTACTTGGAAATTGACTCATCTTTTGGTTTAATTGCATATTGTCATGAATGGTTGATTTCACTTTCAAGTACTATTATTTTGGGATGCAAACTTAATTGCATGCTGTCATCTTGGTCTAATATTTGAGTTCTTTTCTGTATCCTTTTGAGCAAGATAGTTTCCATGCTTTGATTTGTAGACTTATTCAGAAAGTATTTATATATCTTGTGCTAACAATTTATTGTTTCACTTTTTAGGGTTATTTTGGCTTCCATTTGAAAGCATTTCACTTCATTCTAAGAAAAATACAATTTAATTTTTTAAAAAGCAAATACTTGGAAGCCATTGGTTGTTTATGTATTTGATGCTTATCTTATGATGGTTATTGCTCATATTAGTTTTTGCTTATAAATCTTAAATAGATAATCTATTTAACACTAACAATTCTCCTAGAAGCTCGCATCCTTTTTAACTTAACTTTTCATTAGGGACCACCCCTCTTAGTGAACCTAGGAGATAGCTCAAACGGAGAGAGTCAGGATTAGTTTGACAACCCCTTCTTTGAGTTCCCTGCCACCAACCACACCTTGTGGGGTTGACTGCTTTTTCTCACTAACTTGTAGGTAGGTGTTGGTGGCAGGGTCGACAGAGTGAATCAGATCACCTAAGGCAAGATAACTGAACCAATAGAATATTCTTATCACCGACAATCGAAATAACAATTATGGATTTTAGCATAATATAGAGCATGAAAGAACAAAATACTAGCACATACCACAGATAAGCAGATAGAAGAACACCATGAACTAAAACCCCAATGTCTTTCTATTATGCGAAAAACAATTCCAGCAAAGCAAAGCTCAGTACATGCGTTGAAGATTACATCATCTAAAAATGAGATGAGAGGCTCAAGCCTCATTCTCTCATCTCTAGTTGGCTTGATCCTCGTCAAAGTAATCTCATTCGTTGAACATATCTTGATCTTCTTTTAATTTCTATTGTCGATTTTTTATTTTTGAGGAAATTTTCGAATTTATCTTGAAAAACATTTGTTACTAATTCACAAATTAATATTTTGGATTAATATCCTCAAAAAATTGCCTTTGACTTAATCATCAAGGTCCAAAGGGTCAAATTTCTTAAAAAATCCATTTTTCCCTTGGTGAAGGAGCCCCAAAAATTAATTCTTTTTGACCCACAATTTTTTTATTATTTTCCACTTGGAGGGAATTTAATTAATTCTTTATTAGTTCGACAAGTTACCTCTCTTTCTAAGCAATTTATCTTCATGATTTAGCTACTAGTGACTTGGAGGAAGAGGTTTCATTAAATAGGCCTACTTTTGAAGAGGATGGGGGCGCCAAAGGACCTAAGTCTATTCATGTATTCCTGAAGGTTGATAGATGTAAATAAGACTTTAGTTATTTTCTCTTCAGAGGTGATCCTATCTAACGACACCGAGGGATGACAGATTACAAACTTTGGCTGCATGAGCAACCAAGTTACCCCATTGATAATGAGTAGCCATATCAACTCATGCAAGAGAAGGGCTATGTATAGGTGCAGAAAGGGGACTTGTACATGTGTGATCCATTAGAAAGTTTTCAACAATGGATAGCCTTGGCATGTAGCTCTCAGGTGTGCAACGATTCATTTGAAAATATTAACCTGAACCTAAAAGTAATGAATAGGCCGTAATGTATTCAACATCAGGTATATTTCATGAGTCCTCAGTCTCCTTGGTTAATGCAGTTTACTATGAATTGTTGGTTTAAATGTATTTTCGACTTCCATGATTTTTCTCATCATTTTTCTGTATATGTGATTAGGGACAAGCTAGGATGGGCAACGATATATGCGCACATTCTAGTTGGAGCCGCCATCAAAACCCCCCCTTGCTTAACAATACATTGAAAAAAAATGATGAAATGCCCCATACACACATTGAAGAATATTATTATCTTAGTTCTGTAGATCAACAAATAGAAGAAGCATGCAATAACATAGAGAAACCTTGGTACTTCTTCGATTCCTTTCTACATGATAAGAACTCCTTGGTAAATGTGGCTTGAGCCATGAACAATTTTTTGACATATTTGTTGCAGGTTTAACATTTCACTATTTTGCCTAGCAACCAAACATAAAGGTAAAATCAAAGGTAATGATGAATTAATTTGTTGGTTGCATTGGTTATATGATTTCACCTAACATGTTTACTTCTTTTAAGTAGATTAGGATAAGATGAATAAGCTCTTTAGCATGAACATTAGATGAGATCAAAAATTTTGTAGTTTTAATTTGTGTCTGTGTGATTTTATTTGATTGTTGTGATGTTATTTTCATGCTTTAGAGTAGTATATATTTTTCCTTGGTATATTTCTTTGTTGTCAATTGGATCTCTTTTCATTTTCTAGGATAGTTGTCATTTCACTTTGATATTATTGCTATGTTAGGGAGGGACATGGCTTTGGCCCGATTCTCTCACATAGTACTTGTTCACCATTAGAGTGGCACCTGAATATTTTCTTTTGAAAACTCTATGCCCAAGGATGTACCATAGGGCTTCTTGTACCATCAAAGATCATCATATTGCTAGAGTTTTTCAAATCTACTTCTTCTGTTGTACCCAGATTTCACAAGCCCTACAGGGATGATGTAAAGTGATGCTAGTATGATGAGTTTGAGTCATGCAATAGGCCTTGGTAACTTGGGACATTATCATCAAGTGAGTCTACTCTAGGAGGTTTTTTTCACTGAGTTTTGGTTAATTATCATTTTTCTCCAAGAATTAAATAATTAATAGAGTTTTTTCCTCCAAGCATACCCCCAAAGCCGGAGTACGACTTGAAGGCAAGGCCTTGGGTGAGTCCTAGTGTCTAGAATCATTGTATATTACCATATTAGATCACTCGTAAAATTTCGTGGAATTTGGTTATGTTTCGGGGTCATTTTTTAATTTTTAAATTTCTCGCAGGAAAGAAATTTGAATAAAATTTGATTGTAATATGTAATAACTAGTAAATGATGTCTAGAGAAGTTGTATGGGGTATGTGTGCTCAAAATTACACCTCTCATATTCAAATTTCTACTATGAGACACTTTGAGGGGTAAAAAATAAGTTCTAGACCCTCAAAACTCTTTTTTCTTAATTTTTGTGGAAAATGTGGCAATAAATTAGTCAAACAATTAAATAAATGGAGAAAAATAGATGTGGAAGTGAGGTAGAAATTCATCTAAAGGTCAAAGTTGAGTTACCAAGTGATGTAGACTCTACATAAGCCACAAATCGAGCAAATCAATTTTTTTGTGGAGAAGACAACGAGTTCCAGTGACACGATCTACAGTTTGAGGAAGTTAACTCGAGCTTCAAAGAGATATCATGACTTGACTTGAGATTGGATTAGAGTTCACTTGAGTGAGGTGGAGAGTGGTCTCCTACCACTCCACTTCACTTTCCCACATGTCCTTTCATCTAACTCGAACTCCCTCACCAAGGATTGTGTGGGCCTCTAAGGAAGAAATCAAGTTGCCACTTGGGAAATTCGAATTTGCATGAAGGAACATTGGGATGGTCACCCATTTGTCTTGGGATTGTCACCATTTGCTTTTGGGTTTGAATCCCAAGCTTTTATATAAGTGAACATTGGTCTCTCACTATGTAATCCATTGTTTACTAACCATTGTGCTTGCGGAAGCGCTACTACTTTATACACTTTTCAAGAATATCGATAAAAAGACTTTGGGGGTCCATTCATGGGTGTTCTTTCTTTGGAGCATGGTGCATTATGAGCTATTGGTATAATCTTTTCTATGCTTTGAGTTATATCATTTTCCATATACTCTTGTAGACTTGCTAGTGCAAAGCTATCTTGCATTAACATTTGATTTGGAAGTAGGCTCTAGATGTTGGAAGTTCTAGTTTATTTTCAAATAAATTTCTAAAAGTTTCAATTCATTGTTTGCTTCTCTAAATCTATATGGACTAATGTGTGATTGGAGTATTGTAGAATAACTATTTATGTTGGACCAAACGTGAGGGGAAGTCTTTGGGAGACCAACCCACTTTTGAAACACCGTCAAAAGAACTCTCATTTGTTATTTGGATTTTCATAGTTTATCTTACGAAGAAGTGTTCTTGCAAGGATTCGTTTGGACATAACTTATATACAAACAAAAATTTCATATTTTAAATCTTTTTAAATAGTATTTCATTGATTTTATATTAGCTACTTGAGAGCATTTTCTAAACTAAAACAAGTGATGGAGTTCACTCCAATCACTTGATTTGGTTTCTTGTATACTATTTATTTTTTTACATGTTCTCTCTACATTAAATTTTTTTTGATTTTGCATCCCATAGTTGGAGTGTTGTTGACAAGAGCATTAAACAAAGATCACTCAAATTCTAACCATTTTTTTGTAGGACCTCTTAAGCCTTTCAAAGTTCATCTTCTAGGAGGCCGTAGACATTTGGAGAGGATCTCTCACTTGGTAAGCCCGTGGACAAAGAAGACTAACTCTTTTCTCTTGCAAAAATTCATTCACCATTGGAGGCTAATCTTTGGGATACCAAGAGACACCTAACATTTTCAAATTTGAGAGCATTCTTATTGTACTTGCCTTAGTTTCTAATTTTGACTTTCAAAAAGGAAATCTAGTGCTTGAAAAGCCTCATATGTTGTAAAAGATTCCTCTTGAAATTTTAGTTGAGATCCTTTGGAAGGTTTCTCATCTTTGTAACAATCTAATAAAAAGGCTTAGTTTTTCTTGTGGGAGTTTGGGTTTCACTTGAGGCATCATTTTTTACTTATTTAGAAAGAGAAACATGTGGGTGGATTGATCCTGCATTGTTTTTTTAGTTTTCATTTTGCATGCCTTTAGAATTAACTTTCACAATCTAACTTTTTAAATTTGATTTTGCTACTAGTTTCCATTTTATGCTTTGCATTTGAAGTTTTTCTTTTAAGTACAATTTTGGATTTCACTTTGGAGCAACTTTTTTCATTATATGTAAGTATCTCAATTCATGTGGCAAAGTTTGATTTAATTAATTTGACAATTTGCTTGATGTTTGCCTCATTATAGGCTCATTGGTTGCTTGATCATTTATTTTAAAGTTATTTGCTCACTTTGGAAGCATATCATACTTTGAAGCTTCGTCTCATTTCATTGCTTGAGTTGGTTGATCATTGATATATCATTTGTTAAAGCACTTACTTTGAGCAGCTTACAATTTTATGTGTTTATGAAGCTTATGTTCTTGTATTTTGTACAATTTTGAGCAACTATCTAAGTTATCTCATTGAGCATATTTCTATTTACTAACATTTCTTTTTGCAAAGCATTAGTAATCTTACTTGCATAACATATTAGACATTTTAGCATAGTGGCATTTCAACTCAATTTACCTCTAAGCATAAGCTTGGTTGATAAAAATCACAGGGAAAAATCTTTCTTGGAAAATTATTCCAATTGGTACGAAGTAAAATGAAAGAGTGTGACATTGTAGTTATGGAGGTGGCTTGTCCCCTTGTAGGAACGAAGACACACATTGACTAGTAAGACTCAGGGGAAGGGTATCATTAACGACACCACCGTGTCTTCAGCCGTTTTTTTTTACAATCACCCCAATTTTTACCCTTTGGAAAGACTTCAAGAGGAAGATCTCTCACTTAGACTAGGCATTTAGATTAAAATCAACCAATATAATTGTATTTAATCTTAGTTTAAGTGTATTTCATGTTAACACATTTTACTATTTTATTTGCAAATTATTCATGTACTTGTCATTGATGAAAATGTATTGAATTGATTATCTTATATAGGCAAGTATCATCTTGTTCATTTTTGCAAGTAAATTTTTAACTTGTTTCCTTTACAAGTCATTCTATATTGCTTCTTTACATTCTTTGCATTTGCGAATGATTATATTTTGAAAGCATTTCTTTGGAAACAGTGTTAAATGTTGCTAACACCTTCTTGATTTACAGGGTTACTTGTGTTTTACTTTGAAACATTTCATTTTAAGGCAATCGTTCCTTATTTTAAAGCAATATTAAAAGCACTGGTCTTATATATTCATCTTTGATTTATGAGCTTATGGTTATTGAAGTATATTTAATTTCATATTGCTCATCATATTTGCTCATAATCTGAAGTAATCCAAATTAACCTTGACATCTCCTAGAAATCGTAGATCACCTTTTTAACTTAGCTTTTCATTTAGGGACCATCCCTCTTAACTTACTTAGGAGAGAGCTTAAATGAAAAGAGTTGGGAATAGGTGACAACCTTATCTCTTAGTTTTGCCACCATCCGCACCTTGTGGGGTTAAGGGATTTTTCTCACTAACCTAGGTGTATGTGCAAGGCGACAAAAACACTGATCTCTTAATGATGAGTTTTTAGGTTACATGTGGAAGATTTTGAGCTTCTAACATCCTCCCGAGTAGAGCATGTGTTCTGCAGCTGGAGCCAATGGTTACCTCTCTGTTGGTGGGGGTACATATATCTTTTAGTGCATCATTCACGACCATTGTAAGCCCAGGGTCACAAGTCAAAGCCATGTAAAAACCATGGGAGGCCCTGTATTAGGTCTCTTAGACTTGTGTTTTGTCAATTTGAGTATGTATCTACTTGTTTTTTGGTCGGGTCATGCCCCGTCCCTTAAAAGCCTCACCTATGCGATCTTGTCCTTGATCAGACTAGAGGACCTTGGTAGGCTTCTCATGAGGACTCATGGTTTTATGGGAGCTTGCATTTGTAGGTGTGATCTCTGGTGTATGGGCCAGTCCAACCTATGTCAAGGTGCACCTATGTCATTCCATATAGTTAGTGTATATAGAGTCTGTAGGTCACCTTCGCTTTGGTGCAATATTACTTTGATAACTCTCCCAACATAGTAGTCTCTTGTGACAACTGTCATGTTTCTCAAGGTAGCTCATAATTTCCAATGCAAAATGGTCTAGGTGGTAAAAAAGTCAACCAGTCTCATATTATAGAGCAGGATGAGAGGATTTCATGCTACATTGAATTCTCTCGACTTGAGCATCTGGTAGCTAGTAACAGCTTGGTCAAACTTTGTCAACAATACAGGAAAAGCTCCTAGTAGGATTTTTAGGTAGAGAATTAGGTCATTTGTGACATGCATGATGTCAAAAGTGGTCCACAATAATCAAGGGAGAAAGATGTGAAGTACTTACCTCTTGATTAAGGAAGAAATTGCTGAGAGTTGTAGGGAATTTTCAACTCCCTCTCAATTCTTACCTTCTTGCAAAAATCACGGAAATCCATCTGCAATCTTTATCAAGCTTGAAATGCTCATCCTTGTGCTCAACATCAACTATTAATGCATGCAACTTTATTTCTTGCACGACTTGTAGGGGCTAGGGTTTCTTCATCCCTTAGATCTACCACTTGCATTCAACACTCCAAGTCTTGCTCTAGGGTTTCATCCCATAGACACTAGGACTTGCAACTCTTGTACGAGGTTGGCCTTTTCCTCTAATGCACCCACAAAGATCAACTCCTTTTGATCACTGTCAAATTGCTTCCCACCTAGTAGACTCTTTGATTAGCTTCTTAGGTCTAAGCTTATCCCTTCAACCCACACAGATCTAGTTTCGTTCTGCTCAACCATCTACTAGCTCCGCTCAATAACACATCTTGGTCTACATACATCGGTAGCAGTGTATAAATCAATATTACCCAAGAGATTACTGTTGATTTCTAGGTAGCATCGGATGTGCTCTAGCTCCAAAATTTTGTGGAGGGGCTAGAACACATGAGATCTCCAAGACCCAAAAATCGTTTGGAGAAATTCCACCCGGAGTGCATGTTATTCAAATAATTAATTATTTTTAATGGTGCCTAAGTTAAAACTTAGGAAATTAAAATAATTAAAGTGAATTAATGTAAATATGGGTGAGAAGCTTCTAAGTGACGAGGATTAAGTATATTTTAATCTTAGAAGTTGATTAGAGATTAGATCATGACTGTTGATTTGTCAACAGGAAAAGTATAAAGGAAGGCTTGGGGTTTGTTGGAGAACACACACAGGGAGAGCAACACTTGAGCTAGATTGAAATTATGGGGCATGGTTTTCTGAGAATTTCAGAGTAAGCTTCTAGTGCAGAGGGGCAATTTGGTAGCGGGACTTTCATCCAAGGCCAAGAATACATAACAGAGAGGCAACACAGCACTAGGGGGAGACAATGCAGCTCCAGGAGGGTGACGCAGAGGCTAGAGGGCTGACGCAGTCATGCAAAGGCAGCTCTGGGGTTTCTGTGAGGCAAATTGAGCACGAATTTAGCAGATCGATTTTTGAGCCGGGAAGGCTCACTGGGAGGGTGACACAGTCCCAACGCAGAGCTGGGAGCAACCATCGCTGCACAACATTGGGGACAACACAGTGACCTATGGGGTTTGTTTATCTAGCTAGTTGCTGGATCTGCCAAAATATCTGTGTCCGGATAGAGGTACTTTTGTCGGGTTTATTCTCTGTTGGGTGAGCTGGATTTGGCACCCTAGTTGTATTTAGAAATCTGCATAATAATAAAACCCTCATATCTGCTGCACTGATTTTCCCACATTGGGTTTTTTTGGGGACGTTTAGTCCAAAAATAAGTGTGTCCTTTGTGTGGTTGTCTCATTTATTTTTTTAGTACTTGATCTGTTTATTGGTGTAGGCTGCAACGTATTTGCATTAATATTTTCTGAATAATTCTGAAAATAACTTGCTAAAATGAAGAACAAAAGTAGGTGTGGAAATTTCTAAGCCTGACACATTAGAAATCCCTACTGCATTATTTGGTTTATTATCTCCTGCATGTTCTTTCCATTAACAAGTTTTTTATTAATATAAATACCGAAATAAACACAAATGCAACCTTCACACATATACAGATCAACAACTGAAATAACTGAGACAACACAAGGGACACTGTTATTTTTGGACCATCGTCCCTATTAAAACCCAATGTGCGAAAACCGGTGCAGCAGATATGAGGGTTTTATTATTTTGCAGTTTTCTAAATACAACTAGGGTGCTAGAAATGGCTCGCCCTTCAAAGATTTTCCTTGGCAGAAGTACTTTGTGTTGATTTGGGGTAGCATCGGATGTGCTCTAGCCACAAAATTTGGGGGAGAGGTAAGGGTACATGAGATCTCCAATACTCAGAAAGGGTTTAGGTAGATTCTAAATAGTTTGGAAGATATTAAAATAATTAATATTTTTAATGGAGTCCCTAAGTATAAACTTAAAGAAATTAAAATGTTAATGTGAATTAATATAAAATTGTGTTAGAATGGTCCAAAAGTCATGGATCAAGCCAAATCTAATCTTAGCCATCGATTAGGGACTTAATCTCGGCTGTTGATATGTCAACGGGAAAAGTATAAGAGGAGGCTTGAGGGTCACTTGGAGAGCACACCAGATGATCAATCATTCTATTCGCTAGAGCGGGGTTTGCTAAGAGAGATAGAATCAGTGATCAGAGTTGTAGCTGAGAAGCAGTGAGTACAGAGAGACAGAGTGGTAGAGATAGTGCCGGGAGATCAGTGCAGGAGCCAGAGAGAATGACGTAGTAGTAGCCAAGGCTCACGCAGGACCACGCAGAGGCAGCCAGGAGTTGCGTAGTGCTTCAGAGAGGCTAGCGTTGCTGACACAGAGGGCCAAAAGATAGACATAGGGCTTCCTGAGGCTGACGCAGACCCATTCAGGGTGACGCAGGGCCAACGTTGGGCAAAGAAAGGCTGACGCAGTCCAGAGAGAGGCTGATGCTGGGGTTTTTGGGGCAAATTGGAGCTGAGTAATTGCTGGAGGGTTTATCCAGGGTTTCAGCCAAGATATTTGTCTCAGACAGAGAGGTACTACTGCCAAGGGCATTCTCTATTGGGTAAGTCGGATTTGGCACCCAGATTGTACTCTGAATTGCTTCATAAGAAAACCCTTAGATAGTTGCATTGGTTTTCTCGCATTGGGTTTTCTGGAACATTCGTCCAAAAATAATAGTGTCATTTTGTGTTCTTGTTTTTGTTTCCTTCAGTTGATGATCTATAATATGTTGAGCATGCACTAGTGTTTATTTTCAGTATTTATATTGTAAATAACTTGTTAAGTAACGTAACAAGTAGGTAGGAATAAATCAATAAAGTGCATGGAGGGTTTCTAATTGGTAGACTTAGAAACTTCAACATGGTATCAAAGCGTGGTTGCAGATCACAGGAGAACTGAGGACATCAACCGAGCGGAGCAACAACGGCAAAAAACTGTTGTACCGAGTGAAAAAAGCTGTTTCTAGCAGAGCAACAACAAGGGTTGGGTGACGTAGTGCCTTTGTCATCAAGGGTGAGCCACGAAGAGGCAGTGCAGAGCCTAATGGACTCATGCAGAGCCACGCAGAAGCTAGGAGGGCTGACGCGGTTGGCTGAGGAGGTCGAGTTGCTGGTATGGAGATTGCGCAGAACCTAGGAGCTCTCACCTTCAGGTTGCTAGGGTTTAGGAGTCTGTGGGAAAGTTGTAGACTGGAGCTGGTGAGGTACTGTAGTCAGACAGTACCTGATAGGGCAAGGCCAAGGAGGAGGGAGTTGCAACCTAGGGTTTCTAGCCGAGAAATCCGGATCAGTGGTGCGGTTGCACAGACAATCAGAGTAGGGGGCATCTCGACATCAACAGAAGGATTTCCGGGAGAGAAATCGAGACTTAGAGGGAGTCACATCGAGAACTTCTAGGAGGGAAGTAGAAGAGCATCATGGCACTACACGGAGTAAGAGACTAGGACAGACTGGACGGAGCGTCAAACTTTGCAGTCTGGAAGGCCAAAATCTTATCCGTACTTGACAGAAATCGTGTCAAGCACTTTGCCTTGAAGACAATAGCTATCCCAGTCGACCCAACTGAGAACGACAAGTACGAGGAGGCAATGGTGAGGGCCAAGAGCATCATCCTTGACGGGGTCAAGGACCATGTAGTACCACACATTGCCAAGAAGGAAACGACAAATGAGATGTGGGTGGCCCTAAAGAAATTGCACCAGCATACTTCTGTGTAGAGAAGGATGTTATTAGAAAATTAGATGAGGTCATACCAGATGAAGAAGGGAGAACTGATTGAAACCTTCCTCGGAGGATTGAATGAAATCCGAGATCAGTTGATTTCCATAGAAGCCACGCCAGATGAGGAATTGATGGTGAGGACAGTCTTGAATGCAGTCTCAGAAGACTGGGAGGTTTTTTTCCAGAGTATACTGGGCAGAGGGACACTTCCACCTTGGGATGAGATGTGGGCGACTCTTCGCCAAGAAGAGATCAGACGACAGGCAAAGGTGGGAAGCAGCAATAAGGGGATCAGAGTCAGAAAGGGAGAGGAGGAAGATGTTGCCCTAGCATCTGAGGCAAAGCAAGAAAAGTGGAAGAAGAAGCATCTCTCCAAGATCAAGTGCTTCCATTGTGGGGAGCTGGGTCATATGCGACCAAGTGTCCAAGGACAAAGAGTAAGGGAGAGTGTTCCGAGACTAAAGGTAGTGCCATCAAGGGTAAAGAATGAAGTGTTGACAGACGATGACTGTGCCATGAGTGCACATGCGCCACTTGAGAAGAAGTGGGGAGACATCGAGCTGTAGTCAGGCAGACTACAGGCGATGAGGGGCAAGATCCTCGAGGTACCCAGCGTCTTGGATTAGACCTTGCTATGGGAGCCTCGAAGAGTAGTAGGACTGGTTGATGTGGGTAGAGATGGATGCGGATGGAGCAGCAGAGAGAGCTACAGTGCAGGAGTCTTGAGACAACGGGAGGCTAGCATGCTGCAACAGTGCGAGAGGCATAGGAGTGTTGCACCAGTGCAGGATGGCATAGAGAGGTGTGCAACGATGCGAGATGTAGGGAGTTGTTGCAGCAGTGCAAAGGTCAAAGAGGGAGCACTTGTGAGCGACAGAGGGAGCTTCAGCATTAGTGGGTGTCTTTAGCCCAATAGAAAGGTCAGAGTTGGGTGGATCCATTACTTACTTCTCGGTAACTGAGTTGCAGTGCAGTAGCACGATGCAGCATGATGAGAGGGGGATGCAGTGCAGATGCAGTGTTGAGAGAAAGGACCAGCCGCAACACGGATACAGAGGGAGTTGTAGTACAGATGTAGCAGTGGTAGTGGCAGGGCCATGGGTAACCGTACAGGATGCAGCAGTGCAGAGGATGTTGGGCAACAGCCCTAGCATCAGCATTGGGACCGATGCTAGATGATCAGGGCGATACTTGGTGAGGAGTATTACTAGAGCACACTCCTCGCTAAGAGGGAGTGTTGATTTGAGGTAGCATCGGATGTGATCTAGCCATGAAATTTGGTGGAGAGATTAGGGCACATGAGATCTCCAATACCCAGAAAGTGTTTGGGCAGATTCCAAATAGTTTGAGAGATATTAAAATAATTAATATTTTAATGGAGTCCCTAACTCTAAACTTAGGGAAATTAAAATATTAATGTGAATTAATATAAAACTGTGTTAGAATCGTCCAAAAGTCATGGATCTAGCGAGATCTAATTTTAGCCGTCGATTAGGGACTTAATCTCGGTCGTTGATATGTTAACGAGAAAAGTATAAGAGGAGGTTTGAGGGTCACTTAGAGAGCACACTAGATGATCAGTCATTCTATTCTCTAGAGTGGGGTTTGCTAAGCGAGATAGAATCGGTGATCAGAGTTGCAGCTGAGGGTAGTGAGTACAGAGAGACAGAGAGGCAGAGATAGTGCCGGGAGATCAGTGCAGGAGCCAGAAAGAGTGATGCAGTAGAAGCCAAGGCTTATGCAGGTCCACGCAGAGGTAGCCAGGAGTTGCGCAGTGCTTCAGAGAGGCCAGTGATGCTGATGCAGAGGGCCAGAAGATAGACATAGGGCCTCCTGAGGCTGACGTAGACCCATTCAGGGTGACGCAGGGGCAGCGCTGGGCAGAGAGGGTGACGCTGGGGTTTCTGGGGTAGATTGGAGCTGAGTAATTGCCAGAGGGTTTATCCGGGGTTTCATCCGGGACATTTGTCTTAGACTGAGAGGTACTATTGCCAAGGGCATTCTTTGTTGGGTAAGCTAGATTTGGCACCCAGATTGTACTCAGAAATTGCTTAATAAGAAACCCTCAGATAACTACACTGGTTTTCCCGCATTAGGATTTTCCGGGGACATTGGTCCAAAAATAACGGTGTCATTTGTGAGCTTGTTTCTGTTTCCTTCAGTTGATGAACTGTAATATGTTGAGCATGCACTAGTGTTTATTTTCAGTATTTATATTGTAAATAACTTGTTAAGTAATAGAACAATTAGGTAGGAATAAATCAGTAAAGTGCATGGACGGTTTTTAATCGATTGACTTAGGAACTTCAACATTCTGGAGACAGGTATTTTGGCTGATCAGCAATCAGATGATGATTCCCATAGTGAGTTCGATTGTTCTTCAGCTGGATAGCGAAAGCTGCTCCAAGCTTCTCTCTGGAATTGTGACACCCTCCAGGGACTGCATCACCCTCTACAGCTCTGCGTCTACCTCTCAGCTCTCAGTCTGGCCCACGAAAACACCCCAGTGCATCTCTTTCTGCCCAGCATCAGCTCTGCTAGCCTTTGCGTCTGCCTGCATTAGCTTCTCGGCCTCTTGCGTCCTCTGCGCTAGCCCTCCAAGCCTATGCGTTAGCTCTGGTTGTCTCCACGTCAAACCAAGTTGCCTCTATGCTAGCTCTCCAAGCCTTTGCGTCAACTCTGGTTGTCTCCACGTCAGGCCAAGCTGCCTCTACGCTATCTCTCCTACACTATCTTTGCCTCTCTGCTATGTATTCTTGGCCTTCTACCGAATTGCCCCTCGCTGCAACAGATCACTAACTCGATTTCTCAGCAAACCCTGTCCCAGAAGATCGAATTCTTGATCAACTTGGTGTATCTCTAACTGACCCTCAAGCCTCCTCTTATACTTTTCCTATTGATGATTCAACGACCAAGATTAAGTCCCTAATCAACGGCTAAGATTAGATCTGACTTTATCCTCATTATTTAGAACTTTCTCACCCATATTATATTAATACACATTAATATTTTAATTTTCCGAAGTTTGGACTTAGGGTCTCACTAAAAATATTAATTATTTTAATATTTCTCCATCCTGGTGGAATTTCTCCAAATGATTTCTGGGTTTTGGAGATCTCATGTGCCTTAGCCTCTCCACCAATTTTCATGGTTAGAACACATCCGAAGCTACCAAAAATCAACACTCCCTCTTAGCGAGGAATGTGCTCTAGTAATACTTCACCATGGAAACATCACACTGATCCTCCGCATCGGTACTTGTGTTGATGCTTGGCTTGTTACCTCACATCCCTTGCACTGCTGCTTCCTGGACTGCTTCCCATGACACTGCCACTGCCACTGCTACATCTGTACTGCAACTCCCTTTCAACATGCTGCTCATGCTGCCCCTAGCACTGCCACTGCTAACTGCTACACTGCAATTGAGTTACTGAGAAGTAAGTAACTGACTTCCCCCAAACACTGACATCCCAATCAGTCTGCAAGCCTCGTGATGCTGAAGCTGCCTTTGCTGCTAACCTGTGCTCCCTCTACTGCCACTGTGCTGCTGCAAACACCTTTGTGCCTCTCGCACTGCTGCAACCTCTGCTGTGCTACTGCAAACTTCTGCACTCTAGCCTTGCCTTGCTGCTCCACCTAACATCTGTTATCATGCTACTGTCGTTAAGGGCTCCTGTAGCTGGATGTGATCCAAGAGTTTGGGCATCTCAAGGATCTTGCCCCTAGCATGTAGTCCTCCTGACTACAACTCTGTCTCCTCACCTTTTCTCTAGAGGCGCATGAGCACTCATGGCACAATCGTCATCAATCTCGACTTCTTTTTTCGCCTTCGCTGGAGCCGCCTTTGAATCGAAAGCTTCTCCCTTGCCTTTCTTCCTGGGACACTGGGATGCATAATGACCCAGATCCCCACAATTGAAGCATTTGACCTTGGAGATATCCTTCTTCTTCCTCTTCCCTTGTTGTCTTCCAGATGCTAGAGCCGCATCCTCCTCCTCCTCTTTCATGACTCGAACGCCCCTACCACTACTCCCCGCCTTAGTCATCCTCCTGATCTCTTCCTGTCGAAGAACTGCCCACATCTCCTCCCAACCGGGAAGAATAGCTTTGTCCAAAATACTTTGGACAAATGTCTCCCACTCCTCAGAGACTGCATTCAGGGCAGTCTTGACCATAAACTTTGGATCCGGTGTAGACCCCACGGAAGTAAGCTAGTCATGAATCTCCTGCAACCTGAGAAGGAATGGATCTATCTGCTCTCCCTTATGCATTTGATATGACCTCAGCTGATTCTCCAATAGCATCTTCCGCTGCACGGAAGAGCCCTGGTATAAGGTGGTCAGGGTGTCCCACATCTCCTTTGTTGTGTTCTTCTCAGCAATATGTGGTATGACATGATCTTTGACCCCGTCTAGGATCATGCACTTTGCCCTTGCCATTGCCTCCTCATACTTCTCATTCTCAGTTGGGTCAACTGGGATAGCCACTACTTTCAAGGCAAAGTCCTTGATGCGATGTCGATCCAGGACTGCCAGGATCCTGGCCTTCCAGATGACAAAGTTGGAAGCCCTGTCCAACCTGTCCTGATCCCTCAGTCCGTTCACTGCCATTTCAGCTCCTCTTCTAGACTCCCTTTGAGTTTCGACTCCCCCCCTGAAAATCTTCCTCTGAGTCCTGATTTCCCTCCTGGAAATCCTCTGGCCAGCTGTCGAACCGCTCCTCTCCAATCCTCCTTGCAACTGCAACTCGGATCTGGATTCCTTGGCTAGAAATCCGTCGAGGTAGTGATTCCCTCTACCTTGGTTCTGTCTCCTTAGACACTCTTCTGTAACGATAGAAACAACGTCCCACCAACTTCTCAAATTACAATCTACCCACAATTCCCCAAGCCCTGGCAACTGAAGAAACTGAGCCTTTCAAGCTCTGTGCAATCCTGACAAAGGCTGAATCTGCTCCTCCGGCCAACTGTGTCAATCCTACTTGGTTGAGCAGGATGACATGGCTCTTTGTGAGCCTCTTCTGCCTCTCTCTGCCTTTGCGTTGGCCCTTCCCTTGGCTCGAAATGATGACGCAGGCTCTGCGTCACTTCTTCTCTTGCTACTTCTGCTCTGGAACAACGTTGTCTCTCGAGACAACTGCTTCTACTGCAAATTTTCAGATTTTTGCTGGTGTCTTCAGTCCTCCTGTGATCTGCATTGCTCTGATACCATGTGGAAATTTCTAAGTCTGACACATCAGAAATCCCTACTGCATTATCTGGTTTATTATCTCCTACTTGTTCTTTCCATTAACAACTTATTTATTAATATGAATACCGAAATAAACACAAATACAATCTTCACACATATACAGATCAACCCCTGAAATAACTGAGACAACATAAAGGACACAATTATTTTTGGACAATCATCCTCGGAAAAACCCAATGTGGGAAAACTGGTGCAACAGATATGAGGGTTTTATTATTATGCAGTTTTCTGAATACAACTAGGGTGCCAAAAATGGCCCACCCTTCAGAGAAATTCCTTGGCAGAAGTACCTTGCTTCGGATACAGATATTCCAGCTGATCAACATCCGGATGATGACTCCCACACTGACTTCGACCGTTCCTTAGTTGGACAGCGAAAGCTGCTCCAAGCTTCTCTCTGGAACTGCGTCACCCTCCAGGGACTGCGTCACCCTCTACAGCGCTGCGTCTACCTCTCAACTCTTAGTCTGCCCCACGAAAACACCTGAATGCAGCGCTTTTTGCCCAACGTCAGCGCTGCTAGCCTCTGCGTCTGCCTGCATCCTCAACGTTGGCCCTCCAAGCCTCTGCATCAACTCTAGTTGTCTCTGCGTCATCCCAGGTTGCCTCTGCGCTGTCTCTCCAACACTATATTTGCCACCTTGCTATGTATTCTCGGCCTTCTGCCGAACTGCCCCTCACTGCAACAAATCACTAACTCGATTTCTCAACAAACCCTGCCCCAAAAAATCAAATTCTTGATCAACTTGGTGGATCTCCAACTGACCCTGAAGCCTCCTCTTATACTTTTCCTGTTGACGATTCAACGACCGAGATTAAGTCCTTAATCAATGGCTAAGATTAGATCTGGCTTGATCCTCATTATTTAGAACTTTCTCACCCATATTATATTAGTACATATTAATATTTTAATTTTCCTAAGTTTAGACTTAGGGTCTCATTAAAAATATTAATTATTTTAATATCTCTCCCTCCCAGTGGAATTTCTCCAAACGATTTCTGGGTCTTGGAGATCTCATGTGCCTTAGCCTCTCCACCAATTTTCATGGCTAGAGCACATCCGATGCTACCAAAAATAAACAGTAGGTAAAGCAAATCAATTTAGTGCAGTAGGATTTCTGATCTGTTAGATTTAGAAATTTTCACATGGTATCAGAGGGATTGCAGATCAAGGAGGACTGAAGCCATCAACGAAAGGATAGAGGAAAAATTTGTGCATGAAGACAACTGTCCTGAGAGACAACCCAGTTTCAGGCCAAGAGAGCAGGGGGGGGTGACACAGTCACTAAGGGAGGCTCACGCAGAGCCTGCGTCAGCCTGATTGGGTGATGCTGTCGCTGCAGAGGGCATCACAGTGGTTACTAGGCCAGCGCATGGACTGTTGAGTCTTGGTTTTCCAGTGGTTGGAGGTGCAACACAGATTTTATCTGGAGTTGCTGGTGGGGTGCTGATTTTGTTAGTGCAGAACAATACCTATTGGGGCAGAAGCAAAGTAGAGGGAATCAGTTCCTCAAAATATTTCTTGCTAAGAAATCTAGATCCAATGCTGAGCAACAACGAAGAGAGATTAGAAGGGTGGTTCGACAGTGGTTGGCAGAAGGATTTCTATGAAGGAAATCAAAATTCAGAGGGAGCTTGTTCCTTAGAGGATTTCTATCACCAAAGAAATCTAGATTCGAGTTTGTTGGGGCAACAACGAAAGAGGGAGAAGAGAACCAGTTCGACATTCATTTGAGCAGAGATGGTCGTTAACAGACTGAGGGATCAGGACAGGTTGGATGGAGCATCCAACTTCGTCATCTGGAAGGCCAGGATCCTGACAGTTTTGGATAAACATCGCATCAAGGATTATGCCTTGAAGACGGTTGTTGTTCCAGTTGATGCTGATCCTCTCAAAAAGTATGAGGAGGCTCAAGCAAAAGCAAAGTGCATGATCTTGGACGGGGTCAAGGATCATGTGATCCCACATATTGCTAAGAAAGACATAACAAGGGAAATGTGGGAGGCCTTGACCACATTGTACGAGGGAACTTCCGTTCAACGAAAGATGTTGCTTGAGAGTCAGCTGAGACAGTTTTAGATGCAGAAGGGAGAAGAAATCGATCCCTTCCTTCTCAGGTTGCAAAGGATTCGTGACCAACTAGCTTCCATAGGGGCTACACTAGATGCTGAATTTATGGTCAGGACTGCACTAAATACAGTCACTGAAGACTGGGAAACCTTTGTCCAAAGCATCTTGGGCAGGGCTTCTCTTCCCAGTTGGGAGGAGATGTGGGCAGCTCTTCGACAGGAAGAGATCAAATGATGGACCAAGGCGGGAAGAAATAGAAAAGGGGTCAGAATCAAGGAGGAAGAGGAGGATGCAACTCTCGCATCAACGATACAGCAAGGGCAACAAAAACGAAAGGACATATCCAAAGTCAGATGCTTCAGATGTGGAGAAATGGGTCATTTCGCCACGCAGTGCCCTCAGAAGAAGGGCAAAGAAGAGAAGTCTGACTCAAAGGCTGCTCCAACGCAAGCTGACAGAGAGGACGATGATGATTGTGCCATGAGTGCTCATGCACCTCTAGAAAAGAAGTGGGGCGATATAGAACTGTAGTTGGAACTACAATGAAGAGACAAGGCAGGATCCTTGAGGTGCCCAAACTCTTGGATCACATAAGGCTACGGGAGCCCTTAATGACAGTAGCAGAATGACGAGAGTCAATTGGTGCAAGGGATGACAGAGAAACAGTGGCAGAGCTAGAGCACCAAAGTCTGAAGCAATGCAGTGGAGTGTTGCAGCAGTGCAGAAGGCACAAAGCAGATACAACAACAACGCAGTAGCATCAAAGGGTTAGCATAGGTTAGCAACAGAGGTAGCTTCAGCGTCAAGGGGCATCCAATCTGACCAACATGTCAACTTTTGGGTGGCTTTTCAGTTTTTTAGTTCTCAACAACTGAGTTGCAATGCAGCAGTTAGCAGTGGCAGTGCTATGGGCAGCATGATGCAACATATTGAGAGGGAGTTGCAGTACAGATGCAACAGTGACAGTGGCAGTGTCATGGGTAGCAGTACAGATTGCAACAACACAGTGGATGAAGGGCAACAGGCTGAGCATCAGCAATGCAGAGGACCGATGCCGTGGATCAGTGTGATACTTCTGTTGGGAAGTATTGCTAGAGCACATTCCTCGTTAAGAGGGTGTGTTGATATTTGGATAGCATCGGATGTGCTCTAGCTCCAAAATATTGTGGAGGTGCTAGAACACATGAGATCTCCAAGACCCAGAAATTGTTTGGAGAAATTCCATCCAGAGCGCATGCTATTCAAATAATTATTTTTAATGTTGCCTAAGTTAAAAGTTAGGAAATTAAAATAATTAAAGTGAATTAATGTAAATATGCGTGAGAAGTTTCTAAGTGACGAGGATCAAGTCTAATTTAATCTCGGCCATTGATTAGAGATTAGATCACAACTGTTGATTTCTCAACAAGAAAAGTATAAAGGAAGGCTTGGGGTTAGTTGGAGAACACACACAGGCAGAGCAGCACTTGAGCTAGATCGAAATTCTGGGGCGTGGTTTGCTAAGAATTTCAGAGTAAGCTTTTAGTGCAGAGAGGGGCAGTTCGGTAGAGGGACTTCCGTCCATGGCCCAGAATACTTAACAAAGAGGCAGCGCAACACCAGGGAGAGACAGCGTAGTTCCAGGAGGGAGACGCAGAGGCTGGAGGGACGACGCAATCACGTGGAGGCAGCGCTGGGGTTTTTGTGAGGTAGATTGAGCATCAATTTAGCAGATCGATTTCTGAGCCGGGAAGGCTCACCGGGAGCAGCCATCGCTGCACAACGCTGGGGACAACGTAGTCACCTGTGGTGTTTGTTCATCCAGTTGCTGGATCCGCCAAAATATTTGTCTCCGGATAGAGGTACTTTTGCCGAGTTTATTCTCTGTTGGGTGAGTCGGATTTGACACCCTAGTTGTATTTAGAAATCTGCATAATAATAAAACCCTCATATCTATTGTATTGGTTTTCCCAAACTGGGTTTTTCCCGGGACGTTTAGTCTAAAAATAAGTGTGTCCTTTGTGTGGTCGTCTCATTTTTTTCAGTACTTAATTTCTATATTGGTGTAGGCTGCAGTGTATTTGCATTGATATTTGCTGAATAATTCTGAAAATAACTTGTTAAAATGAAGAACGCAAGTAGGTAATGCAAATCCGTTTACTACAATAGGATTTCTAATCTGTTAGATTCAGAAATTTTCACAATTACAACACCAATACATTGGACATGACATCAATATAAGTTCTTTGCAGCATTCAAGCTCTAGAAGCACTGACACCTTAGATCTCATATGAGCAACTAGTAGTAGTACAAGCTATTCTTCAACCATCAATACACAGGTTTGTCCATACAACAAGAAACTTTGTTCTAAGTACCACCAACACTAACTCAATGTCCTCTCACTCTGTGATCCTCTGAATACGACTGTTAACATTTCTTTTGCAACATATATCCCCTGACAAGACACAAGTCACTCTGTCATAGAATCTGTGCCCAAGGCACAATCTGAAAAAAAGCAAGAAGGTTTATATGGCATCCAGTGACACTTGGTGAAGCATATACATCATAGAAATCACAATAGAACCTCATGCATTTCCAATTCTCATCAAGAACTTTTTAACAGTTGTTTCTTTCATTACCATGTCTAGGACAATATTTAGATTAAAAACTTGGGTAATTTGTGACAACTAAAAGGGTTGTGTTTGTATTATCTCCAACTTTTCAACTAATGTTCTTTCTGGCTCTAGATATATATTGTTGGATTTTGCGAGAAGACTTTGTCCAATCAATTCTCATCCAAGCAAAGAACTAATAGGCCAACTAGGTTGAAACGTCTATATGTTACTATTACTTGTGGTCTGCACATTTGAAGGTTGCAGAACAAGAGTTAATGTCTGTTCCAACATAGTGCCCTCGTGCTGCTTGTTTGTTTTCGCATAATCAAACTCACTAGACAAAACATACAACCACTGTGAGTGATAAAAGTCTCTATAAATTATAAATTGAAGGTCGATCCATTAGTGTAGCAAGACAAACTTTATCTCAACAGGGGAGCAACTTAAGCCAGGGAGTAAGATATTGCTTCTCGTGGCAACGTATCATATCTTAACATGCTGGATGGTACTTTTGTCTTCTCGTAAGTGATCATGTATCTTATAGTCATCATTAACCAAATTGAGATGAAAATTCCAATACAGAGAAGTGTAAGCTGTCACTGACTCATTTTTTTTTATGGAAGCACAAAACAGGCCGAAAAGGGCATGCGTGATATTCTGCCATGTCTCATTAATTTGATCTATGGGAACATCAAGTAGGGCCCACAGTTCAACACCAAGAGGTTTGGCATTGACATTGGATAGAGGACCAAATCCTCTCCATCGTTCATAATCCCACCTTTCTCGAGTGAAAGATAACTCCATCTCTCTAATTCTAAATTTTTGAACCAGTTGGTAAATGGCTTTGAAAAAAAGGTGTTGGCGGCCATGGATCACTCATGGGAGGTAAGTTGTTAGTGAAGTGGAAGTGGCCAAAAGTTTGTGGTCTAGCAGGGGTTTCAACAACAATTCCTCAGTCCTCCCCTGTGTGAATGTCATCCTTTCAATTAGACGTATGAAACCTTGCTCGGCTTGCGGCCACCTGTGGCCTAACTCAATCCTCTTCCAGGCAGCCTCGGCCTGTTAAAAATGACATCGGTTTACTCAAAAATAGCCTCAGTTGCCTCTGTTTAGCCTCAAAGCAGGCCTCTTCTGGCCTAATGTTGTTACTTTTCTTGCTGTAGCTTGGGCTAGGGTACAAACCAACCTTAGGCAAACTTCTTCTGGTTTTGATACCATGTTGATTTTTCTACAATAAACACAAAAGAAACCATTTTTTTGATGATAATTACTTCTAATGATCTTCAATTAATTCTTCTTATGCCACTGATATCATTGAGCAGTTATACACAAAAAACATCAACAGTAATGCAACAAAAACAATAGAAATAAATAAGATCATAAAGAGATGACCATGCACAATAGAGACAACAAATTTTCCTTGAGAAACCCAAACTTGGGAGAAAACCCAACAACTCTTCTTCTAGGAGAAATTGTTCTTCAACAAGGTTTACAATAAAATGTCTAGAAATTTGTGTCAAAAAACAAGTCCAAATTTTAACTATTTCATACCTTTTTTGCTCCCACGGGTGTCTTCTATATAAGAGAAATGATGAGTGAGTGAGACAAATGAAGTGTCACATAATGTGTATATATACAAGTCGAATGCATGCATTTACTCCAAGGGATATACCCTTGCATGGTGGGGCTGGGTTGTCCCTTTTGAGCCTACATGTAACTCAAAATTAAAATTTATTTTATTTTATGTTAGCCTCTCTCATAAAACAATAATAAATCCAAAAATAAATTAATTAATTAAATATTCCAAGTTAGGAAGTTGTGCCTAACTCTTGGGTTGTTCCACTAAGATAGGAGTTAGTTTAGGTAACTCCTATATTGGTGTGTGTCTGGTGAGAAATTATCTCAACCAAAGGAGAAATTATCTCAACCAAAAGTGTCTAAGATAGCACGCACTATCTTGAGAACACTGTGTCTCATCTATTTATTTGTAACACTATTTTCAATTATTTGAATAATGGAAAATGTGAGAGAGAATACATGAAGCTTCAACCTCTTTCCGCCATATTTTGTGTCTGGTTTTTATATGTGTTTTTCTGTAATCTCTTTGAGTTAATTTCTTTTTCAATATGTGGTATCGGAGCCAGTCTTGAGAATACTTCAGTTCTGCAACATTAATGGCTTCTTGGGAGTGTTTGAATATCAATGTCACTGTGCCAAGCACTGCCGATCTGCATCTAATCTCGGGAATGGTGGAGTAGTTTGACTGTCTTGTGCGTTGAGCCACAGAACTGTGGATTCCCAGGCAGGCAACTTTTCATCTCCACATCGTCGGTGGATGTCTAAGTTGCTGCTTTCTGAACGGATGAAGTGGATCCTTGGATACTGAATGGAGCAATTGTGGCCTCGTCTTTTTTCGAAAGCGGATTTCCTTGAATGTGGTAAATTTTGTTTGATATAGTCGTCGTGGGAATATTCAAAAACTGCGCAGAAATTTCTTGGGATCTTGCAGAGAAATTTTCTTATTGTGTTCTCTGGATGGAGATGCAACCGTGTTTATCACTGTGCGGGTCGCAGCTTTCATGCATTAGCCATTTACGGAACTATCCTTGGTGAAGATGGAAACGAAGCGGTCCCCAACCGTCCTTTAACGAATATATATATGTCTAACGATTATTAATGCTTCTGGTCGTTGTGACTATTGGTCTCCTTCCTTCGGCCGCCGGGCATCTTCAAATAATCAGTTTTTCTACATCATTTGTTTGAGAAAAGAAATTTGAAAAAGTCTTCATACTGTGTGATTTTTTTTTTTTTTGGGATCAGAACAGAAGTTAAAGTGCAGCAAGAAATCAACATTGTTGCGAGAACATCACAGTTTCTTGTTTCATGTTTAACGCTTTTATATTGTCTTTGACCAGTGGCCGAATTAATTGCGTCTAAGATCATTTAACTGGATCCAATCGACTGCGTGTAAAGATCATAGTTTGGAGTTTGCTTTGCTTTTCATATGATCACATATCACGGGTTCAAGTCTCTCTGTTTTACTCAACCAACAACTACTGGTTGTCTCGATCAAAGGCAATAAAGTCTTTTTGGCGTCTGGCAAGTTGGGTCTATTAAAGGAATTGTAGCGGAAAGGCAAACTTCAATAAGTGGTTTGGCAAGCATAATGAGATGCGCGCACTCTAAGGATGGTGAAAACCGTATCGAAGGGGACTTAAACGCACCGCTATCTCAAGACTTCTCAATGCGAATACACCATCCAGCTGAAAGGGGACAATTATCACGTAGTTGCGTTAACATCTCTGGGTCTTTTTTTTTATCGTTGCAAGTTATGGGTGTTGTTCAAAGTATAAGGTGAAAAGTTTTTGAAATGACACATATTGTATGGTACGTCTATTTTTATATTCATAAAGGAATGGTGCATATACCTTTACATACATAAGCTAAAAAGTTTAAAAGGAAACGTGAATTCAAGTGAAATCATAAAGTTCTAATAATTATTTTAATGGGAAGTATGTAAAGGCACTTTTTAAAGAGTGATCATAAAGTATTTTAATGGAGGGATAAGGTATGCTTGTTAAATTGTAAATTTTTTTTTTTTTTTTTGGGAGTAATAAGGTGTTTGGAGTGAGAAGTAAGAAGTGATTTTGTATTTGGAGTGATAAGTGGATTTCTTTGAGAGAAATTTTTTTTGTAATCCAAAGTAATATTTTACTTTGAGAGAGATTTTGAGAGTGATTGAGTGAGTGTAGGTATTTTTTTGAAGACATTTTTCTTTCAAAAAGTTCTAGAACTTTGATTTCATGAAGATGTTGTGAAGCTGAGCAATTATGTACTCCAAAGTTTAATAAAGATATAACTTTTTGTGGTGATTGTGTCCTAGATCCGCCCGAAATTGAATAAGGGGATCTTAGGTACACAAAGAGTGTGTTGATGATGGTGCATGCTTCATGTTGTTTCTTATGATTTGTGTCTAGTTTTGACACATAAATGATCTCATTTAACACACATAAAGTTCAATGCAAGCAAGCACAACACTTGTAACAAAATAGCTGCAAGGAAGGATAATTAAGCTCAACACATGCATTTGCGTCACTACAACAAATAATCAAAGTTTTCAACATCGGCATTCTACCTCAACAAACAACTTCACTCGATACAATCAAGTTCATGAATCTGCAAACTCCAGTATTTCAAAGCAAAGTCTACATCACTACATTCAAGTTAATGAATCTGTAAACTTCAACGTTTCAGAGCACAATCTACATCAACATTATTGAACTTGTAATCAAACTCAAATTACATTGAATTGTAAGGGTGAATTCTCGGTTGAAACCGACACCCAAGTCTTGAATTGAGTCAAATTGAATTCATTGTAGTGAGTCATTAAATCATTAAGCATTTTTTGGGTGCATTTTCGACAGTGTTCGACACCCTTCCTTTAAGCAGAATCAAGTGAATGCACGATTTTTAACTCTAAAGCAAACAAGCAACAAGTTCACATCTCCTGCAAGCGAGCGTGAGTATTCATTCAAGCAATTTGCGTCAAAACAGTACAAAGTTCAAACTTTCAAGCGAGCCAGAGTGAAGTTCATTGTAGCAACCATCAAAACAACCAAACAAG
The DNA here is from genome assembly GCA_031772625.1 of Pinus tabuliformis. Taxonomy (NCBI): domain Eukaryota; kingdom Viridiplantae; phylum Streptophyta; class Pinopsida; order Pinales; family Pinaceae; genus Pinus; species Pinus tabuliformis. Next base: position 1,082,721,147 of record CM062820.1, on the reverse strand, counting down.
TTCAACTCTAACACCAATCAAGCAAGTTGAGATCGACATCAAGTGAGCGTGGCTATTCATTCAAGTGAGCGTGAAGTCATCAAGTAAGGCAAGTGAGCGTTCAAGCGAGCGTGAATTCCAGAGTCTAAGTAAGAAAGTTCGACAACTCTAGCAAGTTTTCCCAGCAAGTGCAATAAGCAACAAATCAAGCGAGCGTGCCATTCAAGTCCCATAGCAAGCGAGCCTATCATTCAAGTAACAAAATCAAGTGGAACAGTTCAAAGTACGACATCTACGACAAGAGAGCCTGATTTCAAGTGAGCAAGTTCAGATGGTGCAACATATTCAGTTGTTACACATTCTTCACAGTTTGATCAAATCCAATGATGAAGACATGGTGCACATCAGCAAAGAAACTCTTGCTGATCTTTCACGGCATCTACAACAAACACATGAAACCATTGAGTTTCTTCAACTAGAGTCGCAACTACAAAGAAATGAGCTACAACAAAAGAGTGCTTCTTCCAAGTCATTCAACCATACAGATGAAGATAAAGATGTTGATTCCAAATCACTCATCCAAACAACTTCAAGTGTCGAAGTTGTTCATGATCAAATTCAAATTTCTTCCAAACCCATCATCAAGCCCTAGGAAGAAATTCAAAATAACAATAATCGACGAGGCTTAGGATATGTCACTGATGACACCAACTTACATATCCCAGATTATTCCAAGCCAATTAAGTTCATCAGTGCAGGATTTCTTGCACAACACACCTCAGAAGGTTCTGAGAAAATTGCAGACAAACAAAATTGCATGCAACCTGAAGTTAATGTCCAACCGAAATGTTCTCATTGTCAAAGAACCGGTCATATGGAAGATCAGTGTTTTGATCTCCATCCTTGTTGCCATTGTGGCAAGCCCAATCATTCCTCAGAAAAATGTAGCAACCAACAAAAATCAGCGAGATTAAAGATACATTATGAATGGATTGATCCTTGGGAATGGTCATCCACAGTCAAACGGTTATCTCAGTTCTACAACCGACTACAATCACACATAGTGCAGCCAACAGTGAACCGATGATGGTACTCTCATGCAGTTGAACGAGGGAGTACAACAGTGAAACTCTCCTACACTTGAAGGGGGGGAGATCAAATATATTTTGGAGAAGATTCTCTCCTTTCAACTGACAAAGGGGGGAAAATGTCAATGAAATTGACAAGTGGTTGTCAGACTGAAAGTCTCGACAACATCAGCGAAGCAGCCAGTGGGCATCTTCATCAGCCAGTGGGCATTTGTCATCAGCAGTGAGCATCAACAAATTCACCAGTGGGCGATCGACAGCCAAAGTAGCAGTGAGCAGCTTTCATCATAGCAAAAGCAACATTGAGTTGTTTTTCGACATCTTCAGCCAGTGGGCGTTCATCAAATTGTGTTAGTGGACACCGGATGCTGTTTTCAAGCAAAGGATAGTTGGATCCTTTTGCGGCTTGGCACATGATGGAGTTGTCAAGCGTCCTTCCGAGATGAATCAGTCATGCAGCTGACTCAGTCTCTTCATATTGCAGTTTCTTCAGCATCCAGATTTGGCGGTTTTTTCAGGCAATGTTTTTGAGGATCAACACGAGAACTTGGAAGATGGTTCCTTGTTCTTATTTTGGATTTATCATTGAAGGGGGGAATGTTAGCCTCTCTCATAAAACAATAATAAATCCAAAAATAAATAAATTAATTAAATATTCCAAGTTAGGAATTTGTGCCTAACTCTTGGGTTGTTCCTCTAAGATAGGAGTTAGTTTAGGTAACTCCTATATTGGTGTGTGTCTGGTGAGAAATTATCTCAACCAAAGGAGAAATTATCTCAACCAAAAGTGTCTAAGATAGCACGCACTATCTTGAGAACAGTGTGTCTCATCTATTTATTTGTAACACTATTTTCAATTATTTGAATAATGGAAAATGTGAGAGAGAATACATGAGGCTTCAGCCTTTTTCCGCCATATTTTGTGTCTGGTTTTTATATGTGTTTTTCTGTAATCTCTTTGAGTTAATTTCTTTTTCAATATTTTAACTTCCATAAATTTCTAGTTCGACTTAGGAGGCCCCTTGGCATGTGGTAATACCTCCCGATGCTACGCAAAAATCAATAGGAGACGTGGTGAACCAATTGGTTGAGCAATGGACCACGAGTAAAGAGAATTTTGAGCTAAATTGTGGAAATTTGTAAAAGTCAACTCCCTAGTGGGTTAATTAAAAATTATATGATAATATTTTATGATTTAATTCATTGAGCCTCCAACATGTGGATGATTAGTGAATATTTTATTAAGAGTCAAACTACCCATTAACTAGTCGTTATAATTTTTATATAAAAGGGTAGCCTCTTCTCATTTATAAATTGTTGTTGTTCACTTGAGATAGGTGCTATCTAATAAAAAAAACTCATCTACTTTGCAAACTCTTGTACACTTTGTATAATTGTGGAGTAGTTTTTGGTATTTTTTTCTTGCTATTGCTATTGGGCATTATTTTTGATCTAATTCCATCTTGCGAAGAATTAGATTTATTCTAAGACTAATAATTTTTTACCATTGAGGAGCTAATAAATTGTGGAAGTAAGTAACTAGGGCTCCCCACTTGTTTGTTTTGGTTTTCCAAGTAAATCAGTTCGAGAGTTTTAAACCACTTCGAAAGGGGGCTTTACTATCTCAAGGACTTCGTATTTTGCCACTCATAGAGAACAAAAGTTGGAGATGTGACAAAAAGAGGGCCGTTCCTAAGGAAGATTGAAAGTTGCAGCGTGAATTAAGCTAAAGTGGGGCCGATTTCTGGAAGGACTGAGCCCATTCCTTAGACAAGTACCAGGCATTGTGACTTAGAAGGGAATCTACTTCACACTCCAATAATAGGCAAGACTTAAAAGCACAAGTACAATTTCAACAACCAAAACTCCAAAAATTCTTAAAATCTCTTTTCTATTTTCTGCAGTTGGGGTAGGATTTACTAGCTAGTTTTTTCTTACATATTAATATTCAGCAAGTTATAAATTGTTAGATATAAAGCCCATTTTAATACAAGTTCCCATTTTTTCCATTTTACACTTGCATCTAGCCTTTTGGTTGCAAATTTGCAAGTTAAGAGGGTTTTTTCCTTGCTAGACTTGTGCTTTTAGCCATTAGAAACAAGTTCTACAATCCTATAGGTGAGTACCATACACTAGAACTTGATATCCACAACTCTATATTGATCTGTAGTCATCTTTCTTATATTAGAGTAGATTCTCTTTCATTTTCCAGTTGTTAAAATCATTAAATAAATTTTTGGAAAACTTTTGCATAAATAAACATAACCCAGAAATCTGAAAATAATTTCCAATTCACCGGAAATTGCGTTTTCAGGGAAAATCTAGTAGAGGGGAGGCCCCAAAGCCTCTATTTTTGAATTTTTGTAGCTTTGGCCAGTCTTCATAATTGGGCTTTATCCCTCTAAATGATAAATATATATGCGAATTCCTAGTCAACTTCAAAGAAGGGAAATGTGATTTTTTAAATTCAAATTTTATGTCTCCACAATGTCAAGTTGGCCTTCCAAGAAGATTAACACGGCCAACCTACTTGACCCGCCCATTTAGACCCATTAGTCCACTAAAATAAGGCAGATTGATCTCCTCTAAGGCACCAATTCGGATATCATCAAAACAAGATATCTTCTGCCATTTGTGTGAAGGATAGAGGAAAACAAGTTTGAAGTTAACCAGATGAGTCCACCATTGACCGAATCTCTTCTGAGCATTTTCGCTGGAAGAAGGCCGAATTTCCGTGGGCAGCCTAGATGACTAAAGAAGACCAAATTCTCCTGAGCAACAATTTGACTTAGGTGTGGACATTTTGACCTGGGTTATTGTTGCCAACCATTTTGTGGGTAATATCCCTAGGAGATAATTTTTCTCCAAGATGGTCCTCAGCGCGCAGCGAACCACTCCTTGCAGCGATCAGCTAGCTCATTGTGCCATTTCTCCACCACCTGAGCCAGCAATGTGGTCTCTCGTCCATCTGCCATGATCGTATGTTTGAAGGTGGGCCTCCCGAATCTAAAGGTATGCCTTGTCATTTTGAAATTGAGTATTATAGTTTTCTTATCATGGACACTTCTGGGAATGGATTAATGGGGGGGATTCAACAGAAAGGATGGGCTAGGTCTATGCTTTTGTCCCTTAGACCCCTTTTAGGAATTAACCTTGGATTCTAGTCCCATGGGATCTTTTCTTACTGAACATTTGGTTGAAGGGATGGTATTTCATAGGAAACCTCAATTCTGGTTGTGTGGTTCCGCTCCCTTATTCACTTATATTTACCTCTTTCCATTCATTATTACCCCATCCATCATTTTCCCACTTGGGTCCACATTCCTCCATTGGGTCCACATAGGGTTAGCTTGCCCCTTCCCCTTCCCCTTGCCCCCGCCTTCAGTCATAGACTGGAATGAAGCCCGAAGTTTGATGAAGTTGAAAAAAAGGTAAAAGCATACATGGCCACATTCAACAGGAAAAGTACCAAAAAATGCAAAAGATGGCTAGGAGAAAAACATTTTAGCACGTGGGCAAAAGCCAATACATAATCTCTACCCCATTATCATGGCCATCACTCTGGTTCCTAAAGGTTCTATGAGCCTTCTTCATCATATAGGAACCCATGATTGTCCCAACCTCTGGTGGGCGATGAACCACCCCACCTTGAAAGGAGGATTCCACTGCTATATCGTACACATCATGCTCTGACCCCTTGAGCCCCAAGCAATTAATAAAAAAAAATCATAAAAGGCAAAAGGCATATAAAGAAGGGTGGAAAAACCAAGGCTAGGGCACCTCATGTACCACAATTTCTCCCTCCTACACATTATAAACCCAAAGTGTGGGCTTCCCTCTTATTAGCTACCTTTGTAACCCAACATGTGACCCAGGGCTGCGACTTCTCATCCCCTACTCCATTCAGCAATCTGTCACATGCCACCACTTTTTGACGGATGTACCTTGACTATATTGTCCCCTTTAGAGGTAGAAACCACCTAATAGGGTGCTTGGTTAACCCATTTGGAGTTTAGGAGACATTGGCACATATCGAAGCCCATTATGGAAGGGCAGGCCATTAGGAAGTACCCACCTGTGGTCCGTGACTAGGTAAACTCATTTACTCGATTTCTCTAATGACTTCATGTACTGGAAGGCTAGGGGATGCATTGGATCTTGTGCATGATTGCAGTTGGTTTCCATTTGGGGTTTGGTCTCCCTATATGGGGTCGTAATCCTCCAAAGGGATACATTGGCACATGTAGGGTGAGCGTTGAGAGCCGTGGGCCTCAACAACAGTAGATTGCACTCCATGGATCCCCACAGCCATTCAAAGATTGCTCGTGGTTCACTTATTGGGCAAGTAGGATGCACTTGATCCATCATGCCCAGTCGACCCCAGATCCACACCATACACTTGGCAGATGATCCAGGACTTCCATTGTGAGGTGACATCACCCACACAATCATCCTAGCTCTTGAGGACAACCTACAAGCATCTTTGGTTTGTTTGGAGACCCATGAGGACACTTATGTGCCCCCATATGTCACTTGGAGCACCACAGGTTATTACAAGGGGCCACCCCCTTGCCCACTGCTTTTGAGGGTCCTTCTCTTCATTATGGCACCCATGGACCTCATTAGACCTCTTAGAGGGCCCTATGACATGCATAGTTTATTATTTGACCTCTTGGGAGGCTTACTTTTTCATTTATGAGATAGTTCGCTAGCCTTGTCACCAAAAGTTGTATTATTGGCACATTATTTTATTTTTGAGGCTTATGTAGGCCAAGGAGGCTAATTCAAACTCCTAAGATGTGTATAAATATAAGTGAGGTGAGATCATTTCTCATCGTCGCTTTGGATTGGATCTCTCTCTTCTTTAGAGAATTTCACACTTTTTCTTAGAGGATAAATTGGAGCATTTATGGATGAATTTTGATGTATGGTTATTGGTCTATCTTTTCTTGGAGCTTCTCTATTGTTATTTGTGAATGGTTGGATATACTCTACTGCATGTAATTACGGAATTTTGATGTTATTCTTGTTCCCTTTTTCATATATGATGGATTGGGATTTTCGTTGTTTTAGGGTTAATTGTTGCATGCAAATTATTGCTTAATATTGTGGGATTGTCTCTATTATAACATTTCTCTCCAAGTATGGGCCATGTAGTATGATCGAAATTTCCTAGGGGTAAAACTGACCTTGATAAGCCATCCCTCTAATGCATTTGAAGTATAAAAGCTGCAAGATTGCTTTCACATGACCTAGAAGGTTTTGTGAAGTAATTTTGAAGGCTCCTTGACTTGGGAACCAAGAAATCTTACACATAATCAACATAGACTCCATTCTCCCAACAATTAAGGCACTAATCTATCAAGGGTGGTCACCAAAACACTTATTCTTTCACCTTCTCTCAAGTCTAGCCACATTGGGGTGCCTAGGGCATCGATTTCCCGACAAGTTAACCGCTGAAAAAGTTTGATCTCTTAGGGTCTCCTACGCTGGCCTTTCCTTTATCCCTCCAAATTTGAAGACATTTCAACGGTGGAGTTGGGAGAAAAGCCAAGCCCTAGCTCTGGGACCAAAACTTGCTTGACCATACCCAAGGCTGGCATTTCCTAGGGTCGAAGCAACATTATTGAGTGAAATACTTTCTTTGATCCTTCCCACTTTGTCTAGGGTAAGAATATCATTGATTTTTTCATACCTTCTCCATACCCTAGACCGGGTCCACTTGGCCCCATTTAGTCCCGCTCCTTAAAAGGACCATTCCTCAAGAACCATCTGGGATACCAATTCTAACAAGGACTTAGGGTGTGGGGAGCTCTTTTCAAAGCCTATTCTCGTACACCTAACCGCCAAAATCCTCCTCTTTTCCCTAGAAGTGCATAGTACCTTGCTTACAAAGCAAGCAACCTTTATCCTTCAAATTTTGTGAAAGGGTTATTTGGGTCGCTCATATCCATTGACTTATTCTTCATTAATAACTCTGCACATACCGGGTCTCCTCCCATTGGTGAAGGTCCGTAAATAGAAGGGAACCTTAGCAGAGGTGACAGTGGGCTAAGACTCCATTTGTTGCCCTTGGCATAACATTTTCCCTTTGTGCATTCCCTTTAGGTCCCCTGCTAGTTTGAGTGGTAACATTTTGGCGTCGTTGCCTGGGACACGAAACATGTGTTTTGTTCCCCATACGACATATTGACCTATCATTTTTGGCGACTCCATGGGAAGAACAAAGCCCTAGTTCTTCATTGAAATTCAAAGTCAATGCTTGTAGGGTGAAGCAAGCATTTGTTAAGGCAATTTCATTTACCTTGGCGACTCCCATGTCATTAAGGAGCCAACAACATGTTGACCACATATTTTTCGCCATAGGTATGACAGGGACCCCAAGATGTCCTTCATCGAAATCCATGAAGAATATGCAAATGTTCCATGGGGATCCACATTTCATAGGCAACCGCTTGGTAAGGTTCATAAGGTACCTTTCAAAGCAAAATATAACTCAACCTTGTGACCAAATGGAATTGTTTGTCATATCCATTGACCCAAGTACTGATTGGCTTGAATCATGTAAACCTAAAAGCATTCCTTTTCTTTTGATGTTGATTACGCAGTTCTTGTTGCATGAAGGGCTGAGTTTCCAATGAGGACAATGAGGAAGATTTTAACCTCGAGAGCCCCTAGATATTGCAAGAATGGATTATGGAATGTGAAAAATCTTGTAAGAAACTGATGGCCACATATGACTCTTGAGATTTTCTCCCACTATTGTGAGCAATCAAAAAGGATCCGTAACACGAAAAGTATATATAAAGAGAGTCCTACTGATGACCTTTTTCTTGAGGCATTTATTCGAAATCATGCAGTAAATATCTTGGAGATTGTTGTTCGAGAACGAATGAAGGAGGAAAAATCCTCCCTATCCAAAGATGGTAAGGAATGACATAGTGAAGAATTTGAGGATTCTGAGGAAGATCATGATAGTCAAATAAATGGAGAATCTATGAGTGACTTTAGGGCTGTTGATTGGGAATTAGGTATGATTATAGAAATGAAGACCCCATGGTTCCTCAAGTCGATAAGAATGTGCTCAAGGAAGAAGAAAACGCTCTGCCCCTTCCGAATAACAATGTTGGTCCTTCTGAAGCCCTTCTTGGTGATTGGAAAGGTATTTTCTTTATGTTCCAAGATGATTCAATAAAATAAGAGCCTTCCAAGATTGTGGGAAATTATGATGATTCTAATATAGAAGAAATTGAGGAAGATGCTTCCCTAGGCCATGGTACCGATAAAGAGTTTTTATCTATGTTTGAGTGTTCTTGCCCTACCCTTGAGATAGATGTTTGTGATGATGTTCATCCCCTTAGTTTTGATGAAGAGCTGATTTCTCCTATAAAGAACCAGGAATCATGGGTTTTCCCCAAATACTATGATGAGCCCACTTCTTGTTTTCCCAATGACCAAAATAGTATCATCCTAAATATGTCTGAGTCTTTCACCCCTTCTTACCCTAAGGATGATAACCCTGAGATAGTTCTCCATCAAAGATTCATACACTGGGTTACTGACATTTCCATCTCTTGGTTGAAGGGTCAAACCCAATCCTCTTAACTGGTGTCTTTTCCTTCTTCCAGGATCCCTTTCTATGACATATGGGTGTCTTGTGTTACCACCTCCCTCCCTCACAACCCCTCATATAATTATTTCCATGGTCGAGTCCATTGCAAAAATAATCATGGAAACATGCATTCTTGTATTGATTGATTGACATGTTGGTTGCATTGGGTCTATGATTATACCTAGCACTTGACATTGTATCATATGCATGGTAGAGTAGGATGCATTGCATGCTGATTTTTGCATTAGAAATAACATCATATGATATTCCTCATGATAGATAGATGCATATTTTATTTTCTGTTGATTTTATGGCCTAACATATTAGCATGTGCGATCATGAGACGCTGCAAAAGCATGCTGCGCCGTGTTTTTCCATCCAATATATCTATAGGTGATAGGTCTATGGTAACCAAGAGATTGTTGGAGTTCTCGTGACCTCCTGTTCGAGGAGCTTCGCCCACTTGTCCAAGAGATCACGTCCTAGTTAGAGCTAGATGTTGCCCACCATTTTGTGGGTAATATCCCTAGGAGAAAATTTTTCTCCAGGATGGTCCTTAGCTGACAGCGAGCAACACCTTGGAGCCATCAGCTAGGCCATTGTTCCATTTCTCCACCACCTAAGCCGGCCATGTGGTCCCTTGCCCATCTGCCATGATCGTATGTTTGAAGGTGGGCCTCCCGAATCTAAAGGTGTGCCTTGTCATTTTCAAATTGAGTATTGTAGTTTGCTTATCATGGACACTTCTGGGCATGGATTAATGGAGGGATTCAACGAAAAGGATGGGCTAGGTCTATGCTTTTGTCCCCTATAACCCTTTTGGGAATTAACCTTGGATTTTAGTCTTGTGGGATTGTTTTTACTCACCATTTAGTTTCAGGGATGGTATTTCACGGGAAACCCCGATTTTGGTTGCGTGGTCTCGCTCCCTTATTTGCTTATATTACCCTCTTTCCATTCATTATTACCCCATCCATCATTTTTCCCACCTGGGTCCACATTCCTCCATTGGGTCCACATAGGGTTAGCTTGCCCCTTCCCCTTGCCCCCACCTTGGGTCATGGTCTGGAATGAAGCTTGGAGGTTGATGCAGTTGAAAAGAAAGTTAAAAGCATATATGGCCACATTCAACAGGAAAAGTACCACAAAATGCAAAAGATGGCCGGGACAAAAACATTTTAGCACGTGGGCAAAAGCCAATACATGAGCTCTACCCCATTATCATGGCCATCACCCTGGTTCCTACAGGTTCTATGAGCCTTCTTCATCATATAGGAACCCATGATTGTCCTAACCCCTGGTGGGCGATTGTTAAATTTAGGTATGTCCTATGCTTAGAGCAATTTATTTCAATTTTCACAGTTAGCTCAATATCTTTTCCAGATTAACAATCACATCAGCTTTAAAGTAAATTGCAAATAGAACATAAACATAGATCATGCTAGGGCTCCTTCCCTATTGCGTCTAGGACTTCTAGAGATCAGGGCATCGAGTAGCCCTCCTTCTTGACTGCATCTAGGGCTCATACTAGGGCTCCTTACCTTCTGCGTTTAGGGCTTCCTCTCTTAGATTTCTCTTCCACTAAAACCCAGAACAAGTGGAGAGAAATCAAGGGGGTTTATTTGGTTGCTCGCCAACCTTGACGAATTGTCTTTTAACACAAATAAATTCATCACTCCATGAATACTTATCGGAATCGGATGATCTTTAGATCAATCCTACACCTCTCGATGAGAGGGATCCAAGAAAAATATCAGCTGCCATAAATAAGATGACCCACATGGAGTTTGGCCCTAGTTGCCAATTTTAACACTCCCTCTCAACTAGGGAGAACTCCATCCATTGATCCATCTGCCAGACTGTACTATCTCTACCATCAGTGCCCTGCACTGCACTGCTCTGCTGAACCATGAAGAAGAAGAATTGATCGAGAATGTCTCATACCATTCTCTACTGACCCGAAGTCAGTTCCATATGAAGAGAGTGTGTCATACCCAATGTTTTAAAACTCCGACTCCGACTCCGACTCGGTATCAACTCGGCCGGCTCGATTTCAATGACTCGGTCATTGTAAAAAATACATTAAATATTTATTTTTTATAAAAACACATAATTTTAAAGATTTTCATTCATGTTTCCAAACACACAGCATTAGAATACAGATAGAAGACAACATATGATCAAAGTAGGCTCATGAATATATCCATTATATCAAAATGGAACCCAATGCATTGTCCAATACATACACGATGATGATATAGAGATCAAAACAGAAACACATAACCAAGGAGGCTATAAATGGCCTCTACAACAAAAGTTTGTGACCAGTACTACTGGCTACTGCTAGAGTTGCCAACATCATCTGGCTCAGTGTTACTTGGAAGTTGAGAGCAAGAGCGAAAGTGGGGAGCGAGAGCGAAAATGGGAGCGGGAGCGACATTTTCAGAAGCTCCTGGTTTGGGAGCGAATCCCAGAGGAGTTCGACAACCAATGTCACTAACATCAAGGTACATAGAGGGATTGGTGCTCTTGATTAAATACGAGTTCCATAGCCTAATACATGACAAAATTCAATGGAAACATTGCAATCCTCCAATCTTGAAATCCTGAAAAACTGATAAGTCTGCTGGATTTTGAATGAAATCTAAATTTCTACTTTCTCCATATGAAATCCAATGAGGCCGAAACCACTCTCAAACATCCTGAGTCATTTCATGGTAATGTTAAAAATTTAAGTAAAAGGATGAAAATGAAGATTAAGGAGAATGTCACTTTTACTTTAAGAATTTAACATTACCATGAAATTTGAATAGCATATCAATAGTAGAGAGCATTTGAGTGTGTTAAATAGGGTTTGGGAAGGGGAAATGGACCCCAAATAACATTTAACTAATTCATAAAACATATTGGAGTTCAAACGAATCAGCAAACACTTCAAAATTTCATTAAAAAAATGTCAAATCGCTGTTTTGATGGGGTTACAGGCCACTGGTTATGACTCGGCCGAGTCAATATAGAAACGACCGAGTTGGCCGAGTCAGCCATGACTCGGCCGAGTCATCGCTGACTCGGCCAGTCGAACCGTTCCAAGGGCCGGGTCACAGCAGAGGGTAATGGCTCGGATCAACCCGACCGTTTCGGTATCGAAACGGCCGTTTCTTAAAACAATGGTCATACCACTCTTACTGATCCCAAATCAGTTCCAAAAGAGAGTGAGTCATGTCACTCTTACTGACCTGAAGTCAGTTTCATTGATCTCAAATCAATATCATAAGAGAGTGTCTCAAACCACTCATACTGATCCCAGATCAATTTCATTGATCACAGATCAATGGAGGTCATCCTAGCATAGGGAGTACGGTAGATACAACAATGCATCTATCGATAGTAGTACTATGGTCCCTAACCCCATTTCCCTACTCATTGGCCAGATGAGAGGTACTTCCCATGAGTCTCATATTGCATGGGTAGGATGCCTCAACAGGAGAACCACTCATCCTATCCATAAGTCGCCATGAGGTATCACAGGGGAAGGCTGAACCATTCACCCTGTACACAATGCGCCATTAGGGGAGGGTGAGTTGCCCTATGGTCGCTTATTGCTCCAAGAAGTACTCCAAGCCCCCCGGAGCTCCCATAGCTCAATGCATGCATCATGCAGGACCCTCATAAGAGGGTCTCTCAACGACTCCAAGTCGTTCGGGAAAGTCACAAATTTGACCTTTCCTCGGGGCTTTGATAGAATGTCTGCGACCTGTACATTAGTCTCAATGCGATGGAGCCTCCTCGCTCATCGACGTACCATATCCCAGATAAGGTAGTATCTGATGTCTATATGCTGGAGCAATCATAGAATACGGGATTCCTCAATAATTGAATCCCCCTCTGGTTGACACAGAAGATCACAGTGGTATCCATCATGTGTACAAACAACTCACTGAAGAGCTTCCGCAACCAGGTAGCTTCACACGAGGTCATACTTGTAGCTATGTATTCGGTCTCAGCGATGCTTATAGAAACTGACTTCTGCTTCCTGCTCATCCAGGATATCGAAGCAAAACCCAAAGAGAACCAACACTTAGAAGTGCTCTTGCGATCCTCCACACTGCCTGCCTAATCAGCATCAGAATAATCATGCAGCTTCATATTTCCAGTAGTGTATCTCAATCTATGAGAGATTGTGCCCCGAAGATATCTCAGAAGATCCTTGGTACCAGTCTAGTGAGGCTCAACCATATATGAGCTCACCATGCTAACTGCAAAACATATATCCGGACAGGAGTTCACCAAGAACATCAATGCTATTATGAGTTTGTGAAACTCAAAGGCATTTCCCAAATTAGGTCCGATATACCTACCACATAACTTTTGAAAATTAAGCTCCATCGAGGTAGTCACGAGCTTGCGGTTCACCATTCCCAATCTGGAATCCAACTCCCTCTTACTTTTGCAAATGAGAGGGTATGCACCTGTCAGAAAGAGGTCATTCTCAGAAGGTGCTAGTATAAGAGGTCCATCATCCACAACCTTCAAGCAATGGTTTGGATCGGCTTCACTCCTTGTGAATCTCAGCTTCATCAGATAGCTATCAATCCTATCATATTAAGCTCTGGGTGTTTTCTTCAAGCCATAGAGGGCTTTCTTCCACTTGCATACATGAGATTCCCGATCATGAATCTCAAACCCCTCGGGTTGTTCCAAACTTGTGGACCTGCTACATGAGGGGAATGGTCCCCTTATAAGATTTTCCTTTAGTACATCTTGGACATGTACCTTCATACTCTTCTTGAGTTCAGGCATCCCTGACACCATCTGAATCACATTGGGTAGGGCCCCATAAACTAGATCTCCGGTGCTATAGATGAGATGTGTCAACTTACATGGTCCCCAATGGACTTCCTACAACTTGATACAAATTGCCAACCCTGAACCCATGGGTAAAAGCATTTTTGAAAATTCTGTTTTCAAACATGTACCTTTCCATCGATGAATGCCAACCTGAAACCTTTGACTTCCAGTGTCGAAATGGACACCAGGTTCTTCTTGCGATTAGGTACATAAAGTAGATTCTTGTAAATGAATCGAGTTACCCTTATTCAATTGAGGGGTAACATTCCCTACACCCTTTCCGAGATAGGTGGCATCGACTCCAAGTATAATCCCACGATTGTTTGCATCTCGACCAAATTAGAGAGAGCACCCTTCTATCCGATGAAGTGCCTTGAAGCACTACACTCAATAAGCTAGATTCCCCAAGAATCTGTGGGAGAGGGTCAATATAAGATCATGCTTCTTTATCTTATCAGAAACAACATTTGATTCTTCATACCTGGGGTTCCTTGCTTTCTTTGAAGAGTCGTTCGTTTCCTTGATGACCTGCATTACCTGTCATTCCTCCGGTGTCCCTGGAATGATTGTTATCATCAAGTGATGTGTCCCTACCATTCGGACACTCCTTCGCATAATGGCCGAACTTATTACAAACAAGGCATCTGCCTTTCCTTGTACCCTTAGATCCGGACTTCCCATTGAAGTGATCTTTAGGCAAGCCATCAGAAGCTTCCACTGCGCGATTCTGATAATATTCTCTGCTTCGACTTCACCCTTGGTGAATTAGAAGAGGGATGAGGAATCCATTGATCCTTTTGTCCTTTCCCAACCGTCTTCGGTGATTGCTCTTTCACTCTTTCTTGGGCTTTGTCTTCACCTCAGCTCTGATACCATGTTAAATTTAGGTATGTTCTATGCTTAGAGCAATTTATTTCAATTTTCACGGTTAGCTCAATATCTTTTCCAAATTAGCAATCACATCATCTTTAAAGTAAATTGTAGATAGAACATAAACATGGATCATGCTAGTGCTCCTTCCCTACTGCATCTAGGACTTCTAGAGATCAGGGCAGCGAGTAGCCCTCCTTCTTGACTGCGTGTAGGGCTCATACTAGGGCTCCTTACCTTCTACATTTAGGGCTTCCTCTCTTAGATTTCTCTTCCACTAAAACCCAGAACAAGTGGAGAGAAATCAAGAGTGAAGTGTGTGAAATGACTCTCAAGTCATCTTCTTTTATACTAAAACGTTGAGCAGATGTGGGGTTTATTTGGCTGTTGGCCGACCTTGACGAATTGTCTTATAACACAAATAAATTTATAACTCCATGAATACTTATCGGAATCAGATGATCTTTAGATCAATCCTACACCTTTTGATGAGAGGGATCCAAGAAAAATATCAGCTGCCATAAATAAGATGAACCACATGGAGTTTGGCTCTAGTTGCCAATTTTAACAGCGATGTGTAGGAATTTACAGGGTAAGTTCCTCAGAAAGAATACCAAGAGGACACCGCTCACAACCAGATCTCAAATCAATACACCAGTATTTTTGACGTGGTTAAAACCCTCAGAGTGCAAGGAGGGAAACAGTCCACGGCCTGTCCCAACGTGGGTACAGACAATTTATTAATCAAAGAATGAAAATTTACATAAGCTTCTCTCATGCACGGATTACCCGAACAATGACCCTCCATGCGCTTTAAATAGAACTCATGGACCAATCGGGTGTCAAGCCACGGATCAAGTGTCGGTAATACCGAGGTGAGAGTGAACCGTCGGATCACTACATATCGTGACCGTCGGATTGTAAGTTACAAAATGTACAACGGTAAAGAAACACACTTTACCTAACTCTAACCTAACTCTATACTAGACCAAGTTGAACTTAACTATATCCTATGTGTCGGAATATCCTAACATCCCCCCTTAAGAACAACTTGGGATAGGATTGAAGGATTTACAAATATGACACAATAGGAGAAGGAAGGAGGCACTAGAGCCTATCCCCCCTTAGTGACAACTTCCTGAACTCCAAGCATATATCGAAGTTTAGTGAACTTCGCCTCTGTGAGAGCCTTTGTGAAGATGTCTGCAACCTGATCATCTGTTGGACAATATTGCACTTCAAGAACATGGTCATGAATGAGCTTTCTGATGAAGTGCATGTGTAGTTCAATGTGTTTGCTGCGCTGATGCTGGACTGGATCTTTGCATAGCTGAATGGCACTTTGATTATCACACCAAAGTGTGGTTGGATGCTGCTGCTCAAAGCCAAACTCTGATAGGATCTGACGAAGCCACAAGGCTTCCTTACTAGCTTCCACGGCACCACGATACTCTGCTTCTGCTGATGAAAGAGAAATGGCAGCCTGTTTCTTACAAGCCCATGTAATAGGTCCTGAACCAAGAGTGAAGACATAACCGGCAGTAGACTTCCGATCATCAAGGTCACCAGCCCAATCAGAATCAGTGAAACCAACTAACAGAGGAGCTGCTTTGGCACTGTAATGAATCCCAAACTGTACTGTACCTCGAACATAACGAAGTATTCTTTTAGCTGCTTTCCAATGACTTTCACGGGGGTTTTGCATAAAACGAGCAACAAGGCCAACAGCAAAGGAAAGATCAGGACGAGTATGGGTTAAATACAAGAGTTTTCCGACAAGTTGACGGTATAAGGTAGCATCAACTTCAGGAGAAGTACAAGAGACTGAAAGTTTGACTCCAGACTGAAAGGGAGAAGTGGCTGGCTTACAGTCTTCCATGTGAAAATGACGAAGAATATCACAAGCATACTTGGACTGGAAAAGGAAAATACCCTCTTGGGATTGCAAGACTTGAAGACCGAGAAAATAGTGTAAGTGTCCTAAGTCTGTCATTTCAAATTTCTTTTTAAGGCTGGACTTCACATGGGTTATAAGGTTGGGATCACTACCAGTAAGAATAAGATCATCAACATAAAGAACAAGGATGATGAGAGAGTTGCCCACTTTCTTGGTGTAGACAGTATTGTCAGAATGACACCTAGAAAAGCCAGATTCTAAAAGAAAGCTATCCATTTTGGCATACCAAGCTCGAGGAGCTTGCTTGAGGCCATAAAGGGATTTCTTAAGTCGACAAACGAGGCTGGAGTCTGTTTGTATGAAGCCAATGGGTTGTTCCATATAGATTTCTTCCTGCAAGTCCCCATGCAAGAAGGCAGATTTAACATCCATTTGATGGACTTCCCATTTTAAAGAGGCAGCAAGGGAAAGAACAAGGCGGATAGAGTTCATTTTGGCAACTGGAGAGAAGGTTTCAGTGTAGTCAATGCCTTCAACCTGTGAAAAGCCCTTAGCAACTAGACGAGCTTTATGTTTATCAACTTTCCCATCTGGTCCATACTTGGTTCTGTAAACCCATTTGCATCTAACAAGTTTGCGTCCCTTTGGTAGAGGAACAAGATCCCATGTATCATTTGTCATCAATGAATGATATTCTTCATTCATAGCTGTTTCCCAATGTGGATGGCCTGAAGCTTCTGCAAAAGTGTCAGGATCATGATTTACTGGAGCTTGAGCCAGTAAAGAAGAGGCTCTTTCAAACTGAGAACGTGTACGTCGCTGATCTGTAGGATCACCGGCAAGATCACCTGCTGCATCCCGAGTAGCACGGACCCATCTTGGAAGTTGAGGATCCTGAGAAGGTGGGGAAGGATTATCATCCTCGCTTTCATCATCAGAAGAAGAAATGTTTTCAAAGATAGAAGAGATAGGAAGAGGTGGCACATCCGCCGGACTAGGCTCGCAGGCCGATTTATTTTCATCAAATTTTACATCTCTTCTAATGATAACATTTTTGGACTTAAATGGAATAAGTCTATAGCCTTTTACATCTTCAGAATATCCAACAAAAGTACATTTCTCACTCTTAGGTTCTAAGGCTTTATGCTTTTCATCTGGAATATGGGCCCATGCTTCACTTCCAAACACACGAAAGTGACTTACATCTGGTTTAATGGAACTCCAAGCTTCTTCTGGAGTGATATTCTCTAGAACCTTAGTAGGAGTGCGATTGATTATATAATTTGCACAATTAATTGCTTCGGCCCAAAAACTAAGACTGAGTCCTTTAGATTGCAGCATACAATTAGCCATTTCCTTTAAGGTGCGATTTTTCCTTTCAGCTACACCATTTTGTTGTGGAGTGTATGGAACAGTATGTTGCATTTGAATTCCATTTTCGGTGCAAAAGTTGATGAATGCATTTTTAACATATTCTCCACCATTATCAGTTCTTAGCTTAAGAATTTGATGTCCAGATTGTTTTTCAACGAATGCTTTGAAGGCCAAAAAGGTGGTAAATACTTCGCTCTTGAGTTTTAAGAAGTATACCCAAGTGCGTCTGGAGAAATCATCAATGAAAGTTAAGAAGTACTTGCAGCCAGAGAATGAAGCAACAGGAAGAGGACCACATAAATCACTGTGCACAAGCTGTAAAGGGGCTGAGGCGTGCCAAGAGGCACGTTTGTCAAAACTGTCCCGATGATGTTTTCCGAGTACACATCCGGAACAAACACCATCTTTGCAAGATACCATAGGAAGACCTGTCACCATGTTTTCTTTACATAGATGCTGAAGGGAGCGATAGTTTAAGTGACCATACCGCTCATGCCAAAGTTTGCTCACTTCATCATTATGAGCAACAAATACTGAGGGAAGATGGGATGACCCAAAGTTGTGAAACTTATACAACCTTTTGGAATCATCAGCAAGACCAGTAGCTAGAATCTGTTTAGGATCTTTTAGATCCTTGATTACAACATCATGAGGTGAAAATTCAACAATTTTACCTTCACCTGAATGAGTTATCTGATAGACAGATAGAAGGTTGCAGGATAAGTTTGGAACACATAATACATCATTGAACTGACCATTGTCTAGATGAACAGTTCCAGTCCCTACAACATTAAGAGATCTATCATCACCAACATATATATTTTTGGTGTTACAATCATTTAAAGAAGAAAACATGGCTTGGTTTTTGGCCATGTGACAAGAGGCTCCAGAATCAATGAGCCACTCATGAGAATGAGAAGAAGAAGAAGATACATTTAATGCATAACCAGACTGAGATGATTGACGATGACATGCAGAAAATGCCGTTCCGGAAGTTGAAGTTGAAGTAGGCTCCAGATGGATGTTATGTTTCTTCATTGCGGCTTCCAAGGCTTCCATCTTCTTAAAGCATTTAGATTCTAAGTGGCCATCTCGATTACAAAAGTTACAATGTCTGTCAGTCTTCTTCCATTTGTTTTTATTGGTCTTGTCATATTGCTGAAATGATCTTTCATCTTGAGGCTGAGTTGGTTTAGGACCATTCCTTTGAGGATAAGACTTCTTAGGATTCTTTGAATTTGGTTGCTGCTGGGCGGCTAACGCTTTCGAGGAAGAGTTTCCAAGATTAAGAAGACCAAGGTGTAAGAGTTTTTCTTGTTCTCTTATTAAGGAATCACAAAAGGAGTCAAAGGAAGGGGGCTTGTAGTCTTTGCCTTGACAAATGAAAGCTTCCCTGGTAGAATGGAAAGTGGAAACAAATACAGAGTAGGCTGGTCCCAACTTAGTAAGGATGGAATAAATAAGGTTACCATCTTCTTTCTTAACTTTAACACCTTCCAAGAGATATCTAAGGGTCTTGAATTTGGACAAGAAATCTTCAATGCAAGAAAAATTATTAGGATCCAAAGTAAGCAACTCATTCTCAAGTTGATGGGCTCTAATTTCATTTTTAATCCCAAAAACTTTAGCAAGTTTTTCTAATGCTTCATGAGGAGTTTCAATTTCTGCAATGTGGAATCTAAGATCAGGAGAAACAGACATTCCTATCAAACCACGTGCTTGATCTTGTCGATTTTCCCATTTTTCGGCCTTGTCTTCATCTTTGGGTTTCTTCTCTTGGTCTGTGGCTATTCTGAAGAGACCTTTACTTCTAAGTAAATCTCCCATGTAGGCTACCCATTGGAAGTAGTTAGTGCTGTCAAGAATGACTTGGCATGGACTTTCCATTTTTTGAAAAACAACTGAAGCTGAAGATGCTGAAAGTAAGTGGTCCAATGGATAGATCTCGAAAAAATAGGCGGTTTTAAAAAAAACGGCTCTGAAAAAGGCTTCCGGATGAAGAAGTTATGGCTTTTTGAAAAAAAAATTGTTGACGTTGCCGGCAAAGTGCGCGAATGTGCGGGAATGAAAAAATCCGCCCCCACAAAATGGAGACTTGAACCCAAGACCTCTACTCTCTTAAAAGGTCTTTGAACCAATTGATCTATACAAAATATTTGAGAGAGAGAGAGAGAGAGAGAGAGAGAGAGGGGGGGGGGGGGCCTCGATTTGCGTGCTTGCCTTGGGAAGACTCTTTTCCCCTACAAAACACAAAACACAAAACCCAACACGAATATCCAAAGAAAAACGAACCTTACGGCTCGAAGTTAGCTTTAGCCAAAAAACTAGAAATTTTAAAAAAAATCTCAAAGTTAGCTTTTAGCCGAAAAACTAAATATTTTTCTCAATGTTTCTGATTTTCCGAGATCACACTAAGGTGCAGGGAAAAGAGCATACGCATGAGAAAAATCCTTTCTTTCTGTTTCTGATTTGCCCAGATCGCACAGAGTCGCAGGGCAAAGAGCATACGCAGAAATGAAAGGTATAGATCCGGAAAAAAAAGGCTAAATAAACCGAAACCGAAATAAGCAGAGAGAAAATGACAGTAAACTGCAAAAAAAAACACTGTATACCTCCCGATTTGAAAAATGACGCAGCTAGGGCTACTGGAAACCTTTTCGCGTGAAACGAAAGGGGTTCCTCACTGAAACAGATGCTCCGAACGCAACAGAGCAGTCCTCTCGGCCCGAAAGCAGTCAGAAACAGCAGATCTAGGAAACGACAGCTGCATGCAGTTCTACCGGCTTCAGATTTGGATCACCAACGGACGCGGCCCTCAAATAGCTCTGATACCATGTAGGAATTTACAGGGTAAGTTCCTCAGAAAGAATACCAAGAGGACACCGCTCACAACCAGATCTCAAATCAATACACCAGTATTTTTGACGTGGTTAAAACCCTCAGAGTGCAAGGAGGGAAACAGTCCACGGCCTGTCCCAACGTGGGTACAGACAATTTATTAATCAAAGAATGAAAATTTACATAAGCTTCTCTCATGCACGGATTACCCGAACAATGACCCTCCATGCGCTTTAAATAGAACTCATGGACCAATCGGGTGTCAAGCCACGGATCAAGTGTCGGTAATACCGAGGTGAGAGTGAACCGTCGGATCACTACATATCGTGACCGTCGGATTGTAAGTTACAAAATGTACAACGGTAAAGAAACACACTTTACCTAACTCTAACCTAACTCTATACTAGACCAAGTTGAACTTAACTATATCCTATGTGTCGGAATATCCTAACACGATGAACCGCCCCACCTTAAAATGGGGATTCCACTGCTATATCTTACACATCATGCTCTAACACGTCGAGCCCTGAGCAGTTACTCAAAGAAAATCATAAAAGGCAAAAGGCATATAAAGAAGGGTTGAAAAACGAAGGCTGCGGCACCTCATGTACCACGATTGCTCCCTCTTACACATTGTAAACCCAAAGTTGGGCTTCCTCTTATTAGCTATACTTGTACCCCAACATGTGACCCAGGGTTGCCACTTCTCATCTCCTACCTCATTCACCTATCTATTATATGCCACCACCTTTTGATGGATGTACCTTGACTATATTGTCCCCTTTAGATGTAGAAATCACCTAATAGGGTGTTTGGCTAACCCATTTAGAGTTTAGGAGACATTGGCACATCCCGAAGCCCATTATGGAAGGGCGGGCCATTAGGAAGTTCCCACCTGTGGTCCGTGATTAGGTGAGCTCATTTACTCTATTTCTCTAATGACTTGTTGTACTGGAAAGTTAGGGGACGCATTGGATCTTATGCAGGATTGCAGAGGGTTTCCATTTGGGGTTTGGTGTCCCTATACAGGGTCCTAATCCTTTAGAGGGCTACATTGGCACATGTAGGGTGAGCATTGAGAGCCATGGGCCTCCACAACAACAGATTGCACTCCATGGATCCCCACATCCATTCAGAGATTGCTCGTGGTTCACTTATTGGACAAGGAGGATGCACTTGATCCATCATGTCCAACCGACCCTAGATCTATACCATACACTTGGCAGATGATCCGAGACTTCCACGATGATGTGGCATCACCTACACCATCATCCTAGCCCTTAAAGGCAAATGACAAGCATCTTCGATTTTTTTGGAGAACCATGAGGACACTTGTGTGCCCCTAGATGTCATTTGGAGCACCACAAGTAATTACAAGGGGCCACCCCCTTGCCTACTGCTTTTGAAGGTCCTTCTCTTCATTATGGCACCCATGGACCTCATTAGGCCTCATAGAGGACCCTATGACATTCATATTTTATTATTTGACCTCTTGAGAGGCTTACTTTTTCATTTTTGAGCTTGTTTGGTGGGCTTGTCATCAAAAGTTGTAGTATTAGCATATTATTATATTTTTGGGGCTTATGTAGGCCAAGGAGGCTAATTCTAACTCCTAAGATGTGTATAAATACAAGTGAGGTGAAATCATTTCTCATCATCATTTTGGATTGGATCTCTCTCTTCCTTAGAGAATTTCTTTCCTAGAGGATGAATTGGAGCATTTATGGATGAATTTTGATGTATGGTTACTGGTCTATCTTCTCTTGGAGCTTCTCCATTGTCATTTGTGAATGGTTGGATATACTCTACTGCATGTAAGTACACAATTTTGATGTTATTCTTGTTACTTTTGTCATATACGCTGAATTGTGATTTTTGTTGTTTTTGTTGACGAATCAAGGGTATTTAGGTGTAGTGTGATTCTTCTTGACCTGATAACAATTTGTGAAGTCTTTTTACAATTTGTCTTGTGAGTTTAATCTTCTTCTTCTTCTTTGTAATGCATGCATGTGTACTTAATCAAATTGCTATCAAAAACTTAAGAACAAGAACACAAGATGTTGGCTCTCTGCCAGGGCCAAAACCTCTATTCTCTTGAGAGGAAAACCCTTCAGTAAATTTCTCTTATTGAAGCTTCTTATTGATCAATGTCAAACCCTAGACGCTTGACAAGAATATCCTCCAAGCACAAGTCAAGTCCTTCCTCCTTTCTGCACTTTGTCTTCCCCACACTTTATCCTTCTCCTTCCGGCACTTCATTACCCGACACTTCGTCCTTCTTTCAACTGTTGATAGACCTTGTTTATGTGAGCTCTAGATGAGATGCTTCTCTTCTATACTTAGTGATATCCTTCACTTATGTAGACACCTTCCTTCTTTCAACCAAACAAGATCCTTCTTGATATGTAGATGTAGACTTGGTGTGACTGTACAACAACCTTTGATCTTTGCATGTGTGGAAAGTATCCTTGTGAATTAGAGTCCTTTCACCTTTGCTTGAGAGAGATTTTTCTTTGCTTGAGTAGGAGGCCTTGTAGGCGTAACTTTCTAGCCCAAACAAGATAAATATAGGACTGTTATGTTGCGGTTATGACTGTAGGGATGCCTCTGTTTCTCGCATGTGTGACTGTTTTCCACCCTAGAAACAGTGCTCTTGACTTCGGTCTATACTTGTCCTTCTTTGTTGCACTAGAGGCTCCTTACACTTGTCTTCTCTTCACCTTTTCTCCACTGCCCTTCTTTGTTGATTTTAGAGTTTAGTACTTTACGTTATGAGGGAGTGGACAACCTCTATATATAGAGGACTGTCCCTCCTTTAGGCCGACTTGAAGACCGACTTGCTGAGTGTAGGTTGACTTGACTTATTTGCTTCGAATGGCTTCTTTCGCTGGTGTCATTGCTTGGAGGAGACTTGACTTTGCTTGGAGGAGTCTTCTTTGACTCTAATACATAAGTATGCCTAGTGTAACTTGCCCTTAAGGTCTTCAACATAATTCTTTTGACTCTTTGACTCACCTATAACATTTTAGCATGTGCTAAACCTATTTCAATGAGCAAGAAACTCATTGACATGTATAATAAAAATAATATTTCTTTTCTTGAATAAAATACAAATATCAAAAGTACATTTATGAAGATCGAACCTAGTTACATTTCCTTCAACACTCCCTCTTAACTAGGGAGGTACTCATACAACATTACAAGGTGTTTGGCTATTTTTCAATCTTGAAGAATTCACATAAGAGAAACAGGCATTACAAGGTGTTTGGATATTTTTCAATCTTGAAGAATTCACATAAGAGAAACAGGCATTACAAGGTGTTTGGATATTTTTCAATCTTGAAGAATTCACATAAGAGAAACCGAATTGACAATCCATCTGTTATAGCATCATAGTAACCAACATTGTTTCCATAGCAAGGCCTTGACTGACAACTCTATCTCTTAAGAGATCAGAGCACAATGTTGGCAAGACCAATGACTTATAGACACCTTAGTCATTGTCTTTCAAGGTACATATCCAGTTGGGCGTTCACTGAGTATGACCTTCTAGGACTATTCTTATCTTGGGCGCCTAGCCCTCAAAGAATATCGGTCCTCTTGCCTACTCTTGTCTTGGATGCCCTACACTTCCTTAAAGAGTATTGTATGCCAGATGATTACCCAATCTTACCATTCTTTCCTCCCAAGTGAAGACAAGAATGTTGTGTCTATCTCTTCCTCTCAATTGAGGAAGACGTGCCCAAGTATCCTCTAACAAGGTACTTGTCCAAGTTCCTTTGTAATTGGGAACTTGTTATAACTCCTACTTAGCTAGGGACTTGTCCATTCGTCAACAACTTCTTTTCTGTGGGTCCTCTAGCTGCTTGATCTTCGTCCTTCCTCCGATGTCATGAAGTCTTTGTTCGAATCTTCTTCTTGGTAGGGCACCATCCATTGATCACTTTCCTTCCTGGTTTGTCTTGTCATTGCTTCCTTCGTGGAAAGTGGCCTTCTTAACATGTATCAGGTTCTCTTCTCACCTGGCTACTCCTTTGTCATCTTGTCTATGCTTTGGACTACTCTTCACATGGATGCTTCGTTGTACTTGCTTGTTCCCATACTTTGATCTAGTAGCCCTTCATGACTTCATCCTGATATTGATTCAACATTAAATGGTGCTTTTGCTGGATGGCTTCTTCATCATGACATCTTTGTAGAGTAGAATCAGTTATCTACACCTTTCATATCTCCAAGGCCTTCATAGGTGTCAAGGGTCCTTTGATCTTTTTCTTCCTTTGTCAGAGTTTTCATGCCTTCTTTTGGGAGATGTCTTCAAAGTATCTTGTCAGATAGTGATTCTTTGTAACCATGGTGCTCCACACACTTGATCTCTTTCTTCATTTGCATCTTCTTGGATAGATTGGTCAACCACCTTCTTCTTGGAGCACTTCTTCGTTGCTTGCTTCTTGGACTAGTCAACATTTCTTCTTGCTTCTTAGTCAGCAATCTTATACTCCTTATGTGAGTATTTCCTTTTGTTGACCTTCATTGCATTGTAGTACATGCCTTCGAGCATGTCATTGGTGAAAGAGATTCTTTCATACTTGATCATGTCATAGAACTATTCCCATGACTCAATAATATACATGACTTAAATTTGATGCATACATACCTCATCTTGATTCTCCTTTGATCATCTTAGCTTCATTTGGTTGTCGTTGGTGTGGCCCTTCTTGCCTCATCTTAGCTTGCCTGCATATAATCCTTTTCTTGAATCCCATGAATGGGAGTCCCAACGAGACATCTGCTTTTGAATCTTCTTTTGAAGATTTCATTAGAGGATCTTGAAGATCCTTACCCTGCAAATGTTTCTTTCTTTTTGATGATGGAGGTCTTCTAAGATTCTTAATCATGATCAATTTTCTTTCATTGTGGATGAGGTCCTATACTAGGTATGCTCCTTCTACATGAATATCTTGAGCTATATCTACCATGCTCCTATATTCTAGAAGATATTTCTAACCATGCATTCTATTATAAATGCTCCTTCTACATGAGTATTTTGAACTCTATGTACATCATGCTTCTAGATTCTAGAAGATGTTTCTAGCCATGCAATTTTATTCTATTCCTACATGCTCCTATACTACTCAAAACTTTGAAAGAAGACTTTAAGTAAAGAAGTAGACTTAGTCATAGTAGAGATACAAAGGATCTTCCTTATTTTGCTTCTTGTCTTCTTCTTTCATTCCTTGAGTCATGTGAGCTTCTTCCCGTTTTCTTTTGTTGTTGTTGTCCTTCTTAAGTTTTGGACAATTTCTTTTGTAGTGTCCATATTCTTGGCATCCAAAGCATTTGATTTTGGACATATCTCTATTGTTTGTTCTTCGTGGACCAAATTTGCCAAATTTTCCCTTTCTCTTGGCCATGGTAGCAAAAGCATGTTCCTTTGATCCCACATCTTCCTGTGCTTTGAGTCTTGTTTCCTCTATATTGCATAGAGACCACATTTCACTTAGTGGGGTAGCTTCTTTCTTGGCATATATGCTTGATGTGAAGTTGCCGCAATCCTCAAGTAGAGCATTTAGAACTACAGTTGCACTTCCCCTAGCTCTTGAAGTTGATCCCTCACCTCAGAGATCTTCATGAAGTAGGGAGTTATTCCTTCCTTTGATATTTTCATTTTGTACAATTCATTGCGTAGAGATATCACATCTCCAGCTGTGGTTACCGAGAATAGCTCTACTAGTTTGTCATAGCTTTCTTTTGATGTTTCAAGTTTGGAGACATAAGGAATGAGAGAGTCCGTGATAGATACTATTAGAATCCTTTGAGCTCTTGTCTCATCCTTATTGTACTTGGTTAAGGCTTGAGTTTGTTCCTTAGCAGGAATAGTGATATTCCCTTTGATGTGTTCTAGAAGTTCATTCTCCTTGAGAAGTAAATCAATCCTCTTCTTCCATGCAAGAAAGTTATTGGTACCTACCAATTTGTTGCTTTCCTTGCAAAAAGACATTGATGTATATTCAGAAGGGGACATATACTTGATAGATTTTGAGATGTAGTGGACTTGCTTTCTCCTTGAAGACTTGATGGCTTGCCTTCCTTAGATCTTGATGTTCTTCAAGTTGCTTTTTCCTAGTGGGCTTTCTTGATGATGAGATTTGCTCAATGAATTGTAGCTTGAATTTGGTCCTTCTTTGTTTTTCTCTTCTCGTAGGTGCCTTTATGTAAGGCTCTTCTTCTTGCTTTGTAGTCTTCCTTGATGAGTGATGGATGGTAGACCTTCTTGTCCTTGATGTGATAGAGACTTCTTGGCTTGATGCTTCAACTTTGTAGATGTCCTTCCTTGATGAGTGTTCTTGAGATGCCCTTTCCTTGATGTGTCACCTTAGCTCTGATACCATGTTGAAGAATCAAGGGCAATTAGGTGTAGTGTGATTCTTCTTGACTTGATAACAATTTGTGAAGTCTTTTTACAATTTGTCTTGTTAGCTTAATCTTCTTCTTCTTCTTATTAATGCATGTGTGTGTACTTCATCAAACTGCTACCAAAAACATAAGAACAAGAACACAAGATGTTGGCTCTTTACCAGGGCCAAAACCTCTCTTCTCTTGAGAGGAAAACCCTTCGGTAAATTTCTCTTATTGAAGCTTCTTATTAATCAATGCCAAACCCTATACCCTTGACAAGAATATCCTCGAAGCACAAGTCAAGTCCTTCCTCCTTTCTGCACTTTGTCTTCCCGACACTTTATCCTTCTCCTTCCAGCACTTCGTTACCCGACACTTCGTCCTTCTTTCACTGTTAATAGACCTTGTTTATGTGAGCTCTATGTGAGATGCTTCTCTTCAATACTTAGTGATATCCTTCACTTATGTAGATGCCTTCCTTCTTTCAACCAAACGAGATCCTTCTTGAGATGTAGATGTAGACTTGTAGTGACTCTACAACAACCCTAGATCTTCACATGTGTGGAAGGTATCCTTGTGAATTAGGGTCCTTTCACCTTCGCTTGATTAGGAGGCCTTGTAGGCCGAACTTTCTAGCCCAAACAAAGATACATATAGGACTGTTGCGTTGCTACGGTTATGACTGTAGGGATGCCTCTATTTCTCGCACGTGTGATTGTTTTCCACCTTAAAAACAATACTCTTGACTTCAGTCTAGACTTTTCCTTCTTCGCTGCGTTAAAGGCTCCTTACACTTGTCTCCTCTTTACCTTTTCTTGGCTGCCCATTTTCGCTTTTTTCAAAGTTGAGTACTTTACGTTATGAGGGAGTGGACAACCTCTATATATAGAGGACTGCCCCTCCTTTAGGCTGACTTGCTAACTGTAGGCCGACTTGACTTATTTGCTTCGGATGGCTTCTTTTGATGGTGCCATTGCTTGGAGGAGACTTGACTTTGCTTGGAGGTGTCTTCTTTGACTCTAATACATAAGTATACCTAGTGTAACATGCCCTTAAGGTCTTCAACATAATTCTTTTGACTCTTTGACTCACCTATAACACTTTAACATGTGCTAAACCTATTTCAATGAGCAAGAAACTCATTGACATATATAATAAAAATAATATTTCTTTTCTTGAATAAATACAAATATCAAAAGTATATTTATGAAGACCGAACCTAGTTACATTTCCTTCAACAGTTTTAGGGTTAATTGCTGCATGCAAATTATTGCTTGATATTGTGGGATTGTCTCTATTATAACGTTTCTCTCCAAGTATGGGCCATGTAGTATGAGCAAAATCTTCTAGGGGTAAAACTGACCTTGAGAAGCCATTCCTCTTGTGCATTTGAAGTATAAAAGTTGTAAGGTTGCTTTCACTTGACCTCGGGGGGGTTTGCGAACTAATTTTTAAGCCTCCTTGACTGGGAACCAAGAAATATTACACATAATCAACATAGACTCCATTCTCCCAAAGCATTAAGGCACTGCTCTACCAAGGGTGGTCACCAAAACACTTATTCTTTCACCTTCTCCCAAGTCTAGCCACATTGGGGTGCCTAGGGCATCAATTTCCTGACAAGTTAGCCACTGAAAAAGTTCGATCTCCTAGGGTCTCCTGCACTGGCCTTTCCTCTAGCCCTCCTCCAAATTTGAAGACATTTCGATGGTGGAGTTGGGAGAAAAGCCAAGCCCTAGCTCCGGGACCAAAACTTGCCCTACCCAATCCCTAGGGTCAAAGCAACATTATTGAGTGAAATACTTTCTTTGATCCTCCCCACCTTGTCTAAGCTAAGAATATCATTGATTGTTTCATAGCTTCCCCATACCCTAGATCGGGTCCACTTGGCCCTGTGTGGTCCCGCTCCTTCAAAGGACCATTATTCAAGAACCATCTGGGATACCAATTCTAACAAGGATTTAGGGCGTGGGGAACTCCTTTCAAAGCCTATTCCCATACACCTAACCCCCAAAATCCTCTTCCATTCCCTAGAACCGCATAGTACCTTGCTTACAAAGCAAGCAATCCTTCAAATTTTGGGAAAGGGTTATTCGAGTCACTCATATCCATTGACTTATCCTTCATTAGTCACTCCACACATACCGAGTCTTCTCCCATCGGTGAAAGTTTGTAAATTAGAAGGGAGCCTTAGCTGAGGTGACAATGGGCTACGACTCCATTTGTTGCCCTTGGCCTAGCATTTTCCCTTTAGGGATTCCCCTTTGGTCCCCTGCTAGTTTGAGCGGTAACAATTATGTTGCTAGTTTGTTTGACTATACTTTGACTTGAAAAGATTAGATTGTATCTCTTGTTGAATTGAATAATTTCTCTAAGAAAGGGTTGTTGGGTTTTTCCCTAGAAGGGTTTTCCTAGGGTAAAAATTCTTGTCTTTTGTGCTTGGATGTCTCTTCATGATCCTATTGTCATTTTTGTTTCTACTGTTGAGATCTGTGTAATTGCTTAGTAATGAATGTGAAGTCAAGGAGAACTAAACTAAGAAATCATTAGAAGTAATTAGTAGATTAGAAGGTCTTGAAAACTCAAAATGGTATCAAAGGATGGGTGAAAGAGCATCCCTAGAAATAAATTGTAGAAGGCATGAAAGGTATGTATTGAATAAATGTTTTTACGTATTGTTGTCCAGATACTTGTGGAAGATGTTGTAAGGTCATTGCCTCAGAAATATACATCCACTAAACAGTGGCATACAAATCATATTTCAAGAGATTCAAAGTTTTAGTGTTGCCATAAGTGAGTCTTGCTATTGGGAGATGGAATAAGTATGAAACATACACCTGCATCAAAGTTATTCGTTCAAGTATTTGAGATCTGATCAACTTGATTTGATTCAAGAAAGCTGTTCCAGAATCAAAGGGAGTTGAGAAAAGAAGTCATAAGATTTGTGCTATGAGCCCTTCTTGAAAGATTTGGTAGTCCTAGGATTTGTAAACCCTAGGTAAATCTTGAAGGATATAGAAATCCCTAGGGTTTATGGACAAAGCCCTAGAGCTAGACACAAAGCATCAAAAGTTGATGATTCCGCTGAACAAGGAAACCCTAAGTAAAAGCAACCAACTTGCAGTAATGGTAGATGATGAGGACAGAGATGATGATCTTGCAGATGGATTTTGTAAAGAGAGGAAGAATCAAGAGGGAGCTGTCAAATTCCCTTCTTTCCTCGAAGATAATTTTTTATATCTCTCTTCCTTGATTATTATTGTTTTACTATTAGTTAACCTCATGTGTTTGTTTTGTTGAACAGTGTTGTCATTGTTGTCAAACTGTTAATGAACGCTCTTATATTTGTTTGGATTACATAAAGTTGGAAGCTCCATTGAAGGATGGTTGGAAACCGTAATCCTAGCTCTAGGGTTTGCTTGGACAATGATCATACCCCAAACTTCTCGAAGGTTTTTGAAGAAGCAAATCATTGACTTTTCCTTGGAGATTCTCGTCGTTGGATTCTCCTCGTCAAGTTGTTTCTTGTGGTATGTGGCAAGCCCTGAAAGGCCTCTTAGTTTGGGAGATATTCACATTTGAAGTTGAAGACCCTAGTCAATGGGTCAAAACCCCATGGGGTGGTGATATGACACATTATTATTGGCCAAGTCAAAAGTCCAATTTGAAAATATGCTTTGAAGTAGAAGCAGTGTGAAAATTCCCAAAATTGGAATCCTATTGTAGCAACTAGAAATTATTCTCCTAATTGTTAGTTTAATTTAACAATTTATTTACTCTTTGCTACAACAAATACTGAATAAATCACACTGCAATCTGCACAAGTAAAATTGCGGAAGAATAAACGCTGGAAGAAATGCTAGCACACACATAAAAATAACACAATTATTTTTGGACAAATGTCCTCAGAAAAACCCAACTTGGGAAAATCAGAGCAGCTAAGGGTTTTACTGTTAAGCAACAATTAAATAATTTGAGTACAATCTGGATGCCTAATACTTGCAATCCTGTAGAGAAAATACTGGCAAAAAATCTAGTGAGGAAATTTCCTCACCCCATAGACAAATTCAAGCTCTGACCTCAGCTACAAGTGAGCCGTCCAAACTGGCTCTATGCAATGATTGCGTCATCCTAGTGTAGTTCCTTTTGCAATCAGTATGAAACAACCTCTCCTCAAGCCGTTGTTGAAGTTTCTAAGTCTACCAGTTAGAAACCCTCCATGCACTTTATCTAATTTATTCCTACCTACTTGTGTCGTTACTTAACAAGTTATTTACAATGTAAATACTGAAAATAAACAGTAGTGCATGCTCAACATATTACAGATCAACAACTGATGGAAACAAAAACAATCACACCAAATGACACCATTATTTTTGGACCAATGCCCCCGGAAAAACCCAACGTGGGAAAACCGGTGCAACTATCTAAGGGTTTTCTTATTAACCAATATCAGAGTACAATCTAGGTGCCAAATTTGGCCTACCCAACAGAGAATTTCCTTGGCAGTAATACCTCTCAGTTTAAGACAAATGTCCCAACTAAAACCCCGAATAAACCTTCCGGCAGCTCCTCATCTCCAATTTGCCCCAGAAACCCCAGTGTCTGCCTTTCTGGACTGCTTCAACCTCTCTCTGCCCAGCGCTGGCCCTGCGTCACACTGAATGGGTCTGCATCAGCCTCGGGAGGCCCTGCATCAGCCTTTTAGCCCTCTGCGTCAGCAACGTTGGCCTTTGTGAAGCTCTGCGCCGCTCCGAGCTGCCTCTACATGGCCCTACGTGAGCCCTGGCTGCTACTATGTCACTCTCCCTGGCTACTGCACTGCTCTCTCGGCACTATCTTTGCATCTCTGTCTCTTTGTACTCGATGCCCCTCAGCTGCAACTCCGATCACTGATTCTATCTCTCTTGGCAAACCCCGTTCTAGAGAATAGTATGAATGATCACTGTGGTGTTCTCTCCAAGTGACCCTCAAGCCTCCTCTTATACTTTTCTCGTTGACATATCAACGGCCTAGATTAAGTCCCTAATCAACGACTAAGATTAGATCTGGCTTGATCCATGTCTTTTGGACCATTCTAACACAGTTTCATATTAATCCACATTAATATTTTAATTTCCCTAAGTTTAAACTTAGGGACTCCATTAAAAATATTAATTATTTTAATATCTCCTGAATTGTTTAGAATCTGCCCAAACCATTTTTGGGTATTGGAGATCTCATGTGCCCCAACCTCTCCACTAAATTTCGTGGCTAGAGCACATCCAATGCCACTCCAAATCAACACTCCCTCTTAGCGAGGAGTGTGCTCTAGCAATACTTCTCACTGAGTATCACCTTGATCATCCGACATCGGTCCTTGTGCAGATGCTAGGCCTGCTGCCCATCATCCTCTGCACTGTTGCATCCTATACTGCTACCCATGGCTCTACCACTACCACTGCTGCATCCGTACTGCAACTCCCTCTGCATCCGTGCTGCTGTTGGTCCTTTCTCCCAACACTGCATCCGCACTGCAACTCCTCTCATCATGTTGCATTTTGCTGCCCA
Organism: Pinus tabuliformis; assembly: GCA_031772625.1. Taxonomy (NCBI): domain Eukaryota; kingdom Viridiplantae; phylum Streptophyta; class Pinopsida; order Pinales; family Pinaceae; genus Pinus; species Pinus tabuliformis. The sequence continues at coordinate 1,082,688,695 of CM062820.1, read as the reverse complement.
CTGCTGCACTGCAACTCAGTTACTGAGAAGTAAGTAATTGATCTCCCAACTTTGACGTCTCTGTTGGGCTAGAGACCCTCCTCATGCTGAAGCTCCCTCTGCCGCTGATAAGTGCTCCCTCTCTGACATCTGCATTGCTGCAACAACTCCCTGCATCTCGCACTGTTGCACACCTCTCTGTGCCATCCTGCACTGGTGCAACACTCTCGTGCCTCTCGCACTGTTGTAGCCTGCTAGCCTCGCGCTGTCTCGGAACTCCTGCACTATAGCTCTGCCCGCTACTCCATCCACATCCGTATCTACCCACATCAGCCAATCTTGCTACTCCTCTTCATGGCTCCCATAGCAAGTTCTAATCCAAGAGAATGCGTACCTCGAGGATCTTGCCCCTCATCGCTTGTAGTCCGCCTGACTACAGCTCGATGTCTCCCCACTTCTCAAGTGGCGCATGTGTACTTATGGCACAGTCATCGTCTGTCAACACTTCCTTCTCTGCCCTTGCTGGCGCTGCCTTAGTCTCGGAAGACTCTCCCTTACTTTTCGTCCTTGGACACTGGGTCGCATATGACCCAACTCCCCACAGTGGAAGCACTTGATCTTGGAGAGATCCTTCTTCTTCCGCTTTTCTTGCTTTCCCTCAGATGCTAGGGCAACATCTTCCTCCTCCTGTTTGACTTTGATCCCCTTGCTGCTGCTCCTTGTCTTTGATTGTCGTCTGATCTCTCCCTGGCGAAGAGCCACCCACATCTCATCCCAAGGTGGAAGTGTCCCTCTACCCAATATACTCTTGACAAATACCTCATAGTCTTTTGAAACAACATTTAGGGTTGTCCTCACCATCAATTCCTGATCCGTTGTGGCTTCTATATCAGTCAACTGATCTCGCATCTGATTCAATCCTCTAAGAAAGGTGTCAATCAGTTCTCCCTTCTTCATCTGATGTGACCTTAACTGATTCTCTAGTAACATTCTTCTCTGCACAGAAGTATGCTGGTACAATTTCTTGAGGGCCTCCCACATCTCATATGCCATTTCCTTCTCAGCAATGTGTGGTACTACACGGTGCTTGACCTCGTCAAGGATGATGCTCTTGGCCCTCGCCATTGCCTCCTCGTACTTGTCGTTATCATTTAGGTCGACTGTGATAGCTATAATCTTCAAGGCAAAGTTCTTGACACGATTTCTGTCAAGTACGGATAAGATTCTGGCCTTCCAGACTGCGAAGTTCGATGCTCTATCCAGTCTGTCCTGGTCTCTTACTCCGTGTAGTGCCATGATGCTCTTTTACTCCCCTCCCAGAATTTCTCGATTTGACTCCCTCTGAGTCTTGCTTTCCCTCCTGGAAATCCTCCTGCTGATGTCGAGATGCCCCTTACTCTGATCGTTTGTGCAACTGCACCACTGATCCAGGTTTCTCGGCTGGAAACCCTCAGTAGCAATTCTCTCCTCTTAGCCTTGCCCTGTCAGGTACTGTTCTGATTATAGTACCTTGCTAGCTTTACTTTGCAATGTTTCCACAACCTTCTAAACCCCAGAACCTGAGGGTGAGAGCTCTTAGGCTCTGCGCAATCCCGACACCAGCAACTCGGCCTCCTCAGCCAACTGCATCAGTGCTCCTAGCTTCTACGTGGATCATTGTGAGGCTCCCTTTGCCTCCCTTAGCCTCTGCGCTGCCTCTTCCTGGCTCACCCTTGATGACGTAGGCACTGCGTCACCCTTCCCTTGTTGCTACGCTGCTGGAAACAACTTCTGTCACCTTGGGACAACTGTTTTCTGCTGCTATTGCTCCGCTCGGCTGATGTCCTCAGTTCTTTTGTGATCTGCAATCATGCTCGGATACCATGTTGAAGTGTCTAAGTCTACCAGTTAGAAACCCTCCATGCACTTTATCTGATTTATTCCTACCTTTCCATTACTTAACAAGTTATTTACAATGTAAATACTGAAAATAAACACTAGTGCATGGTCAGCATATTACAGATCAACAACTGAAGGAAACAGAAAGAATCACACCAAATGACACTATTATTTTTGGACCAATGTCCTAGGAAAAACCCAATTTGGGAAAACAGGTGCAGTTATCTGAGGGTTTCTTATTAAGCAATATCAGAGTACAATCTGGGTGCCAAATCCGGCCTACCCAATAGAGAATATCCTTGGCAGTAATACCTCTTAGTTTGAGACAAATGTCCCAGTTGAAACCCCGGATAAACCTTCCAGCAACTCCTCAGCTCCAATTTGCCCCCGTAACCCTAGCGTCTGCCTTTTTGGACTGCGTCAGCCTCTCTCTGCCTAACGCTAGCCTTGCGTCACCTTGGATGGGTCTGCGTCAGCCTCAGGAGGCCCTGCGTCAGCCTTCTGGTCCTCTGCGTTAGCAACGGTGACCTCTCTGAAGCACTGCGCAGCTCCCAGCTTCCTCTACATGGCCCTGCGTGAGCCCTTGTTGCTTTTGTATCACTCTTCCTAGCCACTGCATTGCTCTCCCGGCACTATCTCTGCCTCTCTGTCTCTTTGTACTCAATGCCCCTCAACTGCAAGCCACTGCGCTGCTCTCCCAGCACTATCTCTGCCTCTCTGTCTCTTTGTACTCAATGCCCCTCAGCTGCAACTTCGATCACTGATTCTATCTGTCTTAGCAAACCCCGCTCTAGAGAATAGAATGACTGATCACTCTGTTGTTCTCTCGAAGTGACCCTCAAGCCTCTTCTTATACTTTTCTCGCTGACATATCGACGGTCGAGATTAAGTCCCTAATCAATTGCCAGGATTAGATCTGGCTTGATCCATGTCTTTTGGACCATTCTAACACAGTTTCATATTAATCCACATTAATATTTTAATTTCCCTAAGTTTAGACTTAGGGACTCCATTAAAAGTATTAATTATTTTAATATCTCCTGAACTATTTAGAATCTGCCCAAACACTTTCTAGATATTGGAGATCTCATGTGCCCCAACCTCTCCACCAAATTTCATGGCTAGAGCACATCCGATGCTACCTCAAATCAAGAGCCGTCTGGTCTGCTGCTGTCTGGGGAAATGTCTTTCCTGGCCCCTGGAACCTTTGTCTAGCTTCTGGCACTGAAACTCGACTTTTCCCAACAGAATCAAAACTGCTTCTTGAGGCTACTGCGCTACCCCAGCATCAACCTCTTTGTGGCTCTCCTGCCTCTCTGCAAATGCACTTACCGGATCTGGAAACCTTCCTTCGGCTTCACAGTCTCTGCCCCTCTCTCACTGCTGCGATCTGAGGCTCTCTCTCCGAAAACTTACTGCTTCTACTGTGGAAATCGATCTGATCATGAAATCGAACCTTTCAAGTGTCTTCTCCATCACCACATCAACCTCCTCTTATAATCCTCTGTTGGAGCACCAACGACCAAGATTAAAACTTAATCAATGGCTAGGATCATCTTTGGATTGATCCATGTGAGTTTCTAGATGATTCTCGCCTTGACATAATTATACTAATTAATTAACCATATTCCCTAAGTTTAGACTAAGGAAATATTTAAAAATCGGTTAATAATCTAATTAAGTCATTTCTAGGCGGAATTTCTAGAAACAATTTATGGGTTTTGGAGATCTCATGTATTCTAGCCTCTCCACAAAATTTTAAGGCTAGAACACATTTGATGCTACAAAAACTAACTCCTTAGCGAGGAATGTGTTCTAGTGCTACTGCACCCCTTGTAGCAACACCCTGTCTCTGTATCATCTCCTGTCATGTTGTTGATGTCTGGCCATATTTCCCACCAACCACTGCGCAACTATGATATAAGTTGCATCTGTGTTGTTGCTGACCCTGCTGAATTGTTGTCAACACTGCACCTGCACTACAACTCACTCTTCAACTATTGTTGCTGCAATTGCAACATCTGCAACTGAAAAGCATCCAAAATGTTGAATCAACCATGATCAGTATAATGCATTTGTTGCCCGAGTCTTTGATTGCTACTAGTATCTGCATTGTCCGTTGAAGAATCTGCACTGCTGTTGACACTACATTGTGCCAGCTGCATTGTTGCCAACTGTGCACTGCGCTCCCCAACATCTGACTACTACTATTCTCTGCAACTGTCACTCTGGAATTTGACTGCATCAACTGCCACTGATCTATCTTGCTACTGAAAACTATGGGCCTCCATAGCAAGGTGTTGATCCATGAGGTGGATTCCTCAAGGATCTTGCCCATCTGTAGCGCTCTGGGGCTACAACACCAAGTTACCCCACCTCACTCCTGGGGGTATATCGACGAACATGGCGAAGTCTTCCTCCAGCCTAGAGGAAAGCCTATTGATCTCCATAGAAGCTGCTTGTTGGTCCTGCTTCTCCTCCTTGTCCTTCTTCTTGAGAGGACATTGGGTACTGTAGTGACCAGGTTCACCACACCTGAAGCACTTGACCTTTGACAGGTCCTTCTACTTCCTCTGCTCCCCCTATCCCTGACTGGGACCCTTCACTGCGAGGACCACATTCTCCTCTTCTTTCACCTGCTTCAATCTGCTATTGCTGCCATTGATGGAGCTCTTCAATAGAGCTCATATCAACTCGTCCTGTTGCAAATCAACCCACATCATGTTCCACTTTGGGAGGGTATCTCTGCCCAAAATACTTTGGATGAATACCTGCCACTCCTTGGAGACACTGTTGAGTGCTAATCGCACTAGCTCCGTGGGTTGAGGCAATGCCCCAACAGCTGCAAGCTGGTCCCGAATCTCCTAAATCCTGGTGAGGAAGGGGTCTATGCCTCCCCCTTTCTGCATCCGTACACACCTCAACTTCTCCTCTAGGTACATCTTTTGTTGCTCGGAAGTACCCTAGTACAATGTAGAGAGAGCATCCCACATCTCTTTGGCAGTATCTTTGCTAGCTATGTGTGAAACCACATGATCCCAGACTCCATCTAGGATCAAACGTTTTGCCCATGCTATCTCTTTTCTGTACTCCTTCAGCTGATCTGCGTCTTGGGGAATTGCGACTACTGCATCGATGTACATTTTCAGGCCATACTCGTCTAGAAGGAAGGACATCCTTGCCTTCCAGATGACATAGTTGGAAGCCCCATCCAACCTGTCCTGATCACGAAGCCCAACAATGGCCATCTCAACAATATGTTGAAAATCTCTTCTTTCCTTCTACTCAGCTATTCGCACACCCTTTTGGAGTGAGAAGATCTGCTCACAACAACTGCTGATCTGCAAGGAAAAATTCTTTCTTGAGACTAAACGTTCCCTGAGGAAAACTTTTCCTTTGTGTGTGATCTTCTTCCTTCAACTTGAAATTGGCTTTTGCCCTAGAAAACTACTGCAAAAACCACTGTGTTCAGCTAGAGATCTGCTCCACGAAAAGTTTGAGCTGCTCCCTCTCCCTCTGGAATTACTCAATCTGGAAAGATCGATTTTTTCTGCCCCACTTAGAAAAATCGAACCTCCTCAAGCAACTCAGCCTCCTGGCAGAATCACTGCGCTACCTTTGGGAATTTCGGCTTGCTACCCACAATGAAAAATGAAATTCCTTCTCTCTTCACCTCTGAGCTCTTCGGTTGATCAACTGCGCTTTGATACCATGTGAAAATTCCAAAAACCAGAATCCTATTGCAGCAACTAGAAACTATTCTCCTAATTGTTAATTTAATTTAACAATTTATGCAAAAACTGAACAAATCACACTGCAACCTACACAAATAATAGTGCGGAAGAATAAACGCTAGAAGAATTGCCAGCACACACACATAAAATTAGCACAGTTGCTTTTGGACAAAAGTCCCCAGAAAAACCCAACTTGGGAAAATCGGTGCAGCAGCTGAGGGTTTTGTTATTAAGCAGCAGTGAAATAAGCTGAATGCAATCTGGATGTCGAATATTGGCAATCCTACAGAGAAAATATTGGCAACAAATCTAGTGAGGAAATTTCGTCACCCCATAGGCAAATTCGGGTTCTGACCTCAACTCCAAGTGAGTCGTCCAAACTGGCTCTGCGCATTGATTGCATCATCCTAGTGCAGTTCCTTCTGCACTCAGTATGGAACAACCTCTTCTCAAGCCTTCTAGTCCACCGCTATCTGGGAAAATGTCTCTCCTGGCCCCTGGAACCTCTACCCAGCTTCTAGCAGAACTCGGCTTTCCCCAGCAAAATCGAAACTGCCTCTAGAAGCGACCGCACTGCCCCAATGTTAGCCTCTTTGTGGCTCTCCAACCTCTCTGCAAATGCACTCACTATATCTGGAAATATTCCTCTAGCTTCACTGTCTCTTCCCCTCTCTCACTACTTCGATCTTAGGATCTCTCTCCAACAACTAACTGCTGCTACTCTGGAAATCGATTTGCTCATGAAATCGAACCTCTCAAGTGTCTTCTCCATCACTACATTGACCTCCTCTTATAATCCTCTGTTGGAGCACCAATGACCAAGATTTAAACTTAATCAATGGCTAGGATCATCTCTAGATCGATCCGTGTGAGTTTCTAGATGATTCTCACCTTGACTTAATTAATACTGATTAATTAACCATTTTCCCTAAGTTTAGACTTGGGAAATATTTAGAAACCGGTTAATAATCTAATTAAGTCATTTCTAGGAGGAATTTCCAGAAACGATTTCTGGGTTTTGGAGATTTTATGTATTCTAGTCTCTGCACAAAATTTCAATGCTAGAACACATCCGATGCTACAAAAACTAACAAGCAATTGTTTGGTCAAAGTCCCAAAACAATGCCACAAGTAAATCCGTTTTATTTTAGGTCGAGATGTGGCTGTTGAAGTTGGAACCCTAGTCAAAGATCCCCAAAAGAAAAGTAAAAGTAAATTATATTTTAAGAAAATTAAAAGTAGCGTGGGTTTATCCAAATGAAGTTTATTAATGGACCAAAAGATGAGTTCAAGTCGACCTCATTAAAGTGTGACATTTTTAATTAAACCTTGAAATTCAAATTAAAAATTAAAAATTAATTTATCTCCAAAACTATTCCTCCTTTCATGTTTAGAAACCCCTCCATTGTCTATAAAAGAGCACCCAATATACCTCCAACACATACATTTTGAAATGAAATTATTTGTACAAGAATTCGAACCTTATGAAGGAAACGCTACATTTAAGGAAGGGTTATATCATCCATCGTTGTAATTTTCTTTGTGTTTTGGTTTGGGAGTTTGGGATCCATTGATACTGCAGGTGTGATCTGGGCAACCAAGAAAGACATTGATTCCAAAATCTCAATGGGACTAGCGAGAAGAAGATGACCATAGGTTCTGTATTGTTGCAAAAGCTAAGTCTTGTTAAGGAAACTCCTTTGTAACTTCTCTGTCCAGCGAAGATTGTAATCATTTGCATCAAAATCTTGAGTTGAAACTCCAACAAATTAAGAATGGTCGTGACAAGCATGATGTGTATTGAGTTTTTGTAAGGGCTTGGCCACTTACAACTATAACAACATCCCACGGAATCAACTTAACAGACTTTGAGGTATGTGGGTTAATTCTTATGGTTGATCCTCCAACCGCATTGAAGTTTTGATGCACTATTATCATGTCAGGACTGTGGCCTTATATTTCTGAATATTCTCTCTTATGCGGCACCTGCAGTTCACCTTTATATTTGCGTTTAGGCACCCACCTAGGGCATCATCCTATACACAAAATTGATCTCCTAAACCACTGAAACAAATGTATTGAGTTCCAGAACTGCAAACTCGAATTATTGCAGTCCAACCTAGGTATAGTCTTTGGTTACAAGCAACATCCCTGTAGGTGGCACAATCAAGAATTCAAATAACGTCTCATCCTTGAAAAGACCTTCAACACTCAAAGATTGAAGGACCAGAACTTGACCATATTTATCTAAACATAAGTAATAATAACTTGAAGACAATAGTGGTTGACTTAACAAGTCATTGCTTGGATAGTAACTGATCTATTATGGCAGTGACAATATGATTGTGGGCTTATCACATAACTAATATGCTTCAGTAAGCTTGCAAATGATGACAAGAACTTGATGTGATAGTGACAGATTAATGTGACCTTTGACAGTACATAATTACAGTGGTTTTGTGATGGTATGTCAGTAGTGTTATGACAGTGATTTACTTGAGAGTGCACTTGGCATTTGATAGTATATTTTGGTACTTGACAATGTTACTTGTACATGACAATTTCTTGATGAAAATAGTATGGATGTTGGGTTGATGGTATGACAATACTTGATTGACATAACATAGTGATATTGATGATACAACAAGTATTGCTAACCTTGGATAATGATTGATCTACCGTGATTGTGATAGTGATCGAAACCCTAACATTTGATGTGCCAGAGATTCTCTTGACAGTGCATTGGATATGTGACAATGACCTATTGACAATGATGATTGTAATGTTCTTTAGTTGCAGCATGTGAATAATTGCGGATTGCAGTGGTCAGTTTGAGCAGAGGCAGGATTGTGTATTGGAGTGAGGTTGCCAGTATTTGATTCGACCAGAGCAGCAAAACCATCATTACAATGTCTTTCTATTGATTTTGAGCGGAAGGTGATCCAGTTTGAAAATTGTGAAATGTGGTTTGTCGGTTGATCAAGGTGGTTTGGTTGTGCAAGGCGGGTGATTGGAGTCACCTTCAGGTTGGAGCTTGAGAATACTTCAGGACAATAGGGTGGTGTTAGGAAGGTTGGAGTCTGCACAGGGCGTTGGAGCGTTCGTCTAGTTGCAGTTGGTGAGCAGGGTGTTGGAGCATCTATTAGGTTGGAGCTTGAGATCTAGGGTGTTGGAGCATCCTCCCAGTTGCAGTTGGTAAATAGGGTGTTGGAGCATCCTACAGGTTGGAGCCTCCTTCAGTTGGAGCTGAAAATTTGATGTAATTATTTTTAGACAAATATTAAGAAGCGTTCGGTGGTTTTTGACCCGGAGGGGGTTTTCCACCTAAAATCTTTGTGTCTATTGTCTTTATTACTGTGCATTGTTGAAGGGTGTTGTTTACTATTTATGTTGATGAATGTTAAAGATAATGAATGCTCAGAAAGATTGAAATAACTAATTGGAAAGAAACACTGTTTCACCCCCTCTTAGTATTTCCAACATGTTTCTTTTGCTGGGTTATAAGCGTTTCTTCCATAACCTCCTAGTGAGGGTTGCAAGTACATCATAAAGGCTGCCAAGGCTATGGCAACAAATGGAAGCATTTGGAAGAAGGAACCAAAATATGTGGCAAGAAGATTCTCCCAAGAGTGATTCATTTTCAAGAGGGAAAAATTGAACTGACATTTATAATCGTACTTGATGACTAGAAGAGCTCCTAGTTCAAAGGGAGCAGGCAGGCCAATAAGTTTGAAGGATGTTGTTGTGATGAGATGTGTGGAGAGTCGGTGGTGATGGAAACATAGGGAAGTACAAAGCCATGATTCTCCTAGGAAGATGGAGAGGACTATGAGGAATCATTTGTTGTTAGCCATAGAAAGACGCATGTGGCAGAGGGAGCAGCTGGGATTGCCACAACAGGATATGTTTTAGTGACCGAGGGAGCACCTAATCAGGGTAATCTAAAAATAGTTGTGGCACAACATGTGTTGAAGTACTGACAACAATTCAGTGTTGATAATATCGCCGAGATATCGGCGATATTCGGAAATATCGCGATATTTTCGGCGAGCCGATATATCGCCGACAAAATATCGCGATATTTTCGGCTTTTGAAAATGTCGCGCGATTTCCGAAATATCGCCGATATTTCGGAAAATATTGCGCGACGATTGAAAATATCGCCCGGTGACTGTAAAAAATCTCTGCATGGCCTATAAAAATTTGATTTTGGTTTTTTTCATATCATTTTCATTTCTGATTGCTGGAGAAGGAAGGGGAGAGCTATGTGGTTGTTGCCAAGGAGGGTTTGAGCGTTCTAGGCCCTAGTATTGATATGCTATTCATGGTAATGTTAAATTCTTAAAGTAAAAGTGACATTCTCCTTAATCTTCATTTTCATCCTTTTACTTAAATTTTTAACATTACCATGAAATGACTCAGGATGTTTGAGAGTGGTTCCGACCTCATTGGATTTCATATGGAGAAAGTAGAATTTTAGATTTCATTCAAAATGCAGCAGACTTATCAGTTTTTTAGGATTTCAGGATTGGAAGATTGTAATGTTTCCAGGTAACACCACCTGCCTGGGCTACCCCTGCCACCAGCAGAGGACGTGGTCTACCTCCTATAGCTCCTACTTCTAGTTCTTCAACTTCTAGAGCATAGCAAACTCCACTGCCAACTCCACCAGCACCAGCATCTACATCTAGAGGGAAAGGGAAAGCTGTGGCATTTTCTCGCAAGAGGGGCAGAGGAAATCAATAGGATTAGACTTTAGTTATTTTCTTATGTGCTTGTAAGTTGTACATGAACAATGAACATTGAATATTCAAGAATCAAGACCAAGCATATCACATTCTAATATCTAAATAGTAAATTTTGATTCTATTTATTTTTTTAAAGTGAACTATGAAATTTGAGAAGTAATTATATTTTAATTTGATTAGATAAGCTGCAACCTGCAATTTAATATGGATAAAAAACTATATTTCGCTATATATATATATAATGTGTCCCCTGTGTCTTGTTTCCAGGTCGTTGCGTTTCGTATTGAATACTCGTATTTACGTGTCCTTCGTGTCTCGTGTCCTCGTGTCATGTGACTTAGCTTAGACAATATTGATGTATTGTCTCTGTGGAGGGTGGAGTTTGAGGAGCCCCTCTTGGAGGAGTCACCTTCATGGTTAGAGCCAGTGGCAGATGATCCATTAGAGCAGGGGCAGCAAGAGGAGGACTCGGAGTCAGAGGAGCAGCAGCACTCAGAGGAGGAGGAGGACACTGCGGGAGCATCAACATCAACACCATCTGCTATAGATACAGGAGAGCATAGCCCCATACCTAGCACTCATTATTTGACATTAAGTGCAGAGGCAGGGTCAGAGCCTCCTACTACTACTAGGGGCAGGCCTGGCAAACAGCCCATCATGTTTTCCCGTAAAAGGAGAGGGCAGTGATTTCAGATAGATAGCTGCTAGTTTTATTTGTTATGTTACATATAACTCATGATGATGAGATACTTTTATATATGTGATGTTAGTTTGTATTGGTTCTCCACATTTGAGTCCTTGAATGGACAATTATCAGGGATCAGCAGGATTTGGTATCGCCTTTGATGTATCATTTCTATTTGACATCATATATATCAGTGTTTTCTTCATATTTATGTGCCAATGTGTTTATTTCATGTTGTTATTTCTTTATATGTTTAAAAATCTTTAAAAAATGAATATATTATGCATTTTTTATGCTTGCCGATATTTGCTGATATTTTCGCCGATATTGCCGATAAGATATTTTCTGGACCCTCGCCAATATTTTCCCGATACCGATATTATCAACACTGGTACAATTGGATATGGATTGAGATATGTCTCAAATGATGAAGTGCAGTTGCAAGGATATATAGATTCGACTTGGCCAGAGAGTGTAGAAGAGCACATTAGGATGATGATTTAGCTTGGGATCTGATATGACGAGTAACAGTTCCGAAGCAGAGTATATTGTAGCTTGTTTGTCCAACTGTGAAGCATTGTGGCTTTCGAAAGCTAGGCGCACGATTGTTTGATTAGGTGCAGAACATGACAATGAAGATAGGTCGAAGCACATTGAGATCATGGTACCACCACATTCAGTTAATGCTACAGAAGGGAGCAATAGGGCTCCAATGCATTTCTATCGATGAGCAGGTTGTTGGCATTGCAACAAACTCTTAGGATGAAGTTTGTCTACTTCAGGGACAAGCTTGGAGTAGTTCAAAACAGTGTTTTAAAAAAAGGCCGGCTTGGAACCGACTCGGCCGAGTTGGTCCGAGCCAGGCCTCAAAATATCAACCCAGCCAAGTATTCGGCTCGGCTGGCCGGGTTAATACCGAGCCGACCGAGTTATCTAACAACTCGGCCAGCTCGGCTGAGTTTGTATTAACCCAGCCGGGTTACGTACAACAGCCCAGGGACATAAAAAACAACGTTTTTTAATTTTTTTTTAATAATTGCTGGAGTGCCGCAGGGAAAAGGAGGCCAGAATAGGCAGCAGCAGGCCTTTCTCCCTCTGTCCAGCCTAACGCAGTCCCTATTCTATTCAAAAACTCTAATTTAATTCAAAAGAAAATAAGAATTTTGGGACTGTTTGACATATTTGGTATTTGGATATCTTAATGCTGTAATTTGAAATCTGAAAATTCATCAGTAGCATAATTTTCTCTTCATCTGCATTTCAAATTAATTTGGTCTTGTTTAAGGCATTTGGCATAGAGATAGCTCACTGTTGGCATTTTGGAATTAACTAGCTCACTTGGCATCTTAAGTAGTCTCTGCTGTCCTAATTATCATCCATAGTTACCTTACTGCTGTCCTAAAGTTACTCATTTGCGTCATTTAAAAAACTGAATACATTGCTAGCTTTAAGTGCTCTCATTTGCTCATAAGGTTGTTGGCATTGGATAATAAATATCTTGTTGAATATTTGATACAATAAGCCTTGGTATAACTCTCTTGTCTCATTACTAATACATCTTGTTGAAAGATAACCTTACATGGGTACTTAGGCTCTAAGGGACTTTCTATTTGGGCATTGATTAAAAATCTCAATGGTTGGTAGTATGTATTGAAGTAGACTAAGAGCATTTACAAATCTCACTGCTTCTTTGGATACTTGTCTTTAGCATCTCATACTGAAACATTGGCAAATTGTATTTTGTTGTTATCTCTAGTTGGCACTTTGTTGCTATTAGCTTATAGTGTTGCTATCTTGAGCATATTGATGAATCATTTCTGTTGTTGGGCATATCTTGATATCATATTAGCACTTGTTGTATGGTTAAGATTATCTCTTGAATATTATTGTTGAGTACTTGTTTTCTTAATTAAAAATTTGATCATAACTTAAAGTACTAAATCATTAAGAGATTCTTAGCCTAAAAATCAGTCTCCATCCTTGCATCGCATTCTAAGTTAACTTGCATTAATAACTTACCTCCAAGCATAAGCTTGGTTGATACTACATAGACCTCTAGGGCCGCCCTTTTCATCTAGCTTGAGGGGCTTAGTAACTCTTAGGTGGTTAACACTGTGGTTTTGACTCTGATGATGATCCATAGATTGATCCACATGATCTTGGCTCCTCTGGCAGTAGCTATAGCTAGTAGTATTGGTCACAATTTAATTTTGTTGTAGAGTCTATTTCTAGCCTCCTCGGTTATGTGTTTTTGTTTTGATCTCTATAATATATATCATGATTCATGATCATGTATGTATTGGACAGTGCACTGGGTGCCATTTTGATATAATGGATATATTCATGAGCCTACTTTGATAATATGTTGTCTTCCATCTATATTCTAATGCTGTGTGTTTGGAAACATAAATGAAGATCTTTAAAGTTATGTTTTTTTATAAAAAAAATAAATATTTAATGTATTTTTTACAACGACCGAGTCATTGAAATTGAGCCAGCCGAGTCGATACCGAGTCGGAGTCGAAGTCGGAGTCGGAGTTGACCCTTGGCCAAGTCGGTGTCGGAGTCGGAGTTTTAAAACATTGGTTCAGAATGCTTCCCTTGATTAGAGGGAGTGTTGATTTTGTAGAATCAAGGCGAGAAGATTGTCCCTCAATCAAGTGTATTGACCTGGTCATGGGTAGTGACCAGGAGCCTTGTAATGTGGCTAGGGAGATTGGCCCAGTGAGCATCAAGGCCCTGAATGCTCACTAGTCAGGGGTTACCTGACCATGTTGCCAAGGGGTACTTGGCTAGTGGGTTGAGTGAGTTCCTCATAACATTGAGCAAGTATTTTTACCATTCAATGACGTGACAACATGTGGGAATGGTAAATGGGCCCAGGGTTTCACCATCGGTCAAGGGGTCCCTGACATGACTCCAAGTGACGACTTGGTAGATCGGTGATCCAAGGACTAGTCTTGTGTTAGGGGGTGCCTGACTAGAGAAAGGGTATTTGGGTTATGGATGACTTGATCCCTTGCAAAGGATATGTGACTAGTGGGTAACTAGATCATTTGCATGGTGCTGATGCAGGATGCTTTCCACATGGTTTTGGAATAGAATGTGAGGTGGATGCATCCATCAACGTAGTTGAGCTCTTTCAACCCTTTCTTGGAATAGAGAAATTTTTCAACAAGAGAACATTTGAAGAAGTTATTATGAATACCTCCCTAGTTGAGAGGGAGTGTTGAATTTTTGTAGCTATGGTCAGTCTTGATAATTGAGTTTTAGCCCTCTAAATGAGAAATATAAATGAGAATTCCTAATTGGCTTCAAAAGAGGGAAATTTGATTTTTGAAATTCAATTTTTATGTCTCCATAATGTCAAGTTGGTCCTCTAAGAAGATAAGGTCAATTTGCCTACTTGACACACCCATTCAGACCCATTAGTCCACTATATAAAGACATATCGATCTCCTCCAAGGCACCAATTCGCATATCATCAACACAAGATATCTTCTATCCATTTGTGCGAAGGATCAAGGAGGAAAACAAGTCCGAATCCATTTGTGCGAAGGATCAAGGAGGAAAACAAGTCCGAATCCATTTGTGCGAAGGATCAAGGAGGAAAGCAAGTCCGAATTTGACCAGAGCAGTCCAACATTGACCAAATATATTATGAGCATTTTCAATGGAAGGATGCCAAATTTATGTGGAAGGATAGTAGGCCAAAATTCAGCCTAGATGACTAGAGAAGAACAAATTCTCCTGAGAAGCAGTTTGACTTACCTGTGAATAGTTTGACCAGGTTTGACCTGGGTTATGTTGTTGGTCTATTTGAGTATACTTTGACATTAGATTGTATCTCAACTAAACTAAACTAAACTAAGAAATCATTAGAAGTAATTAGCAAATTAGAATGTCTTGAAAAATCAACATGGTATCAGAGGATGGGTGAAAGAGTAGCCCTAGAAGTAAACCATAGAAGACATGAAAGGTATGTCTTGAATAAAGGTTTTTACATATTGTTGTCTAGATACTCGTGGAAGATGTTGTAAGGTCACCGCCTCACAACCAATGAAGATAGATTTGCTAAACTATAGAATACAAGCCATATATCAAGAGATTCAAATTTTCAGTTTCGCCATGAGTCTTGCTATTGGGAGATAGACCAAGTATGAAACATACACTTGCATCAAAATTTTTCCTTCATGTATCTGAGATATGATCAACTTGATTCGATTCAATGAAGTTGCTCCAAAATGAGAGGGAGCTAATAAGAGAAGTCATAACACTTGTGCTATGAGCCCTTCTTGAAAGATTTGGTAGTCCTTGGATTTGTAAACCCTAGGTAAATCTTGAAGGATATAGAAAGACCTAGTGTTTGTGGACAAAACCCTAGAGCTAGACTCAAAGCATTGAAAGTTGATGATTCCGTTGAACAAACAAACCCTAAGGAAAGGAAAGTAACTTGCAGTAATGATTGATGATGAGGATGAAGTTGATGATCTTGCAGATCGATTTTGCAAAGAGAACAAGGATGAAAAGGGAGTTGTCAAATTCCCTTCATTCCTCAAAGATAAGTACTTTATACTTCTTCCTTGATTATTATTGTTTTACTATTAACTAACCTCTTGTCTTTGTTTCTTTTGTTGGGTTAGAATTTTTTCTTCAATAACCTCCTAGTGAGGGTTGTAGGTACATCATAAAGGTTGCCAAGGATCTGGTAACAAATGGAAGCATTTGGAAGAACGAAGCAAAATATGTGGCAAGAAGACTCTCCCAGGAGAGATTCGTGCTCAAGAGGGAGAAAGTGTACCAACATCTATAATCATACTTGATAACGGGAAGAACTCCTAGTTCAGAGGGAGCAGGTAGGCCAACAAGTTTGAAGGATGTCGTTGTGATGAGATGTGTCGAGAGTCAATAATGATGACAACATAGAGAAGTTCAAAGCTAGAATTCTCCCAAGAAGAGGGAGAGGACTATGAGGAATTTGTTGTTAGGAGTGGAAGGACTTGCGTGGCAGAAAGAGCAACCAGGATTGCCACAATAGGATCTATTTCAATGGTAGAGGGAGCAACCAGGATTGCCACAATAGGATCTGTTTCAGTGACAGAGGGAGCACCTAGTCGGGGTGCTCGAAAAATAGTTGTGGCACAACATGTGTTGAAGAACCGACATGGTACAATTGGATATGGATTGAGATATGTCTCAAATGATGAAGTTCAACTACAAGGATATATAGATTTGGTTTGGTCAGAGAGTGCAGAAGAGCACGTCAAGATGATGATTCAACTTGGGATCTGCTATGATGAGCAACACTTCTGATGTGGAGTATATTGCAGCTTGTTTGGCGAGTTGTGAAGCAATGTGTCTTTAGAAGCTAGTCACAGGATTGTTTGAATAGGTGCAGAATACGACAATGATGACAGGTTGAAGCACATTGAGATCAAGGTACCACCACATTTGGAACATGGTATAGAACAAAGCAGTGAGGCTCCAATGTTGTTCTACGGATGAGCAAGTTACTGACATTCTCACAAAGCCTCTATCCCAGAATGAATTTCATGTACTTCAAGGACAAGCTTGGAGTAGTTGAGAATGCTTCCCTCAGTTAGAGGGATTGTTGATGTTGTAGCATCAAGGGGTAGAGATTTTCCCTTGGTCAAGGGTATTGACTTCGTCACGGGTAGTGACGAGGAGCTATGTAATGTGGCTAGGGAGATTGGCCCAGTGAGCATTAGGGCCTTGAGTGCTCCCCTAGTCAGGGGTGACTTGACCATATTGCCAAGGGTTACATGGCTAGTGGTTTGAGTGAGTGCCTCATAGCATTGGGCAAGTATTTTTACCATTCAATGACACGTGACGCCATGTGGGAATAGTAAATGAGCCTGGGATTTCACCATGGGTTAAGGGGTGTTGAAAAGTGTAACTAGGTTTGGTCTTCATAATGACATGTAATTATGATTTTTGTAAATGATGAAAAGAAGAAAAATAAAATTATTATTGTAATGCTTGCTTCATGGGTTTCATGAGCAAGAGATTTTATTTTTAGATGGCTCCCATTGTGAACCTTTAGGATTTGTCAATAAGAGTCAATGTCATGTATAAAGAACCCTTCTTGGGCATGTTACAAATATATATAAGCCTATAGGATTGTAAAATAGCCCTCCAAGACAAGCACTAGTTACTCCTCTTTTGAGCCGGCCTCAAGACAAAGTAAAGAACTCATGTTGGCTCACCTAATGGAGACACATCCCTTTGGATTCACAAGTTGGCTTATTGATATGGGATAACTACTATATATATGCGTGTAAGGTGTTCACATTTTAGACAGTCAAGGAGTTCGAATACCTCTAAAATTTAGGTGGAAAATACAAATATAATTTCGGATACCTCTGTAATTCGAATAAGAGACTGTAGTGATGTGTTCGGATCTCAGAGAAGTATAGTTCGGTGTCATAACAGAGAAACACAGTTTCAGACAAGAGTATAGAAGCTACAGTTCTATGAAGAAGCCACAATTCGGTGCTATAATGGAGATTGTTGTTCAGTGCTATGAAATAGCTACAGTTCAGTAATATATCACAATGATTCGATGCTATCTCAATCTCATAGATTCAGTAGTTTCGGTGCTGCTATAAAGATCACATTCCGGCGACACTACAGTGACGTATTTGGGTGCCATCTCAAGTGTGTCTACAGTTCGTTGCTATCACAGTATGCTCAGATAGGAGATGATCTCAGTGCTAAGAAGGTCAAAGTGGAAGAGGAGTCAAGAAGAAGAAAAGAGCAGAAGACAGTCAAGAGAACTAGTGTCTTGGTCTTGGAGTGGCAACTAGGTCAAGGGTCTTGGTCTTGGTATTCGTTAATTGGAATCTCTATAAGAAGAATTTATGCGGGTTTTCCTCTCAAAGAGTAAGAGGTTTTGGTCTTGGCTCATAGCCTACATTTTGTGTCTCTTGTCTATTTATGTTCATGCACTGGTAGTTGTTTGATGAAGAAGAACACTAATAACTAACGAAAAGAAGATGCTAATCTAAAGTTGTAAAAAAATCTCACAAGCAGTTATTAATGGAAGAGAAATCACCTAATACTTGATGCCCTAGATTTCTCAATAGGGGGTACTTGACATGACTCCAAGTGATGACTTGGTAGATTGGTCATTTAAGAATTATTTGGCTTATGGATGACTAGATCCCTTACAAAGGATGTGTGACTAGTGGGTAAATATATACTCTGCATGGTGATGATGTGGGATGCTTTCCACATGATTCTAGAATAGAACATGAGGTGGATGGATTCATCAACATAGTTGAGCTCTTTCAACCCTTTCTTGGAATAGAGAATTTTTCAATAAGAGAACATTTGAAAAAGTTATTATGAATACCTCCCTATCTAAGAGCGAGTGTTGAATTTTTGTAGCTATGGTTGGTTTTCATAATTGAGCTTTAGCCCTCTAAATGATAAATATAAATGAGAATTCCTAGTTGGCTTCAAAAGAGGGAAATTTGATTTTTGAAATTTGAATTTTATGTCTCCATAATGTCAAGTCGACCCTCCAAGAAGATCAAGTCGACCTGTTAGAAAATAATATATTACGGAGCAATGGAACACATAAAATATTGCAGAAATATAAACACAGAAAACCCACAAAACAAGAGAGACACAAATATATGTGGTTCACCCAGTTTGGGCTACGTCCACCCCGAATAGCCAGTCCTTCCTTTCTATTATCCAGAAAAATGAAGAGACAGAACCTATAGCAAATCCGCTGTAATATCCTCTGTTTTCTCTCACAGTCTCACCTCTCTGTTTCTCACTCACAGAATACACATCTATCACACAGCCTCAAATACAATGCCCTCATACAAAGAGAGGGGTTGCCTTCTAGGGCAAAAAACCCTAAACTAAACATAAGTTCTACCATCAGATCATCTGCCTAATGAACGGCCCAAATTGACTAGAAATTACTATACTTTTACAAGGCAATTTTACAGCTGTTTTTAGCTTCGGGGGCACTGCCCCCGAAACCCCCCGCCAGGGGGGGGGGGGGGCTCCCAACGGTCGCAGCCGCCCCCCCTTGGACCCCCCCTGCAGCGAATATTTTAAGGGCGGTGTTGCCGCCCCCATTTCGAACTAGGGTCCAATGTGGCGATACCTTTGAATATAGAAGATAATCAGGCTCCACACCCAACACGGCCAACCTACTTGACACACCCATTCAGACCCATTAGTCCACTTTATAAAGGCATATCAATCTCCTCCAAGGCACCAATTCAGATATCATCAAGACAAGATATCTTTTGTCCATTTGTGCAAAGGATCAAGGTGGGAAACAAGTTCGAAGTTGACCAAATCAGTTCATTGTTGACTAAATCTTTGTTGAGTATTTTTGTTGGAAGCATGCCAAATTTCTGTGCAAGGACGACAAGCTAAATTTCGGCCTAGATGACTAGAGAAGACTGAAATCTCCTGAGCAGCAATGTGGCTTGGCAGTGGACAGTTTGACCTAGATTATGTGCTGGTCTATTTGACTATATTTTGAGTTGAAAAGATTAGATTGGATCTCTTGTTGAATTGAATAATTTCTCTAAGAAAGGGTTGTTGGTTTTTTCCCTAGAAGAGGGTATTCCCATAGTAAAAATTATTGTCTTTTTTGTTTGGTTGTCTCTTTATGATCCTACTGTCATTTTTGTTTATATTGTTAAGATCTTCTGTGTAATTGCTTAATATTGAATTTGAACTCAAGAAGAACTAAACTAAGAAATCATTAGAAGTAATTATCACATTAAAAGGTCTTGAAAAATCAACATGGTATCAGAGGATGGGTGAAAGAAAAACCCTAGAAGACGTGAAATGTATGTCTTGAATAAAGGTTTTTACATAATATTGTCCACATTCTTGTGGAAGATGTTGTAAGGTCATTGCCTGACAACCAATGAAGATACATCCGCTAAACAATAGCATGCAAACCGTATTTCAAGAGATTCAAAGTTTCAGTGTTGCCATATGTGAGTCTTGCTAGTGGGAGATGGACTATGTATGCAACACACACCTGCATCAAAAATTTTCCTTCAAGTATTTGAGATATGATGAACTTGATTCGATTCAAGAAAGTTGGTCCAAAATCAGAGGGAGCTAAGAAAAGAAGTCAAAACACTTGTGCTATGAGCCCTTCTTGAAAGCTTTGGTAGTCTTAGGATTTGTAAACCCTTAGTAAATCTTTAAGGATATAGAAAGCCCTAGGGATTGTTCACAAAACCCTAGAGCTAGACCCAAAGCATTGAAAATTGATGATTCCGCTGAACAAAGAACCTTAAGGAAAGGCACGCAACTTGCAGTAATGGTTGATGATGAGGACAGAGATGATGAGCTTGTAAATGGATTTTGCAAAGAGAGCAACGATCGAGAGGGAGTTGTCAAATTCCCTTCATTCCTCAAAGATAAGTACTTTATAAGTTTATATCCCTCTTCTTTTATTATTATTGTTTTACTATTAGTTAACCTCATGTGTTTGTTTCTTTTGTCGGATTATAATCATTTCTTCCATAACCTACTAATGAGGGTTGCAAGTGCATCATACAAGATACGAAGACTCAGACAACAAACGGAAGCATTTGGATGAACGAAGCAAAATATGTGACAAGAAGACTCTTCTAGGAGTGATTAAAGTTCAAGAGGGAGAAATTACGCTGACATCTATAATCGTACTTGATGATCAGAAGAGCTCCTAGTTCAGAGGGAGCAAGCAGGCCAACAAGTTTGAAGGATGTCATTGTGATGAGATGTGTGGAGAGTCAGTAGTGATGGCAACAAAGAGAAGTACAAAGCAAGGATTCTCCTAGGAAGAGGGAGAGGACTATGAGGAATTGTTTGTTGTCAGGTGCAGAAGGACTCACATGGTAGAGGGAGCAACCAGGATTTCCACAACATGATGTATTTCAGTGACAGTTGGAGCACCTAGTCAGGGTGATCGAAGAATAGTTGTGGCACAACATGTGTTGAAGTATCAACATGGAACAGTTGGATATGGATTGAGATATGTCTCAAATTATGAAGTTTAGCTGCAAGGATATATAGATTCAATTTGGTCAGAGAGTGCAAAAGAGCACATCAAGATGATGATTCAACTTGGGGTCTACTATGATGAGCAACACTTCTGAAGCAGAGTATATTGCTGCTTGTTTGGCGAGTTGTGAAGCAGTGTGGTTTCGGAAACTAGTCACATTGTTTGATCAGGTGTAGAAGATGAAAACGATGACATGTCGAAGCACATTGAGATCATTGTACCACCACATGCAGAACATGTTACAGAAGGGAGTAGTGAGTCTCCAATGCATTTTTATGAATAGCTGGTTGCTGACATTCTTAGAAAGTCTCTGTCCTAGGATGAAGTTTGTCTACTCTAGGGACAAGCTTGGAGTAGTTGAGAGCGATTCCCTCACGTAGAGGGTGTGTTGATGTTGTTGCATCAATGGGTAGAGATTCTCCCTCGGTCAAGGGTATTGACCTAGTCATGGGTAGTGACCAGGAGCCATGTAATGTGGCTAGGGAGATTGGCCTAGTAAGCATCAAGGCCCTAAGTGCTCCCCTGGTCAGGGGTTACATGACCATATTGCCAAGGGTTACTTCGCTAATGGGTTGAGTGAGTGTCTCATAGCATTGGACAAGTATTTTTACCATTCAATAACATATGACAACATGTGGGAATAAATGGGCCTAGGTTTTCACCATGGGTCATTGGGTACCACTTATGACTCCCAATGACGACATGGTAGATTGGTGATCCAAGGACTAGTCTTGTGTCGGGGGGTACTTGACTATCCAAAGGGTATTTGGCTTATGGATGACAAGATCTCTTGCAAAGGATATGTGACTAGTGGGTAACTAGATCCTTTGCATGGTGCTGATGTAGGATGCTTTCCACATGGTTCTGGAATAGAACATCAGTTGGATGGATTCATCAACATGGCTGAGCTCTTTCAACCCTTTCTTGGAATACAAAAAAAATTCAACAAGAAAACATCTAAAGAAGTTATTATGAATGCTTCCGTAGCTAAGAGGGAGTGTTGAATTTTTGTAGCTATGGTCAGTCTTCATAATTGAGTTCTATCCCTCTAAATGAGAAATACAAATGAGAATTCATAGTCAGCTTCAAAAGAGGGCAGTTCAATTTTTGAAATTCAAATTTTATGTCTCCACAATGTTAAGTCAGCCCTCCAAGAAGATCATGTCGGCCAGCCTACTTGACACATCCATTCGGACCCATTAGTCCACTATATAAAGGCATATTGATCTCCTCCTAGGCACCAATTCAGATATCATCAAGACAAAATATGTCCTGTCCATTTGTGCGAATGATCAAGGAGGAAAACAAGTCCGAAGTTGACCAGATCTGTCCACCGTTGACCGAATCTCTTCTGAGCATTTTCATTGGAAGTAGGCCAAATTTCTGTGGAAGGACAGCAGGCTGAATTCTCCTGAGCAACAGTTTGACTTGGTTGTGGACAGTTTGACCAGGTTAGACCTGGATTATGTTGCTGGTCTGTTTGACTGTACTTTGACTTGAAAAGATCATATTGTAAATTTGTATCTCTTGTTGAATTGAATAATTTCTCTAAGAAAGGGTTGCTGGGTTTTTCCCTAGAGGAGGGTTCTCCCAGGGTAAAAATTCTTGTCTTTTGTGTTTGACTATGTCTTTACGATCTGACTGTAATTTGTGTTTCTACTGTTGAGATCTTTTGTGTAATATCTTAATAATGAATGTGAAGTCAAGAAGAACTAAACAAAGAAATCATTGGAAGTAATTATCAGATTAGAAGGTCTTGAAAAATCAAACACTATTATCACCCTCTAGTCATCCTGCACTTTAGGCTAACTCCCTAGAATTATTTTTCACACAATGGATTGGTTGATAAGATAAAATTGGTTGTTGTCCCTGTGCTTTTACAGAAACATTACAGTCTGTCATATAAGACAACAAGCTATTTCAACCAATAAATCCTTAACCCGGTATCAAAACTGATAAATAATTATATATTTGGTTAGAATAAATTTAGTAGACTTAAATTCATAGGTCACATGCCATATCTTTGAGTTATTTTGGCTACTAAAAGCTGCTTTTAGAAATCTGCACTGTTTTTAGCATTGTTTTTATGCAGGACAATAGACAGATCAAAAACACCTCAACATCATTGACTCCATATAAGGTACAGGACATAAACCGCAGTTGTTGGGGAGATATTTAGGGACTCCTCCCTTGGCTGTTTAGGCGGTGTGGGGCCTAAATAGCAGGGGCTTGGGCCAAGTTGACAGTGTGTCTTTGCCCTGGATGTGCCTATGTAGCAAGGCTGCCAGGACCTTAGCAGCCATGTTAAAAGGATCGGTAATAGGGTAGAATTGTTTTACTTAGTAAAAATGTCTCTATGATGGGAGTGGAATATGTATCAAATGAAACACCAGCAAAAGTTTAATTCAGTGCCCCTCTGTTAGGATCTGGAATAACAATGGATTCAGTAAAGACACTGTCATGATCGACTGCCTTTCAACTGATATGTGGAGTGCTATAGCCTATTACCTTATCTAGAAATGAACAATGGATACAAGCTTTATAGGTAAATTCACGATAGTCAAAATTTTCCCAGAGAGATTTTAATAATATTTTATATATCTTAAGACTCATGTTGACACTGTGAGCACTGTCTGCAAGAATTCAGATGTCCATTTTTTCATCAACGTCAATACCTTGATTCCAATAGCATCTGAAGCAATTTGTCTTTACAATAGACTTTTTAATCAATTGGACTACAGGAAATACTTTTCCACAAAGTTACCTTATATCATAATTCTGATATTCATTGCACAGCTCTTTCCATTCGGATTTAGTATGGTCTTCTTTTATTCTCTATTTTTCCAGTAATCTAAATGACATGAGTAAAATGCCAATTAAAGTGACACTTAATACAGGTCGACTCATTTGAAGCTTTCCTTCTTGACAGATAAAATTGCTTTCCAAAGTCACTATATTCAGTTTTAATTGACAATTGATCCTATTAGTACACTAAATTTGTTATATTGTCAAAAAACGACATAAAATTCAGTAGATAAATTGTTTCTAATCTATTGCAAACATTGCAGTACTTGCTAAAATGTCTTGTATGGCTTCCATGCTGGATTTATGGCATACCGTTTCTACATATTCATGCTTTCCTTGTATTCCTTGCTAGTCAATGTTTCAGGAATTTGCAAGGATGCTTTATGCTTACAATTGTTGCCTCTTTTACAAGTGAATTTTTTGTGCTCTTTTTTTACTGTTTTTCCAATTCATATATCCGATATTGTTGGGTTATCTTTCATTGCTTGTGTTATTCATCGTTTATATTTGGAGCTATTTCAGGATCATTTGGGCATATTTTGCTAGTATTTTTGAACAAAATATTTCGTGTACAGATATGCAAGTATCATGTCAACCAATGCTGTTTGAAAGGGGATGAATGCCCATTTTCACATGATCTTTCAGCTTTTCCATGCAAATTTTACCATACAAGGGGCTATTGTTTGGAAAGAGATATGTGTCGCTTCTCCCATAAGGTATGTTTTCTAGGAATGTGTAAGGCATTTTCTTTTAGGAGTGGTTGACGACAGTACATTCTGTTTAGTGTTTCTTTTTGATCTCTATGGTTATCAGTTTTCTAGAAGAATTATTGACTGGAAGATACATATCTAGAAGTTCCTTATACACTTAATTGAGGCTTCTCATTAAAATCAAAAGAGATTAATGCTTTGCACCAATATTGCTTTTCTGGTTTGATACTAAATCTCATTGAAACCATATCTATTCCATGCATTTCCTCTCCTTAAAACTAATGATAAAAATTATTATCAAATATTTGGATATTTCTTTCGATTCATTCACTCATAGATGAGGATTGTTGGTGTTTATTTTTGCAGCCGATTACAGAAAATGCTTTACAGGATCTTTTAAAGCAATCTGAGCTAGAAAAACAAGAATTGCGTGAGCAGGAAAGTATTCAAGGTAGTATTCAACATTTTGTTGCAAATAATCCACAGAAGTTGGATGAGCAAAGGAAATTTTCTGTTGGAGATCGATTTGAAAATGTTACGTTCGTGGAACCTTCTAAGTCTGCTTTAGGAAACAATTGGCAAATATCAGAGGAAAGGAGAGACAGCTTCGCATTTCAAAATCCTGGAAAAGGCACTCGGGATGAACCTTCTAAGACTATATTTTCAGAAGAACAGCAGATATCAATGGAGAAAGGAGCTAATTTATGTGTTTCCAATATGTCACCAATCCCCAAGCACAACAGACTTAGTTATGATCTGGGAGCTGAAGGTATAAATGATGCTTTCTTTGAAGCCAGGAAGGCTGCATTGAATGCTTTAGCTGCAGTTGCTGACCATGATGCCAATTTGATTTCACGTGGATTAGTCAGAGTACCCACTTTCATTTCAAGTGCAGATCCTACTTCAAATACAGATATGGATGTTGATTATCTTGGCTCCTCAGGTACTGGCAATGAATATGTAGAGGCACATAAAAAGAGACATGGAGAGCATCTGGTGGGAGGAAATCACGAACTTCCTCCTAGTGGCCTCTTGAATGGTTCAAAGAGTGCAATAAAAATGCTGGAAGATCTAATAAGTGGCAATGAAGAGTTTGACATACATAGCAAACATGGAAATTCTTTTCGCCTGTACTGACACAATGTAAAATAAATCGAGACAATAGGTTACAGAAAAGCCAAGGTTTATTATAATGTACTTATTTTTACTCTTGAATCTGTTGTCGGTTTTTTGGATGAGCATCGGAATGTGAAGGCTTCAGCTTATTGTGCAATAGTCAATTTATTACTAATAGTCATCCGGAAAGAAAGATCTCTATATCATTTGTGATGTTTCAAGAACCTTCCATAGATGCATATGTAGGAGAATGCAACTTCATTGACTCTAACATGGTGAAAGGATTAATAAGACTTTCTTATTTATTATTATGCTTGGACTTTCTCATGGTTTATGGTTTCATTTGAGGCTCGAGGCCAATCAGGGGGGTTGGCAGTCTTATGGGATCCTGTATGGATCAAGGCCAAGGCCTATAAGTGTTTTGCCGGGATTCTTATTTCGGCTTTTATCAGAGGTCAAAGTCTAAATATCAACATTCTGAACACCTACGCGCCCTATAAGAACAGATCTCCTTTCTGGGAAAAATTGTTTGCCTCAGAAATATTTGAACTTGATTCACTAATGATAGCTGGAGACTTAAATCTGACTTTAAACTCTGACAAATGTTGGGGCAAATGCAGGAAAAAAGACCCGCTTGCTGACAGGATTAAGATGGAATTTCTTAATAAAAATTTTGTGGACATTGCCCCTATAAAATTGATGCCTACATGGGATAACAGTAGGTCGGGAGAAGCATATATCGCTAAGAGGATTGATCGTTTCATTTTGCATGCTAGCATCATTGACAAAATGGGCATGCCCATATCATCCATAGGAAATGCCTTCACTTCTGATCACAGGCCTATCTTCCTCGGCTGGCGGGAGAAGGGGTTCAGGCTGGGTTACCCCTTTAAGTTTAATAAAATTTGGCTAGAGGACCCAGCGTTCAATGAAATCATTTCAAATTCGTGGAAGGATCTTTCGATGTCAGACCTTTTCCCATTCATGACCTTTCGAGATAAATTGGCATCTCTGAGGAAGGTGGCAAAGGAATGGCAATACCAAAAAAGGAAAAAGGACAGACAGGCGCTTCTAGACATTCAAAAAGAGATGGACAGCATTTTAAGTGCTATGGACGCTAATGATTTTCCTCTCAGCATCAAATGCCTCATAAGAGATCTGGAAAAAAGAAAACAAAAGCTTCTGGACCAGGAGGAGGCTTCATGGAGGCTCAAAAGCAGAGCAATCTGGCTAAAGGATGGTGACCGAAACACTAGATTTTTTCATAATTTTGCAAATGCCAGGCGAGAGAAAAACACGATTTGGAGAATCAACAATGGTAGAGGTGGCTTTTATTTTTCCCAACAGGATATCACAAACGAAGCTGTGAGATATTTTAAAAATCAATATAAAAGGAAGGAAGTAAGTGATTTTCAGGATACCCTCTGGGGTATCAAACTGGCCCCATTAATGTTTGATGATGCAAAGAATGAAAGCTTTTTCCAGCCGATCTCTGAAGAGGAACTTCTAAGTGTCATCAAAGCTTTTAAAAAAGATAAAAGCCCTGGGCCAGATGGCTGGCCCATAGAGTTTTTCTCTCATTTTTTTGACATCTTCAAAAGTGACCTGTTGAGGATGGCAGAGGCATCTCGGATGTCCGGAAGTATACACAACATCATCTCTTCTACTCTGATTGCCCTAATTCCTAAAAGGGCAGAGGCGGATTCCTTCCAAGATTTCAGACCAATATCATTATGCAATATCTTGTTCAAAATTATCTCCAAAATTATTGTGGAGAGATTGAAATCTACTCTGGCCTCCTTCATTTCAAAGGACCAACATGCTTTCTTAAAAGGGCGCAACATCTTGGATGCAGTTGCCATTACACAGGAAAGTCTGTTTTCAATGATATCTAGAAAGACGGATGCGGCCATTCTAAAAATAGACTTGCAGAAGGCCTACGACTGCTTGGATTGGGGATTCTTGAGATGTTTATTGGCAAAGATTGGTTTAAAATCTCATTCCATCAATTGGGTTATGTCATGCGTAGAGAATGTTCGTTACTCAGTCATTATTAATGGAATGCCTTCTCCTTTCTTCTCAGCAGAAAGAGGTCTTCGTCAGGGGTGTCCCCTTTCTCCTCTTTTATTTATTCTGGCGATGAACTCTCTCAGTCTTCAGATTAACAAAGCAGTTGATGAAAAGAGGTGCAGGCCGGTTAGGATATGCAGGGACATCTATTTATCTCACAACCTTTTTGTTGATGATATTCTCATCTTCGCCATGCTGTGCAGAGCTTCCTGGATTTGCCTCAATGAAATTCTTGATAGATTCCAGAAAGCTACTGGTTTAGTTATCAACAAAGCAAAATCCACCCTTTATCATAATGATACAAGCATGGCAATGGTGACCTGGATTGCTGAGTTGCTTGGTATTGCTCCGAGTCCGCTCAAAGACGGGCTGAAATACTTGGGTTTTCAACTAAAGGCTAAGGGCTACTCAAAAGCGGACTGGCAATGGTTATTAGAAAGATTCTATAAAAAGATATCAGGCTGGGAGTTTAAGTCTCTCTCTCTGGCAGGCAGACTTGTTCTTACTCAGGCAGTCTTAGCGCAATTAGCGGTTTATTGGGCTCATATTTTCTTCCTTCCAGCAAGCATCATTAATAAAATGAACAGACTGTCGGCAAATTTTTTATGGGGTGGAAAATCAAATCAGAGTAAAATTCATTTATCGAAGCTGGACAAAATCTCTATGCCTAAGAAGCTAGGTGGCTGGGGCTTGCTCGATATGCGATCTTTTGGGAGAGCGCTTTTATGCAAATCGCTGTGGAGAGGCATTTTTGGTGATGGTCTGTGGAGCCTTTCTATCAGAAAGAAATACATGCAAGATAAAGACCTGGAATTTTGGTACAGAAGGGGATCTATTGGAACCAGGCAAGGTTCTGCCATTTGGCTCAGCCTCAGAAAAGTCCAGCAATACTTTCTGCAGAACTTGAGATGGAATCTCTTCTCTGGCTCCCGAATCTTAATCGGCATCGACTCCATAGTGAGTGGCCGAGTCGGCATGTTTTTTCCTGAAAACCTATTATCTTTCCTTCACAGGAATGGTTGCTTTACTTGGGATAAATTGATCTCATCCTGGAGCGGTCCCATACCATTATGGAAAGACGACCTCGATCTTCACCTGCCAGGTCCGCTGCTTCCGGTGTGGAACTCAGTAAAAGAAGCTTTGTGTAGCCTGGGTATTCATCGTTCTGGATCCAAAGACCATCTCATATGGACCGTTCCAAACGCAAAGATGCCTGTTCGTGTAAAAGACATTTATGTCGACATGATTTCTTCAAAAGCTCCAGGCTCCAGCCCTCTTTATCCCCCGTGCCTATGGAAATCGGGGTGCCCTCTCAAAATGATTCTCTTCTCGTGGCTGGTCTTTAACAACAGAAATCTGTCATGGGAGAACTTGAGGAAGAGAAGCTGGCATGGGCCGAGCAGATGCGCTATGTGCGAAGCTGCGGAGGAATCTAATCTCCATATGTTCTTCCAATGCAACTCTTCACTTCAGATCTGGTATGAACTATCTCTGTTTTATGGTTTTCCTCACGTTGTTTTTGCTTCAGTACAAGTTGCCTTTCAATGGTGGAGCGAGCAAAAGCACTCTTGGCGATCTCTGTTTATTATTGCCTGTTGGTGTTTATGGAAATGGAGGAATGCCAAGATCTTCCAAGAGTCAAAGGAGCCTCTTAAATCAATTCTGCAGCGTATAATGGCCTTTCAAGACTCGATGCCTTTGAAAAAAGTCAAGATGAAAAAGGATTGCAAAAATGTGCCGGATGACATTTCCATTGCTGCTCCCTGTGCTTTCTTTGATGGGGCTGAGCAGAATAACATTTGTGGTTGTGGAGTCCATATTATTATGGACGACAAGTTGCAATACTTTCTATCCTGGAATGGAGGGATTGGCTCAAACAGCATGGCCGAGGCTAGGGCTCTTGCAGGTCTGCTGGCCTTCTGCGTATTTTTTGATATCCAAAGCATTTCAATTTATGGTGATTCGAAATCAATGATTGATCATGTTAGCGGAGAATGCCACATCAGCTGTCCTCATCTGTCTGGATGGTTAAACAGAATCATGTATTTTTGGAGCAATATGAAACAGCGCTCAATTCACCATATCCCTCGCTCCCTTAATGATCAAGCTGACCATCTGTCGAAGAAGGGTCTTTCAATGGAGCCGGGTTCTTGGTCTTTGATGATCTCTGATGATGATTATTCTTGTCTCATCCAGGATTTCTTCATCCCAGGAATTTGATCCTTTTTTCTCATCCATCTGTTTTTCCTGTTTTGCATATAGTTTCCTTTTGTTATATATGTTTATGACAGCTGCTGTACAGATTTTGATACCTTTCGGGATCCTATGTCTGTTAAATTTTGATCCATATTCATGCATATGCATGCAAGGTGTCTGATCCTTGCCATATCTTATGTACTTTTTATATTGTCTCAATATAACTCTATGAAGATTTTTCTCTCTGAAAAAAAAACTACTGTTAATCTTGCTTCAACTTTTCAAATGTGATCTTTGCTGGCTTCCAGAATTCTCTATATAATAAAAATTCTGGAGATGTTCACAATGTCAAATTATATGC
The DNA here is from genome assembly GCA_031772625.1 of Pinus tabuliformis. Taxonomy (NCBI): domain Eukaryota; kingdom Viridiplantae; phylum Streptophyta; class Pinopsida; order Pinales; family Pinaceae; genus Pinus; species Pinus tabuliformis. The sequence continues at coordinate 1,082,658,356 of CM062820.1, read as the reverse complement.
ACAAAGACTATTGATTCATCAGAATTTCAAGTCCCGCAAATACCATGGGCCATTTCTTAGCAAGTGAAATCGTTATACATATGCTTTTTCACAAATGAGTTATGGTAATCGTGTGATCTAAAATGGATCCCATTCTTTTTCTGTCTCATGATGTTGGCAAAGATATTTCCCGAATTCATCGTAAAGGTAGTTGCTTCTTTGCATCGCTGCAAGCTGTGTTGCTTGTCCTTAAGTTCAATCCTCGTCACAGAGTGAGAATTTCTAAAATATCTCTTTGGAATTGTGCGTGCAATTGGATTTGAAGAAGATTCCATCATGGGTGTGGCAACCATACTGAAATTAGGAATTGGGTAATTGGTACCCTAACTCTAGATTTTTTTTATAAATATACATTTAAATTTTATTTGAAAAAAAAAAGGTGAAAAATGTTTTGGAAAAAACCATAAAAATTAGATATTAAGCTGTTTCTGTCTTAGTCATCCGAATGTTCATGATTCATATTCGAGATTCAAATTCACTATTCATATCATCATACATAAACACAATTCATGATTAAAATTTCTAATTTATGAATAATAAGCTACTAAAATTTTAACAAAAATTTAGATTCCCACATAATTTTTTTTTTTTCAAAATTATGATTTTAGATGTCAAAATTAGCATTGAGAAAGTACATTAAGAGATTCAAATTATAATGCTAAATATAGAAATGAGTATTTTCTTGCTGAAAAGATAAAAAAAATGATGCTCACCAAATGAGGGCGCTAATCCACTCTCCAAATGCCTGTTGTTATGTTGCCAGTCATTGTGCTAATGTTGGCGAAATGCATGTCACTTCTAGTGTTCTTGCCTCTCAACCTCTCATGATTTGCAAACGAAAGTGAAGAAATGATGTTGTGGGGTTTAGGTCTTGTGTTTTTAGGGTTTAGGTTTGCTATCTATGGTTGTGGGCCCCTTTTCCATCCTCTTTTCTGTTATACACCCTTTATTTTCTCGTACAGTTTTGTTTTCTAAATTTTTATTGGTTCTTTTATTTTTACAAATAATACGTTTCCTCATCCTAGAAACCGATCCATCACATCCCAAACCATTTCCATTTACAGGAAAAAAATTCTGAAATGGTTCAGAGATTTGGAGATTCTGTTTTGACAATTCAGTGATGTAATGCCTGCCCTAGGCGATTCTTGTAACTTTGATTATCATAATCAGTAATGCATGGGGACCCAGACTTGAAAATCTAGTGAAAGGATGGTTGATAGATAAAATAGTTGCCTTGATTTTCTCTCTGCTCAAGTGATCTTTGTGCTTTGTGAGTATGGCTGCGCAGTCCACAGGTCTATATAAGATGCTACTGCTAGTTTGTCTGTCCTCATCCATCATGCTTTTGATTCTAGCTGCTAGTTATTGTACAGTTAAACATACATATACATGGTCTCTTATAGGACCTGCATACCTTGATCTCTTAGTAGTGTGTATTTATTGGTTGCTGATGTTGAAGAAAAATTGACAAAATGAATGGGTGAATCTATATCCATTATTGTAAAACACCTGCTTATGGGAATATTGAATTGATTTCTTTAGTGTAAAGCCCAATTTGTGCACAATAGAACGGACTTCCTACTGTCCTAGATGTTCATATACATCTGTAAACAAACTATCACTAGTGGCCATCCACCTTCTCAGACATTTTTCTCCAATTCTGCTGGTTGGGTTCATCTTTAGTCAATCATATTTATGCGCAAAGATGTACGTAACAATATTGAAGTTTGATGCTCCTAACTTCTGCTGACATTTTGTGTGAACATGCTCAAAATCACTGAAAGGTGATTGTATCCAGAATTACCCCATCCCGACTTTAACACGCAAACTTGAAGATTTTAATATTCTTTCTTTGTTGATGTTCATTAAACTGTTCTATTCGCCTTGTATCTCTTTGGGTATTTGTTAAACCGTTCTATTTGTCTATTAATCTGAATATACAGTTCTTGAATCATAATATGTAGGGCCAATTTTTATCTATTTCAACAAAGTCATTAAAGGATTTGTTTCATTTACTTTCATAATGATCTCCAGGACTGCATTCTTCTAAAAGTGCCTTGTAGTTTTTATTGTTTGGTTGAGCATGAATTGCATGAACGCAGACAACAAATATCCATTTTGCAAAAATGAGAAGGATAGGTTTGTAACAGGAACAAAGTGCTGTGACACTACATCTTACATAGGAATATAAAAAATCTATACTAACTGATAGGAACATAACTAATATGGTAAGCTTATCAGTGAAATTTTATAGTCGAATGCAAGTCATCCCCAAAGGGAACCATGGCTGTTTCAGATGATGAAGGTGAACTTGGCCTTAAATATGGGGAAAATTAAGTACAAGCATTTAAAATTAAATACTCCTTTAAGTACTCCTTTTGGCTATTGCAGCAAGAATCATGATTAGTTGGATTGTAGAGGAAGCTTGATTTAGTAGAGTTTTTGGTATTAGATGGCATATGGGGTTGCCTATACACATTACAGACAATTAGTAGATATTATGAAAGTCAACTTAATTTGGGTGCTATTGTGTAGTATATAGTGTGTTGAAAGCTAAGATTTGAGCCTTTAGAGTGTCGGTGCTTGGCCAAGTTACAATGTGGTTGATCAAGTCAAGGCAAATTTGATCAGCTGGCCAGCTGAAATGATTGCTGAATAATGGTTGGGTAGAAAGTAGTCAATCAAATGGGCATTGATGTTAGTTGAAGTGATTGCTGAATGATAGTTGGGTAGGAAGTAGTCAATCAATTATTGATGTTAGTTGAAGTGATTGCTGAATGATGGTTGGGTAGGAAGTAGTCAAATCAATTGGGCATTTGTTGCCATGTAGCTTGTAACTCTGAATCATAACCAATCGGTTGGTTCTTATATATATAAGGTCTTCAGAGGTCTAGACCTTGGTTATGGTATTTTTGCATTTGATAATTTTTAATACATTATTCTTTTATTTGCTATTCTACCCGACTTATAAATGGATGCGCATTTTTTTACAATGATATTGAATTATTTCAAGTAGACATTGCTTTCATTGCTAAAGGGAAAGAATCATTTTAATGAGACTGATTGATATGGTGAATGAGATTAGTATGGTGAATGGGATAAGATTATTCATGTTAAAAATCAGGGACAAGAGTTCAAACATAACAGTAATGTAAGAGTGCCACAACAACTCTTGCATACCAAAATAAAAATGATACAAAAGAAGAAAAGTAAAGTCATGAGTGGTAAAGGTTAACCATTATATTGAGTTTATCTTGCCTACCTAAAGAAAAATACTCTTGCATACCAAAATAAAAATGATACAAAAGAATAAAAGTAAAGTCATGAGTGGTAAAGGTTAACCATTATATTGAGTTTATCTTGCCTACCTAAAGAAAAATGATACAAAAGAAGGAAAGTAAAGTCAAAAGTGGGAAGGTTTATATGGAGATAAACTATAGCACATAGATTCACCACATTGTCTTTTGTTGTGCAAGTAGGAATGACTTATTATATGTGATATACGTACTTTATATTAGCATAGAAATAAGGTTGTATCCATTAGCATAGTGGACTCCCTTATGTACCATATATATGACAACCTTCTTCAATGCGTACCATTATCCTTGTATTATTTCACGTTTGTTGTATAATTATATTTATCCTTTACGTACTTTATATTAGCATAGAAATAAGGTTGTGTCCATTAGCATAGTGGACTCTTTTATGTACAATATATATGACAACCTTCTTCAATGTGTACCATTATCCTTGTATCATTTCATGTTTGTTGTATAATTATATTTATCCTTTGGAGAAGATGAACTTATGTTAATCTCTCTATAAGTACCATGTTAACCCTAAAACCCCATGTTAAGCTCTAGATATTGAGTGATTATATTTGTATTGTTATATTGTTATGTAAGTTCTATCTTTCATAGTCTTATTTTATTATAAATGTACATTTTGCCTTATATTAAAGAGTCTTTGGATCATTGAATGTTGTCTTATACATTGTATTAATTGTAAAATGAGGTTTCTCCCTCGAAGTGGATTGTAATAATTGGTTTCTTATCATTTTTAAGGTGCAAGGTTCATAATACTTGGTATCAAAGCCTATGAACCTAGGGTTTTGCTACTTCAAATAGGTCATTTTGGTAGTTTCACTATAACATTTTTTTCTGGAATGTTTCAAATGGTGAAATTTTGAGCATGTCAAGGAGAAGTCTTGAGGAACATTAATTAAAATTTCATATTTTGGTTTGCTATAATTTCTAAAATAGATGCTATGGAAGTTAGGGTTTGTGATTGGTCTTGAAACCTTGTTCAAACAAGTCATCTCAACATTTTAAGTATAATTATTTTCTGGGGATGTTTCAGATTGTGAAATTTTGATCAAATATAGAAGGGACCACAAGGTATGTCTAGTTAAATTTCATATTTTGGTTCAATATAATTTTTAAGATATACCTTGTGGAATTTAGGATTTGTGAATGGTCCTAAAATCAATTTTAAATGAGTGATCATGGGAATTTTGCTGTAATTTTTTTTTGAGACACTTAAAACTGTGAAAATTTCAAAGACCTACGGAGACAACGAAACACTTTAGGTAAAAATTTCATAATTAGATTTAAATAATTAGACAAGTGGCACACTATACAAGTTTGTTCTTAGGAAGGGGCCAAAAATTAACAAATTTTGAGAAAGTTAAAAAAACTTTTATTAAGCACATCAAATTTTGGTCAATGTATGGAATTATAAAGAAAACATATCATAGTATTATAGGCCAAAATTTCAAATTTAACGGGGCTCAAATCTTAGAGATATATGAAGAAAATTGCTAGGGTCATTTAGATAATCTCAAAATTAAGGTTTTAAAGGTATGTAACTTACAAGTAGTATAACTTTTGATTAGATCCATTTTTTCTTACTAAAAGTTTTGATAAAGACTAGCACTATTATTATTCCTCCAAATAAAGCTATTACACCAATTAAACCTCCTAAAGGCTCATCCGCGACTCATGAAAAAAGTGAACACTTAGATATTAGGTTCTCCCAATTAAAGAAGAAAGTTAATAAAATGGATGGTAATATGTTTAAAAAGGTGAATTTATTAGGTTCTCAAGAAAACCTTAAAAGAGAAATGATGGATGAAATGGAAAAAAAGATGACTGAAAATAAGGAGGAAATGCAAAATGTCAAGGAATATATACAAAACCCATTAAGAAACAAAAGAATTACAAATCATTATATTAAAGGATCTTCCTAAAGGGATATGGAGATCCAAAGAAATCATGAAGGAGAAACATGGTGTTGAGACCCAATCACATATAGGGAGTACTTTATCACAATTGAAGAGTACAAATATTGAATCACAAAACCATAATCATGAATTTTCAATCCAAAAGTTTGTGTTAATTTTCCATGATCTTGGGTCTAGGTTAGAATCTTAAAATCTCTAACACTATCAAACCAAGAATCTCAATGATATTACTTTGCACAACAGAATATAAACAACAATAAATCACACACACAAAATATAAACAACTTTTTACTTTTCAACCCAACTTCGTTATATTAAACAACATATAACACAACAATCTAGGGCTCCTGTACCAAGGATAATGGCCCTCATACATCCACTAGTACAAGATACAAACTGGGGCTTAGTGTAGGTACATCGACAACCAGTTTGCCCTCAACAAGATACTTTGACCATCTGGGTGTCGCATGCTCTCTCAGCTCTTCTTGGTCGTACGCTGTACCTGTCCAGTCCTTTGGCTCCCGATCTGCAGCTCCTTCCTCTATCAATGCTCCAAGTCCATCCAGCCACTAAACCCTGACTATCAATCTGCTCTCTAGTTGTGTCTTAGTCCATCAAGGCCACAACACATCGAGACTCCTGTTGAGTTGTTCACAACTCCACTTGTGAACAACTTTCAACTACCCACTATTTCTCCTCGGCTACTCGGGGACTTCCACCCACTATGGTCTTCTTGCATTGCTCGAATGAAGACCAACATAGGGCACAAAGAATTGCCACCTATCACTGCAATATGTCCATCTCCGACAATGAACACAGGCTAGGAGGACTTCCCATCATTTTATGTAGAAGTCCTTCTCCACAACACATCGAGACTCCTGTTGAGTTGTTCACAGCTCCACTTGTGAACAACTTTCAACTACCCACTATTTCTCCTCAGCTACTCGGGGACTTCCACCCACTATGGTCTTCTTGCATTGCTCGAATGAAGACCAACATAGGGCATAAAGAATTGCCACCTATCACTGCAATATGTCCATCTCCGACAACGAACACAGGCTAGGAGGACTTCCCATCATTTTATGTAGAAGTCCTTCTCCACATACAAGTCTTGGGCTCCACAAACTGCTCCTGGTTTATCAGACCCTTGAGCTCAAGAACTGCCTCTCTTGCAACTACCTTTGTCCATCAAGGTGTTGCTCAACAGGCTTCAACTTGGACACTATCACATTGTCTTCCAGCGGGCCATAAGTGCCCAATCACGTCCACACTTGGTTCATTCTCACACTGCACTCCAACAGACCATGAGTGACCAAGTCCATGTTGTAGTATTTGCACCTAGTTAGGCCATCCCCACACCTAGGAGACCCTTACACATGGCTTCCCACAAACTTCTCCACATCTGCCCTTTTGTTTGTAATAGAGAAGCTATTGCACAAATCTAGGCTCCAAACTTCATTCTGAAACTGCATATTGGTTGGGGCTTCTAACATGCCACGTCAACACTAACTCCTCGGCTTCCACAGGCTGCAACAACTTTGTCCACACTAGGACACCTACATCACTCCATAGCGGGATGTGCTCCTAGTTTGAGTTCCTTCATGCCCAAGGCAACTCCAACAAATGGCTCCCAACAAACTGCAAAGTAGACTTATCCTAAACTAGGATCAAACACCTACAAAAATTCACCAAAATACATACCTCTGTCCACTGTTTGAAGTCTGCTCCACTGCTGCAACCTAGGGCATCATCACAGCCCCTTTTCCAACCTTTACTTCTGCCCAGATTTGCACCTAAGGACTGCGACTATCCTTCAATGAGAGGTTGTCCCTCCACGCTGCAACTTTTGGGCAGTTTCAAGCCCTTAACACAGACTGCCCTCCCTTTATTACAACGGCACCCTACAACACCTTCAAACAGGCCTGCGACAACCTCTTTTGAGGACTGTCCCACCTTAAACAAGCCCTCAAACAACCCCCTCTTCCTATAGCCCTCCAGCAATGCACCTCATCCTTCTCTCCAACAACTCGGTGCTCCTAAATTGGCTTCAAAACAACCCTTCAACCTTTGTTGGTCCTGTCCTCCTTGTTGCGGTCTAGAACATAGGTATCTCCCTCTCCAACGAGCTCTTTGTGAGGTAAGTGTTGCACAAATGGATGAGGAATAGTCCTCCACAACACCTCTTATTTATACTAAACAATAGGGCTTCCTCCAACGTCACTCTAGGGCTTTTACAACTATCTCATGGCTTATTAACTCCAAACCGACCTAGACATACATGTGCAAAACCCAACCAATAACTTAAAAAATCATATCTCCATTTCTACAACTCGGAATCAGATGATTCTTGTTATGTTAGAATCATCTCATCGAGAGCTATCATCCTCATCCATCACATGTCGAAATGTGCTCATGGTTTTGGCCCAAATCCCAATGGGTGCAAAACCCCAAGCTTGGGTTTCAAGCCCACAAGCCTACTTGTGGCACTTTTCCCTCCAAAACCCTGAACCCTAGGGCTTGGAGTACCTCCCAAGATACACAAAAATCAACACTCGCTCTTAGTGAGGGTGGTACTTTTAAGACTAGGAAGTAATGATCATCATCTGACGACACTAGCCCATCTGGTGTCCATCACTACAACAAACCCTGTAGAATGAACCCGACAATCTCGGTAGTGCCTCTGCCTCATCACATTCGAACCTGAACATCCTGAACCTCCATAGGGTTGCTCCCTCTGAGGCTAGATTCCCTTTGAGCCTACGCTATATCCACTGGCTCAGTCCTGCAATCACTAATCCTCCTGGATCAAATCACACTCGTGCAAATCCCACCAATCTCGGATATGAAACATTACAATTTGATGAAGACTCTAGCACGCCAACATGTAGTCCATCACATGAAGCCATATCAATCAACCTCATCTCGTTTATGCCAAAGAAACCCTCGAGTTGTCCCAACCATCCATGACAAATCAACGCTAGTCCATGATCAACAATCTGCCCTACAACAAACTATTGTTCATGAGGCTCACCACCAAACCACAAGAACTCCCAACCAATCTCATCGCCAATCCAGTCAAGACCACATCTCCATGTCTTCAACTGAACCCCCTGCTCCATGATCTAAACACCCACAACTCCCTCTGAGTTTCTTCGATGTGCATAGTCTGATTCAATGTCCCTCAAAGTAGCTCATACATGCTGTGATACCATGTTGATTTTCCACAATCTTGGGTCTAGGTTAGAATCTTAGAATATTTGATGCTACCAAACCAAGAATCTCAATGATACTACATTGCACAATGGAATATAAAAAACAGTAAATCACACATGCACATAATATAGACAACTTTTTACATTTTTCAACCCAACTTCGTTATATTAAACAACATATAATACAATAGTTTAGGGCTTCCGTACCAGGGATAATGGCCCTCATACATCCACTAGTACAAGATATAAACTGGGGCTTGGTGTTAGTACATCGAAAACAAATCTGTCCTTAACAAGATACCCTGACCATCTGGCTGTTGCATGCTCTCTCAGCTCCTCTTGATCATACCCTGTACCTGCTCGGTCCTTCAACTTTTGATATGCAGCTCCTTCGTTTATAATTGCTCCAAGTCCATCTAGCCACCAAACCTCAGTTGTCAATTTTCTCTCTAGTTGTGCCTTAGCCCATCAAGGCCACAACACATCGAGATTCCTGTTGAGTTTTTCACAGCTCCACTTGTGAACAACTCTTAACTGCCTGCTGCTGCTCCTCAACTACACAGGGACTTCAGCGCACTATGGTCTTCTCGTGCTACTCCAATAAAGACCAACATAGGGCGCAGAGGATTGCCACCTATCACTGCAATATGTCCATCTTCGACAATGAACACCGGCTAGGAGGACTGCCCATCATTTGTTGTAGAAGTCCTTCTCCACACACAAGTCTTGGGCTCCATAAACTGCTCCTGGCTGATCAGACCCTTGAGCTCAAGAACTACCTCTCTCGAAACTACATTTGTCCATCAATGTGTTGCTCAACGAGCTTCAACTTGGACATTATCACGCTATCCTCCAACAGGCCATAAGTGCCCAATCACGTCCACACTTGGTTCACTCTCACATTGCACTCCAACATACCATGAGTGACCAAGTCCATGTTGTAGCATCTGCACCTAGTTAGGCCATCCCCACACCTAGGAGACCCATAGACACAACTGTCCACAGATTTTTCCACACCCACCCTTTGCTCTGCAATAGAGGAGCTATTGCACAAATATAGGCTCCAAACTTCTACTGTGAGGCTTCCCTTTGGCTAGGGCTTCTAACATGCCACATCAACCCTACCTCCTTGGATTCCACAGGTTGCAACAACTCTATCCACACTGGGACACCTACATCACTCCATAGCAGAATCTGCTCTTAGTTTGAGTTCCTTCATGCCTAAGGAAACTCCAACAAATGGCTCCTAAAAAACTACAATGTAGACTGATCTAAAATTGATCCTAAACTAGGATCCAACACCTACAAACATTCACCAAAATACATACCTCTGTCCACTGTTTGAATTTTGCTCCACTGCCGCAACCTAGCGCATCATAACAGTCCCTTTTCCAACCTTTACTTCTGCTGAGATTTTCACCGAAGGACCACAACTCTCCTTCAATGAGAGGATGTCCCTCCACGTTGCAAACTTTAGGCAGTTTCAAGCCCTTAAAATAGACCTCCCTCCCTTTATTACAACGACACCCTACATCACCTTCAAACAGGCTTGCAACAACCTCTTTTGAGGATTGTCCCACCTCAAACAAGCCCCTCTTCCTGCGACCCTCCAACAAGACACCTCAGCCCTCTCTCCAACAACTCAGTGCTCCTGAATTGTCTTCAAAACAACCCTTCAACCTTCATTGGTCCTGTCCTCCTTGCTGCGGCCTAGAACAAAGGTATCTCCCTCTCCAACGAACTTTTTGTGAGGTAAGTGTTGTACAAATGGATGAGGAATAGTCCTCCACAACACCTCTTATTTATACTAAACAAGAGGGCTTCCTTCAATGTCATTATAGGGATTTTACAACTATCTCATGGCTTACTAACTCCACGCTGACTTAGACATACTTCAAAAATTCATATCTCCATTTCTACAACTTGAAATCAGATGATTCTTGTTACATTAGAATCATCTTGCCGAGAGATATCATCCTCATCCATCACATGTCAAAATGTGCTCATGGTTTTGTCCCAAATCCCAATGGGTGCAAAACCCCAAGCTTGGGTTTTAAGCCCACAAGCCTACTTGTGGCGCTTTTCCCTCCAAAACCCAGAACCCTAGGGCTTGGAGTACATCCCAAGATACACAAAAATCAACAGTTTTATGGTAACAATTCTATAACATGGGTATTCTATATGGAGAAATACTTTGATCTACACCACGCGGTAGCTATACAAAAGGTAAATATTACATCCACGTTTCTATAACAAGATCAACATGTATGGTATCAAGGGCTTTGCAAAAAGAAAAATTGATTCTATTGTATCTTGGTTCATTTTTATATAGAAATTGATAGCACACTATGGGGATATTAAAAGAAATACATTCTCTACTCAATTGGTAAATATTCCATAAAAGGTCTAGTTATACTAAAGGAAAGTATCCAACATGAGGTGTGTCTCTTTAAACCTAAATCTCTAAAGGATGTTTTTAGTATAACAAGGAAAGTTGAAAGTTAATATATGACTATTAGCAAATTGATCACTAATAATTATAGAGAAAATAATGCTTCTTCTCCTTAACCAACAAGGTTGACACCTTAGCAAATGGATGAAAGAAGAGCAGAAAGGACTATGTTTCAATTATGACAACAAGTAGATTAAGGAGTTGTTGATTGTGTTGGACCCGCCAACATGTCAAGGGATCTCCTCGGTAAGAAGTCCCAACTATACCTCAGACTGTTTGGAGTAGGAGTCCCAACAGTGGGTAGTATGGTATTGCCTTGACGCGGTTGCGTGCAGAGGTAAGTAAGATGTCCTTGTTGGAAGCAAGCGTGTGACCTTGCAACAAGTCAATGAAGGTGCATGAAAGGCTCTAACACACAAAAGGGGGGAAGAGTGCACCCCTTAGAAACTTGTGATAACGCGCAGCTTGAAAGGCAACACAGGAGCATAAAGACATCACAAGATGGAAAGAAGGATAGTCGATGATCCAAAGTGATGGATTATATCAACAACATGCTTCGATAAGATTCATACAAACACATACGGAATAGTCCATACATACATGCATAAATTACAGCTACATACATCATTAAAGTAACCAGGATAGCCGAACTACAATAACAACATATGCATGAAACATGTTGGTTCTGTTATATTAAAAGAGTGAAAGATCCAATCATACATACAACCATGAAAACCACTAGCCTCGATAGCGGAACATTACAGTCACTGCCGCCTACTCCTCCAAAGAGATGTACTAGCTCTGCATTGTGGAGAAGCCAAGGCTCGTTACAATACACTCCAAGATTTCTCTAAGTTATCCTATAGGAAGCTTGGCTCCCAAAAGCCTGTACAATGAGTTATGAGGTTCTATAAATAGCAAAGGGTGGGGTGACCCTTGACATTCCCCTTTGTGACTCTTCACCTACCCTCATGACTCTTCAACTTACACATGACTGTTACATTCTACTATTGACACTTGGTCTTTCACTTTTACAACATGTTTACATTACAATCTGCACATGTACCCATGTGAGACAAAAATAGGCTTGAGTAAGCCATGCAAGACATCACTAAGACTTAGATAGTTGTGGGAAGACTAACTCTTCGACATCCTCTCGATGATCGATGGTGGCAAACTGTTGGTAGTCTGCTATGGTGTCCACATGCTCTATGGTGACATCCTTATGAAAGCGAACTCTTTCCTGTGTTGCATTTGCGAACACTGATTTGGCACCTCTGTCCAACTTGTCGGATAACATGCACATCATAGTCTTCAGTGCAGAGCATATTCCAACTTGGCCTACTAAGGAATGAAACTGCGCAATGCGCAATTTCAGTCAGTAATGACTGCAACCTGGTCAAACTACATCTACACAATTCGGGGGCCAACAGGGCATTGCCTCTCATAATTGCACATAGAAAGCATGGGAGGCAAGTGTGGGGAAATCTCTACACAATTCCTAGGAGGAAGGCAAAGCCTTCACTCTTAGAAATGCACAGTGCAAGCCAGGCAAGGCAAGGTCTGAGCCAAGGCAGCCCATACTCATCAACGGGCGACTGAAAACATGAAAAGGTTGAATGCATGTGCGAAGCTGATTGTAGACAAGAGTGAATGAACATGCATGCAATTAGTGAGTGCATGATTCAGTAAATGGGAAAGCAAGTAGGTGTGAAGTGATTTGCTGCAACGACGACTGTCAGTGCATAAACAATGCCATGCATGCAACAATAGTGACATGCAATGAAAAAATGAAACAATGCTTCTACAAGTTAAGATGCATTAAAATGACAACAAGCGTTCCATGAAACCAAGCAAACAAAATTCACACAAACCAAAATACAAAAGGCGACAGAAAAGCAACAAAAGACATGAAAAACAGACCTACCTGGAAAAAGATGAGCTGAGTGTGGTGAATGCTCCTAGATGCGATGGGGAATTCCAAAGCTCCAAGATCGAAGTGAAGAATGAGCTCTGAAGCGTCAAATAAATAGTTTTGATAAGGTTGAGGTTTATGAAACACATGCCACAAATCTAGGAAAAAGTGACACTTGGTGGGAGGTTTCTAAAACGGATTTTGCATGTAACCCGGAGCTGCTAAAAATGGATCCCTAAAATCTAGGGATGCTTTTTGTTTTTTTCTTTTTCGGGAAAAATAAGCCCATGCATTCAAAGCAAGATTGGTCAATCCTCGAGGGAACCGGTCAACCTGGGAGCACATGCAATAGACTGCAAGCCTCCGGATGACTTCTGCACAGTTTATGGGCTGAGTGACTCTGACTGCCCCTCAGGCTCCTCACAATTTCTGGACTGAAGCCCAGGTTGTCAACCAAATCTGCACAAATTTTGAAAGCAAGCCCAACGATGGGATGCTCTGCACAATTTTCAGAGGGAAGGTTTCCTGCTTGCTCTGCAAATTTCTGGAGAGTAGCGGGCTTCCTTGATGTTCTGCGCAATTCTGGTGAGGAAGGTTGGTTCCCCTCCAATTGTGTGCAATTTTCCAAGTGAGCACAACAACCAGAAAATGACAAAGTCTTGGGATGTCAGCTTGAGGGTGGAAGGAAAACAAGTTAGTAAACACAAGCTGCTAAGCCAAAAAAACTCAACTAATGCATATGTACCTAGAAAATGCAAGACATTTTGCTAAGGATGGTTGGTAGGAAGGCTCCAAAATAAAGCTAAGGAAAAATTTTGGAGGGTGGTTGTAGCCGCTACAACACTTGGAGACACACTGGTAGAACTCCAGCTCTTTGAATGGACCTTGTTTCGTGAAAAGCAAGTCTAAATTCTCCGAAAGTATTGTTTGATTCTTAGAGCATCAGGGTTTCCGCACTAGCTTGATTGAAAGATGTAGCACCTGCCATGCTCTTGATCGGTCAGCACACATTCCAAGCCAAGTCAAATTAGTTGTTTTCGATTGGGGATGAGGGGTATATTGGTACACAAGTAATATCACTGTCACGGTTTAAGTTTCATTTCTGGTGTTTCTCTGCTACCAGCAGGCCTAAACAGTACCCCGACAGAGTCATGTAGGAACACAAGCATCGTTGTGCTACCAATGAGCCTGGTTAGTACCCCGATGGAGTTAATTGCTCTACGTAGGAGGCCTTTCTTTTCTTTCGCCTTATTTATTTTATTTTTCAAAATTTTCACATTTTCATTTTTCCAAGAACTGTGCATAAGCACTTATTTATTTTAGAGGCGGAAGAGGGATCCCAATTTATTGAGAGAAAAAGAGGTTGTTCCTTTAGAGAAGTGTGTTATGTATACCTATGAAATACTTGTTAAGGTTTCCCCCCTCACATTACTCTACTCGACTGAGTTGACAAGGGTTAACCCAAAACAACTGACTAGAATAGGTGGTACTATTTAGAGTGCAAGCATTGTGTTTTCACAAAGATTCACTTTGAACAGAACATATTTTCCACTGGCGTATCATTGATTGAAGACAACAAGTCCTACATAAAGAGAGAAGACAACATATAACGAAGTATTGATAGTTGTACAAGTCCTCTTGTGCTTTACCCTGCTTATTTAAGGAGTTGTACGCGGTTTCATGAGAACGTAAACAAGCAAACAAACAAAACAACAAAGAGTAGAAGAAAATGCATAAGCACAAAAAGCAAAGCAGGTAAGCAAGAAAACAAAAAAACAAAGCAATAAAGCAAACATGCATGCAAGCAAACAAAACATAAAGCAACACTACTCCTACTCCTAAGCTAACGGTGCATGGGTCCGATCACGTGAAGTGATATTTCCAATGCAGCCACCGGTGCATTGGTTGACCCATGTTGGTGAAGGCATGGTTCACGAACAACATAATCCAATGAACCAATAAACATGAAAGATATAACAATGAAGGCAAACGCACTCTGAGTTTAAATGCGTCCATAGAAAAGAAAAAAGTGAAAGCACAAGACAAGCACTCTGTGGACTTACCATGGTGTTGTGATACACTGCATGTAGATGTTAATCATATGCACTCTCTTGACTGTGACAGGCAAGAAAACATGAGAAAAAGAGATAACTTACATCTCACAAGTGTGCTTGTTGTGTATGATTCCTCCAATGCATGAGCGATGGGATCATGTGATTCGAGTGGAGGAAGCGAAATTTGTGTGTTGGATTGATCTTCAATGCATACAGATGAGTGATGAGGAGCCTTGGGTGTTTCAACAATTTCCTGATCGGAAGTGAAACTAACCTTAGAAATGAGGACCTGACATAACCATCAACTCGGGCTGAAGTTCCTTGACAGCCTATAGAGTTTCGACTTCATTGATAGATATATCATCATAAACAGGTGGCTTTGAGAGAACAATAGTGATTGAATCAACATCGTGATCAAATATGGGAGTAAATAGATCACGATAGCTGCGATCAGAAAAATAAACGAGTTCATCGACATCTTCATGATCTGATGAATCAAACAGAGGGGTAGATGAGAAGCAAGAATGTTCACCCTTTGCGTTTCCAAAAAATGTAGATGAAATATCTAGTGGATTTTCAATGAAGAATTTTTTCTCTCCGCTATCGAATGATGTACTGACATCTAGTGTGTTTTGCAAATGATCGGAAGTAGATGCATCTGTGGATGGATTTACACGAGGAAAATCAAAGATAACAGAATCACCAAAGATGTCAGGAAAAAGTGGAGGTGGTGTAGACTGAAGGAGGCCATCCTTCAACCCGAGTTGATGCTCAGATTCCCAATCATACTCATCGTAAATGACAACGCAGGTTGGTTGTGCAACATCAACTCCATCGATGGCTTGATCCTCGTTCACAACAAGTGTAGAGTACGGAATGAAAGAAAAAAAGACAGTGTAATCCAGAGGATCATCAGAACGTGAAGACGAAGGTTGAGGTAACAAATGCATATGAAAACCCATGAGATTCCCATCCAAATCTGGGCAGAAATTAAGAGTATTGACAGTGGGAGGATGCGACAGTTGAAAAGATGTGTGTGCATTTTATCCCACATCACTCTGCAGGGGTAGATTTGTTCGATGAGGGAATGTGGACAGTCACTTGTGACAACAACTGTGTCCGCTTGTGATTGCGCAACTCTGTCACCGAAGTATGCTGAGCAGGGTTTAAATTTTATCTTCACATTGGGATAGATTGATTTGTGAAGGAAATATTCAAATTTTTCCATGAGATATTGGAATTTCATCTGACTTCTTGGAACTTCAAACATGAGTAAACGAAAGTGCTTCCAAAAATCCACAGGCGATTCATGCGGGGCCTTCCGTTGTTTTAACATTTTCTTGTTAATAGCTTCATGATCAAAATGATGGAAACCAGATTCTATTAGATCACTGAACTACTTAAATGAGTGCACGCAATTGGTAGGCAGGTTGCGGCACCATCGTTCTGGGGATTCGTGAAGTGTGTATGAAAGCAACATGCTGACCTCTACTTCATCAAACTCTTCCTCATTCCCCAAGAATGCAAGGAAGTCATGTAAGTGCTCAGGCCATGCCACTTTGCCTTCACCATCATACGTGAGTTCCGACAAGTGATCAAAAAACTCCTTCGTGACTTTGAAGGAATGTGCATTGGAAAAACATCGCAGAGGGTTCACTACAACAATATCCATGATAGATGTGCGAAGATTCAAAACAGGATGTGAGGACTCAGCTTGTCATCTGGCCCTCCTTCTAGCGCCAGAAATGTTGACGGTGTTGGACCTGCCAACATGTCAGGGGATATTCCTGATAAGAAGTCCCAACTAGACCTTAGACCATTTGGAGTAGGAGTCCTAGCAGTGGGTAGTACAGTATCAACTTGACTGCGGTTGCGCACAGAGGTAAGTAAGATGTCCTTGTTGGAAGAAAGGGTGTGACCTTGCAACAAGTCAAGGAAGGTGCATGAAAGGCTCTAACACACAGAAGGGGGGAAGAGTGTGCCCCTTAGAAACCTGTGATAACACATAGCTTGAAAGGGAACACACGAGCAGAAAGACATCACAAGATGGAAAGAAGGATAGTTGACAATCCAAAGTGATGGATTATATCAACAACACGCTTCAATAAGATTCATACAAATACATACAAAATAGTCCATACATACATGCGTAAATTACAACTACATACATCATTAAAGTAACCAGGATAACCAAAATACAATAACAACATATGAATGAAACATGCTGGCTCTGTTATATTAAAAGAGTGAAAGATCCAATCATACATACAACCATGACAACCACTAGCCCCGATAGTGGAACATTACAATCACTGCTGCCTGCTCCTCCAAAGAGATGTACTAGCTCTGCACTGTGGAGAAGCCAAGGCTCGTTACAATACACTCCAAGCTTTCTCTAAGTTATCCTATAGGAATCTTGGCTCCCAAAATCCTGTCTAATGAGTTATGAGGTTCTATAAATAACAAAGGGTGGGGTGACCCTTGACATTCCCCTTTGTGACTCTTCACATACCCTCATGACTCTTCAACTTACACATGACTGTTACATTCTACTATTGACACTTGGTCTTTAACTTTTACAACATGTTTACATTACAATCTGTACATGTACCCATGTGAGACAAAAATAGGATTGAGTAAGCCATGCAAGACATTACTAAGAATCAGACATTTGTGGGAAGACTAACTCTTCGATACTCTCTCGATGATCGACGATGACGAACTAATGCCAAGTTTGGTAGTCTTCTATGGTGTCCGCGTGCTCTGTGGTGACATTGTTCTGAAAGAGAACTCTTGCCTCTGTTGCATCCAGGTACACTAATTTGGCACCTCTCTCCAAATTGTCAGATAGGAATTGCATCATAGTCTTGAGTGCAGCCAGACCAAAAACATACGGGTGCATAGTGTTTGCGCTCATCTGCACGTCTGCACTGATGGCCATGCGCATCAACTGATTGAAGTATATATCCAACTCCAGTCGTACTTGGTTCTTTGTCTTCACCTAAGTAAGTGTGCCGATGGATGGGATCGCATGCGTGCACACAATGACATCCGTGCTCCTGAACACTCGTGCATGTGAAGCCTATAAGCTGGTGATGAGATGCGAGAGTTCCTCATAGTTCCAGATCTGACTCCGGACGTGTGCCTTCAACTCCATTTCCTTTGGCTTCATCATGTTTGGCAAGTGAAATGGTGCTCCATTGTACCTCATTGTCCATATATGCATGTGATTGACAACAATGTGTATGTATGACAAGATGCGTGCTCTCCCAACACAACACTGTTTCCAACCGTTAAGATGGATAACTAAATTATGCATGGTGATAAACCTGTAGTACCAATTCCACATGACTGTCTTGAGAGTCGATACTTCATCCAGTATCGCTTTCTTCAACTCTGCTCTAGCGGATGTTGAAACTTGCTTTTCTCCCTACTTGGCTGCTTGTAGCTCCTTAGCCATGCGCTTGTTCTCAGCTATCAAGAATCTAACACTCGAGCTAGTGGCTTTGGCATATGCCCTCATAATATTGACCAATGCAACTGGATGTCTGCACACATCAGACATGATCACTCACTCTTCAAACTGTGTAGGAGATACATGGACATCTGATTTGATAGTCACCCTATGAGTGGCATCAGTTGATGATTTATTAGAACATAGGTATTACAAACTCATGTGTTGGTGTGTGTTCTGTGTTATTTAAGCAACGTATCGATCAGATTGCCAATACACAGACATTTAAATGGAAAGACAATATAGAAATACAGTAAGGAAACACAAAGACACAAGAATTTTAATAAGGAGTTCACCCTATTCTCCAGGGCTACATCTCCGGTCCAACTTTCAGTGGTGGCCCTGTTTATTGTGTCTTTAAGCAAAGAATTACAACAGGGACTCAATGTGAGTTCTCCTGAAGCAGGTTTGATTAGAAGGGTGGTTCTTGGATTCCCCAAGCCACTAGAGTGCACAGACTCTTCTTCTTCCTACCAGCTCTGTGACCTTCGGGTCTACAGTGGAAAGAGCCAAATGTGATGGAA
Source organism: Pinus tabuliformis (assembly GCA_031772625.1). Classification (NCBI taxonomy): domain Eukaryota; kingdom Viridiplantae; phylum Streptophyta; class Pinopsida; order Pinales; family Pinaceae; genus Pinus; species Pinus tabuliformis. The sequence goes on along the minus strand of CM062820.1, from coordinate 1,082,639,404 downwards.
AGAGCCAAATGTGATGCTCAATCCGGACAGATTCCTCTATGGGATGGCTTGAATCTTCAAGCTCTAGTGCTCAATGCTGCTACTGGTCAGCTCAGCCCTTTGTCTCTTCTACTTTGATTTGATGTTCTCTATGTTCAGTCCTCCTCTCAGGGTTCACTGTTCCAGTTATTCGTCTCTCGACTCTCTCGGCGTCTAACTTCTTATTTGAATGTCTTTGTTCATGGCTTTAGCCATTCGGCCCCTATGCCTGTTCAGTTCCTCTTCCACCTCTATCGATTCACCTTCTATAGCTGCGCTTGGATTTCCCTGTTTGGCGTCATCATGAACGCTCAGGGAGTGGCCACATTTCCTCCTCTAAATAACACCAGCCTGCTTGTCGGTTTGCTTCTTCAGTTACGTTGTGGATGAAGTCTTTCCTCCACCGTGGCGGTCAAACGGACCTGAAATCTTTACAAACACGGCTTAATCCTTTGTCGATTCCACTTCCTCCATCGGGGGCAATCTCAGCTATCCGATCTGGGTCCCCCAGATCCAATGTCATACGCACGTCCTGCGCGGTTGACTTGCTCGACTGATAACACGCGATCAACGACGATTTTCTCTCACCTCTTCCGGCCACGCGTTGATCGTTGAGTGGGATTACTCCGCTTTCATCCAAACCTCTTACCATTTGAGGGCGCTCCGATCAATACCGTTGGTTTCCAGAGTGCGGGTCCTGGCTTTGTACATTTAGCACTTTTTGCCTTTTTCGCCCGCGGTTCTCCGGCTCGCCATGCGTCCGAGTGCTTGGGCTTCCCCCATTTCGGCCCTGTTTTCCTAGTGATGCGCTAATCATGCATAAAAAACCTCCTTATTTTCCCGATCCGGGGCTCCCAGGGGCTACTTTGACCTCCTGCGCAGTCTCCATGGGCCTTGGTCAACACGCTTTGACCAAGGTCCTCGTCATTCCACGCTGGTTGCCATTGCCACTGGTTTAGGGTGTTTTTGATATCTGTTTTTGAATTCTTTAGAGATTTGTCCCAACCTGATATAGTCATGGTTCTTTGACAACCTTTTATGGATCCAATTCAGATCACGGCGTTCCCACTAAAAAAGCTTTTGGACCACCAAAAGTTGGTTTTCAAGCATCGACTAAGTGAGGGTATTATTTTCTCACCTGTCCAATCTCAATCCACTTCGCACTGCTCGGATTTGAACCTTTGAGCCCGATCCTGAGGTATTCCACATCTCCCTTGCGCGTCATCCTTACCTTCCTATCCAGCACTATGTCTTCCTACAATTCATTAAGATATTCAGGTAGCAGGTCATTAACAGAAGGTAATTGACTTTGCTCTTCAGGGTCCTCAATCATTGAAGGCTCAAACAACCTCAAACAATTTGCATTTACAATGCATGTAAGCTGGTAGATCAAGGCGAAAAGAATTTTCACCAATCTTCTCAAGCATCTTGAAGGGTCCATACATGATAGGTTTTAGCTTTTTACCTTCACCTTGCATCCTGTCCTTGTTGATATACAACTAGACTTGGTCTCCAACTTGAAAACTATGCTCCATCCGATGCTTATCATGCCTAGACTTGTACTTGGCTTGGCTCTTTTCCAACTATTCCTGTACTTCCTGGTGGATCTCCTGCATCTGTTTAATGAACCTAGTTTCCTTGTCCACATCATTGTGTCCATCAACCATGGTATCTTTACCAAAGACAAAATCCAAAGGAGACCTTGGTGTGAAACTGAAACAGGTCTCAAAAGGAGATCTCTGTGTAGAAGAGTGTTTGGCTTTGTTGTAAGCATGCTGCACATAACACAAGTGTTCATCCCAAAACTTAGGATGTTTGCTGCAATATCCTCTCAGTAACTGGATCACTGTCCTGTTAACTACTTTTGTCTGGCCATCGGTTTGTGGATGAAAAGCTGTGCTGTTCTTCAATTTGGTGTCCATCAGTTCCCACAGACTCGACCTAAACTTCCTCACAAATTGGGTGTCTCAATAAGATATAATGGAGGTGGGTAATCCAAAATGAACCCATACATGTTCAAAGAACAATTTTGCAGTTTGTTTAGTTGTAATCTGTTTATTACAAGGTATCAAAATACACATTTTACTGAATCTATCTACAACAACATATAGATAATCATGACCTTTCCCAGATTTAGGCAGTCTTCCAACAAAATCCCTGGAAATACTTTCCCAAGGGTGAGAAGGAACTGGCAATGGAATGTACAAGCCTAGTTTTCTATTGTTGGGCTTGCTTTTGGCACACATGGCACACCCTCTTACATATCTAGAAACTGTCTCATTCATTTTCGGCCAATAGCAGAACCTTTGTAGCTGTGCAACTATTTTACTTACCCCAAAGTGACCTAATATTAGGGAAGTGTGTGCTTCCCTAATTATCTTTATCCTCTCAGTTTGTGGAATGCAGAGTTTCCCACAATGGTATAAGAGTCAGTCCTTCACATGATAGTCCAATTCTTCTACTCTTTTGCCTTGACTCAAAGTTGCATATACATCTTTAAAGTCCATATCCTGAGCATATTACTCTATGTAGCTTTCATGTAGCACATAATTATGCTTAAGTATGGTAGATGCGTTTATAATGGGTCTAGAGAACATGTCTGCAACCTTGTTATGTATGCCCTTTTTATATCTGATGAATAAATGAAACTATTGTAGAAAACCCATCCATCTGTAATGTCTTGATTGCTGCAACTTAGTTTGGGAGTGTACGTATTGAAGTGGCTGATGATCAATATGTATTACTGTCTCTTTGCCCATTAAGTAATGTTTCCACTTTTTCACACTCTGAACTAATGCATACAATTCTTTATCATATGTAGGATAGTTAACTACTGCAGGATTAAAAGTCTCAGAATGATAACATGTGGATTTACCGTGCTGTGTCAACACTGCTCCCATGGCATAGTCACTGGCATCAGTTTGGATCTCAACTGGTCTTTGCAGATCTAGTAGTGCTAGTACAAGTGTTGTACTAATCTTTTCTTTTAAGGTGTCGAAGGCTTTCTGATATTTGCCTCCCCACTTAAACAACTTGTTCAATCCCGTCAAAGCATGTAAGGGAGTTGCAATTGAGGAAAAATTAGAAATGAACTTCTTCCAATATTGTGCTGCTCCTAAGAAGCTTCTCACTTCTGTAGCAGAGTTGGGTTTAGGTCAGTTTACAATGACTGCCACTTTAGAGGGATCTATTTTCAATTCACCTCCCCCTACTATATGACCCAAGTAGTTTAGATATGTTTTGCCAAATTCACATTTTGAGAGTTTAACATAAGGTTTTTCTCTTTTCAAAACATCTAATGTCTGCTTAACATGCTTTAAATGCTCTTCCCACGTTTTACTAAAAATCAAAATGTCATCCAGATACACAATAACAAAATCATCAAGAAAAGGTCTGAGTACATCATTCATTAATCTCATGAAAGTAGCAGGAGTATTAGTTAAGCCAAAAGGCATAACCAGCCATTCATACAATCCTTGCTTTGTTTTGAAAGTAGTCTTCCATGCATCTTGCTCTGCAACTCTGACCTAATGATATCCACTGTGCAAATCCAGCTTGGTGAAATAAACAACTTCTTTTAATTGATCTAAAAGATCATCTATGCGATGAAGGGGATAACGATTTTTTATTGTTATCTTATTCAGTGCTCGGTAGTCAATGCACATTCTCCATGAGCCGTCTTTCTTTCTGACCAAAACGATTGGTGACCCACATGGTGATGTGCTAGGCTTGATGAACCCTTTCTTGAGAAACTCCTACACTTGCTTCTTGATTTTAGCATTCTCTAAAGAAGACAACCTATACATCCCAATGTTAGGCAATGGAACATCTTGCTGCAAAAAAATATCGTGTACTATTCCCTTTTTGGGTGGCAGACCTTTAGGTTCTTGAAACAAGACATCATACTCTGGTTTTATCAGGTTTCTTTTCCTTTACAACCATCAGTAAGAACTGTTTGCATGAATTTATCATTCTTTTCATTTGTCCTGAGTTTATGAGAGTATAATTATTCATGAGCTTATGAGCTCTTACAAAGTATTCGATTCCATATTTAACAAGTAGATACTTGTTCTCAACTCTATAGAAAATATCCTTTCTATCATACAAGTAAGGGCTTCCTAAAACAATTCCACGTATATCCAAAGGAATTATATCTAACTCAACCTCATCTACAAATGTTGACCCAAAAGAGAACTTGAGTTTGCACTGTCTAGTCACTTGTAGTTGTGCTTTATCATTCAACCATCCTAATGGGTATGGTTTCTTATGAGGTGTAGTTGCAAATCCCAATTTCTTTACAATTGATTTAGAAATTAGATTTACTTATGAGACACTATCAAACAAAGTATCAATCTTTTGATTTTTGGAAATAACTTGAATATGGAAAAGCTCATGTCTTTTTCTCTCATGTTCTTCATCAATAACAGATTGAGTAGGATTACTAGTAGATGCGTCAGAATTCTTACCTCTTATACCTGTGGCTGCAATGATTATTTCATCTCCCGAGTCTGACCCCAAATCTTTCTGAATAGCTACAAAAGTCTTCTTCTTCTTGCCCTCGGACTTCTTAGGTCTTAGCTCTGGATGCAGAATCCAACAATGCTCATCATCATGCCCTCGTTTTTACAGTTAGTGCATAAAGCGTTGCCTTTTTGTGTAGTGTTAGCCTTCCTTGCTTTCCACTTCTGCTTTCTTTTCTCCTTGCTCTTGCTTACAGTGGGTTGGGATGGTCCCCCAACTTCTGGGTTTCCATTCTTTCCTCTAGCTTCTAGATGAGTAGCTTCTACAGATACCTCATCTATACTAGTGGGAATAACATGAGGATGGTATGCCTCATGTAGTTGTGTAGACCACCAATGTACTTCAGAAAAGTATCTGGTGAGTCTAATGAGATACCCAACATCAATGCTCTCCTTTTTAACTCTTGAGTATACCCTTGCACACTTTGCAACAACAAATTCACTCTAGATAGAGATGGTCTTACCATGTCTTTTCATATGAGCTTGGGTTCTTCCTTCCCACCAAACCAAGGCAGTGCCTCCTAGGCGTAGGCTTGCCAGATGAATCTTACTCTTGTCTGAGTCTATGTTCTGTACCTTGCAATACACATCAATTTGTCTAATCCAATTGTCCAACTTTTCAACATTTAGCTCTCCATCATATATAGGCAAATCAAATTTAACATCTAGTTTAATCAAAGATGCTTTCTTATTATGCACGGGGCTATTAAGAGGTGTGAGAAAGCTTTCCTCTTTCCCTTTTCCTTTTGAGCGGTCATGGGAAGGAGACTCATCTTCTTCTTTATCTTGTTTAGAGCCTGATGAATCTTTATCCTTGTGCTTTCTAAAGTCCCTATACATTTCTTCTACCATAGCCTTTATAGCTAGGAAACTTTATATGAATTGAGGGTCTGGCCCATAGAACCTTCCTCTGACATTTTCTTCTGAGAATAGACTCTCCCAATCTCAAGATTAGTTTCCACCAACTATCCTTCTCCTAAATTGAGCTTTGATCTAGTGAGCATTCACAGCTAAACCAACACAAGCTTGTCTAACCTTACAGCCTAAAGCTCTAATACCACTTGATTTGATAGTCACCCTATGAGTGTCATTAGTTGACGATTTATTAGAACATAGGTATTATAGACTCGTGCTGGTGTGTGTTCTGTGTTATTTAAGCAACATATTGATTAGATTTCCAATACGCAGACATTTAAATGGAAAGACAATAGAGAAATACAATAAGCAAACACAAAGACACAAGAATTTTAATAAGGAGTTCACCCTATTCTTCAAGGCTACATCTTTGGTCCAGATTTTAGTGGTGGCCTTGTTTATTGTGTATTTAAGCAAATAATTACAATGTAGGGACTCAGTGTGAGTTCTCTTGAAGCAGGTTTTCTTGGTAGGGTGGTTCCTGGATTCCCCAAGCCACTAGAGTGCACATACTCTTCTTCTTCCTACTAGCTCTGTGACCTTCAGGTCTACAGTGGAAAGAGCCAAATGTGATGCTCCGTCCGGACAGATTCCTCTATGGGATGGCTTGAATCTTCAAGCTATAGTGCTCGATGCTGCTACTAGTCAGCTCGGCCCTCTGTCTCTTCTACTTTGCTTGGTTGTTCTCTGTGTTCAGTCCTCCTCTCAAGGTTCATTGTTCCAGTTATTCATCTCTCGACTCTCTATGCGTCTAACTTCTGATTCGATTGTCTCTGTTCATGGCTTTAGCCATTCGACCCCTATGCCTATTTGGTTCCTCTTCCACCTCTATTGATTCACCTTTTGTAGCTGTGCTTGGAGTTCCCTGTTCGGCGTCATCATGAACGCTCAGGGAGTGGCCACATGTCCTCCTCTAAACAGCGCCAGCCTGCTTGTCGGTTTGTTTCTTCAGTTACGTCATGGATGAAGTCTTTCTTCCACCGTGGTGGTTAAAAAAACCTCAAATATTTACAAACATGGCTTAGTCCTTCGTCGATTCCACTTCCTCCATCAAGCACAGTCTCAGCTGTCCGATCTAGGTCCCCCAGATCCAACGTCATACGCACGTCCCACACGGTTCACTTGATTGACCGATAGCGCATGATCAATGGTGGTTTTCTCTCACCTCCGCTGGCCACGCGTCGATCATTGAGTGGGATCGCTCCGCTTTTGTCCAAACTTCTTACCGTTTGAGGGTGCCTTGATCAATACCACTGGTTTCCAGAGTGCGGGTCTCGCCTTTGTACTTTTAGCGATTTTTGCCTTTTCCGCCCACGGTTCTCCGGCTTGCCATGCGTCCGAGTGCTCGGGCTCCCCCCATTTCGGCCTTGTTTTCCCAGCGATGCGCTAATCGTGCATAAAAAAACTCCTTATTTTCCCGATCTAGGGCTCCTAAGGGCTACTTTGACCTCCTGTGCAGTCTCCATGGGCCTCGATCAGTGCGCTTTAATCGAGGTCCTCGTCGTTCCACACTAGCTGCCATTGCCACTGGTTCAGGGTGTTTTTTATCGCTGTTTTGGAATTCTTTAGAGATTTGTCCCAACTTGATAGAATCATGGTTCTTTGATAGTCTTTTATGGATCCAATTTTGATCAACATCTGAAGTGGGCACTCAAAGTGACTGCACAAATCTGTGTTGTGACTCATTGAAAGATATGTTGTGCATCTCTGCTTCCGGATTGTCTTCAAGGATTTCAGTGTCTCCTTGATCGCTTGGGACTTGCTCTGCTTCCAGATATGGTGAAGCTGATGGAGTAATCTCATGGTTATGAGGTATGAGGTCAATGTCCTAATCTAACTCTGGTTGAACCATATTCATGTCCATCTGTTCCAACATCTGTTCAATCTCCTGAGCAAAGTCCTACTCCTGTGACTACTCACCCTATCTGCTATGTACCAGTTGTTTGGATGAATCAATAACCTGTATTGGCATGGTCTCATTAATGGGTCAATGTTGCACCTCCTGCTATTCCTGTTCTTGTTGCGCTTCCTTCTCTCTTCTGCATAGCTCTTGTTCTTCCCTGAGTTGTTGCTTCAACTCCTACAACTCATTTTCTACTTCCTCCATCTTCTGTTTCTCTCTTTGCCTTTGTGCGATCCTCCTGTCCTGTTGTCACCTCTTTGCCTCAATATCCAAAGCTGCTTTCAACACAAGTGGATCTTATTTGAACTTGAAGCTTTGCTCTGCCTCTGCGCTGTCTACAACCTTCCTCTTTCCTTTTCCAAGCACGTCTACTGCCTTCTGCTACTATTGATGATGCTTCTCTCTAAGACGTGGCTACCTTCCACAGTGATAACCACTCTACAACCATTCTGACCTGTTCATTGAACCTGGAGAAGTTGTAGAAATATCTCCATGGGTATTCCTCAAGCCAATGACATGCCCCATGGATCCAAGGATGATACACTCTTGCACAATGGTCCTTCACTAAGCAATGAGGGTCGTATGGATTGAAACTTATGGTGCCGAAGGTGAACCTCTTAAATTCCTTCGCCTCGGCCTCAACATGCTTGAGATTCTGGTTCTCATACAACCCGATTCACAAAAGAAGAGCGGGCCAAGGTTCCTTCTTCTTCCTGTGCAATATTGCTGACAACCCTATCGAGATGTGATATGACACTTCTTGCATGGCCAACTTATCCATGAAAAACTTCAGTAAAACATGCAGAGCCTTCTCCATGTTGTACATCTGTATGAAGATGCCAAGGGTGAGGCATACCAATCTGTTATGTCAACCAATGCGTCCATCATTTCCTGCAACATGCAAGGTGGATCCTGTTCAAAGAACACCCTGTATACCAGGGTGACAAAGTGGTTTGGTAGTTGTATGATAACTCCATAGAAGATTCATTTGGAGAACAACCTGCAATAAGCGTGCATAGAGGTTTCTGAAGGTGTCCATGCCCACCCCAAGCTTGGGAACTATTGAAGGGCATAGATTGCATCAAGTATGTAAGTGGACATGAAGAGATTTTCTTGCTAACCCTTGGGTGGATGCGGGAATTTTTTTTACTTGTTCCTTCAACCAAAGAGCCAACATGTCAGACCAGTTGAAAGGTCTTCCTTCGTTCGTCAGCTGATCCAACATAATCGCCCAACTCTCCAGGAATGTTTTTGTACTCTCTTGGTTGTATAAGTGGCATGTGAAGATGACCAAGAGTTGATAAGCCTTCCGCAGTATCCTTGTCTTGTACACTTGGTTGGGTGTCATCCTAAACTTAGATGACTCTCTCACCCAACTCTTTAAGATGTTTCTCGAGTTTGCACCATTGTTGGGTTTGGTGAATGATGCATCCATTGATCACTGATTGTGGCAAGTGATACATCTCCTGAAATTCCTTTGCCCAAGTTTCGTTCCACTGAAACTACTCAATATCTTTGTCTCTATATCAATATGCGAGACAATCTAGTGGATTATGTCCATGCATGGAAATGTGGGATACCTGCATAAAAATCTGGTACAAGCCAGACTTGTGTATGTTGACAGAGACCTTGCAGTTTTCTAAAGTCTACTCAAATGTGTCTGAAAAGATGTCGTTGATGTCTTGCCATTTCATCTTGATTTCCTTGTCTATGAACAACTTAGTGTCTTCATATATGGGCAAGCTCATCGACACTTTCTCGACTGCATCTCCAGTTGCACTCTCAACGGTGTCCTTAGACCTTGCTCTCTTGGAATACATTGTACCTGTTCTGCTGAGAGACAGACGAACACCTATGATACCTGGAGACAAAGAAAAACTCATGGACAACAATCTATCTATTGAAAGCCAAAAGAAACTAGAGGACTGACATGTAACACACATGGGTGAGTGACTGGAAGGTTTGCGAAATTTTCACCGAGAGGTTGGGAAAATGGCTGCCAGATCTGCGCAATCTCAGTATGGACTGTCAATGGGCTGACTGACTATTGAAACTGCACAAAGCATAGTCCAGCTTGGCATGCTGAGGATTGAAACTATGCAATGCGCAGTTTCAGTTAGGAATGACTGCAACCCGGTCAAAATTCATCTACATAATTCAGAGGCAAACAGGGCATTACCTCTCAGAATTACACGGAACAAGCTTGGGAGGCCAGTGCTAGGGCAAGCTCTGTACAATTCCTGGGAGGAAGGTAGAGCCTTCACTCTTAGAAATGCACAGTGCAAGCCGGGCAAGGCAAGGTCCGAGCCAAGACAGCCCATACTCGCCGATGGACGACTGAAAACATGAAAATGATGAATGCACGTGTGAAGCTAAGTGCAAAAAAGATTGAATGAACATGCATGCAATCTGTGAGTGTAGGATTCAGTAAATGGGAAAACAAGTAGGTGTGTGAAGTGATTTGCTGCAACGACGACCGTCAGTGCAAAAAATTGTCATGCATGCGACAACAGTGAGATGCAATGAAAAAATGAAACAATGCTTCTACAAGCTAACATTCATTAAATTGACATCAAGCGTTCAATGAAACCAAGAAAACAACAGTCACACAAACTGAAATACAAAAAGTGACAGAAAGGCAGCAAAAGACATGAAAAGCAGACTTGCTCGGAAAAAATTGAGTTGAGTGTGACGAATGCTCCTAGATGCGATGGGGAATGCCAGAACTCCAAGATCGAAGTGAAGAATGAGATCTGAAGCGTTAAATAAATAGTTTTGATAAGATCAAAGTTTATGACATGCATGCCACAAATCTAGATAAAAGCGACACTTGGCGGGAGGTTTCTAAAACGACTTTTGCATGTAACCCGAGCTGCTAAAAATGGATCCCTAAAATCTAGGGATGCTTTGTTTTTTTGCTTTTTCGAGAAAAAGCAACCCATGCATGCAAATCAAGATTGGTCAGTCCTGGAGGGAATCACTCAACTTGGGATCACATGCAATGGATTGAAAGCCTCTTGATGACTTCTACGCAGTTTCTAGGTTGAGTGGCTTTGATTGCCCCTCAGCCTCTGTGCAATTTTTGGACTAAAGCCTAGGCTGTCAGCGAGAACTGCAAAAATTTTGAGAGCAAGCACAATGATGGGCCATTCTGCGCAATTTTCAGAGGGAAGGTTGCTTGCTTTCTCTGCACATTTCTGGAGAGAAACAAGCTGCCTTGATGTTCTGTGCAATTATGGAGAGGAAGGTTGGTTCCCATCTAGTTCTGCACAATTTTCCAAGTGAGCACAACAACTAGAAAATGACCAAGTCCTAGGGTGTAAGCCTGAGGATGGAAGGCAAACAAGTTAGAAAACGCAAGCTTCTAAGCCACAGAAACTCAACTGAAGCATATGTACCTAGACAGTGCAAGACATGATTCTAAGGATGCTTGGTAGGGAGGCTCCAAAATGAAGCTAAGGAAAAATTTTGGAGGGTGGTTGTATCAGCTACAATAGGAGCATAAATAAAATCAGAAGAAATTATTTTACATAGACTATGAAGATTAAGAAGATAAAAAAATGGAACTACGACAAGATCTAGAACTAGAAGAGTGTTATAATAATAATGATAATAAAATAATTAATTAAATGCTTATTAGTATATTGAGGAGGCATGTTTCTAAGGACATGACTATTCATGAAAGAAAACCCTCATTTGTAATCAATATTATACCTTTTTCACATTCAAACATTTCTATATAAACATTACTTGCTCCATCATGGATATTTATATATTTCATATATTCTAAATATTTTGCTACATATACAAATCATGTTTGTTAAATTGGTATCAGCGCCATGTTCTCTGTTCCCAAGCATTGGCCAAACGTTTACCACATACTAGAAGATTTTGGAGTTTCTCATATAGCTCGATAGTCAGTTTGATTTTGGCCTTTAGCCACCAGAAGTCAGAAGTTAAAGTTTACTTTGGCCATTACATTATTAAAAAAAAAAAAATCTCTCTCTTGACCATTAAGAAGTAAAAAACAAGAAAGAAAAGAAAAGTTAAAAAATATATAAAAGTGTGTAGATATATTAAGAAAAAGTTTATAAAAAATAGAATTCTTTTTTTAGTTATATAAAAAACAATAAAAAAACTACAAAAAGCGCAACACCACAATCATGGTTGCGATTGACAATCGCATTGCCCAACACCACCGCAACCCATAACGTCCAAAACCTGTCTGTGTTGTTGTCTCGAGCGAGCAACAACTAGCTATTTGTTGCCTGACTTTTACCTGATGCATTGTTGTCGTGCATCTGCACAGTTGTAACTTATTGCCATCTTGACAACCCCGAATAACCTGCTGCTATATCTTTTCTTTGGAACTTCAACCACCCATTTCAAATTTTGTACAAGTTTTTGTACAATCTATTGATCCCTTCCGTTGTTCACTGTAAAATTTTGCGTGTACATCTGGAACATCCCATCGATCTTTCAATTTACATTCATCCTCAAAAACAGATTTAGCAACCTCATAACAAGGAGCTACTGTGAGAGAGACGGAGTAAGCGGGCTGTGAGGCTTTCATTGACTGTGAGGCATTCAACGACTGTGAGGAGTGATTATTAGAGAGGCAAGGAGTTACTGTGAAGGAGGGAAGGAGCGACTGCGAGAAAAAGTGAGTGGGTTGTGAGGCATTCAACGATTGTGAGGCACTCAATAGATATGAGGTGACTGTGAGAGAGGCAAGCAACGACTGAGCAGTGACAAAGCAACAACAACACAACAACATGTCGACGCAACGTGAGGAATAGGTTGGACCCACATATTTTCTCTTTAGTTTATATATATTGTTCTTGTGTATCTGTCTCAAAGCGTGGGGACAAGAAGGTCCAATGAAGATAAAGGACTTGTTTCAGTGGAAAACAAGCACTCACGTAACTTAGAGTTAGGGAAATTTACCCCAACTGGATGCAATACATCAACCATTTTTCAAAACAGAGTACTAGGTTTTGTTTTAAGGAGGCTTTACAAGGAAGGTTGGAGCATTCCTTAGATCCATCCTCTTCAAATTCGAAGCCTTATAGGGTGTGTTCCAGATGATACATTTGTTACAAGTGAAAGGCTAATATTTGTGAATGCAAAGCAATATAGAGGTATTTTAAGGCATAGACAAGCTAAACAAATGAAACATGCACAACGAAGAAAAATCACATGGATCTTACCAAAATCAATCAATAGCAAGGCAATTGTAGTTGTCAAGATGAACTCATCAGAAGAAGATTGGGAAACTAAAGAGGGGATTAAGATAAAAGATAAAAGGGGGAAGTCTAAGAAAAGGGAGTATAGGCTAAAGAAAATAGAAGGGGAAACTCGATCAACAAACAAAGAAGAAAGCAGTAAGAACACATACAACCCCACAACCACTCCGCTTTTGTAGTCGTCAGAGCTTTATGTAAATGAGCTCATGAGCATGAAAAGAAGAATTGAGCTTATTGAATTGAAGGAACAACATGAATATTCAAAGATAAAATAAATGTTAGTACTCAGTCATAAACCTGAAAAGGAAAAAAAGGTTCTCAAAGAGTAGATAATAAATTTGCAAAACAATATGGAAAGAGGGAAACAACAGTTGATCGCTTTAAGACATGAATTCGAGAAAACCAAGGTAGTTGAAGAAAAAGGCTCAAAGACAGGGAACATTAGCAACACAAAACAAATAGAAGAGTTTCAATTAGCCTTGGAAAGCATGGAGTTGAGAAAAAGCAAGCTAAAACAACAAATGGAAGAGGCAAAATCTTGGGCATGAGTGGTAAAGGAACCATCAGTCGAGCAAAAGGAAATCATGGAGAGGAAAATCAAGATGCAAGTAAGAGAAGAAAAAGACAATCAAGTCAAGGCTAAAAATGTAATTATCAAAGGTTTGAGGTACTTTGGAGGGAAAGAGAGGAAAAATATTCTAGTTATGGACTTTCTCAAGGATGGGTTGAAATGGTCAGGTTATATTCAACAAGAAAGCAGGATTGGTAGGAAGCAGAAAATGGAAGTAGCAAACATGTGAGAGTTATTTTGAGAAGTATAGAAGATAAGATGGTTATCCTAAGGAATAGGGGGATTCTTAGAGGTACTCCTATTTACCTGGATGCTGACTTGACAGTTGAACAACATGAAGAGTGAAGGAAGGAATGGGAGAAAACGAAATCAACAAGGGAGGCAGGAAAATGTGCATGGCTAAAAAATGGGAAAGCCCAAATCAACGAGCACGTAAAAAAACAAAATAGGGTCCCCTCCGCGGGGAGTATCTAAACATGATAATTTAGAATTGAATAGGTTATCCATGGAGGAGAGGGTTGGGTTTGGGGCCCATAGCAGAAGGTAAAGACATCATTTTCTTATGGAAACTCATGAACATGATGGTTGCAGGGTTCCAAAATTTGAGGGATAAAATAAAATTTCATTATGGAATACAGAGAATGGAATAGGTAAAGGGCATGGAGGGATCACAATTCTAATAAGATAAAGTTGGAGTGGAATTGTGAAAGTGGAAAAAGAGGACCCAAATAAGAAATTTATATGGCTTAATATAATAGAAAACAATGCAACAATCGTGCTAATTGCTTGTTACTTTGCTCCCAAAAATTCAAAGTTCTACAAGAAGGAAAACTTAGACAACAAAGACCCTTATGCGACTCGAAAAAAAGACATTTCCGCCTTCAAGACTTTAGGAGACATAGTTTTGATTAGCGACTTTAATGCAAGAACATCAAACAATCAATCTATGCAGTTAGGTAGTAATGAGAACATGGACAACAATCCTCTTTAGCTAAATGAGAGTGAGGATCACATGTGGAAAATATCTTCTCAAGATGGAAAAGGGAGTGTTTCACACTTTGGTACTGAATTGTTAGGATTTTGTAGCCTCTATGATATGGTCATTTGCAATGACATCAAAGCTTGGCCTAGATCCAGTGATATTACATATAAAAATTACAATAGTCAAAGTGTGGTGGATTACGTGATTTTCTCTTAAAGCTTTATTTCTAATTTGTCAGAGTTCAATATTGGAGCTTGTCTTATTTGAGTTGAAATTAGATCATATGCCTCTCTTTGTTAAGTTGGGAAGGCACACAAGTGGGATGTAGGTAGAGAAAAACCAACATTTGCAAAAGGTAGAGTCATTATAAATCAGGAAAATCAAAAGCTCTTTATTGCTGCTGTGGAACATCAATTTCTATTAACAAAAGTCAACTCAGAAAGGCAAGAGGACAATGCAGTAATAGAGAACATTGGCAGCAATGTGGTGATCCCTTTAATCCTCAAGGCCCTAAAGGTGTGCAAAAGATTTCGTCCAATGAAGATAATTTCAAACACTTTTTCCAACCATTACCTTGTTTGATAAGGAGTGTAAGGCTGTAAAAAGATCACTTAAAGAGAATGAGGTAAACAATGAAAACATGAAAAAGTACAAAAATATGATAAAAACAAAAAAATAAAAGTATGTGAATTCAAAAAGGGTTGAATTAATTTCTTTGGGAAAACTTAATCCCAAAAGATTCTAGAGGGAACTACAACAAAAGAAAAAGAAAATGGATAATAATATCTTAGCTACTCAATGGTTAGATTATATGAAGCTTCTATACGAGAGAGAGCAAGAGAGAAGTGACACTCCCATAACCAACACTTCAACTGAGTTATTTTCATTAGAAGATGTCAAGCGTGGTATAACAAAGTTAGCAAATGATAAAGCTCAAAAAACTAATGGATTGCAAGTATAATTTTTAAAGTGAGGGGTTGAAACCCTGGCTCTGTTTATGAAAAGGATCTTCAACAACATCACACAAAGCAATTTCCAAACTGAATGGAAAACTAGTGTTGCTATCCCTCTTTACAAAAGTGGAGACATTAATATTCCCTCCAATTACTTGACTATTATGGTTAATTCTCTTTTTGTAAATCTATTTGGAAGCATGGTGGATCGTAGAAGTAGCAGTTGAGCAGAAAAGGAAGGTAAAAGAGAAAAAGGGTGGGCTAGTTTTAGGCGGCGACATTCTACCATTGATCATTGTAAAACTCATAGGCATCTCATAGAAAAAGTATGGGACATACAGGGTGAGGAGGCCTTTTGTTTCTTTGTTGATGTCATGAAAGATTTCGACACTATTCCTAGAGACAAGATGTGGAGAAGGATGGAAGAGATCGAAATTCCAAGCGAATATAGGGTAGTGGTTCATAAGCTTTATGAGAAAGTTAGAGCTAAAATCCTAACTAAGGAAGGCTTTTCAGAATGCTTTGGTAGTGACATTGGGGTCAAGCAGGGGTCCCCTCTTTCCCCACATTGTTTTTCTTATATATTGATAAGCTAGAAGAATGGTTGAGCAGTAATAATGGAGAGGGTATTCAATTAACAAGTTATGTGGTGAGGCTTCTATTGTATGTTGATGACCTTATCCTAATTGTAAAATCAGCTCATGGTTTGAGAGAGCATCTGAAGACCTTAGAGCTAATTTGTTAAGAGGTTGGGTTGCAAGTAAACATTAGAAAAAAAAGATCATGATCTTTTCCTTGAAGAGGAAAAGGAAACAGGTTAATTTTATTTTTAAGGGGAAACCCTTGGAAATAGTGAAAGAATACATGTATCTAGGAATTGTGTTTCACAACTGGCCCAATTGGGAGACATGTAGAGCTAAAAGGATTCAAGGGGGTTGGAGAAATTTTTACCTTATATGGAACAGATGCAGGAAAGAAGAATTATGGGTTTGGAAGACCAAGAAAACATTTTTGGGTTATTGGTTACACCGGTTGTACTATATGGATGTGAAGTTTGGGGGAGTAGTATGTCAAACCACAAGTGGAGACAATTAGAAAGAATTCAAAAGCACTTAATCACTAATAATTTCAAATTCAAATCAACGGTTCCTTATGAGATCATGTTAGTTGAGGCTAGTTTATTCCCAATGGAGGCTAAGACGGTCTTTCGCTTGTTAAGCTACTTAAAAAAGGTTGAAGGAATGGATGGGCATAGTTGACCTAAAATAGTTGTTACAGAGGAGTTAAAAAGGAGGAATAAAACTTGGAGGAAACAAAATGAACAATGGTTGGATAAATGGGGCATTAAGTGGCATGATTGTCCTAACTCTAAAGAAGAGATTAAAAAATGGGTGCTTGAAAAATTCAGGACTACCATGTGGGAAAAACAAATTGGTCGAAAAAAATCTCTATATGTCAAAGATTTCAACCCGACATGGTCTCATGATGAGAAGATATATTTGGGTGCCAAAATCATAGGAAAGGCTAGATTATTAATAGCATAGTTGAGGATCGGGTCTCATCATCTCAGATGTGAAACAGGTAGATGGACAACTCCAAAAGAAGAGTGGGAAGAAAGAAACTACATCTTTTGTAGGAAAGGAGAGGTTGAAACATAATGTTGGGTCCCTATAATACTAGTGATTACCCCATTACTATTGTAGTTATACCCCTTATTTACATTGTTGTGCCCCTATTACCCCCATGTTGTTATTTCTGTGCCCCATAGAATCCCTCTATTGTTATTTTGTGGCTTTATATTATTATTGTTAGGTCGGCTGGATTATATTGTGACTCCTTAGACTCGTATATATAGAAAGGAGGTTTTGTCATTTGAATCATCCAAGAATTGTTCATTTATGTAATGTAAAGGAGGTTGCCCCCTCGAAGAGGCTGAATTCTAAGACGTTGATCTATCTTTTCTATCTTTTCTTGAGCTAGTTTCATAACATTTGGTATCAGAGCTTTGGATTCTAGGGTTTCGCTGCTCCAAACAGGTCATCGTGGCATTTTTGCTATAACTTTTTCTGTGACGTTTCAGAAGTCACAAAAAAACCCCATTTGAGAAGAAATCGCGTTGAACATTGGGTTCAAATTTCAGAGCTTTTCGCGTGATATTTGCGGAGATATGCTCTGAGGAATTTGGTCTTTTTGCAGACTCCTGAATTACATTCAAAACAGGTGACCTAGGTAAAATCGTCATAACTTTCTCTTTGGGGATTGTATTGAAATTTCGTAAGACGTTACAGAAAGAGGACAAACTGTAGTTTCTTGTGTGCGTGTTTCAGATCCAAAGGTTGAAATAGTGACTCGTGGCACGTCGTACAAGTTCGCTCTACTGAACGAGTCTAGAAGAAAGTCACTGTGGGAGATTTCACATAACTCTTCCTTGGAGAATCCAATTTGGGTAAGAATTGTAGCATTGGAAAGAGGACGTAGAAGGCTACTACATATCAAAATTTTAGAACTGGATGATCCAAAATTACATATATACATCAGATTCAATATCAGGCTTCTATAAAGTGAAAAAAGGTGTGTAGGTTTTTTTTTAAATTTTTGCGTAAGCTTGGTTTAACGGAATTCAAAGGGCATAGTAAAGAATTATTATCGATAATTGATGCCCCGAGGAAAGAAAATGCAAACACCTAGTAAGAAACCTGAAAGCTCTAGCATGACTCATGAAGAAGAGGAAGAAATGCTACATGATATATCAAAATTACAAGAACAAGTGAAACAATGTCATGCTCACAAAAGCTAACAGAAGCTAAGATAAATGGCGTGGAATCTAAGATAAATGGCGTGGAATCAAAGATAAAGGGCATGGAAGCTAAGATGGATGATTCAAAGACAGATTTGAAGAGAGACATGGCAGATTTGAAGACAAATTTGAAGACAAACATGGCAGATTTGAAGACAGATTTGACAAATTTTCTACAAGAAGTACTTACTAATGGTGAAAAGGTTGTAAAGGAAACTCATGATGTGAACAAAAGTAATGTTAATCATGATTCCATAGACTCTAATGTTGGATCGAAGACCCACCATATTCCAAAAATCGATATGAGGAAGTTTGATGGCAAGGATCCCGCCACATGGATATTACAGATGGAGCAGTTATTCGATCTCAATAATGTGCATAACACACAAAAGGTACGTATGGAAACTGTATATTTGGAACCAAATCAGTTTGTATGGTATCAATGGCTTTGCTCTCGTAAAAAATTTATCACTTTGGGCAATTTTTACGGAAGAATTGATAGCACATTATGAAGATACAAAAAGCAACACTTTTTTTAGCCAATTGATAAGTCTCAAACAAAAGGGTTCAGTAATGGAGCACATTGAGGAGTTCCAAAAATTGAACATAAGGGTAAAAGATATTCCAGAGGAGCATAGGATTGATGTGTTCATAGGGTATTTAAAGGATAATATCCAACATAATGCTCGCCTTTGGGAACCTGATTCATTAGAGAAGGCATTCAGGTTAGCAAGAAAAATGGAAAACAAAATTATGGCAACCAGGAAGCATACCACTCACAACTATAAAGATGGAAGTGTTGTTGCCGTTAGTCTTCCACAACATATAAGGTTGACACCACAACAATTGGAAGAAAAAAGAGCAAAAGGGCTTTGTTACAGTTGTGATAGCAAATACACTAAAGGTCATAAGTGTGCTGAGAAGAAATTATTCTACATAGATTATGAAGAGGAAGAAGAAAAGGAGCAAGAAAGGTCAAAATAAGAAGATATACTCCAGGAACAAAGCCTAGATGAAGAACAAATAAATCTGACCATATCTTGTAATGCATTGGTGGGAATTACCACTCCTCAAACCATCAAGATAGAAGGACAAATCAAGAAGAAAAAGGTAATAGTGTTGATTGATTCAAGAAGCACCCACAATTTTATTCATTGTAGGGTAGCAAAAGAATTGAATTGCTTCCTATATCCAACACCAGAGTGTCAAGTGATGATTGCAAATGGAGGAACAATAAATTGCTCTGGAAGGTGCCATAATATAAAGCTATCCATGGGAGAATATGTATTGACTAGCCCAATGCTTTCCATTCCAATGGGAGGTGTTGATGTTGTACTAGGAGTCCAATGGCTACAATAGCTTTTAATTTTCAAGAACTTTTCATCAAATTTTCTACGGAAGGAAAGGAAGTTGAATTAAGGGGTATTGCAGGGAAACCAGGAAAGATAATCAACTCTAATGGTATGACAAAGCTTCTAAAAAAGGAGCAAAGAGGTGTAATTGCACAATTATGTTTGCTAGACGTTTCCACATTGGAATCATCTATTTCTCCAGATCTCCAAAAAGTCCTGGACAATCATTCCAAGGTATTTGAGACTCCCAAAGGTCTCCCACCTATGCATGATCATGATCATGCTATTCATCTGATTCCAGGAAGTGTTCCTCCAAACATCAGGCCGTATAGATATCCCTATGTCCAAAAAAGTGAAATTGAACGTATGGTTGCAGAAATGTTAGAGGCCGGTATAATTCAACCAAGTCAAAGTTCTTTCTCTGCTCCAGTAGTATTGGTGCACAAGAAGGATGGATCATGGCACATGTGTCCGGATTATAGGGAGCTCAACAAGCTCACTATTAAAGATAAGTTCCCCATTCCTGTCATTGATGAATTACTGGATGAATTGCATGGATCAATTTACTTCACCAAGTTGGATCTTCATTCGGGATATCATCAAATCAGAATGAAGATTGAAGACATTCCAAAAATGGCATTTAGAACTCATGAGGGTCATTATGAATTTTTGGTCATGCCTTTTGGCCTTACCAATGCACCTTCAATATTTCAAGGTTTGATGAATTCAATTTTCAAACCATTCCTTAGAAAATTTGTGTTAGTATTTTTTGATGATATACTAATCTACAACAAGTCTTGGAAGGATCATGTTGAACATGTTGACAAGGTGCTACAACTATTGGAGGAGAAACAATTATATGCAAAAAGATCCAAATGTTTCTTTGGAGTCCAGGAGGTGGAATATTTGGGTCATATTGTATCTCATGAAGGAGTTAAGGTAGACCCTAGCAAAATTAAAGCCATTAAGGAATGGAAAATCCCCACATCCATAAAGCATCTGCGAGGATTTCTTGGGTTGACAGGGTATTATCGCAAATTTGTTAAGAATTATGGGAGAATAGCAGCACCTCTAACAACATTATTGAAGAAAGATGCATTTTCATGGACTCCGGAAGCAACAAAGGCCTTTGAACATCTTAAAGAGGCAATGTGCCAAGCACCGGTCTTAGCTACACCGGACTTCACAAAAACCTTTATTGTGGAATGTGATGCTTCAGGAAATGGAATTGGTGCTGTTCTAATGCAAGATGAAAGACCCATTGCTTTTGAAAGTCGTCCAATCAAGGGAAAGTTTTTAAGCAAAGTTATTTATGAGAAGGAAATGTTGACAATACTCCATGCACTTAAGAAATGGCGACCCTACCTAATGGGAAGACACTTCAAGGTAAAAACGGATCATGATAGCCTTAAATACTTTTTAGAACAAAGATTATCCTCTGAAGAGCAACAAAAGTGGGTCACAAAGATGTTGGGTTATGACTTTGAAATCATCTAAAAAAAAGGGAAGCAAAATGTGGTGGCAGATGCACTCTCAAGAAAGGATGAGGATGTGGAAGCATTGTTGTGCGCCATTTCTATTATCCAACCAGATTGGATAAACGAAGCAAGGGAGGAATGGAAGAATGATGAAGAAGTGTGGGCACTTATTCGAAAGCTACAACAAGATTCCAGTACGTCTGATACCTTTAGCTGGCAAAATGATTCGTTATGGTATAAAGATCTCTTATACCTCTGTAAGAATTCCCAGCTAAAACAAAAGATTCTTATGGAATTACACACTTCTCCCTTAGGAGGGCACTCAGGATTTTTAAAAACTTACCATAGGGTTAAGAAGGAATTTTTTTGGGATGTGTTGTGTGTGGAGCATGATTGTTTAGAGGTCTTTGTTTCAGCCGAATGTATACCCCAGGAAGTTTGTACACCCCTCCACGCAGGAGGGTGCGGGGGGGTTGATCCCCCCCGGTTGGGGGGTCCGGGGGCCAGCGGTCCCCCAGCGGAGGCTCGGGGGCAGCGCCCCCGAAGCTAAAAACAAATGTAAAATTGCCTTGTAAAAGTGTAGTAATTTCTAGTCAATCTGTGTCGTTCATTAGGCGGATGATCTGATGGTAGAACTTATGTTTAGTTTACGGTTTTTTGCCCTAGAAGGAAACCCCTCTCTTTGTATGAGGGTATTGTATTTGAGGCTGTGAAATAGATGTGTATTCTGTCAGCGAGAAACAGAGAGGTGAGACTGTGAGAGAAAACAGAGGATATTACAACGGATTTGATGTGGGTTGTGTCTCTTCATTTTGTTGGATAATAGAAAGGAAGGACTGGTTGTTCGGGGTGGACGTAGCCCAAACTGGGTGAACCACGTATATCTGTGTCTCTCTTGTTTTGTGCGTTTTCGGTGTTTATATTTCTGCAATATTTTATGTGTTCCATTGCTCCGTAATATATAATTTTCTAACAGGATGGCCTTAAATCAGATATTCAAAATTTTGTGGTGGAATGTTTGGTTTGCCAACAAAATAAAGTTGAAACAATTGAGACACCGGGTCTATTACAACCTTTATCCATTCCAAGCCAACGTTGGGAGGAGGTTTCAATGGATTTTATCACAGGTTTACCCAAGTCTGAGGGAAAGAGTGTAATCATGGTGGTAGTTGATAGACTTACCAAGTATGCACATTTTTGTGCATTATCATATCCATTTAAAGCCAGTACAGTTTCTACTGCATTTATGGAAACAATTCAAAAGCTACATTGAAACCCAAAGATTATTGTAAGTGACAGAGATCCCATTTTCACTGGAAATTTTGGACAGAATTATTTTCTTGTCTTGGTACTCAGTTAGCTCATAGCTCATCTTATCATCCTCAATATGATGGGAAAACTGAGATAGTAAACAAATGTTTGGAAGGATATCTTCGTTGCTTTTTTTCTGATAAACAGACACAATGAGTCAAATGGTTGCCTCTGGCTGAATGGTGGTATAACACTTCCTTCCATACAGCAACAAAAATGACCCCATTTATGGCACTTTATGGGTATCAACCACCATCCATCACATCATATTTAAGAGAAAATTCTAAGGTTCAGGAAATGGAACATCACATCGAACATCAACAACAAGTCCTCCAACTCTTAAAGGATAACCTTGTGTTGGCACAAAATAGAATGAAACAACAGGCAGATCAACATCGCAGTGAAAGAAGTTTTGATGCAGGTGATTGGTTATTCCTACGGCTACAACCATATAAGTAAATGTCCCTAAAGCAAGCTAAGAAGGATAATAAATTATCACCAAAGTATTATGGTCCGTACAAGATGTTGCAAAAGATTGGTACTATGGCATACAAATTGGAGCTTCCTGCAGCTTCTCGATTGCACCCAGTTTTCCATGTTTCATGTTTAAAGAAGGTTATAGGCGACAAGCTCCCAGTTCAAACAATATTGCCAGAACTTGAAGAGGAAGGAAAAATTATATTGGAACTGGAAGCAGTCACAGAAACAAGAACTCGACAGCTACGAAATCGATCAATTTCAGAGTATCTTATCAAGTGGAAGAACTTATCCACTGAAGATTCCACATGGGAGGATGAGAATTTTATGCAGAAGTATCCAGAACTACTCAAGCGTTGAGGACAACACTTTTTTGAAGGAGAGGGGCATGTTGGGTCCCTATAATACTAGTGATTACCCCATTACTACTGTAGTTATACCCCTTATTTATATTGTTGTGCCCCTATTACCCCCAAGTTGTTATTTCTGTGCCCCATAGAATCCCTCTATTGTTATTTTTGTGTCTTTATATTATTATTGTTAGGTCGGCTGGATTATATTGTGACTCCTTAGACTCCTATATATAGAAAGGAGGTTTTGTCATTTGAATCATCCAAGAATTGCTCATTTATGTAATGTAAAGGAGGTTGCCCCCTCGAAGAGGCTGAATTCTAAGACGTTGATCTATCTTTTCTATCTTTTCTTGAGCTGGTTTCATAACACATAATGACACTACATCATGGATTGTCCGGCTTATGAAGATATTCTTAATCAATTTAATAGCATTTTGAAGGTGGATTGTTTGAACAAATTGTTCGAGGAAGCGAGGTTTATCAAAACTACAAGCTTCTTGGTCAAGATTCATCACAAGATAGTAGAGTTAGAAAAAGGTTTGAAGTTATGATGTGTTAGAATCTTAGGTCCCTTAGACCACTTGGTCTTGTCAACATCATTAAAATCCCTTCATTCATCCATCATATCATTTCATCCGTATGCCAAAGAATCATAACCCATCAAGCAAATTCGTTTAGAATAATTTATGAGCCTTAAAAGAAATTAAGTTAAGCTTAGCATGAGTTACTAGTACTAAAAATGCATAAATAAATATTATAAATGGAAAAAATGTCAAATTAAAAGTTCCCATATTATAAAATATATAAGTATTTTTAATATTCAAATTAATTAAAAATTTACCAAAGTTTTTGTTTAAAAATTAAGAAAAAGAACCTTTTAAAATTAAATAGGTAAGTAATTTTAATATTTAAATTAATTAAAAATTTCCCAAATTTTGATTTAGAATTTAAGAAAGGGAACATTATAAAATTCAAAAGGGTTTTATATATATATATATATATATATATATATATATATATAATTTAATTAAGAAAAAGAGGTTAAGGTTTTAGTGTTTTCGGAGGTTTAACCAATTCCAATAGATTATAGTTAAGTAATTTTAATATTCAAATTAATTAAAAATTTTAAAGTTTGATTCCAGATTTAAAAAAGAGAACACTTTAAAATTCAAAAGAGTTATATATATATATATATATATATATAATTTAATTAAGAAAAAGAGGTTAAGGTTTTAGTGTTTCGCAGCTTTAACCAATTCAAAAAGATTATACTATTGAAACATCTAAAATAAGCACGTAACAAGTTGAAACGTGAAAAATATTAACCCTAACATTGACTTATAGGGTACTTAAATAGGAGAAAAAGGGAATATTTTTAAGTTCGAAGATAATTAAAATATCAGGGGTAAATTAAAGGAAATTCATTTATAAGATATTATATAAAGTTAAAAAGATATAAAATGGTGAATTTTAAGAATATTTTTATTAATAATAAAATTTATTTTGAAAAAAGAAGGAATAATTCAAAAATAAAAGAAGCAATTTTTTTATAAGGGTTTTTTAATTGTAGATTTCAGATTATTTAGTGAAGTATTTAAGGAAAAATAATTAATTTTATTATCAGTACAAAGAAAATTACATCAATATTAATTTGATGAATTAATTACTAATTCTAGAGCTAAATATTGGTGAATAAGAACATTTTTTGGTGAGAAAGAGTATGAATTTCATGATTACAAGTGATAGTTGATCATTATGAATATATATCTCAATTTAGTGTTGACTGTATGTATAACGAAAAGATTGACATAATTTTCAGTCTACTTTCGTTAAAAGAATTTGGTACATTCATGTTAAACATAGAGAAATTTCTTTTGATTTTTCCTTATAAGAACATGAACACATTCAAAGACATGACAATGAAGTTAGAATTGGTAATGCCTCCATTTGAAGACTTTAAGTATATTTTGAAACTGATGCTTCATGAGAATCAATAAACAATATCAAAAAATAGGAGGAGCTTGAAGAAGTCATATCCAATAAAAACGGAAAAAAATCTCGTTTGAAGGATCATAGCCATAAACTGCTTGCATAAGTCAGAAAGTGCAAAACTAGAAAACACAAATTAGAACAAGAAAAGGAAAGTTCCGAGAAGAAATTCAAAAAAAGTCTATCAGTGAAATAAGAAGAAAATTTGCGGTTAAATTTTTTAATCAAATGTTATTAGAACAAATTAGAGATTTAAAATATGTCAAGTCCCACATAGTACAACTAGTTGAGGATGGGCCTCGTTAGCAAGGTGACCCATGATCAAACCTCATGGGGGTGGTTGTGCTTGTGCTAGGGAGAGGAGACATGCTAAAAAAATCTAGTCAACTTAGGGCTAGTGTGGCTTAGGCCGGGTGCGATCCTTGATTGACTTTGATGGATTAGAAGCCCCTGGGTCACAGTTTCTCAAGCCATAGATCAATTATGGAGGATCATAGACAACTTGACAAACAAACAAAAAACTAGAGATTTAAAATATGCAAAGATTAAACATCAAAATGATGTTGAATCAAAAGTTGAAGAACTTTCACATTTAAAAAATCATAACCAAAATTTGCTTACTCATATTAAGAAACTTAAGAATGATAAGAAATCATTAAAAAACAAATTAAAATAACTTATCTCAAAAGAAGTATCGAAATCTAAAAATGTAACAGTCCAAGTTGAAGGAAAAGGAATGAATATGAATCCAATCAATATCACAAATGAATAAGATGACAAAGCAATTGAGTAAAAACATATTGAGATGTTGTAGTTCATACGATGAAAAACCAAGTGAAAATTATATAACCAACTCAACAACATTAGTACCTGAAGTAAATCAAGAAACTGGTACACACATGATAAGGGAAAATCAAATCACAAGAACTCCATATCAAGATTCAAATCATGAGAGCAGACGTCTCAGTCAGTGTGTGTATATGTATCACTTAGAACATAAACAATATACTTATTTTGAGAAGAACATTAATGTTAGCACAATCTAGTCTTACGATAACAATTTATCCTAGCTATCAAATAATTTCAAAGTTCTACAAAAGATTGATTTAGTATAATTAGATCCCTTCTTATTTCAACAATTTTGTTTATCTCGTAGAGGATCCTATCATCTTGTATCATCGAATAAATTTGAAAATTGTGAAAAAATTACAATACAAAGAACATATGGCACACCTTGCCAATAATAAGCTTTGAGGACAAAGCTTTTTTGAAGATAAAGACAATGCGATGAATATAATATATAAATAATAATAATATAATCATAATAATGATTATTTAAACTATGATTAGTATAATGAAGAGATATGTCTCTAAGGACATGACCATTCATAAAGGGGCACCTACCTAGGTGTATAATCAAACCCACATTTGTAGCCAATATCATATCTTTTGTACATTAAAGCATTTCCATATAAACATTACTTGTCCTATCATGGATATTTATATATTTCAGATATTGTGAATATTCTATTGCACATACAAATCATGTTCGTTACAAAGAGACTACTCCAAAAATATCTTGTCATGCATTGGTTGACATCAATACTTCACAAACAATCAAGATAGAAGGATATATAAAAAATAAAAAGGTATCAACATTGACTGATTCTAGTACCCATAGCATCATCAATTACAAATTGGTAAAACATATAATTGCTTTGTATCTATCATAAGAATTTTAAATAATTATTGAAGATAGAGGTGTAACCATAAATTTTTCACGGGTAATTGTTATAGTTATATTCTTCAAGAACCAAATAAAATGATACAATCAAGACCCTTTGACCAAACCAAAACTTTGCTCCATCTATCAAGCCAATCTCCTTTTCAAACAAGTCAACTTCTAGCTCATACAAGTCAACACTAATTAACTTTTCAAGATCAAGTGTACCCTCTCTATAATCTTATACCTTCAGCACTCTCTTTAATCCTATACCTTCGACCCTCTTTGTAATCCTCTATAATATGTACCTCTAACCCTGCAATTGGTCTGAACCTTCAGCTCTGTAGTAAGTCAATCCCTGCAACATTTCAGATTACTCACATGGCAGAATAGTAGATATTTTAATTTATACAAGTGTCTCTTCTTTTTGCTAAGGCTTTCCTTTATTCTTAGACTTCCTCACATCCTTTTCTTCAATGGGTAATTACAGAATGAATATTTCTTTCTCTTACTCCAAAATGGGTCTAATGCATGGGTATAAATAGTGGTTGAAGTGTCCTCTTTTAGGCCAACAAGAACTGAGGGTAGACCGACTTGATGGAGGTGGAGAAGATGATCAAATTACATCAATATAATTTTATTCCTTTGATACAATATGCCCAATAAGGGTCTAGACCACAATGAAAAGGATATAGACTTATGAATCAACCCTAGAAGCCTTTAATGGAGGCTTTAACCTGGAAATAAAATTATAAAGCATGAAACCCATGCTAAAATAATTTTTCTTTTTCAATAATTTTTCTTTTTCTTTTGATAATCACGTCATGACTCAAACACAATTATGATGACCGATACTAGTTACATTTATCAATACTCCTTAACTAAGAAGGTATTCATAATTGTTTAACTGGTACAAGATTAACTCAATTTGAAGTGCTCCAAATTGAAGAAGAGTACTATAGGATACCATCATTACCAAGGTATCCTGATTAAAGATCCAAGTGTCATGACACTAATACAAAGAATCCAACTCAAGGATTCTAGTGTCATACACTCATCAAGGATCTAAGACACTAACGAGACTAAGGTGTTATCCAGGATTCTGCAACTATAGGTACCATCGGGCTTCAACCATAACATCAACCCACATGGATCTAAGTATCATATCCAAGGTCAGAGCTCCACAAGGCCATTGATATTGTCCCTCACTGGGATCCAGACATCATTAATGGGATTCAAAACAGGCTATACAACAACTCGACCAGGCTAGGGTTTCAAACATAAGGAAGCACATACACTTAGGGTTTCATTCGTAGGAATTTACATTAACTATGACAATGGTTTTTTCATAAACCCTAAAAATCTAGGGTTTTATCATGTAACCTAGACATTAACAACAAACCCTACAAGGCTAGGGTTCCATGACATCAACAAACCCTAAACATCAAAAGAGTAGGATTTGATCATAGGTTCTAGACTTTATCAACAAATCGTAAGTAGACTAGGGTTTCATTATCATCCTCAATATACCCTAAGCATCAAAAGGCTGGGGTTTTTACAGTGAACCCTAAAGTTTAGTGTTTTAAAAATGTGAATAAAAGATAGATGGTATAGTAAGAATTGATTTAATCTAAATATTAGTCATCCTAAAAAATAATATTTATGATTCAACACCCTAGATATGAGAGAGTTATCGAATAAAGAAAATTTTAAAATGAACCCACCTTTCTATAAAGAAGACTATCTACAAACCTAGAGTTGTTTCTTTTACTAACCTTGTAGGGTTTCCTTATTGAAGGAATCCCTCTGAATCTAGCCATAATCCTCATATCTTCAAGCTTAGTCCTTCCAAGGAGAATATAAGAGAAAGGATAATAAATATGGTACTTATCTTTTATAAGAATGTGGAAGCTTTTTTTTAATGACTCCTCCTTTCAATATTCATATATGTACCTGCAACATTTACTTGAAAGGTATATATGTACAAAAGTATGACAACAAACTCCAAACCCTAACTCATCTTTCAAGGTGTTAGTTCTAGGGTTTTGATTTCAAATCTATACTTTACTAGGTTAAATTTTCCTTATACTATCTACAAACCTTACAAAATATTAAGCTAGAGGAAAAATAGAATAGAGTTAGGGTTTCTTAACTAGGGTTTACAAGAAATTAGATGTCAATAAAACTAAAAACCCAAGAATTAAGACAACGAGCTTTCAAAAAACCTAATTTAAATTGATTTAATGATTGTACGTAGGTTAAGGACTACTTACCTTAGTCCAATAAGTCTGTTGCAATGATTTCTTCAAGATTCCATGAACATTCCAAAAATGTTGAGGTCAAGGTGTTCTTCTTCCAAAGATGTTGATTTCAAGGGCAGTCTCAGGAATTTCTTCTAACATGATTCCATCCATTTGAATGCTTTGAATCCTTCCAAGTATAACTTATTATAGCTACAATTTCTAAACCATCTGAATACTTTAAGATTACTGTTGAGTCTTCATTTAGACCAAGGTGTCTAATAAATAAAACAAATACTCTTATGTAACTTCCAAGGTGACAATCATGGTAGGTTTCAATATTTTCTTTATCATTTGTCCAACAAAGTTCTTATGTTGGATTGGATTATTAATCAAATGTATTTCATAGCAACGATACCAACTACAACTCATGATTTTGAATCTATAACATAATCTTCACCTTCAAATCAATTGTCATGCTCAAAACTGAAATGAAATTTTTTATATACTCCTTTTGGAGATTTGGCCATCTTTTCAAGTTCTATAATTCGGTAATTCGGACTAATAGTTACACAAATTTCCTTGAATTACTAAATAAATTATAATCATGTACCAAATTCCCTTCTCAATATGATCATTTAAGACTTCTTCTAGGCCT
This sequence comes from Pinus tabuliformis, assembly GCA_031772625.1. NCBI lineage: Eukaryota > Viridiplantae > Streptophyta > Pinopsida > Pinales > Pinaceae > Pinus > Pinus tabuliformis. The sequence continues at coordinate 1,082,609,918 of CM062820.1, read as the reverse complement.
CTTATGATCACTTCTAGATGTGGTTATAGATTTTGGTCTACTTTACAAGATCTTGGTTCTAAAGTTTTTACTTTACGGATCACAACAAGAGGTAAACATGTTTTTTGGTGTAGACTTATAGTTCAACATTTTGAGTTCCCTTCAACTGATTTATAAGTCAAACTGTGAGTCTGATCTATCTTGAATCCCTTCTTATATTCATAATAGCAATTGATCTTGGAGACTACCTTTTTTGTACTTCCTCACCTTAGCTTTGGTAACATGTTGGAAAATAAAAAAACGTAGAAATATTTTCTTCCTTTGATAATTACTTGTGATGTTTTTCGATTCTTATTTACTTATTTTTGTCTTCTTTTATTTCTATTCATCAAGAAACTATCAAAAGAATAAATGCATAAAGATCATATACACAAGATGCAGGCACACAGCCAAGGAAAAACCCCTCTTTGAGGGGAAAACCAAAAATCTCCTCTTCTTCAATAACCAAATCGAAAGAGACATTCAAGAACCTTTGACCAAGACCTAAAATTTCCTCTATCCATCAAACCAGCCTCCCTTTCCAACAAGTCAACTTCTGGCTCATACAAGTCAACATTAATAATCTTTTCAAGATCAAGTGTACCCACTTTGTAATATTGTACCTTCTGCCCTCTTTGTAATAATATAACTTCAACCCTCTCTGTGATCATCTCTATAATTTGTACCTTTGACCCTGCAATTGGTCTAAACCTTCGGCCCTCTTTGTAATTCTATAACTTCGGCCCTCTCTGTATTATGTACCTTCGACCCTACAATTGGTCTAAACCTTCGACCTAGTAGTAAGTGAGACCTTGCAACATTTCAAATTACGCACATGGTAGAATGGCACATATTTCGGTTTCTACAAGTGTCCATTATTTTCACTAAGACTCTCCTTTATTCTTAGACTTCCTCGCATACTCTTCTTCATTGGGTAATTTCACAACCAATATTTCATTCTATTACTCCAAACTAGGTCGAATGCATGGGTTTAAATAGTGCTTTGAGTGTCCTCTTTTAGTCTAACATGAATAGAGGATAGGTCGACTTGATGGAGGTGGAGAAGATGATCAAATTACGTCAATATAATTTTATTCCTTTGATACAATATGCCCAATAAGGGTCTAAAATATAATGACAAAGATATCGACTCATGACTCAACCCTAGTAGCCTTCAATGAAGGCTTTGACTTAGAAATAAAGTAATAAAGCATGAAATCCATGCTAAAATATTTTTTCTGTTTATTTCGACAATTACATAATTACTCAAATACAATAATGAAGAATGATACTAGTTACATTTCTCAACACTCCCTCTTAACTAGGGAGGTATTCATAATTGTTCTATTGGTACAAGATTGACCTCAATTTGAAGTGTTCCAAATTAAAGAAGAGTACTATAGGATGCCATCACCACCAAGGTATCCTCATCAAAGATCCAAGTGTCATGACACTAATACAAAGAGTCCAATTCAGGGATTCCAGTTACACACACTCATCAAGGATATAAGACACCGATGGGACTAAGATGTTATCTAGGCTTTGACCACTGTAAGTATCATCGAGCTTCAACCTTAACACCAACCCAGAGGGGTCTAGGTATCATATCCAAGGCCAAAGCTCCACAAGACCAGTAATACCCTCCCTCATCGAGATTCATACATGATCAATGGGTCAACCAAGTTGTCCCCCCAAGTACCATCACTGGAAATTCATGGTATTGCATCTCTCATTATAAAATTATCAAGCATGCTAATCAAATATTCAAAAACTTATTAGCGATAGATCCATATATGTTCAACCAGTAGCTTCACAACTCCAATTAGTATACTTTCAATATGTATGTTCTTATATACAAAATTTTGGGTCTTAACCTATTCTAATGTTGCTTCATCAAAAAATCCAAATATATATTGACGGAAGATTCCTTCTTCAACTTATGTGGCCACACCAAACTCATCCTTATCACTTCTTCAAAACATCTTAATCTTTCTCACACCTCCATCAATCACAAATAACCATTTGTAGTGCTTTAACTATTCTCCAATCTCAAACATCCTCATGGTATTTACATCAAGTTATCAACTTGAGGAGACTTACTTTTCAACCAAGCTCCCTCTCAACTATAGAACAAGTCAATTAAAAATTTTATTCTTCCAGCCCTATGTGTTCTTTCTTTCACATCATCATATCATCAAAGAAATTTGACCTTTTAAAACTTCATTCCTTCAGGAACATCATTCTATATCTTTATATGGTAACAAGGCCATCTATCAATTATCAATATAAACTTAAATGTCATCACATTCTTATATCTCCCTCTTTCCATCATGCACAATATGATCATTAAGTCATCATCAAGTAAGCATCTTCAACATATTCAAGACTATGTATTTGTGAACTTTTAACAACAAACCAAACACAAATATATGTACAGGAGCATGAAGCCAATTCTTTAGTATGTCATCACAATGGGAGAAACACGGGTTATTAAAATGAGAAATTAAACTTTAGATGTCCAAAACCTAAACCTAGTTAGGTTTACAATCAACAAGGGTTGCATCTGTCATTCCCTCAATTTTCACAACGATTTATGCTAGGGTTTTTGTCACAAACCCTAGATTTCACTTATCAAGACTAGAGCCTTAGATGTTAGCAACAATATCAGGTTAGAATTTATATCATAACAAAATTATTTTACAAATAGGGTTTCATCATCATGCCCTACAAACTTATATCAATCTCTACTAGGGTTTTTTCATAAACCCTAGGCACAAACATCAAATATTCAATGTTAGATATACAACAACTTGACCAGGCTAGGGTTTCAAACTTAAGGAAGCACATACACCTAGGGTTTCATTCCTCGAAATTCACATAACTATTACAAGGGTTTTGTCATAAACCTTAAAATTCTAGGGTTTTATCATATAACCTAGACATCAACAACAAACCCTAAAAGGCTAGGGTTCCATGACATCGACAAACCTTAAACATCAAAAGAGTAGGATTTCATGATAAGTTCTAGACTTTATCAACAAACCTTAAGTAGATTAGGGTTTCATTATTATCATCAATATACCCTAAGCATCAAAAGGCTAGGGTTTTTACAGTGAACCCTAAATTTTATGGTTTTAAAAATGTGAACAAAAGATAGATGGTATAGTAAGAATTGATTTAATCTAAATATTAATTATCCTAAATAAGAATCTTGATAATTCAACACCCTAGACATGAGAGAGTTATCAATATAAAGAAAATTTAAAATGATCACACCTTTTTATAAAGAAGACTATCTACATGCCTCGAGTTGTTTCTTTTACAAACCTTGTAGGGTTTCCTTATTGAAGGAATCCCTCTGAATCTAGCCATAATCCTCATATCTACAAGCTTAGTCCTTCCAAGGAGAATACAAGAGAAAGGATAATAAATATAGTACTTATCTTTTGTAAGAATGTGGAAGCTTTTTTTTTAATGACTCCTCCTTTCAATATTCCTATATGTGTTGAAATTTGTAACTAGGTTCAGTGTTCATAAATGTATTTGAGATGTACTTATCAAAAGAATGAGGAAAATATTTTTATTATTTTTATTATGACTTTTTAAAGCATGGGTTTCATGATTGGGTCATCATGTTTTAGGTAAAAGTCCTCATTGAGGACTTCTAGGATTTATTCTGAGTTATTAGAGTCATTGTACATTTAAAGAGACCCTTCTTGGGCTTTTGGATCATGTAAAAAGAATTATTTTTGAGTCAAAAATGAATTTGATCTCCTCCACACCAAGTCAGCCTCAAGACAAGTAATTCAACCTCACAAGAGGGCTATAAATACAAGGAGTTTGAATTCATTTGGAGCATCACATTTTCTCTCACATAGTTCGATTTTCTGAAGCTAGAAGCTGGAAAAGTGGGAAGTTGAGAAATGGCTAGAGAAAGGGATGGAAAGGAGTGCGAGTTTCTAAAAGGAGATAGTAAACCTCAAGATCAAAATTTTGGGACAACTCTCACCCTGTTTTGAGGTGTATCAAGGGAGATCAAAGTTCTCTGAGTTTGGTTGAAGTTGTCGCTGCTACTACTTCTAGGTCGAAGTTGCTACTAGGTCAAAGTTGTTGTTGATGTTGGCAAGTCAATGTTTCTTGTGAAGGGTTGCCATCTACAAGAAGGATTGATGGTTGACTTGGTGTGGAGGGAATCTCAGTCTGGGTCTAGAGTCTTGGATTATCTTGAGAAACTATTGAAGGAATAATTGTTGACTAGGTTTTCCCCTAGATAGGGGTTTTTACCTGGTTGTCTACCTACATATATTTTCCTTATGTTATTATTTTGATAACTGCTTGATGAGCTAAAAGATAAAAGAAGAACATAAAGATAAAATAATCACAAGTAATTATCTATATAAAAAAATCTTTCTTCCTTTTTGAGTTTCTAACATCATATCAAAGCTAAGGTGAAGGAGGAAAAAGGAAGTCTTGAGGATCTACTAGAAGGAATCTAAAGGATTGATCTAGGGATCATATAAGGAGATATTATAAGAGAATAAGCTCACTATCGTCAAGGATAATTTCTAACACATTAAAAAGTGAGAAGAAGTTGGAAGGAGAATCAAACTACAAATCTTGGAAGAAGAGGATTGACCTCATTCTGGAAAAGAACAAGGTCTTGGTTGTGGTCAAAGGGAAGGTGAAGAAACCTATCAAAGAATTCAGTGATGCAGACAAGGTGAAGTATAGATAATTGGAAATATTGGCTATGAATTTTATGGTAGAAAGAATTAACGACAATCTTGTCCCATACATTTCCACTATAGACCATGCCCAAGAAATGTATGAAGCATTGACAAAATTATTCACTATCAAAAACATTGGTCACGTAAAAAGATTGAAGAATGAGTTAAGGACCACTAAGATGAAAATGGATGATACTGTGGCTTCACTCTTTGTAAAGATATCAAGGATTATAGATGAACTTAAAGCCATGGATGAAGTAGTACCGAAGAACGAGCTAGTGATCACTTCACTATTGGGATTACCACCCACTTGGAGCTCTTTTGCTTCATGTCTCAATAGTTGGAAAGAATCTCTCACCTTTGAAAGATTATGGAATGCTTGCACCTAAGAATTGATGAGAATCTCATTAGTCTCCAACAACGAAAAAGAAAAGGTCTCATATGCATACTCTGCTTCTCACAAGAAAGGACACTCCAAGAAGTCAAGAGGGCCAAGAAAGAAGGTTGACATGTCCAAAATAGAATGCTACCAATGTCACAAGATGAATCATTATGCTACCAATGTCACAAGATGAATCATTATAGAAGTGAATTCCCCGAAAATCCGAAGAATAAGAAAAGAAACATGGATGAAGCGAATGTATTTGAATAAGGATCTCCAAAGAAGACTAAGCCCAAAGAATTGGATTTAAGGGACTTACACTACTAAATGCCTTTCATATAAGTTTTTGTTATTTCACTTTGATTTTTCGTTTTTAGTTTTAACATATTTTGGAAAAGCACCTTTATTTTTGTTCTTAAGGTTATAGGTATCACTCAAGCTTTGAGGGAGCCCTCATCAAACTCCAAAAATAAGTATCATATTACCATTTTCAGTTTTAGTTTTCCTTACTTATATGGATTTGTTTGCTTTAAATATTAATCACATGTCTACTCTTATTTTCCTTTCTCAGAAAAAGTGTTGAAGACTCAAGGAAGAAGGCCTCACAAAAACAAAGCATTGGAATTACAAGGTCTTTTAAGAAACAAGAGGTGTGTTTTGAATTACAGGTGTTTCTCTCTCCATATTCATTTTTGATAAGTTATTACTAACATCTTTGTGTCTAGCTTTCCTGAATCTTAAGGATTCTTGATTGGGTGATTCATCATTAGGTAAATATACCCTCATCATATCTTTGATTGCTCTTGTGGAACCCTAGAAAGGCTCACTGTGAAAACCCTAAGTTAAGGGTGTGCCGATGATTATGTGTGAAACCCTAATATGCTTAGGGTTATTGTTAAAAGAAAATGTATGGTGTTTTGATGACATCATGTTTGGGATTTTGGTATGGTTATGGAAACCCTAACTTGTTAGGGTTGAATGGTGATGTCTGAAATCCAAAACCTTTGATGTATTAGGGTTTCCTATGTTTTGTATTGAAACCCCAAATCCTTAGGGTTTGGTAAGGTATATAAGCAAGACCCTTATTATGTGTTAGAAGTGAAATCTTTGGTATCTGTGGTTGTCCGATAAAACCCTAGTCTGATCAAGTTTGTTATATGTCTAACTCTTATTGATAATTGTGTAGTTGGGTTTGACTAACACATATTATGATATGCTTGTGCATGATGATGAAATCCTAGATGTATTAGTTGATCTGTTTGTTGATAGTCATGAGTCCTAAGGTTTGTAACTAACACCTAGTCAAAGTTTGATTCTCTAGGATGATAATATTTATGAATTATAGAGTTTTGTAATTAAACCTTAGTAGAAGTCCAAATCTCTGATATATGATGACTATGTAATAATTTGAGATTTTTGTAGGATTGTTGAAATCTGAGTTTTAGTTATGATTGATGTATGATTGGTTGATAAAATCAAGGGTTTACAGCAAACCCTAGTGACAGATAGCCATGTTTTTAATTAAGATGTGATTTTTTTTGTTGTTGTTGAATCTCAAAAAATCTAGGGTTTGTATGAGACCCTGGTAGGAAGTCTAACATATGAATTCTAAAAATTGTTAGATACATTGTAGATCTCTATTTGTTTGAATTGTTTTTGGGTTTGCAATATGATGTAGTAGTGTATGTCATACCTCTCGAAGAAACATTGAAACCCTATATATAAAGTGCTCAAAGTCTTGATGAAGTAGTCACTAGGGTTTATGACAAAGACCTTAGTAAGAAGTTGAAGAGTATGTGTCTCTTGTTTGTAATTAAGTTTGGGTATCTGATATATAAAGTTGAATGCTTCTGTGATTTTGATATGGCTAACTTCTTGCTTCTATATATTTGGTTGTACTTGCTATCTAAGTTGTGTAGGTACATAATCTTCAAAGATGGTGAAGATGTTCATAAAATAAAGTTGATGTGATAAGAAAGATGTGAATGATGATGATCATGATAACTCTGATGAGAAGGATGGAAGCCATGAAATATTCTTCGATGTCATTGAAAAGATGTAGAACTTCGTAAGTTAAGAGGGAGCTTGAATGAAAGAAATATTCCTAGGTTAAGACGAAGCTTGAATGAAATAAATCTCCCTAGGTTAAGAGAGAGCTTGAATGAAAAAAATCTCCCTAGATTGAGAGGGATCATGGATGAAAGGAATCACCCTAGTTGAGAGGGAGGTCATATCATTGTCATGATGGACACCTTGATAGAAGAAATTGGAGATGTATTTTAAAGGGTTGCTGAGGTAAGAAAAGAAATATCGATTTGTGGAATATGTTGTTGCATGAGAAGTAGGAAAGGGAGCTACATTGTTGAGAAATCTTCTGTCAAGATCCATTGGAAAAGGTATAAATCCTACTATGAAAGGTTGAGAAGCAACATGAAGTTGTTTGGAAGACCTCGAAGGTTTGTATCTATTTTTGTACATTTTAAAGTTTGTTACTAATTGGGGTTCTGTTTTTTCAGGTAAATCTCTTGGAAGATTGATATCATGTTTTTACATGCTTAGTATTGTCAAAAATTTTGTTTGGAGAGATTTGTTGTCGATCTACTTGATCGGGGAGGATTTGTTACCGATTAAAATAATTGATAAAGTTGAGGCTTTGTGTGAGACATTACATGGGAGGACATCTAGACGACACTTTGTGTTGATTTATAGATCCTGAAGTAGGGAGGGTGGAAATGGTCATGGAGCTCTAACCTCAGATACACACCTAGATCCCTGGATTGATGTTTAGTAAGTAAGCTTGATGGTACTTAGAGAGGCTAAAATATTTAGTCCATCTTAGTCCCACTTGGATAGATTTCCATAGTCAGGAATCTAGTCCATTGCATTGTGATTCCTAAAGTGTTGGAGGACCTTGGATAGATTTCCTTGGTTAGGAATCTAGTCCATGGGATTGTGGTGCCTAAATTTCTTCATGTTTCATGTGTTTTAAGATCTTCCTTGTACTTGTACTAATGAATACCTCCCTAGTTAAGAGGGAGTGTTGAAATTTATAACTAGGTTTGGTCTTCATAAATGTATTTGAGATGTACTTATCAAAAGCATGAGGAAAATATTATTATTATTATTATGACTTATTAAAGCATGGGTTTCATGCTTGGTTCATTATGTTTTAGGACAAAGTCCCCATTTAGGAATTCTAAGATTTATTTAGAGCCATTAGAGTCATTATACATTTAAAGAGACCCTTCCCGGGCTTTTAGGTCATGTAAAAAGAGTTATTTTTGAGTCAAAAATGAATTTATTATCCTCCACACCAAGTTAGCCTCAACAAGGTCAATTCGGCCTCAAGACAAGTAATTCAACCTCACAAAAGGGCTATAAATACAAGGAGTTTGAATTCATTTGGAGCATGACATTCTCTCTCACATAGTTCGATTTATGAAGTTGGAATATGGAAAAGTGCGAAGTTGAGAAAGGGCTAGAGAAAGGGATAGAAATGAGTGCGAGTGTTTGAAAGGAGATAGTAAACCTCAAGATCAAAATTTTGGAACAAATCTCATCCTGTTCTGAGATTTATCAAGGGAGATTAAATTTCTCCAATTTTGGTTGAAGCTGCCACTGTTAGTGGGTCGAAGCTGCTGCTGATGCTACCAGGTCGAAGTTGCTTGTGAAGGGTTGTCATTTGCAAGAAGGATTGAGGGCTGACTTGGTGTGGAGGGAATCTTTGTATGGGTCCAGAGTCTTGGATTATCTCAAGAAACTATTGAAGGAAGTATTGTTGACAGGGTTTTCCCCTAGATAGGGATTTTTCCCTGGTTGTCTGCCTACATCTATTGTACTTTTGTTATTGTTTTGATAATTGCTTGATGAGCTAAAAGATAAAAGAAGAACATAAAGATAAAATAATCACAAGTAATAATCTATATAAGAAAATATTTCTGCCTTCAGATCTTCTAACAATATGTACCTACAACATTTACTTGACAAGTACCAAAGGTATACAAGTACAAAAGTAGGGCAACAAACTCCAAACCCTAAGTCATCTTTCAAGGTGTTAGTTCTAGGGTTTTGAATTCTATTCTATACTTTACTAGGTTAACTTTTCCTTATACTATGTACAAACCTTAGAGACTATTAAGCTAGAGAAAAATTAGAATAGAGTTAGGGATTCTTAACTAGGGTTTACATGAACTTAGATTTCAATAAAACTACAAACCCTAGAATCAAGACAATGAGCTTTCAAAAACCTAATTTAAATTGAGTTAATGATTGTACGTAGCTTAAGGACTACTTACCTTAGTCCAATAAGTTTGTTGCAATGATTTCTTCTAGATTCCATGAACATTCCAAAAATGTTGAGGTTGACAAGGTCTTCTTCTTACAAAGATGCTAATTTCAAGGACTGTCTCAGGAATTTCTTCTAACATGATTTTGCCCATTTGAATGCAATTTCAAATCCTTCTAGGGATAACTTACTAAAGTTACAATTTCTGAACCATTTGAATACATTAAGATTATTGTCGAGTCATCATTGAGACCAATGTTTCTAGTACATAAAGCAAATATTGTTATGTAACTTCCCAGGTGACAATCATGGTAGGTTTGAAGATTTTATTTATCATATGTCCAACAGGGTTATTTGGTTGGATTGGATTATTAGTCATATGTATTTAGTAGAAATGATACCAACTGAAATTCATGATTTTGAATCTATAGTATAATCTTCACCCCTGAATTAATTTTCATGGTCAGAACTAAATTAAAATTTCTTATATACTCCTTTTGGAGATTTGGCCATCTTTTCAAGTTCTATAATTCAGTAATTCAACCTAATAGTTATACAAATTTCCTTGAATTACTGAATATATTATAATCATGTATCAAATCCCCTTCTCATGCTGATCATTTCAGACTTTTTCTAGGCCTCTTGATTGCTTCCAGATGTAGTTACAAACTTTGGTCTACCTTACAGGATCTTGGTTCTAAACCTTTTTCTTTTGCAGATCACATCAAAGTTAAATAGGTTTTTCAGTCCAGACTTGTAGTTCAACATTTTTTATTTCCCTTCAACTGATTTATAAGTCAAACTGTGGGTCTGATCTATCTTGAATCCCTTCTTATATTGATAAGAGCAATTCATCTTTGAGGATACCTTTTTCTACTTCTTCACCTTATATCTAATACCATGTTGGAAAATACAAAAGACATAAATATTTTCTTCCTTTGATAATTACTTGTGATGTTCTTTAATTCTTATTTGCTTCTTTATGTCTTATTTCATTTCTATTCATCAAGTAATTATCAAAACAATAAATGCATAAAGATCAAGGATAGAAGATGTAGGCATGCAACTAGGGAAAAACCCCTCTTTGAGGGGAAAACCCAAAAAATCTTCTCTTCTTCAAGAACCAACTCAAAAGATACATTCAAGACGCTTTGACTAAGACCAAAAATTTCCTCCATCCATCAATCCAGCCTCCCTTTCAGAAAAGTCAATTTTTGGCTCATACAAGTTAACATTAATAAGCTTTTCAAGATCAACTGTACCCACTCTGTAATCATGTACCTTCAGTCTTCTTTGTAATCCTATAACTTCATCCCTCTCTATAATATGTACCTTCGACCTTGTAATTGATCTGAACCTCCAACCCTGTAATGAGTCAATCCCTGAAAAATCTCAAATTACTCACATGGCAGAATGGTAGATATTTCAGTTTCTAGACCATAATGACAAGGATATAGACTCATGTCTCAACCCTAGAAGCGTTTAATGGAGGCTTTGACCTATAAATAAATAATAAAGCATGAAACTGATGCTAATTTTTTTTTCCTTTTTCAATATTTTTTTTTCTTTTGACAATTACATCACGACTTAAATACAATAATGAAGAATGATACTAGTTACATTTGTCAACACTCCCTATTAACTAGGAAGGTATTCATAATTGTTCTAACGGTACAAAATTGACCTCAATTTGAAGCGTTCCAAATTCAAGAAGAGTACTACAAGATTCCGTCACTACCAAATTATCCTCCTCAAAGATCCAAGTGTCATGACATAAATATAAAGAGTCCTACTCATGGATTCCAGTGCCACACACTCATCAAGGATCTAAGACACTAATGGGACTAAGGTGTTATCCAGGCCTCTACCACTATAGGTATCATTAATATTCAACCCTAACTCCAACCCATAGGTATATAGGTATAATATCCAAGGCCATATCTCCACAGGACCAATGATACCCTCCCTCACTGGGATCCAGATATGATCAATGGGCTACCCAATTTGTCCTCACAAGTACCATCACTACCCTCCCTCACTCGGATCCAGACATGATCAATGGGCTACCCAAGTTGTCCTCCCAAGTACCATCACTGATAGTTCATGGTACTACATATCTCCTTACCATATTATCAAGCATGCTTATAAAATGTTTAAAAGCTTATTAGGGAGAGATCCATACATGTTCAACCAGTATCGTCACAACCCAAATCAATATAATTTCAATATACATGTTCTTATATACAAAATTTTGGGGTCTTCAACTATTTTGATGTTGCTTCATCACAAACTCCAAATATATCTTGACAAAAGCTTCCTTCTTCAACTTATGCAGCAACACTAGACTCATCCTTAGCACTTTTTCAAAACATATGAATGTTGCTTTGAGCTTCATCAATCATGAATAACCATTTGTAGTGCTTTAGCTATTCTCTGATCTCAAACATCCTCATGGTCTTTACATCAAGTTATCAACTGGAGGAGATTTACTTTTCAACCAAGCTTCCTCTCAACTAGAGGACAAGTCCATCAACAACTTTATTCTGCCATCCATATAAGTTCTTTATTTCGCATCATCATATCATTGAAGTACTTTCACCTTTTAAAACTTCATTTCTTCAGTAAAATCATTCTATATATTTATATGGTAACAAGGTCATTTATCAACTATCAATGTAAAATTCAATGTCATCATGATTCTTATAGTTCCCTCTTTTTGTCATACTCAACATCATCATTAAGTCATCATCGAGTAAGAATCTTCAACATCTTGAAGATTATGTACCTACAAACTTTTAACAACAAACCAAACAACAATATATGTACAAGAGCATGAAGTTAATTTTATTAACATGTCATCGCAATGGGAGCAACAAGGATTATTAGAACGAGAATTCAAATTTTATACATCTAAAACCTAACCTAGTTAGGTTTAAAATCAACAAGGGTTGCATATTTCATTCCCTAAATTTTCACAACCATCTCTGCTAGGTTTTTTGTCATAAACCCTAGATTCAATTTATCAAGACTAAATCCTTAGATTTCAACAACTATATCATGTTATAATTTCAATCATAACGAAAGAATTTTACATTTAAGGTTTCATCATCATGCCCTACAAACTTATATCAATCTCTACTAGGGTTTTGTCGCAAACCCTAGGCACAAACATCAAAAATTCAATGTTAGATATATAACAACTCGACCAAGCTAGGGTTTCAAACATACAATAGCACATACACTATTTCATTCCTAGGAATTTACATTAACTATTACAAGGGTTTTGTGATAAACCCTAAAAATCTATGGTTTTCTCATATAACCTAGACATCAAAAACAAACCCTAAAAGGATAGGGTTCCATGACATCAACAAACCTTAAAAATTGAAGGAGTAGGATTTCATCATAGGTTCTATACTTTATCAAGAATCCCTAACTAGACTAGTGTTTGATTATTATTATCAATATACCCTTATCATCAAAAGGCTAGGGTTTTTACAGTGATCCCTAAAGGTTAGGGTTTTACCAAAGTGAACAAAAGATAATGGTATAGTAACGATTGATTTAATCCAAATATTAATCATCCTAAATAAGAATCTTGATGATTCAACACCCTAACACATGAGAGAGTTAGCAATATAAAGAAAATTTCAAAATGTTCATACCTTTTTATAGAGAAGACTAGCTACATACCTTGAGTTATTTCTTTTACAAACCTTGTAGGGTTTCCTTATTGAAGGGTTTCCTCTGAGCCTAGCCATAATATTCATATCTGTAAGATTATTCCTTCCAAGGAGAATACAAGAGAAAGGATAATAAATATAATACTTATCATTTGTAAGAAGGTGGAAGCCTTTTTTGTTATGAAACCAGCTCACAAAAATATAGAAAAGATAGATGAACGCCTTAGAAATAAGCCTCTCCGAGGGGGAAACCTCCTTTACATTACAGAAATGAACAATTCTTGGATGATATAAATGACAAGACCTCCTTTCTATATATAGGAGTCTAAGGAGTCATAATATAATCAGAGCCGACCTAATAATAATAATGTAAGGGCACAATAATAACAACAGTGGGCTTCTATGGGGCACAATAGTAACAATATGGGTACAACAATATAATAAGGGGGTTGTACTAATAACAATAAGGGGTTACACTAGTAGTATAGGGGCCTAACATGCCCCTCTCCTTCAAAAAGTGTTGTCCTCAATGCTTGAATAGTTATTGATGCTTCTGTAGAATATTCTTGTCCTCCCATGTGGAATATTTAGCAGGTAAGTTCTTCCACTTGATGAGATACTCTGAAATTGATCGATTTCGTAGTTGTTGGGTTCTTGTTTATGTAACTGCTCTAGGTTCCAATATGATTTTTTCTTCCTCTTCAAGTTCTGGCAATATTGTTTGAATTGGGATCTTCTGCAACTTTTGAATGAGTGGCCACACTTCTTCGTCCTTCTTCCATTCATCCCTTGCTTCATTTATCCAATCTGGTTGGATAACAGAAATAGCACAAAACAATGCTTCCACATCCTCATCCTTTCTTGAGAGTGCATCTGCAACAAAATTTTTCTTCCCTTTTCTATAGATGATGTCAAACTCATAACCCAATATATTTGTGACCCATTTTTTCTGTTCTTCTATAGAAAATATTTGTTCTAAATAGTATTTAAGACTATCATGATCCATTTTTACCTTGAAGTGTCTTCCCATTGGGTAAGGTCGCCATTTCTTAAGTGCTTGTAGTATTGCCAACATTTCCTTCTCATAAATAGCTTGCTTGAGATGTAGCCATAAAAATACCCAATCACCTACACCAAAACATTTTTCACTGCGATGTTGATCTACCAATTGTTTCATTTGATTTTTCACCAAAGTGGCATTATCCTTTAAAAGTTGGAGAACTTGTTGTTGATGCTCGATGTGATCTTTCACTGCTTGAACTTTTTTCTTCTTGATATGTCCTTCTAGCTTTAGGGTTTGAGGAGTGGTAATTTCTTCCAATGCTTTACAAGATATGGTCGGATTCATTTCTTGATGCTCGATCTAATATTTCACTTCTTGAACATTTTTCTTCTTGATATGTCCTTCTATCTTGATAATTTGAGGAGTGGTAATTCCGGCCAATGCATTACAAGATATGGTTGGATTCATCTCTTCTTCCTTGATGTGATCTTTCACTTCTTGAACCTTTTTCTTCTTGATATGTCCTTCTATCTTGAGAGTTTGAGGAGTGGTAATTCTTGCCAATGCTTTACAAGATATGGTTGAATTCATTTCTTCTTTCTCCGGGGTTGGTTCTTGGTGTATATACTCTTATTTTGATGTTTCTTGATCCTTTTCTTCCTTCTCATCATAATCTATGTAAAATAAGCTCTTCTTAGCACACTTATGACCTTTAGTGCATTTGCTATCACAATTGTAACAAAGACCTTTTTCTCTTTTTTCTTCCAATTTTTGTGGTGTCACCCTTGTAGGTTGTAGAAGGCTAGGAGAAGAAAAAATTCCATAATTATAGTCGTGAGTGGTTGGATTCCTTGTTTCCATAATTTCATTTTCAATTTTTCTTGCCCACTTGAATGCCTTCTCCAATGAATCAGGTTCCCAAAGACGAAGTTCATTTTGAATGTTATCCTTTAAAGTACCCATGAAGACATCAATCCTTTGCTTCTCTGGAATATCATTTACCCTTATATTCAATTTTTGAATGTCCTCAATTTGTTCTTCCATTGAACACTTTTGTTTGAGATTTATCAATTGGCTAAACAAGGTGTTTCTCTTTGTATCCTCATAATGTGCTATCATTTCATCTGTGAAAATTGACCACGTAACAAGTGGTTTACAAGAACAATGCCCTTTATACCATAAAAATTGATCTAGTTCTAAATATAAATATGCAATACATACCTTTTGTAATAGTGGTACACCATGTAGATCAAAATATTTCTCCATCTGTAGTATCCAATTTACCGGATCCTTGCAATCAAACTTCCTCATCTCAATTTTTCTTGATTTTAGGAGCTCGATCTTGAAATGACTGTAACTTTGTAATTTCGGATCTTCTAGTTCTGCAATTGTGACCTGCAGTAGCCCTCTGTGTCCTTTTTCCAATGCCACTAGTCTGATCCAAATTGGATTCTCCAAGGAAGAGTTATGCCAAATCTCCCACAGTGACCTGATTATAGACTAGTTCAGTAGAGGGAACTTGTACGACGTGCCACGTGTCCCTGTTTCGACCTTTGGATCTGAAAAATATATACAAGAAATACAGTCCGTCCTCTTTATGTACCTTCTTACAAAATTTCAATTCAATGCTCAGAGAGAAGGTTATGATGATTTTCCCCAAGTCACCTGTTTGGAATGTAATTCAGGAATCTACAAAAAGACCAAATTCCTTAGATCATATCTCCGCAAATATAGTGTGAAAAGCTTTGAAATTCGGACCCAAGGTTCAGTGTGATTTCGTCTCAAATGGGTTTTTCTTTTCGCTTTCGAAACGTTGCAGAAAAAACGTTATAGCGAAAATTCCATGATGACCTATTCGGAGCAGTTAACCCTAGAATCCAAAGCTCTGATACCAAATTTTATGAAACCAACTCACAAAAAGATAGAAAAGATAGATCAACGCCTTAGAATTCAACCTCTTTGAGGGGGTAACCTCCTTTACATTACACAAAGGAACAATTCTTCGATGATTCAAATGACAAAACCTCCATTATATATATATGAGTTTAAGGAGTCACAATATAACCCAACCGACCTAACAATAATAATATAAAGGCACAAAAATAACAATAGAGGGATTCTATGGGGCACAGTAATAACAATATGGGGACAATAGGGGCACAACAATATTAATAAGGGATATAAATACAATAGTAATGGGGTAATCACTAGTATTATATGGACCTAACATTCCCCTCTGCTTCAAAAAAGTGTTGTCAATCTTTCTGTAAAAATTGACCAAGTAATAATTTGTTTACGAGAAAAGGGTAATAGTGTTGACTGATTCAAGAAGTACCCACAATTTTATTAATTGTAAGGTAGCAAAAGAATTGAATTGCTTCCTATATCCAGCACCAAAGTGTCAAGTGATGGTTGCAAATGGAGGAGCAATAAATTGCTCTGGAAAGTGCCATAATATCAAGCTATCCATGGGAGAATATGTATTGACTAGCGCAATGCTTTCCATTCCAATGGGAGGTGTTGATGTTGTACTAAGAGTCCAATGGCTACAATCCTTGGGTATAATAGCTCTGATTCCAAATGTTATGAAACCAGCTCACAAAAAGATAGAAAAAATAGATGAACGCCTTAGAAATAAGCCTCTTCGAGGGGCAACCTCCTTTACATTACACAAATGAACAATTATTGGATGATACAAATGACAAGACCTCCTTTCTATATATAGGAGTCTAAGGAGTCATAATATAATCAGAGTCGACCTAACAATAATAATGTAAGGGCACAATAATAACAATAGTGGACTTCTATGGGGCACAATAGTAACAATATGGGTACTACAATATAATAAGGGGGTTGTACTAATAATAATAAGGGGTTACACTAGTTGTATAGGGGGCTAACATTTTTTTTGAATGACTCATTTCCTATACACACCTACAAAATTTTCTTGACAAGTACCAAAGGTATACGAGTACAAGAGTATGACAACAAACTCCAAACCCTAAGTCATCTTTCAAGGTGTTTGTTTTAGGGTTTTGAATCAATTATATAGTTTACTAGGATAACTTTTCCTTAGACTATCTACAAACCCTAGAGACTAGCTAGATAAAAATTAGAATATAGTTAGGTTTTCTTAACTAGGGTTTACAAGCACTTAGATGAAAATAAAAATACAAACCCTAGAATTAAGACAATGAACTTTAAAAACCCTAATATAAATTGAGTTAATGAGTGTACGTAGCTTAAGGACTACTTACCTTAGTCCAATAAGTTTGCTACAATGGTTTCTTCAAAGATTCCATGAACATTCAGAAAATGTTGAGGTCAAGGTCTTCTTCTTCCAAAGTTGTTGATTTCAAGGACTATCTCATGAATTTCTTCAAACATGATTCCTTCCATTAGAATGCAATTTCATATCCTTTCAGGTATAAATTACTATATATACAATTTCTAAACCATTGGAATACTTTAATATTACTGTTGTGTCATCATTTAGACCAAGGTGTCTAGTACATAAAGCATAGACTATTATGTAACTTCCAAGGTGACAATCATGGCAGATTTCAAGATTGTGTTTATCATCTGCCCAACAGAGTTCTTTGGTTGGATTGGATTATTGATGTGATGTATTTCATAGAAATGATACTAATTGCAAGTCATGATTTCAGATTTGTATCCAAATATTCATCTTCAAATTAATTATCATGCTCAAAACTGAATTGAAATTTCTTATATACTACTTTTGGAGTTTCAACCATCTTTTCATGTTCTGTAATTCTATAATTCGACCTAATAGTTCTATGAACTGAATTGAATTTCTATATAGATTATAATCATATATGAAATTACCTTCTCATGTTGATCATATCAAACTTCTTCTAGGTCTCTTTTGATCCCTTCTAGATATGGTTACAAACTTTTGTCTACCTTATAGGATCTTGGTTCTAAACTTTTTTTCTTTTCAGAACACATCAAGAAGTAAATATGTTTTTCGGTCTAGACTTGTAGTTTGTCATTTTTTAGTTCACTTCAACTAAATTATAAGTCAAACTGTGAGTCTGATCTATATTGAATCCATTCTTATTTTGATAAAAGAAACTAATCTTTAAGGATGCATTTTTCTACTTCTTCACCTTAGCTCTGAACCATGCTGGAAAATAAAAAAGTCAGAAAGATTTTATTTTTTTGATAGTTAATTGTGATGTTCTTTAATTATTATTTACTTCCTTATGTCTTCTTTTACTTATATTCATTAAGAAACTATGAAAATAGTAAATTCATGAAAATCAAGGACACAAGTAGGCACATACCCAGGGAAAAAACCCTCTTTGAGGAGAAAATCCAAATTTTTTTCTCTTCTTTAGGAACAAAATCAAATGAGACAATAAAGACGCTTTGACCAAGACCAAAAACTTTCCCCAATCCATCAAGCTAGCCTATCATTTAAAAAAGTCAACTTATGGCTTATGAAAGTCAACATTAATCAACTTTTCAGGATCAAGTGTTCCCTCTTTGTAATCGTGTACATTTGACCCTCTCTGCTTGAGGGATTAATTAGGGGGAATGTTGAGAATGCAACAAGATGATGGAGCTTAGTGGAAAGAAGTCGCCTTCACTAAGTGGGCCCGCAGGATATTTTTGGCGCAAAGTCTATTTTTAGACATATGGATCATGGTATATGAGTTGTAGTATGCTATTTGTGGATGATTGGTCATGTTGGTAAAAATAGATGGACTTCTATTTTTAGACATATGGGCAGGTTTCTATTTTTAGACTGCCAGGCTAAAAATAGAACAGTCGAATATTATTGTCTCATAATAATATTTGGACTATAAACATTATCTTATCCTCTTGGAGCACTTCAGTTTGAGCTACAGATGTGGCACATGCAGCTGTCAGAAGGAAATACGCTTTTCTTGTGGGTCAGTTGAGCTATTGCATGCAGGACTTCAGTTAGAACTCATGTGGTTGAGTTTCGGTGGAGTTGATTGTGGAGTTGATGGAGTTGTGTTCAGTTTGACTTGGTTGAACTAGTTGTATTTTAGTCTAACTAAAGAATACACTAGTGATGAGTTGTGTGAATTAATTATTAATTAATTCACTAGTTATTAACTCATAAAGCAACTAAAGAATACATCAGTTAACTCAGTGCATGTACAGTTCAGTGGAGACAGGTGTTAGAGGTTGAGATTGCTATCAATGGTGACTATAGATGTGACTATAGTTGTGCATGAGATTTGAACATGCATGGATGGAGATTTCCCATGAGGCTTGCATAAACCAAGGGAATTAGTTTTTACAGAGTGGATGATTTTCTCTTGCAGATTGCGCAGTGGAGGCAGGCAAAGCAGTGGAGGAGATTTGAGCTGTGATTGATCAGATCTAAGCAAGTTTTGTGTGTAACAGGTGGAGATAGTACTGAGTACTTGTGAGGAGTATTGTACTATGTATTGTTACATGTTCTCTATCATTATGATATATAGATAGTGTGTGGTTTTCAGCTGTATGCTTTCCCCAGGTTACATACTGTGTTAATGTGCGCATGCGATTGATGTTTCATTGTTTTTAATGCTGCTAAATTGATGATCAACGTAGAGGAGGTTATGTATTATGCATGTATTCTGTAATAGTGTATAATCGAGATAATCTCTATGAATAAGTGTCAAATTATTCAAAATTTCTACATGGTATCAGAGCTGTTGATCATCAGATCTATTATTCAGAAAGTGTTTACATTTTATTTCTTCAGGAAGAGTCTGTAATTGGGCCAGGTAGCCTCTGGATTCATCCTTCCGTTGGAAGGTGAGATATCCAGTAAAAGCCCATACAGTCAATCTCTGTACGAGAAATGCCTTGTTCTCATGAATTCTATATCAGAGGCGGTTGAGTTTGGAGCTAGTGGAATTCGAATTTGCAGCAGTGTTTTCTTGGTATCAACGTGGCAATGTCTTTCAACGGATTGCGATTGGAGTATGCTCTTGAGGGAAGCTCAAAATATATTGCATGGAAGGACATGATGGAGGCGGTGTTAGATGATAATGGGCTGAAGGAGTTCATAGAGGCTGAGGTCCCAAAGCCTACTGATATTGTGCAAGTTGATGCTTGGAAAAAGAAGACAGCAAAGTGTCGAAGGATTCTATTGGAGGGCATGAAGGATCACATTGTGTCTAGCCTGCATGGAAAGGCTTCTCCATACTTGATGTGGAAAGAGTTGACAGATCTATTCAAAAGCAAGAGCGTTTAGAGGAAGCTGGCGTTCAAAGATAGACTCATAAACATTAAATGCGAGAAGGGAGACAGTATGCCCAAGTATCTCACGAAGTTCACTCAGTGCAGGGATGAGCTGGGAAGTGTGGGGGTGACTTTTGATGATAAGGACTTGGTGAGCTTGGCTCTCCTTGGTCTTCCAAAGAGTTGGCATTCCTATCAGGACTCTGTCAATGGTCGGGAGAAATTACCAGGATGGGAGAGACTTTGGTCAGATCTTGTGCAGGAGGAGATCAGGCAGAATACCAGGGACAGATCTTCATCAACCTGGTGAAGAAAATTGTGCTTTGGCTGCCAAAGAAAAGAAGGGGAAGAACAAGAAATATTCTCATTTCGGTGCAAAAGGCAAGAAGCGGGACATGTCCAAGGTGAAGTGCTTTCACTGTCACCAGCACGGACACTATGCCACAAATTGTCCGTAGAAGAAAAAGAACAAGCAAGCTGCTGGATCTGCAGCAGGAGAGGCTCTAGCCTCGCAGTTTGAGCTTGATTTTTCATTGATCGCATGCTTGGTTTCAAGTGTGATGGGATCGGTGTGGTTCTTGGATAGTGGTGCATCTTTTCACATGACAGGAGATCGAGATTTGTTTTTTGATTTGGAGGAGAAAGATCTTGGAGTGCACATCGAGATGGGCGATGATGGTAGATACAGTGCGACCAGTATCGGTACCATTTTCTTTGAGAGGGAGTCTGGTAAACCCTTTGTATTGAAGGAAGTAATGCATGTTCCATGATTGAAGAAGAATCTTATCTCTGTGGCGATGTTAGAAGACAAGGGATATGATGTTGTTTTTAGCAAGGGAAAGGCTTTCCTGCGCAGTAAGACAACTGGAGAAACCCAAAAGATAGGGGTTCGAGTGAGGAACCTTTATCAGTTGCATGTAGATGGCTGCGCAGCAATGGCATGCAAGGCAGAAGGATTGGTGAGCTGGGATGATGGCGATTTGTGGCATAGGAGATTGGGTCACCTTCACCATGGAGCCTTGAAGATACTGCAGCAGATCACTACAGGGATTCCTAAAGGCACTCTTGCGCAGTCAGATCAGTGCAAGGGGTGTACTTTGGGAAAGTTTGTGAAAGCCACCTTTCATGAGAACGATAGTCGTACCACGAAGATCCTTGAGAGAATTCACACAGACGTGTGTGGACCTTTCTCAGTAGCTTTGATAGCAAAACACAAGTATTATGTGATTTTTGTTGATGATTTCTCTCGTAAGTGCTGGATCTTCTTCATGTAGAAGAAGAGCAAGACATACTCAAAGTTCTGTGAGTTCAAACCACTGGTCGAGAAGGAGTCGGGGAAGAAGGTGAAGGCTCTTAGGAGTGATAATGGTGGTGAATACATCTCTGGTGAGTTCAAGTACTTTTGCAGTGCAGAAGGGATTCGAAGAGAGCTCATAGCTCCCCATAACCCACAGAAGAACGGGGTTGTTGAGCAGAAGAACAGAACAATCGTGGGTGTTGCACGGGCGATGTTGCATGATGAGGGCCTACTCCTTCACTTGTGGGCGGAAGCATGCAATACAACAGTATATGTGCAGAACCGTTGTCCTCATAGGATACTTGGCATGAGTACACCCGATGAGGCTTATTCTGGTAAGAAGCATGATCTTTCTCATTTGAGGATCTTTGGTGCTAACGTTTACATGCATGTGACGAAGGATGCCAAGAAGAAGCTGGAGCCGGCTGCAGAGGTTGGGATATTTGTAGGGTACACTGATACGCCCCACAACTATCGTGTGTATTTGCCAGACAGTGGCAAGACTGTTGTGCGACAGGATATAAAATTTCAGGAGGAGAAAGCCATGAAGTGTTCGCTTGAGATGGAGCCACACTTGCATGCAGATGATGAGCTATTAGTTCTTAAGGATGAGCTTCAGGATGTGAATCAGCCACAGGACGAGGTTCATGGAGTGGAAGAGACCACTCATGTAGCGCTAACCATTAGAGGGCGAAAGCGCTTGATAGAAGCTGAGTGACTGGCTCAATATGCAGAGAAGGTTGTAGGACCACCTACAGCTCAACGTAGACAGAGACAGTCACCTAAATGGTACACTAGATACATGGCTCTTGTGAGAAAATGTGTTGTGACTGAGCCATCCTCTTTCGAGGAAGCTGTGGAGGATCCTGCATGGGTAGATGCCATGGTGGAAGAGTATGATTCGATTGTCAGAAATAGTGCATGGGAGATTGTCCCAAGACTGGAAGGGAAATCAGTGGTGGGTTCGAGATGGATCTACAAAGTTAAATAGGCAGCTCATAGGAGTGTGGAGAAGTACAAGGCAAGATTTGTTGCCCGAGGCTTTTCACAGATAGAGGGGGTAGATTATGAGGAGACCTTTGCACCTGTCGCAAGGTATTCTTCCATACGGACGATTCTTGCTCTCTCAGCGCAGATGGGGTGGAACATTCAACAGATGGATGTGAAGACTGTATTCCTCAACGGAGTCATTGAGGAGGAGCTGTACATTGAGAAGCCTGAAGGTTTCGAGATCTTCAGCAGCGAGTCACATGTGTGCAGGCTCAAGAGAGCGTTGTATGGGTTGAAACAAGCACCACGTGCTTGGTACACACAGATAGACGGTTATTTCACCAGACTTGGATTCTCCAAGAGTGAGGCGGATCCTAACCTATACCAGATTGTGGTGGAGGGTAAGTTTCTTATCATTGTACTTTATGTAGATGATTTGATTCTAACAGGTGATGAGCTGTTGATACTTTCATGCGAGGATGATCTTGCTAAGGAGTTTGAGATTAAGGACTTGGGCCTCCTTCATTATTTCTTGGGATTAGAAATTTGGCAGCACAGTGATGGACTATTTGTTTCTCGGGGTAAGTATGCTCGGGAGATATTGGAGAAGTTCAACATGCATGGCTGCAAGCCTGTTGATACTCCTCTTCCTGGAGGTTGGAGGAAGGAGGATGCCACTTCAGCAGAAGAAGTGGATGCCACTGTTTATCGACAGTTGGTGGGGTCGCTTATGTATATGGTCAATACACGACCCGATATATGCTATACTATTAGCCAACTTTCATAAGCTATGGTTAAGCCAACCAAGCTCTTCTGGAAGGCAAGCAAGCATGTATTGCGTTATCTCAGAGGCACAACGGTATATGGATTGTGGTACATACAGGAGGATGAGGTGAAGCTATGTGGCTTCACGGATGCAAATTGGGCAGGGAGCCCAACGGACAAAAAGAGCACATCAGGAGGGGTCTTCAGTATTGGGTCGATAGCAATTCCTTGGTACAGCAGGAAGCAGAGATCCGTGGCACTCAGTTCAGTAGAGGCCGAGTATATGGCATCAAGTTTGGCTGCATGCGAGGCTATATGGATGAGGAAGATTCTAGTCGGTTTGTTCGATTCTTACTTGGAGCCTACTGTGATTTACTGTGATATCCAGAGTTGCATTAAACTCTCGGCTAATCCTGTATTTCATGATAGATCTAAGCACATTGACATCAGGTACCATCATATCAGAGATTGTGTGTAGCGGAGAGTCATGTTACTTTCATACATTCCAACGGAGGATCAGGATGCTGATATCTTGACGAAGGTGCTCACCAGGAGAAAATTCGAATACCACCGAGGCAGGATAGGGGTTGCTGATAATCCATATCTTGTTGAGAGGGAGTGTTGAGAATGCAACAAGATGATGGAGCTTAGTGGAAAGAAGTCGCCTTCACTAAGTGGGCCCGCAGGCTATTTTTGGCGCAAAGTCTATTTTTAGACTATGTCTATTTTTAGACATATGGATCATGGTTTATGAGTTGCAGTATGCTATTTGTGGATGATTGGTGATGTTGGTAAAAACATATGGACTTTTATTTTTAGACATATGGGTAGGTTTCTATTTTTAGACTACCAGGCTAAAAAAAGAACAGTCGAATATTATTGTCTCATAATAATATTTGGACTATAAACATTATCTTATCCTCTTGGAGCACTTCAGTTTGAGCTACAAATGTGGCACATGCAGCTGTCAGAAGGAAATATGCTTTTCTTGTGGGTAATTTGAGCTATTGCATGCAGGACTTCAGTTAGAACTCATGTGGTTGAGTTTCGGTGGAGTTGATTGTGGAGTTGATGGAGTTGTGTTCAGTTTGACTTGGTTGAACTAGTTGTATTTTAGTCTAACTAAAGAATACACTAGTGATGAGTTGTGTGAATTAATTATTAATTAATTCACTAGTTATTAACTCATAAAGCAACTAAATAATACATCAATTAACTCAGTGCATGTACAGTTCAGTGGAGACAAGTGTTAGAGGTTGAGATTGCTATTAATTGTGACTACATATGTGACTATAGTTGTGCATGAGATTTTCACATGCATGGATGGAGATTGCCCATGAGGTTTGCATAAACCAAGGGAATTCGTTTTTACAGAGTGGATGATTTTCTCTTGAAGATTGCGCAGTGGAGGCAGGCAAAGCAGTGGAGGAGATTTGAGCTGTGATTGATCAGATCTGAGCTAGTTTTGTGTGTAACAGGTGGAGATAGTACTGAGTACTTGTGAGGAGTATTGTACTATGTATTGTTACATGTTTTCTATCATTATAATATACAGATAGTGTGGGGTTTTCAGCTGTATGCTTTCCCCGGGTTACATACTGTGTTAATGTGTGCATGCGATTGATGTTTCATTGTTTTTAATGCTGCTAAATTGATTATCAACGTAGAGGAGGTTATGTATTATGCATGTATTCCGCAATATTGTATAATCGAGATAATTTCTGTGAATAAGTGTCAAATTATTCAAAATTTCTACAGGGAATGGGGTTAAGGTGTTAAGGATTAGGGGGATATGATCTAAGGGGCTAGGGATTAAAGTGTTAGAGGTTAATGGTTTAGAGGTTATCTAGGGGTGGGTTAATGGTGTATGTGTGTGTGTGCTTTAAATATTTTTAAGTCGATATGTAAAATTAAAATTTATAACTTCTAAAATTTAATAAAAGTTACATTATATTACACATTTTCTTAAACAATAATAAAATATTATTTTTAATCATAAATAATAAAATATTTTGTTTTATCTTCATTTTCAAAGTTTATATATATGTATACTAGCAATTGCTACGAGAAATGAAAAGGAATGTCGAAAGTTTAAGAAGCTAAGAAAATAAACACTGGGTAAAACTTCAAAGTGTCAGTCGTGGCGAACTACATATTATGATGGGACCTTCAGACCCATGATACAAATTTTTGTGAGAACTTGACAATACATTATGAAGTTCCTAAAATCCCCAATCATACACGCAACTCCCTTTTTTTCTGATCTCCCTTCCTTGCAAGAAGTTGCTAAAATGAAACTCGAAGGTATCCTTTAAAAGATTTGAGACTTATTGAACCTCATTATTTTAGTGTTGGTCGACTATAACATTTTTTTCTTGTTCAACCCGACTCTGTTAGTGTTGATCATACATAGCAATGCTTTTTATCCTTTGAAGTTGCATTGTTGATTGTATAGTGAGCATTGGGCTTAAATGGAAAATATTGATGGATTTTGCCTCTTCACGCAAAGTGATCTAGGTGGATATTGGTGGCCACCCGCCTATTCCACTTGGACCCCCACCATTGTCTCTTTTAGTTTTTCAGTTTCCTTCATTCTATCACAGTTTACTATTTTTTGCAGTTTTTTGGGTCCCAAACTTCTGGAGCCGTTTTGAGGCCCTAAACGAAGTTTTTGGGAAAATTAGGGACAACATGGGTGGGTTTCACCCATGTTTGTTGCTCGAAAGTTGTAGTCCTCAGATAGATCTTTTTAACGAGATATTTTGTGTATGAAACAAAGATTGTATGTGAAGGTTACGACCTCGGGAAGTTGATGTACCAATTTACCCAAACGGGGCCCATAGTTTTGGCGCTTCATCTCCTAGGGTTAGGTTTTTCAATGTTTATGATCTTCCATTGTTTCTCAATAATAAATAGGCCTTTGAGCCTTATTGTAACACAATTCAAAGGCATGTATCTGCCACATCTCTTCTTAGAGATAAGCTACCATTGCCCGAGCTAGTTTATTTCCATTTTGTATGTAAGCATATTTCAGTTCTTTGATATTAATGAAATGAAGTTTTATTTCTATTGCATCTCTGGGTTCATGCTTATATCTATATTTTGTTGCATTCCTACATAATACCATATCAATGGTATCAGAGCGGTTTGCGATTTCTCTGTTTTTCTTTGCATGTCTCCAACGAGGTTAGGGTATAAGGAGTTAGGGATCGAACTGGTTGAACCTTTCCAAGACCAGCCTCTCAAACCCTGAGGACCTCCCATGACAGAAGAAATGAAAGATGAGGGAGTAGGAGATCCCTTCAAAATATTGCTCGAAAAAACCCTCGAGTGACAAAGGAACACGATGATGGAAAACTTTGCCCAGATCCTTCGGCGGATGCCCACAAGCGACGCATCTCCATCTGGTAGCCCCTCTTGAGGCACCACTCCCTTCAAGGTACAAGTAAACTTTGATATTCCCATATTGGAAGGCCAAATAGATGCAGACGTTGTAGGTAAATGGTTAAATCTATTGGAAGGGTATTTTTCAGTTCATGATTTTTCCAATAGGGAAAATATTACTTTTACACTCCTCAAAGTTTCCCCCCGCGTCAAGGACTCATGGGAAACATATTGTGAGCAGAGGGACGAGAGGGAACCCTCACTATTTTTAGCTGCACCCACTTGGAACTCTTTCCGAGACACCATCAAGGAGCAGTATTACCCTTTCGAGAGTTATGAATATAAGTACATAAAGTGGACCACACTATGGCAGGGAAGGCACCAAGATGTGTCAGAGTTCACAAATATTTTTCATACCATTCGCATGAAGTTGGGTATCAAGGATTCTAAGTGGCATATGCTACTAAAGTACCGCGACTATTTGCACAAATACATCCAGGATGAGATGGAGTTCCTGGACATCTCCTCGCTCGACACCACTTACTGATACGTTTTCAAGATCGAGCATAAGTTTAAACAAAAGAAGTGAGATTTTGGATCTACGAATCTAAAGCAAGGGAAAGGTGCCCCAAAACCGCAAAACAAAGGACAAAGCCAAGACGGGGTGACCCAGGACAACTCGTCGAAGCTGCAAGCAAAGAAAAACACCACGAAGTTAAAGAAGGACACAGGAAAGTGGTGTGAGTTCCATAAGAGCCCCACTCACAACACAAGTGAGTGTTGAGCCAAGCAGTTGCTGGTGGCCGAGCTAAAGGATTCAAAATCATATGCATGTTTCGACTCTAAGTCAGAACCTGACAAGGGGAGTGACAAAGGGAAGCAAATTATTGATGTGGAGCCCAACGCCATTATTGCCACCACCAAGATCCATAAGAATGAGCCCGAAGATCCAGAGGAGGGGGAGCATCTCTTCCACTCATATATGTGGGTGAAGGGTTCGCCGCTGCAATTCATTGTCGATAATGGGAGCCAAAAGAACCTCATTTTAGTAGAGTTCGTGATGTGGTTGGGCCTAACGACTACAACACATTCGCAACTATACACCATTGGATGGCTTCACCAAGGACAATATATTCATGTCAGCCACCAGTGTCACCTTCCCTACAACATCAAACCCTTCACGGATGAGGTGTTGTGTGATGTTTCTCCTCTTGAAGTTTGTGATGTATTATTAGCATAACCATACTTTTGGAAGAAACATGATGTATATGAGTCTAGACCTCGCTCTGTTATTATTTCTTTGGGTAATAAGTTATACAAGATATTGGAGGCAGCCCTACCTACTGCCATCTCTTTGATCTCTGCTATGCAATGCAGTAAGGTCATCTCCTAGACTGGGAAATTTGTTTTCTTTCTAATTCACTCTCAAAGTAAGGGGAAGATTGTAACCACAACCATGGCCCCCAGGAAGGGTTCCTCCACACATTAGAAGTAGGTGGCTAAGGTCATGGAAGAATACAAAGATATCTTCTCCTCACCCACAAGGGTACCATTACACTGTTAGGTCAAACATTCGATCGATCTGAATCCTAGAGCACCTCTACCCAACAGGTTGATATATCGTCACTCCATTATGGAAAATGAAGAGATCGAGCATCAAATCTAAGAGTTGCTACAAAAAGGGCACATTTGACCAAGTTCCTTGCCTCGTGGGAGCTTGATTGTACTTGTACAGAATAAGGATGGGACCCGGAGGCTCTGCATTGATTATCAGGCACTAAACAAAATCATTATCAGTAACAGGTATCCAATCCCATGGATTGATGACCTTATGGACCAACTCAAGGGGGCCAAGCATTTCAGCAAGATCAATCTGAAGTCTGGTTATCATCAGGTTTCGATAGAGCCCACAGATGCATAGAAAACTGCCTTCAAATCCAGGGAATTCCTTTTTGAATGGTTGGTTATGCCCTTTGGGTTGAAAAATTCCCCTGCTACTTTTATGAGGCTAATGGATGACATATTGCGGCCCTTCACCAACTCATTTGTGGTTGTTTATATGGACAAAATCCTCATCTTCAACAAGAGTTGGGAAGAACACTTGCAACACATTTGACAGGTCCTTCAAACCCTTCAGTAGCACAAACTGTGTGCCAACTTGGAGAAATGCACCTTTGGCATGAGCTAGGTCCAATATTTGGGTTACATCATAAATGAGCATGGCGTGCATGTGGATCTGACTAAGATCCAAGTCATTTGGGATTGGCCAAACCTTACCACTCTAACAGAGCTTCACAAATTTTTTGGCCTTGCAAAGTTTTATCGAAGGTTCGTATTGGGATTCCCCATATCACTTGGCATTTGAGTTAGATAACTAAGGGCGGGGCGAAAGAAAAATTTTCCTGGTACGAGTCCCAACAAAAGGTGTTCATTGAGTTGAAGCACTGCTTGCTCTACAACTATACTCACAATGGTAGACCTGCAACAACCATTTGAAATTGAGATAGACCCCTCAAACTATGTTATTGGTGCAATCCTCACTCAGCACGGGCATCCAGTGGCTTATCATAGTGAGACACTTTCTGATACAATTCTGGAGTACCCAACCTATGATAAATAGATGTATTCCATCGTGCATGCTTGACGACAATGGAAGCACTACATTCTGAGGAAGGAGATGGCCATCGACACTGATCACTAACCTCTTCAGTTTATACAGACACAAGGAAATTTGTAGAACAATTTCCATCAGAAGTGGTCTACATATCTGCAAAAATTCCACTTGAACATTAAATTCAAAAAAGGCATCACCAATCATGTTGCAGACTACCTCAGCCGGCCCCCAGTTGCAGTACTAACTATTGTTCTCAGCTCTTGTGTTCACGAGACCTCTAGATGGCCACAACTATACAAAAATGATCCAGAGTTCGCCTCCACATACCAGACGCTAGTAGATGGAAATAGAGTTCTTGATTTCCACCTCCAAGACACATTATTATGCTACCTGGTTCGCCTTTGTGTTCCTTCAAGCGAGCATACCAAGTTGATTTGGGAGGCACACTACAGTCGGGTCGCAAGACACTTTGATGTGGAGAAAACTATGGCTATACTACAAAAGTAATTTTATTGGCCCAAACTCTGACTGGATGTTGGGAAATATATCAGATCCTACACTACCTACACCATTGCCAAGCCAACCATCAAGAAGCAAGGCCTATACACTCCTTTGCCTACTCCCATCCAACCGTGGGAATCCATATCCATGGACTATATGTCTGGCCTCCCTTCTACCAAGCATGGTAATAATTGTGTATTTGTGGTTGTGAACAAATTTTCTAAGATTGCTATATTGGTGGCCTGCAAGAAGAGTATCATAATAGAGGATGCTATCAAAGTCTTCTTTGAACGAGTATGGGTACATTTTGGGAACCCGCAGACCATTATATCAGATCGAGATAGCAGGTTCTTGAGCACATTTTGGTCAAGCCTCTAGACACTATTGGACACCAAGCTCACCAAGTCGATAGCCTTCCATCCCCGAACTGATGGACAGATGGAGGTCATTAATAGGATGATAGTGAACATACTCCACATGTACAACTCCAAGCATCCTCGAACCTGGGTGCAGCACAGTTATAATAGAGCTCTCTATAGCTCGACTCGTCGCAATCCCTTTCAAGTGGGTCTAGGATTTCAACCATTGTGTCCGATTGATGTTGTCCTGCCTCATGCGACTACACAAACATAATCCACACATGTATTGTCTAAGGTTGATAAAGCGACCTGATTTATTGAACACATCCACTAGCAAGTTCACGACATCTTGGAGAATTCAAATGCCAAGTACAAGTAGCAACATGATCAACACCGGGTGCCACACAAGTTTCGGGTGGGCGATAAAGTTTGGTCGCATTTGCAGAAAGAACGCTTTATCAGAGCCCATCAAAATCTCAGACCACTCTGATATGGTCCTTACACTATTACCAAGGCTACGGGAGACAATGCTTTTGAGATCAACATTCCCCCATTCCTTGGCTTGTACCCAGTGTTCAATGTGGACCACCTTTGACCATACTTCCCACCATTACTGGACACATCAAACATTGCAAAAGATATCGCATCAACATAGTTAAACCCAAACTGCATGGAACATGCCACAACTGATCGTATTATGGACACACAGGTAAATAGCTCTCGCCAACAGAAGATCCAACTATACCGGGTTGTCAAAGTTGGCCAACTCTTGCACCAAGGCAAGTGGCTCACCAAGGACCAAGTTCAACAGAATTTGCCCCATCTCAGGGAGGCACTCAACACAATGGGAACCATTGCTTCCTAAGGGGGGAGGACTGATCCATGTGGATTTTGGTGGTCACCCGCCTATTCCACTTGGGCCCCCACCACTGTCTCTTTTAGTTTTTTAGTTTCCTTAATTCTAGCACAATTTACTATTTTTAGCAGTTTTTCGAGTCTTGAACTTCTGGAGCCATTTTGAGGCCCTAAATGACATTTTTGGGAAAATCGGGGCCAACATGGGAAGACCAATGTTGGCCACTCGAAATCTGTAGTCCTCGGATAGATATTTCTAATGAGGTATTGTGCATGTCAAACAAAGATCATGCGCCAAAGTTACAACCCCAGGGAGTTGATGTACCAATTTACCCAAATGGGGCCCATAGTTTTGGTGCTTCATCTTCTAGGGTTATTTTTTTGGATGTTTAGGGTTTTCCATTGTTTCTCAATAATAAATAGGCCTTTGAGCATCATTGTAACACAACTCAGAGGCATGTAGCAGCCACATCTCTTCTTAGAGATAAGTTACCATCGCCCAAGCCAGTTTATTTCCATTATATATGTAAGCATATTTCAGTTCTTTGATATTAATGAAATGAAGTTTTATTTCTAATGCATCTCTGTGTTCATGCTTATATTTGTATTTTTTTGCATTCCTGCATAATTCCGGATCACGTAGTCTAATTCATTTCAATTAAAATGGCTTGAAATAACTTCGTAAGAGTACAAATTCATCGGAAAAATAATTAAAGAATACTCTAACAAATATATATATATATATGGAAAATATTGATGCATTTTTCCTCGTCACACAAAGTTTCATTCATTTCCATTAAAATGGCTAGCAATAACCCTGTAAGAGTACAAATTCATAGACGTAAATAAATGAATATCATCAAAAGCATAAGAATCCATTGCAGAAGCCATAGTAACAGTGCCACCAATCAAAAACTTCAAAATCTTATTCGCATGTCTCTCTTTATTCTGAAATCCACCGCCATTGTCGTCGCTTGGTAGTTCTGCTCGGTTGTTCTGCTTCTTCGGTGCTTACTTTTTGGCGAGGATTAGATTTTGATGAGACAATGGAGAATTTTCTCAGGTACAGTCCCGTTTGTGAAGAGGATCATGGTATGACGTATTCGAATTCGAAAGGTTAGCCACAAAAAATGTGTTGGCCATCTATGGTCAAGCAAGACGACAAGCAAAAAACTCTTTCACACATAAATTTGTTACTCAACGAAGGAGGACGAAAATGAGGGCTTCTAATTCGCTGAAGTGAACAATGTTTGCATAGTGAAAACCCTTAGAGAGAAACTACTTCGACGTAATTACGTTGTTTTTAAACCCCTTAACATTGTTTAATAATTATTTAAGGTTAACTTAATAATTTTAAAATTTTATCGAAATGATTAATTAAAAAAAACATATTGAATTTAACATTGCAATACAATGGCTTCATTTAGAGATTAATATAAGCATCCAATGCATTAGGTGTCTTATGTGTACTGTGCGATTTCGAATAGGTATCAGAGCCATAGCATTTGGTTTAGGTTAGTACTCAGAAAACACTCTATATTAAAATGGAGCCTTTCAGAAAGTCTATTTCTTTCCGCGAAATAGAAGAAAGAGATTCTTCTGCTATAGAAAATCCCCTCAGAGATATGTTTGCATCTTGCTCTAGTCGCGTTTTGAACCAAGCCGAACTAGAATATGAAGAATCATAGCCTTCTGCAAGATGGCAACTTCCAAGTATTGCTGCATTCGAAGTTTATTCAGATCTGTTTGTATTTCACTTAAAAGCCACTACTATAATTAGTATTAAAGATTCAATAAGCCAAATCCAAGAAAACTCCGACAGTGTACAATCTATCCCTCTTCTTGATCCAAAACAATTGCAAGCTTAAGCAAAAAGGCTTAAAACCAAATATCTACATCTGGGATGTATTAGAATCGGCATAAATCCTCTGACTCATCAAGGCCTCAATACTTTTGTGTTAGCCACTGTCAGAGATTTAACCCATAATAAATATACTGATTCATTGATAGGAGGAATAGTTTCTCCTTTGTCTAATGCCCTAGTCTACTTTGACTGTTACCCGAATTTCTCAATTTATGTCTTTGATGAAACTATTGATCAAATATTACAACTACAAATCCAAACCACCGGATTTGATATGCACAAAAAGAGACATAACACTGCTATCTAGGTAAGGGGTTGTCTTTAGCATACTAATACTTTGTATCCAGCTATCCTCCATGCACCTAGTAAAGACTCCAAGTCTAGCGTCGCTGTTTTAACTGATTCAAAAAATCAAAAGATTGAACACCAGACTATCCATTGGGAAGATCTCACTTTCCCAGAACACTGGGTCATTTCTAATCCCAAGCCTCCTACTTTGAGGAAAATAACTTCTGCAGATATACAAGAGAATCAATCCTCTACTATCCTATCCTTTCCCAGAAGATCCACGATAGACCGCAGAAGAATAGAACAGGCTTGCAGAAGCTCATCAGCTTATCAAGATCCAAGCATTGTAGATACCACCTACTCTAGTTCTATTTTAAATTCTTGTCGTCATGTCCCATTATTTGAGTTTGCACAGATTGTAAATTTTTCTTCATTAGAAGTAAAATGTCCCGAGTGTCATTCATCTGTAACTTTGAGCATTCTTACTGAGTCTGTCACACATGAGAACCATCACCCTTGGATTGGTGATGCACCGCCTTCCACATCCATAAATCCATGTCCTAATCCGAAATGTTCAGACATCCCATTTCCACACAAGTCTGACCATGTTCTCATGATGCATGAACTACCTACTCTAGAAGATCCCAGGCTAACATAAATGTTCAGCAAGATGATGCCAAGTAATATGCCTAGATATGGCCTAGCGTATTTAGAATAGATGAACGACCTCATTCTAGAGTCCAGATTTTGCTCTCTACCACCTGATGGTAAAAAGCCCTCTATACCTAAGATGCATAATTTCTTTACCATAATGGATGGCTGCAAAAAGACCAAAATAGAGTCCTAGTGGATAAAATAGATGTTGAATTGGGATATCTACACACATCCTGAGGAAAAACAATTTGGTCTCAGTCATACAGTTGGGGAAAAAATCAAGCTATCACAGGAATGGAAAAAGTATATGGATAAAACAAATTCCTGGATTTCTTTCCTCAGTCAGAAAATGTGTCAATGACTGGTACAACATCCTCCTCAACAGCCAAACATTCTTGGACTACTTTAGATGGAAATAAAGTAGAAACACCATCTACATTCCCTCCATACAAAGGTATCATCCTTGGAGAAAATCAAAATACTGCAAAGGCTATTCCTTTGGTTCTCAAAGATGACAATGCTCTGGGTATAGATGGAAGAATACAAAAAGCCAGTGAACAAATCAACTGGACAAATACTGCAGTCAAAGGGCTTGAAATGAATACAACAAAATCTGTTGAAATAAAAGAACAATTTGATATTGTCCAAGTTTCTCTTAATGATGTAAATAAGTGTCTTAATGATGTACAGTATTCATCTTCTGTTGTAAGATCTTATGTTAAAGAATCTCTCAATAAGATTGAAGAAGTAGAAGAGAAAATGGTAGACCACATTGGTACTACTAAGGGATTGTTAACAGACTTAACAGAAAAAGTTGATAAAATAAGTCTGTCAAAAACTGATAAACCAGTCCCTACTTCTTTCTTATGTAAGAGAAATGTGCAGATACAGAATCATGCCAAACCTATTGACAAATTCCCAAATTTTTTTCCAAAAGAAGCACCTCAGACCTCCTTAGACAACTCTGAAACTACGAAACAGATTTCAATTGCTTCTTTATTTAAGGAGGAGAAAGAGTCAGAATCCCATATTCTTCCCATCTACGAACCACTAGAAAGTCGGTTCAATAAATATCCAGTTCTTGACTTGAATGGAAAAGGCAAAATTCCAGAAGCACATACATTCTTCCCTGATTCACATACAGAGTGGAACATTGATAATCTCAGTTTTGGCCAGATCATACAAATGATCGACATGATGTTTACAGAGTACAAGCTAATGTGTATTAGAGGAAAGAATGAAGTTGAAGCATGTAAGACTATCATTCAGTGTTTTACTAGAACACTTCTCAGATGGTGGGAGACTAAATCATCTCTAGCTCTACTAGTAAAAATGGAGAGTGAAGTACTCAAAGATGAAGCGGGAGATATTATACATAATTCAGATGGGACAACTCAGAGCAATATGATTGGAGCTCTGACTTCTATGATCTTAGAGCACTGGTGTGGCTCTGAGACGGAGATTGCTAATAAGCATGAGGTCATAATGATGAACCTCAAATGTAGTAAGATGTCACAATTCGAAGACTTTCACCGAGATTGGATGCAGAGAATCTACGAAGTGAAAGATTCAAAAAAAATTCTATGGAAATAGGTATATCTTGCAGCTTTGTCTTCTAGATTCGTTGACTATATCAGACTGCAAGAAGTATTTCAATTGCCATTTGAATCGTATACCTGAGGATAAATTTATTCTCTCGTCACTAAAGCATTGGTCAGTCTGTGTACTAGCTCTAAGGTAAACAGGTCCTTAGACAAATTATCAAGGCTTCCAGATATTAAATCTATCTGTAGTAAATATGGTCTAACCATTGATGATCCTCTGGTCAGAAGAAGAAAAGCTAAAAAGAGAGCCAAGAAAGAACACAAATAGACTACCAAATATCACAAAGGAAGAAAATGGGTCTCTTATAGACCCAAGGCCTCTTCAAGGCCCAGAAAGGGATATTACAGGTATGTCCCTAGAACGCATTACTACAAGCCTTCTAACATACACTTGCATACCTCCAAACAGGAGAAATGGAACAAGCTTACTTGTTGGATTTTTGGTAAGACTGGACACACATCAATGTCTAGTAGGAGAAGAATCGAAGAAAAATAGAGGTAATAAATCTCAATCTCTGTTCATGTGAGGTAAAACTGTCAAAACTGAGGCCCAAATACAATGTATGAAATGTGGGTCAAAAAGTCATGCAATAGAACATTGTCCTAACGTAGTGTTCAGAGAACAAATTCATCAGCAACAACTCGAGGAATCATCTATTGATTCATATAGTTCCTCTTCTGATTCTTCCTCTACAAAAGAATTAAATACACATATGCAGCCTTGTGATTGTTCAGATTCAGAAAATTGCAAAAGTCAATTTTGTTCCGACTCTGATTCTAGCTATTACAGTGGATCTTCCATTGAAGAAACTTGTACAACACCACAGAAAGAAAAGGTGTTGATGGCCCAGACAAAAGAAGAGGAGATGAAAATATTTTCACAAATTCGCATCATGGAAGAAAGCGAAATGAAGAACATACTCACAGAAGCATTTATGGATCAACTTCGTTCTTCTAATTCTTCCAAAAGTTCTGCTAAAAATCCATTGTTCGTGAACGCCTCCTTTGAGTGAAACACCAGGTCTTTTCAGAAGCACCAACTGCAGGATAAGGTTCGCTCGCTCACCTTGGGAGAAGTAAGCAGAGAAGTATATAACCTCAAAACTGAAATCTTTGTCTTAAAGTCTAAAATAGCAGAAATAGAAAAAGGAAAGTAGTGCATAGTCACAACTGTCGATGAATGGAATATCACTACATCTACCTTTAAAGAATCAAAGGTAGAAATCATTGAAGGGAAAAAGGATCCAGTTATAGGATTCAGGGAGATGAGAATTTTGGCCATTGAATATCAATAACATCATGTATAGGTAAGTATTTTCATACAAGGAGAAATGTTTTCATTAACTGCACTACTAGATTTTGGTGTAGATGTAAATATATTAAATATCAAAGTTATTCCAGCAAAATATTGGATCTTTGTAGATAGAAAGGTGGTTGGTCTGGGAAACAAAACACTCAGGTATGAAGTACCAAAGGCTTCTATCTGTTTTGACCAACATTTAAAGATAAAGTTTGCAGTTGTAGATATTCCAGTAGATTATATTTTGGGTAATATCTTTTTGGCTGCAATTGAACCACATGGTTCAATAAGACTGAAAGAAAATAGAGTTGGCTATTTCATCACTGTTCCAACTTCTATAGGAAGTTCAAAAAGAATTGAGATGCCATACATCTCAAATCCAAGAGTTTCTACCATGGTCCAGACAATCAAAGAACTGGACAAAGCTAAAGCTAAGTTGACAGATCTCAAAGATCTGAAATCCACGATACAGGTAGAAGAGCAACTAAAAAATCCTCTGATCAAAAGAAATATCGTTGATCTCAAAAAGAGGATAGAAGATGAATGTTGTTCAGAAGGGCCAATTGCCTTCTGGCATTGAATGCAGCACACAGTTGAACTACCCTATAAAGTAGAATATATTGGAAGGCCTTATAAAATCAGAGCTATTCCAATGAATAAAGAATACAAAGAACTGTGTGAAAAAGAAATCAAGCAGTTACTAGACAGGAAGCTCATCAGAGAATTCGATAGTCCATGGAACTGTTATGGATTTTATGTAAATAAACGGGCAGAGCAAGTTAGGGGTATTCCAAGACTTGTGATAAATTATAAACCCTTAAACATTGTCCTTGCTGATAACACCTATCCTATTCCTCACAAAGGAGATCTTATAGGAAGGATAGTAGGAGCAAAAGTATTTTCAAAATTTGATTTAAAGTCAAGATTCTGGCAGGTCGCCATTTCTGAGAAGGACAAATTCAAATTTGCTTTCAACGTTCCTGCAGGACATTATGAATGGGACATGATGCCTTTTGGTTTGAAGCATGCTCCCTCCAAATTCCAAAAGGTAATGGATTCCATCTTCAAGCCATATTTTGATCGGCTTCTAGTTTACATTGATGATATTTTAATCTTCTCAAAAAATATCCAAGACCATTTTAAACATGTACAAACATTTGTGCAACTAGTAAAAAGGAATGGATTGGTCTTGAGTAAGAAAAATATAGAAGTATTTCTGACTTCTATAAAATTCCTTGGCCACACTATATTCAATGGGCAAATATATCTACAAAAACATGCATTGGAATTTTCGGACAAATTTCTAGATGTCATTATTGATAAAACCCAGCTTCAAAGGTTTTTGGGACGTCTCAACTATGTTAGCAACTTCTATCAAGATTGTGCAAAAGACAGAAGTCTGCTAAATCAGAGATTGAAGAAGGAACCACCCTAGTGGTCAGAGGCACACACAAGAGTTGTTCAACAAATTAAGGCCAAGGTAAAGACACTCCCTATTTTGTATGTTGCTGATGATAATGCCTTCAAAATTGTTGAATCTGATGCCAGTAATATTGGATGGGGAGGCATCCTTAAACAAGAAAGGAAGAGATAGAACAAATTGCCCAGTTCGCATCAGGAACTTGGAACCCTACAGAACGAAACTATTCCACCATAGAAAAAGAAGTTAAAGCTACGTGGAATTGTATAAATAAGTTTGAAGTACATCTAGTAAACAAAAAGTTTCTGCTGAGGACAGATGCCTCGGCTTTAAAAAATGTATTAACCAAAGATATAAAAAATTCAGGTGAAGCTAAGTTTGCCAGATGGCAAGCCTTATTTGCTAACTTTGATTTTGAAGTAGAGCACATTAAGGGAGTAGAAAATTGTTTGCCAGATTTTCTCAGTAGGGAGTATATCCAGCAACAAGAACATGTGATGGTGATTGTTACAGAATGGGATCAAAGTCAAAAACAAGAAACTCTGAGAACAATCCCTGATAATCAGAGTTGGTTTGAGTATAGAGAAAATTGGAAGCCAACCTGGCAGTTAAGAAATACAAAAGTATTAGATGCAAACTTGCAAGCACATATAGATATTTTGCATCTAGTACCCGAAAGGAGAGTGTACCCTAAAGGTAGTAAATGGATCCATGACATGGTCTATACAAAAAGTAGAGTAGATGCACTCCTTGCAGAAGATGCCCTTAAAAGTGATTTCCACGACATCACTATGATCTGGTCCCATGGTGGAACTCAAAGAGGAATCTATAACAGATATATCAGTATAAATCACACTAGGAATCTTTCCTAGCCAATGATGACACATAATGCAGCCTTATGGCCCGGAAATGATCCTAAGCTTATTTTTCCTGACATAGTCTATGACTTTGCAGGATATAAGAAGTTATGGTGGGATATGCTAAATGTTGATGGAAAGGACAAAACCCACTACACTAAATTAAAATTTGGGACAACTGGGATCATGTAGAGAAATCAACAGTGTGAATGGTTACAAAAATGGTGGACAGATTACGGGGTTAATAGAACACCTATTGATCCAATGTATCATGAAGCATATAGCAAGTTAGGTTGCAACACATGTTTTGAACATAATATTCCTGCTTGCATTCACTCTCTTTATGACACTGTTAAAGATATAACGCCACTCTCTGATAATGAGATCTTGAGAGAATACATGGTCAGGCATTATGAATGGCTTGTACTAACAAAAATAAAACATCGAGTTATTTTAAATAAACCCATGATTGTCATGAGAATTTTTATTAAACCATGGGATGAAAATCTGTATAAAAGATTTCGGTTCTCCGAAATCATAGTCTTTTGAAGGTACCTGTGGGCCTATCCTTAAAAGATTCCATTTTGTAATATTGATGTCCAATCATGAGGACAATTCATGATCAGTTTTCTTGTGGGCTTTTCTATACAAAAGCATCCACCATGTAATTATTTAGTTAGTATATTTTCCATGGGATTTGATAAATCATCCACAATGTATTCCGGTACAAAGATTCTTTAGTCACAAGACTCGGAGCACTTCTCCAACTTTTGGTGGGTTTTGAGCCACATCTCCATGACTCACAAAATATTGGTACAAAAGTTTGTTGGCTCAATCAATGAATGCTTGTTCCCTCCTTTTGCTATATAAGAAAGGGGTAAAGCTCATTCAGGGCATTCGGAGTTTGAGAGTCTTAAAGTTTTAGAGATATGAGAATCTTGCATATCAGTGTGTTTGGCACTGGTAAGAATCTAATAAAGTGATAGAATCTTTAGTGATGAGAAATCTTAAAACAATTCAATGCAAAACGTCAACCCACATAACTTTCACATTTATTCCCACTAAATCCACGGCTCTTTTTCAGAATTTTGAGGGTGATATTACAAAACCAATTAGATGGATTATTGAAGTGATTTTTCTAGAGTTTCGATGAAATGGTTAGTGACTTCTAGTGGACGCAATCTACAGATGTAGTTTTTGCACAAGAGTGAGTGTGAATATGAATTTGTTGAGGGAGACGACATATCCTCTGCCGACTTTTAGATGTTCCTGTATCTTCTTGTGATTCCCTGTGACTCGTTATCAATTCATTAGAACGACTTAAATCGAGAATCCTCAAACTGCTCGGCTTATCGATTCCCTCAAGCAACCTCCTAACGTTATCACATCGAATAATTCTCAACACGCGAAGTCTGGCCATCGACCCCGACTCTAATGCTGGTAGTTTTTCTAGTTTATCGAGTCCCACTAAATACAACACCTCTAGAGTCGAAAAGGCATATGCAGAGACAACCTCCTAATATTATCACATCGAATAATTCTCAACATGCGAACTCCGGCCATCGACCCCGACTCTAATGCTGGTAGTTTTTCTAGTTTATCGAGTCTCACTAAACACAACACCTCTAGAGTCGAAAAGGCATATGCAGATCCGAAGTTGCAACCAATCCTCTCAGATTGGAGCAATGTTCAATTTGCACGCGCCACAACTGGGGCATCCTCTCCAACGGGGGAAGCTACTTAATATTCTGGAAATGCGATAATTCAAGCCACCTGATATTTTTAAAGTA
This sequence comes from Pinus tabuliformis, assembly GCA_031772625.1. NCBI lineage: Eukaryota > Viridiplantae > Streptophyta > Pinopsida > Pinales > Pinaceae > Pinus > Pinus tabuliformis. The sequence goes on along the minus strand of CM062820.1, from coordinate 1,082,569,047 downwards.
CGAAATCCAAGTTGGAAGTTGATGTAGATCCCGAACAGAAAGACGAAGTATCTCCAGATTCGCCATGCCTCTCCTGCCTTCTGCGATAGCTTCCCACTTTCTCATGTTCAATCAGAGGGTTCTCATTTCCACAGAAGTTCCCATTAATTTGTCGGGAATGTTTACTTCTTTCCTGCAGTCTATGTCCAAGTGTCTCAAATGCGACATCTTGCAGAGAGCGGATAAGCGCATTTTATGCTCGTCCGATATTGAGTTTTATTCACAGTCACGTCGCTCATGCCCCCAAGTGAGATTTGAGCAATTGTACAAATGGAGACTCAAGAGAGAAGTGAGTTCAGAGAGTCAACGTGGGAGATATCTTAAATTCCAGCTCCAGCTCAGATCCATGTACTCCATATGTTTGAGACTGCCCATCACGGAAGGCAGGTGCTCTAACTTCCAACACCAAGAGAGATCAATTATCTTAAGCCTTTTGAGATTCTTCACAGACCTCGGAAGCCTCGTGATCTTTGTTCATGACAATTTTAACCTCACAAGGTTTTTCAGGCAGCCTATAGATTCCGGCAATGACTCTAAATCAGTCCAACTGAGATCAAGTATTTTCAAGCACCAAAGGTTTGTTAGGAATTTATATGGAACATGTTTTAAACATCTGTTGTTGCTGGAGACATTGCTATTGCTCAAAGAAGCAGCGACAGTGGCTGGGGTGGCACGGGGTTGCTGTAGTTGTGGTGTGGGGGGTTTCGGGCTCGCTTTCCCTCTAAAATTTGGGGGGCAGCGGCGACGATGACAACGTGGTTGTGGCAGAGACTCGAACCCCTTACGATAACCACGTGGTGAAACACAATTAGATAAAGGAGGACGAAATTTAACTTCACTGATTCGCAATGTTTGCATATGGAAAGCGTAATTATTATATATATATATATATATATATATATTATTTTTTTGTGTGTAATTTAAAAAAATAAAATTTATTTATATAATTAAAATTTATAACTTTTTGTTAATAAATATTAAATTTGAAACAATACCCATAAAAAAAAATTACCTAAAATGTATCATAAAATTATGTCTTTAAAAATCTTAAAATATTAAAATTATAAAAAAATTCAACTTCAAATTATAAGTTAGGCTTAGTTCTTAACCGGTTAAAGGATTAAGGGGGTTAGGGGTTAATAGGTTAGGGTTTAGGGCCTAGGGGGTTTAGAGGGTAGAAGGGTTTTAAGGAGTAAGGGTTGTTGGAAAATAAAAAAGGCAGAAATATTTTCTCTTTGATAATTACTTGTGTTGTTCTTTAATTCTTATTTACTTATTTATATTTTCTTTTAATATTAATCATCCAACTATCAAAATAATAAATGCATGAAGATCAAAGATGCAAGATGTAGGCATGCATCCTTGGGAAAACCCAAAAACTCTTATCTTCTTCAAAAACAAAATCAAATGAGACAATCAAGACCCTTGACCAAGACCAAAACTTTCCTCCATCCATCAAGCTAGCCTCCCCTTCAAACAAGTCAACTTCTGGCTCATGCAAGTCAACATTAATCAACTTTTCAAGATCAAGTGTACCCTCTATGTAATTATGTACCTCCGACCCTCTTTTTAATCCTATATCGTCGTACCTCTTTGTAATCCTCTCTATAATTTGTAATTTCAACCCTGCAATTGGTCTGAACCTTCAGCCGTATAGTAAGTCAGTCCATGCAATATTTCAGATTACTCGCATGGCATAATAGTAGATATTTCAGTTTCTACAAATGTCTCTTCTTTTTGCTAAGAATATCCTTTATTCTTAGAATTACTCACATCCTTTTCTTCATTAGGTAATTGCAGAACAAATCTTTCGTTCTCTTACTCCAAACCAAGTCGAATGCATGGATATAAATAGTGGTTTGAGTGTCCTCTTTTAGGCCTACATGAATAGAGGGTAGGCCAAAGATGGAGGTGAAGAGTATGATCAAATTACATCAATATAGTTTTATTCCTTTGATACAATGTGCCCAATCAGGCACTAGACCATAATTACAAGGATATAGACTCATGACCCAACCCTAGAAGCCTTCAATGGAGGCTTTGACATAGAAATAAAATAATAAAGCATGAAACCCATGTTAAAATATTTTTTCTTTTTCAATAGATTTTTCTTTTTCTTTTGACAATTACATCATGACTCAAATACAATTATGAAGATCGATACTAGTTACATTTCTCAACATTCCCTCTTCACTAAGGAGGTATTCATAATAGTTCAATTGGTACAAGATTGACCTCAATTTGAAGTGTTCCAAATTCAAGAAGATTACTACAGGATACCATCAGTGCCAAGGTATCCTCATCAAAGATCCAAGTGTCATGACACTAATACAAAGAATCCAACTCAGGGATTCTAGTGCCACACACTCATCAAGGATCTAAGACACTAACGGGACTAAGGTGTTATCCAGGCTTCTGCCACTATTGGTACCATCATGCTTCATCCCTAACACCAACCCACAGGGAAATAGTCATCATATCCAAGGTCAAAGCTCCACAAGACCAATGTTACCTTCCCTCACCAAGATCTAGACATGATCAATGAGTCGACTAATATGTCCTCCCAAGTACCATCACTGGAAGTTCATGGTACTATATCTCTCGTTATCAAATTATCAAGTATGATTATCAAATATTCAAGAAATTATTAGGAGAGATCCATATCTGTTCAACTAATAGCTTCACAACCCAAATCAGTATACTTTCAATGTTATGAAACCAACTCACAAAAAGATAGAAAAGATAGATGAACGCATTAGAAATAAGCCTCTTCGATGGGGAAACCTCCTTTACATTACTCAAATGAACAATTCTTCGATGATACAAATGACAAGACCTCCTTTCTATATATAGGAGTCTAAGGGGTCATAATATAATTAGAGCTGACATAACAATAATAATGTCAGGGCACAATAATAACAATAGTGGGCTTCTATGGAGCACAATAGTAACAATATGGGGACTACATGGGTACAAAAATATAATAAGGGGGTTGTACTAATAACAATAAGGGGTTACACTAGTAGTATAGGGGTTTAACATGCCCCTCTCCTTCAAAAAATGTTGTCCTCAACGCTTGAGTAGTTCTTGATGCTTATGTATAAAATTCTTGTCCTCTCATGTGGAATCTTCAGTGGGTAAGTTCTTCCACCTGTGAGATACTCTAAAATTGATCGATTTCGTAGCTGTCGGGTTCTTGTTTTTGTGACTGCTCCAGGTTCCAATATGATTTTTCCTTCCTCTTCAAGTTCTGGCAGTATTGTTTGAATTGGGATCTTCTGCAACTTTTGAATGAGTGGCCACACTTCTTCGTCCTTCTTCCATTCATCCCTTGTTTCGTTTATCCAATCTGGTTGGATAATAGAAATAGCACAAAACAATGCTTCCACATCCTCATCCTTTCTTGAGAGTGCATCTGCAACAAAAATTTTCTTCTCTTTTCTGTAGATGATGTCAAAGTCATAACCCAACATATTTGTGACCCATTTTTTTTGTTCTTCTAAAGATAATATTTGTTCTAAAAAGTATTTAAGACTATCATGATCCATTTTTACCTTGAAGTGTCTTCCCATTGGGTAAAGTTGTCATTTCTTAAGTTCATGTAGTATTTCCAACATTTCTTTCTCATAAATAGCTTGCTTGAGATGTAGCCGTAAAAATACCCAATCACCTACATCAAAACATTTTTCACAGTGATGTTGATCTACCTGTTGTTTCATTCAATTCTACACCAAAGTGGCGTTATCCTTTAAAATTCGGAGAACTTGTTGTTGATGCTCAATGTGATCTTTCACTGCTTGAACCTTTTTTTTCTTGATATGTGCTTCTATCTTTAGAGTTTGAGGAGTGGTAATTTCTTCCAATGCTTTACAAGATATGTTCGGATTCATTTCTTGATGCTCAATGTGATCTTTCACTTCTTGAACATTTTTCTTCTTGATATGTCCTTCTATATTGATAGTTTGAGGAGTGGTAATTCCGGCCAATGGATTACAAGATATGGTTGGATTCACTTCTTCTTTCTTGATGTGATCTTTCACTTCGTGAACATTTTTCTTCTTGATATGTCCTTCTATCTTGAGAGTTTGAGGAGTGGTAATTCTTGCCAATGCTTTACAAAATATGGTCGGATTCATTTCTTCTTTCTCTGGGGTTGGTTCTTGGTGTATATCCCCTTCTTTTGATGTTTCTTGATCCTTTTCTTCCTCCTCTTCATAATCGATGTAAAATAATTTCTTCTCAGCACACTTATGACCTTTAGTGCATTTGCTATCACAATTGTAACAAAGCCCTTTTTCTCTTCTTTCTTCCAATTGTTCTGGCGTCACCCTTGTAGGTTGTGGAAGGCTAGGAGAAACAACACTTTCATGTTTATATTTGTGAGGGGTAGAATTCCTTGTTTCCATAATTTTTCTTTCCACTTTCCTTGCCAACCTGAATGCCTTCTCCAATGAATCAGGTTCCCAAAGACGAACCTCAGGTTGAATGTTATCCTTTAAAGTCCCTATGGAGACATCAATCCTCTACTTCTCTGGAATATCATTTTCCCTTATATTCAATTTTTGAATGTCCTCAATGTGCTCTGCCATTGAAAACTTTTGTTTGAGATTTATCAATTGGCTAAAGAAGGTGTTTCTCTTTTTATCATCATAATGTGCTATCATTTCCTTCGTGAAAATTGACCACGTGACAAGTGGTTTACGAGAACAAAGCCTTTAATACCATAAAAATTGATTTGGTTCTAACTAATTAGATGTAATACATACCTTTTGTAACAGTGGTACACCATGTAGATCAAAATATTTCTCCATCTGTAGTATCCAATTTACCAGATCCTTGCCATCAAACTTCCTCATCTTGCTTTTTCTTGATTTTAGGAGCTCGATCTTGAAATGACTGCAACTCTGTAATTTCAAATCTTCCATTTCTGACATCATGACTTACAGTACCCCTCTGTGTCGTCTTTCCAATGCCACTAGTTTGATCGAAATTGGATTCTCCAAGAAAGAGTTAAGCACAATATCCCAAGATGACCTTATTATACAACTTTTCAGAATAGCGAACTTGTATGACGTGCCACGTGCCACTTTTTTGACCTTCGGTTCTGAAAAATATACATAAAAATCTACAATATGTTCTCTTTCTATAACTTCTTATGAAAATTCAATCTGATGCTCAGAGAGAAAGTTATGACAATTTTCCCAAGGTGACCTGTTTGGAATGTAATTCGGGGGTCTGCAAAAACCCTAAATTCCTAAGATTATATATCCGAAAATATAGCGAGACAAGATCTGAAATTCAGACTAGAGGTTCAGCGTGATTTCGTCTCAATTGGGTTTTTTTTTTTAGCTTTTTAAACTTCGTAGCGAAAAAGTTATAGTGAAAATGACACGATGATCTGTTTGGAGTAGCGAAACCCTAGAATCCAAAGCTCTGATACCAAATGTTATAAAACCAGCTCACAAAAAGATAGAAAAGATAGATGAAAGCCTTAGAAATAAGCCTCTTCGAGGGGGCAACCTCCTTTACATTACACAAATGGACAATTCTTGGATGATACAAATGACAAGACCTCCTTTCTATATATAGGAGTCTAAGGGGTCATAATATAATCAGAGCCGACATAACAATAATAATGTAAGGGCACAATAATAACAATAGTGGGCTTCTATGGGGCACAATAGTAACAATATGGGGACTACATGGGTACAACAATATAATAAGGGGGTTGTACTAATAACGATAAGGGGTTACACTAGTAGTATAGGGGCTTAACATTCAATATATATGTTCTTATATACAAAATTTTGGGGTCTTCAACTATTTTGATGTTGCTTCATCACAAAATCCAAATATATCTTAATGAAAGCTTCCTTCTTCAACTTATGCACTGACACCAAACTTAGCCTTAGAAATTGATCCGGATTTAAACAGGAACGCAAAAAATTACAAAGATAACCATAAACACAGACATGCAGCGGAAATAATACTTCATTTCATTAATGTAAAATACTGAAATATGCTTACAAACAGTAATGGAAATAAACCAGCTAGGGCGATGGTAGCATATCTCTGAGAAGAGATGTGGCGGTTACATGCCTCTGAACTGTGTTACAATGAGGCTCGAAGGCCTATTTATTGTTGAGAAACAATGGAAAACCCTTAACATCCCAAAACCTAACCCTGGAAGATGACATGCCAAATTGTGGGCCCTGTTTGGGTAAATTGGTACATCAATTTCCCGGGGTCGTAACTTTGGCACCCAATCTCCGTTTGATGCGTACAATAGCTCGTTAGAAAGATCTATCCAAGAAATATAACTTTGGGAAGAGAAACATCGGTCCATGGACCCATGTTGCTCCCAAATTTCCCAAAAAACGTCGTTTAGGGCCTCAAAATGGCTCCAGAAGTTCAGGACCTGAAAAACTGCTAAAAATAGTAAATTGTGCTACAATTACGGAAACTGAAAAACTGAAAGAGATAGTTGTGGGGGTCCAAATGGGATAGGTGGGTGGCCACCAACATCCACCTGGATCATTCCTCCCCCCTTAGGAAGCAATGGTCCCCATTGCGTTGAGTTCCTCCATCTGCTGAACTTGTTCTGCAATCTCTGATGTGTCCAGTAATGGTGGGAAGCATGGTCGACGATGGTACACATTGAACACTTGGTGCAGGCGAAGGAATGGAGGAATGTTTTGCTCCAAAGCATTGCTCCCCATAGCCTTGGTATTTCTATAAGGACCATGTCGGAGTGGTCTGAGCTTCTGATGGGTGCTTGTAAGGCGTTCTTTTTGCAGATGCAACCAGACTTTGTTGCCCACCTGAAGCTTGTGTGGTACCCCTGTGGGTGATGAGAAGTTTTTCCTGTGTTTTGTCATGACTGTATCCCTTTGCTGCTGCTGCTGCGTGGAGGAACCCTTCGCAGGGGTCATGGATGTAGCAACAATCTTCCCCTTACTTTGGGAGCGAACCAGACAAAAAATAAATTTCCTAGTCTGTGAGATGAGCTTGTTGCCTTTCCTGGCAGTGATCAAAGAGGTGGCAGTAGGTGGGGCTACCTTCGGTATCCTGTATAATGAATCACCCAAAGAAATAATGACAACTTGAGGCCTTGACTCATACACAACATGTCGCCTCCACAAGTATGGCTGGCCTAATAATACATCACAAACATCCAGAGGTGTAACATCACACAATACCTCTTCTGTGAAGGGCTTGATGCTGTAGGGAAGGCAACACTTCTAGTGAACTTTGAGATCTCATCCTTCATGAAGCCACCCGATACTGTATGGCTACAGGTGTGGTGTAGTTGGTAGGCCCAACCACTTCATGACCTCTACTAAAACGAGGTTCTTTTGGCTGCCACTATCGACAATGAATTGCGTCGACGAACCCTTCACCCACATCTGTGAGTGGAAAAGACGCTCCCCCTCCTCTGGGTCTTCAAGTTCATTTTTCTAGATCTTGGCGGTGGCAACAGTGACATTGGGCTCCGTATCAATGATCTGCCTCCCTTTCCCATTCCCTTTGTCAGTTTCTGCCTCAGGATCAGAACATGCATCTGATTGTGAAGCCTTCAACTCGGCCACCAGCGACTGCTTTGTCCGACACTCACTTGTGTTATGAGTGGGACTCTTGTGGAACTCACACCACTTTCCTGTGTCCTTTTTTGACTTTGGGGTGTTATTCTTTTCTTGCAGCTTCAATGGGTTGTCTTGGGTCATCCCACCTTGGCTTTTCCCTTTGATCTTCGGATTTGCAGATCCAAAGTCTTGCTTCTTCTATTTGAACTTTTTCTTGATTTTGACAGTGTATCGATACACCGTGCCGAGCAAGGAGATGTTCAGGAACTCCATCTCTTCCTGGATGTATCTGTGTAGGCAGTCGCGGTATTTGAGTACCAAATGCAGCTTAGAGTCCTTGATACCCAACTGTGTGCGAAGGGTATGAAAAATGTTTGTGAACTCTAGCACATCTTGGTCCCTTCCCTGTCGCAGTGTGGTCCATTTAATGTATTTGTCCTCATAGCTTTTGACAGGGTAGTACTGCTCCTTGATGGCATCTCGGGATGAATCCCAAGTGGGTGTGGCTGAAAATAGTGAGCCCGTACTTTCATTCTTCTGCTCGGAGTATGTTTCCCACTAGTCCTTGATGTGGGGGGTTGTTTTTAGAAGAGCGAAAACAATCTTTTCTCGACTCAAAAATTCATGAATAAAAAAATACCCATCTAGCAGATTTAACCATTTATCTACGAAATCTGTGTCTATTTGACCCTCGAATATGGGGATTTCAAAATTAACTTGTACCTTAAATGGCATGGCATTTCTAGAGTAGCTGTTGGAAGCCGATGCATCGGTTCTGGGTAGCCACTAAAGGATCTACGCAAAGTTTCCCATCATCACGTTCCTTTGTCGCTCGAGGGCTTCTTTGAGCAAGATTTTGATAGGATCTCCTGCCCCCTCGTCTTTCTTCTCATCCGCCATGGGAGGTTGTCGGGATTTTCAAGGCTAGTCTTGCAAAGGTTCAACCAGTTCAAGCCCTAACTCCTTATATCCTGACCTCATTGGGGACATGCAAAGAAAAATAAAGAAAAAGCAGACGCTCTGATACCACTAATCCAGATTTAAACAGGAACACAACAAATTACAGAGATAACCATAAACACAGATATGCAATGGAAATAATAATTCATTTCATTAATGTAAAATACTGAAATATGCTTACAAACAGTAATGGAAACAAACCAGCTAGGGCGATGGTAGCATATCTTTGAGAAGAGATGTGGCAACTACATGCCTTTGAACTGTGTTACAATGAGGCTCGAAGGCCTATTTATTGTTAAGAAACAATGGAAAACCCTTAACATCCCAAAACCTAACCCTGGAAGATGAAACGCCAAATTGTGGGCCCCGTTTGGGTAAATTGGTACATCAATTTCCCGGGGTCATAACTTTGGCACCTGATCTCCATTTGACGCGTACAATAGCTCATTAGAAAGATCTATCTGAAAACTATAACTTTGGGAAGAGAAACATCAATCCATGGACCCATGTTGCTCCCAGGTTTCCCAAAAAACGTCGTTTAGGGCCTCAAAATGGCTCCAGAAGTTTAGGACCCGAAAAATTGCTAAAAATAGTAAATTGTGCTACAATTGCGGAAACTGAAAAACTGAAAGAGACAGTTGTGGGGGTCCAAATGGGATAGGTGGGTAGCCACCAACATCCACCTGAATCAGCAATTCTTCAAAACATCTGAATCTTTCTCACATCTTCATCAATTACAAATAACCATTTGTAGTGCTTTAGATATTCTATGATCTCAAACATCCTCATGGTATTTACATCAAGTTATCAATTGGCAGAGATTTACTTTTCAATCAAGCTCCCTCTCAACTAGAGGACAAGTCCATTAACGACTTTATTCTTCCATCCATATATTAGGTTCTTTCTTTCACATCATCATATCATCGAAGAACTTCGACCTTTTAAAACTTCATTCCTTTATGAACATCATTCTATATCTTCATATGGTTACAATGTCATCTATCAATTATCAATGTAAACTTCAATGTCATCACGATTCTTATAGCTCACTCTTTCCATCATGCTTGAAATCATCATTAAGTCATCATCAAGTAAGAATCTTCAACATCTTGAAGACTATGTACTTGCAAAATTTTAACAACAAACCAAACACAAATATATGTACAGGAGCATGAAGTCAATTTTATTAGCATGTCATCACAATGGGAGCAACACTGGTTATTAAGACAACAAATCAAACTTTAGACATCCAAAACCCAAACCAATTTAGGTTTACAATCAACAAGGGTTACATCTTTCATTCCCTAAATTTTCCCAACCATCTATGCTAGGGTTTTTGTCACAAACCCTAGGTTCAATTTATCTAGACTAAATCCTTAGATGTCAACAACTATATCATGTTATAATTTTAATCACAGCGAAATAATTTTACATTTAGGGTTTCATCATCATGCCCTACAAACTTATATCAATCTCTACTAGGGTTTTTTCATAAACCCTAGGCACAAACATAAAAACTTCAATTTTAGATATACAACCACTCGACCAAGCCAAGTTTTCAAACATATGGAAGGACATACACCTAGGGTTTCATTCCTAGGAATTTACATTAACTATTACAAGGGTTTTGTCAAAAACCCTAAAAACCTAAGGTTTTATCATATAACCTAGACATCAACAACAAACCCTAAAAGGAGAGGGTTCCATGACATCAACAAACCTTAAAAATCAAAGGAGTAGGATTTCATCATAGGTTCTAGACATTATCAAGAATCCCTAATTAGTCTAGTGTTTGATTATTATTATCAATATACCCATAGCATCAAAAGGATATGGTTTTTACAGTGATCCCTAAAGGTTAGGGTTTACCAAAGTGAACGAAAGATAGATGGTATAGTAAGAATTGATTTAAACCAAATATTAATCATCCTAAATAAGAATATTGATGATTCAACACCCTAAACATGAGAGGGTTAGCACTATAAAGAAAATTTCAAAATGATCGTACCTTTTTATAAAGAAGACTAGCTACATACCTTGAGTTATTTCTTTTACAAACCCTGTAGGGTTTCCTTATTGAAGGGATCCCTTTGAGCCTAGCCATAATATTCATATCTGCAAGATTAGTCCTTCCGAGGAGAATACAAGAGAAAGGATAATAAAGATAATACTTATCATTTATAAGAGGGTGGACGCCTTTTTTTAATGACTCCTTATTTCAATATTCCTATATGTACCTGCAACATTTAATTAATAGGTACCAAAGGTATACAAGTACAAGAGTATGACAACAAATTCTAAACCCTAAGTCATATTTCAAGGTGTTAGTTCCAGGGTTTTGAATTCAGTTCTATACTTTACTAGTGTAACTTTTCTTTAGAATATGTACAAACCCTAGAGACTATTAAGCTAGAAAACAATTAGAATAGAGTTAGGTTTTCTTAACTAGGGTTTATAAGAAATTAGATGTCAATAAAACTAAAAGCCATAGAATCAAGATAATGAGATTTCAAAACCCTAATCTCAATTGAGTTATTGATTGTACGTCCCTTAAGGACTACTTACCTTATTCCAATAAGTTTGTTGCAATGATTTCTTGAAGTTGCCATGAAAATTCCAAAAATGTTGAGGTCAAGGTCTTCTTCTTCCAAAGATGACGAGTTAAAGGACTATCTTAGGAATTTCTTCAAACATGATTCCTTCCATTTGAATGCAACATATTAGAGGAAATTTTAACCTAAAAGTAACCTCCAAAGGAAAAATCGAAAAATTAATTAAAAAATGCCATGTAGATAATTTTTTAATATTATTTTACTTTTATCTATGTTCCACAATATTTATTAGCAACAGGTAAGGGGCTATTAGTTTAGGGGCTTAGGGGGTAAGGGGTTATTAGTTAAGGGGCTTAAGGTGTTAGGCAACAAGTAAGGGGCTTAGGGGGTAAGGGGTTATTGGTTAAGGGTTTATGGTTGAATGGTTTAGGTGTTAAGGGTTAATCGGTTCTAGGTTAGGGTTTTAAGAACTTAATTAAGGGGAATGGGGTTAAGTTCTTAAGGATTAAGGGGATAGGGTCTAAGGGGTTAGGGGTTAGGGGTTAGGCCATATTAAAGGGTTAGGGTCGGTTAATGGTTTATAGGTTAGGGGTGGGTTAACGGCTTGAAATTAGAGGGAAAGTTTCCATGGACTTAAAATCCTGCACGGTCATCATGTGAAATCAATGAAGAATATGAAATAATGATGAAGGAAAAATAAGAATAAGTTATTTTTGCTGGTTCTGGCTATGTATCTCACAAAGTGTCTCTAGAATTTCTATATGTCAAGAAAAATAACATTTTCCCTAAATTTTTTCAACATATTCCATAAACATTCTGATAAATTGCACAAGATTCATCATTGGTTTGTTGTTTTTGTTTCTTGCTCTCACCTAGGTTGATTGATCCATCTATACTACCAACTCATAAGTACCCTTGACGCTTGGATGCCAATAACATCTTAACCCATAATGTGTTAACCTCTAATCCCTTAGATTTGAACCCCTTATAACTTAAATTGTGGTCTCCGATTAGTTTGGTTGGGGAAAGTTTCCATCCACACCAAACTTGTGGTCTCCAAGTGAAATCAAGAAAGAATATGACATAATGATGAAGGTGAAATAAGAATATGTTGCTTTTGCTAGTTGTGAGTATATATCTCACAAATTGTCTCTCTTTATACATGTCAAGAAAACTAAAATTTTTCATATATTTTTTCAACATATTCATAAACATGTTTATAAATTGCACAAGCTTCATCATTGATTTGTTGTCTTTGTTTTCCTATATTATATTATAATTTTTCTTTTGTATATTTTTAATATTAGTTATTTACACTAATATCACTTGATTTTTTTAATTATAAAAAACCAATGCCCTAGAGCACTAGCCATGGATCAGGATGACGTGGCTTTGTACACGCGCTTGCTCAGGAACATGGAGCGAATATTGAAGATCAAGTTAATGATCCTATGGAAGAAGATGACGATGCGAATAACGCAGTTGAAGAAGAGGGAAAAAATATATTGATCCAAGATACATTTAATAATGTTTGAATCGATGATGATGACGACCATATAGATGGTGTTTTTGATAGACCTATGATTGAGAAGACAACTTAACCTCTTTATGAAGGCTCCAAAATAAGCCTTCTCTCTGCTCTATCACTGTTAGTGAACTTAAAGGTTAAGAATGGTTTGTTAGACACTTGTGTCACACAACTCTTAAGATAAGTAACATATTTTGTGACATTTAGTACATGATGATAAATTGATCCGTAAACTGTCATGGATATTCCAGTAGACATTTCATCACAATAGATTTAATAATATTATATTAAAAATCTGAAAATTCTACACTATTACAGTTTATTAAACTTTAAGATATGTGGATTTAACTGTAATTAGTGCATGCATGTGAATGGAAATTATGCATAAAAGTAGAGAATGAAAAAATAAGCACACACACACACAAGACACAAGATATGCTCTTTGGAAGCACTTTTGAGAGAAAACCCAGTTGGAAGGTGAGGCCACTTAGCTCTCTTTCTCTATCTGGAAATATGGCTATAGGTATAAAGAATTAATGCCTGTGGCCCGTGGACTGCTATAGTGCACATATTCTCTCTGTGTGTTCTACCTCCTATCTCTCCTAGATATTTTTGCTCAACTATGGAACAAAATTATCTCGAAAGAATGGAAGGCCTCTTCCTCCTAGTGGCTCGGTTATAACACAGTCCGATAGCCTACTAGTGGTTAAGTTTGACTACATCAACTCTTAACTAGAGTTACAAAATAAACTCTTCTAGATTGTTTTACATCATAAACACGTGGCATGCCCATTTTCCATGAATAATGGGGGCTGACGTGACATCCTCCCAAACTATAGGTGTGAAAATAGGAAGGTCAACATCTGAGTGGTATAACTTTTGCATACAGACTCTAATTGGCACGCTTCTTGTGCCATTGGAAAGGTCTTTGTGTGTAGAAAAGAATGAAAAGGTGTTGCAATTAAGCGCCAAATTTTTACCCCCCCCAAAAAAACATCGTTTGATGCCTCAAAATGCTCCCAAAAGGTTTCAGACCTCATTTCGCCAAACTGGGTCCTGCTGGTAAAAATGCCCTTGTGAGTTGATTCCTCCACTTTTTCCACTCCAAATGCATCGAGATGAATGAAAAACAATATAATGATCCAATTCAAATCACACCTCCCCATTTTTGGAGGCTTTTGATCCCCAAAATCTTTTATTGAATGAGGTGAGGAAATTTTTCCTCCGCCTTCTCTCTAGTGTACTATTTAGCTTTGCATGGAATTCGTCCCTTCAACCCATTATGCCAAAGGTCATGCTATCCCTGTCTTGTAGTTCTTGACCTCTTCTGAAAAATTGTATCTTCAGTCAACTCTATTTGAGCGTTTGGTGCCAAATCCTCCACAAAGGGTAGGATCTGTTCCTCTTCTTGATCTAGCATGGAAGGTTCATATAGTTTCAAATTCATTCATAACTGAATAAATGCACATATATGGTGGTAAACTGAGTTGATAGGCATTATCACCCACCTTTTCCAGTATCTAAAAGGTATCATACCTTAGAGCCTTGATTTTGTTGCCAAGCCCCTGCAACCTCTCCTTGTTCAACTGTATCCATACTCAGTCTCCCACTTTAAATGATTTATCTGTTCTGTGCTGATCATGCTTGACCTTATACTTATTCTGCGAAATTTGTAGTGTTTCTTGTACCTATATATGAATCTGCCTGATCTTCTCTATAATTTTTTCATCCCTCAAAGCATCTCCAGTAAGATCTTCCCTCACCCCTCCTTGTTTCCCATATGCAATATCCAAAGGTGAAGGTGGAAAATATCCAAAACAAGTCTCAAATGGGGGCTTTTCTGTGGAAGTGTGGACTACTTTGTTATAAGAATGTTGTATATATACCATATTTTCATCTTATTTCTTCGGATGCTTCTATTTGTATCCCCTCAAAAGCTGCACCAAAGTCCCGTTGACTACTTCTGTTTGCCCATCTGTCTATGGATGGAATGTTGTAGATCTCTTCAACTTTGTGTCCATATTCTCCCACAACGTAGTCCATAATACATTGAGAAATATTGTCTCCCTCTATGAAATGATGCTCCTTGGTATCCCAAAGTGCATCTAGACTTTTCCAAAGAACAAGTTTGCTGCTTATTTTCCGTTTATGATCTTTTTACAGGGCATTAGAACACACTTCTTGCTGAACCTGTCAACTACCACGAATAGGCAGTCATGTCCCTTCCTAGTTGTCGGTAAACCTCCCACAAAGTCCATGGAAATTCTTTCCCAAGGACGAGTAGGTATAGGTAAGGGATGATACATACCCTGTTTCATGTTTCCAGGCTTGCTGGTACAACAAAGCATGCATCCTCCTATGAACCTAGTTACCTTCTCTTGCATATTGGGCCAATACACATACATCTGCAAGTTAACCATGGTCTCCCCTACACCAAAGTTCCCTACAACCTTGGAGGTGTGAGCCTCTCTAATCAACTTCAAACACTCACCTTTAGGAACACATAACTTATCCAACCTGTACAGTAACCCATCCCGGAGATGGTAGTCAATGGTGTTGTCACCATCGACGTGCACATGGATCTGATTTTGCAACTGCTAGTACACCCCCTTGAATTCCTCATCTTCTGAATAAGCCTCTATGTATGCACCATGGGTGAATGGTGTCATGTGCACAAGAGTCCCCAAAGTTGTAATCTTTGATGCGGGTGGCCTTGAAGGCATATCGAGCAACTTGTTTGTGTTTCCCTTCTTATACTTGATCACCAAATGAAACTATTGGAAAACCCCATGCACCTGTAATGCCTGGTCTGTTGTAGCTTACTCTGGGCCTGCAAGTACTGTAATGACTAGTGATCTGTGTGTATTATTGTCTGCTTTCCGATCAGATAGTGCTTCCACTTCTTCACAGCTTGTACCATGGCATAAAGCTCCTTATCGTAGGTAGGGTAGTTAAGAACTACCCCATTAAATACTTTAGAATAGTAGAAAATTAGCCTTCCTCCTTGCATCAAGACAACTCCCATAGTATACCCACTCACGTATATCTCCACTTGAAAGGGCCACTACAAGTTTGGTAATGCCAGAACTGGCGCTTGATTAATCTTCTTCTTTAGCTCCTCAAAAGCCTTATGCTAACCTTTTACCCACTGGAAAATCTTGCCACTTGCTATTAAGGCGTGGAGCAGTGCTACTACCACTAAAAATGAGGCTATGAATTTCCTCAGGTACTCTGTTTCCCCAATGAAACTCCTGACCTTAGAAACATTAGTAGACACCGACCATTTCATAATGGCCTCCATCTTGGAATGATATATCTTTAGCTCTCCTCCATCGATCACATACCCTAGATACACCAAGGACTACTACGCAAACTTGCACTTCTTGAGATTTGCTAGCAATTGGTGCTTCTTCAATTTTTCCAGCACTTGCGTCAAATGTAAATTATGCTCCTCTGAGGTAGCACTATATACTAGTATATCATCCAGATAGACAATAATAAATGAATCTATAAAAGGGCACAATATATCATTCATTAATCCCATAAATGTAGTTGGTACATTACATATGACAAATGGCATAACTAACCACTCAAATAAACCTTGCTTGGTCTTGAAGGCAGCCTTCCATGTATCTTCTTCTTTGACTTGAATCGATGATATCCAAACTTCAAGTCCAGCTTGGAGAAATACTTTTCTTGATGCAACTGATCTAGCAGACTATTTATCCTAGGCAGGGGGTATCTTTTCTTGAGTGTGATTTTATTTAATTCCCTATAATCTATACACATCTGCCAAATCCCATCCTTCTTTGACACAATGATGATGGGTGACCCACATGGTATGTACTCGAGTGAATGACACCCTATTCCAGTAGCTGCTACAATTGTTTCTTGACCTCACTTGCTTCTATAACAAATTGTCTTTATAGCCCAATATTTGGCAATGGGGAGTCTGGAAATAGATGGATCTCGTGCTCCACTTCTCTCTTAGGTAGTCACCCTTTAGGCTCTCAGAACACATCCTTGTATGCCTGTAACAACTCCTCCAATTGTTGTTTTTGTTTCTTAGTACACTCATCCAGGGAAGCCCTTCCCCTTATTGACTCCTCTTTAGATTAAATTTCCCTTAAAAACAATAAAACTTACTTCTTGATGGAATTGATAAATTTCTTGGCTTGGTTGACACTTCCCAATGAAATTTTCGGCTTGCCTTTGTGTGAGTTGATGATTAATTATTTTCTATCCTTGATGAGGTGGTACTGGTTAACTCTCCTCATGAATATTGCATCATGCATGTACATGTATGGACTCTCAAACATGACTCCACATACTTCAAGGGGAACCACATTCATATCTACTTCATCAATAAAATCAGCACTGATAGCAAATCTAATTTTTCACTTTTTTTTTTTACCTTCAACTTTGCATCCTTATTTACCCATCTGAGTGGATATGGATTTGGATGATCACGAACTTCTAGCCCCAATTTCTTGACCAACTCTGTTGTAATGAGGTCCACCTTCGATCCTGAGTCAAACTGAGCATCAATCTTTGTCTTCTTGACTTGTATCTTTCTATGGAAGAGTTTGGTAATTTATTTCTCTTCCTATTGATGAAAGCTACTCAAATTCACCTCCTTCTACACTGATGTACAGAGGATATTCTCATCCATGTCTAATATGTTTTAACTTCATCGCTCGAATCAGTGCCCATGAGATTCTTCTTCTTATTATCTTTATTCTTGTTCTTCAGGTTTAGCTCTGCATTCAACTTCCAACACTTCTCCTCTATATGGTCGTCAATGTTGTAGTGGTTGCAATGGTTCCTAGGATCTTTGGACTGGTGTGTTGTGGCTTCTGTATTTTTATCTTTTCCCCCTTTTTTCTTCTTCTTCCCTCACAAGTTTCATGTTGATCCTTTTTCTTCGATCAACTTGATTTTGCTATTTTCCAGGTCTATGTTCTCCAAGTACTATTCTTCTACACAAGCATCATCCACTGATTTGGGCTTGAAAAGCATCACTTTCTCATGCAGATGGTAGTGTAGACCCACCAAATAATTGAGGAGTACATCTGGGTTCTTTGGAGAGATACCCAACATTATAGCCATCTTCTTGAATTTTGTGGTGTACCACTACATGATTTGGCCCAACTTTTTCCTGAAGTAATGCCACTAAATCCATTGGTCCTCCCCGTACCCAATGGGATAAAACTGTGACTTAATGAGGGTTTCAAAATCCTCCCACTTAGTCACTGGAGGTTCTCCCTCCAACCTCACGGTTTCAGTGTGGCTCTCCGTTCAAGTTAGTGCATGGCCCTCTAATTTCAATTGCATGAATGAGATATTTTTCCCTTCCTCGATATGATGGACGTTGAAATAAACTTCCAATTGCTGAAACCAATGGTTCAGCTTCAAAGCGTCGATCTCACCGTGGTATGGCTTGATATTGAATTTTGCTTCCATTTTGAATAGGGATTGATTCACGACACTCGAATTGGGTTGACCTTTTTCAAGTTCTTTCTTTGGCTGATTCTCCATGTCTTCCTAATATCTCGATCCCCCTTCTAACTTTTCCTCTGCATTCGAACCCCCATCTTCTCCAAATATCCCTAGCTTATTCTTTAGGGCCGCCATGAGGAGGTTTACATTTCGGTTTATATCCACGACTTGTTGTTCAAGTTGTGAAAACCTCACCTCTATAGGATCGCGCGGTTTGTTTACAAATTCGTTGCCCATGATTAGGGTTTTACGGTTTCCAACCTCCTCGACCTAGATCCCCTACAAATATCCAAAAATACCCAAAGAAACCTACTCTGATACCAAATGATCCATAAAATTCCCTGGATACTCCACTGAACAATTCGTCATACCAGGTCTAATAATATTATATCATAACTCTAAAAAATATACACTATTACAGTTTATTAAACTTTAAGATCTATGGATTTAACTCTAATTATTGCATGCATGCGAATGGAAATTATGTAGAAAAGTAGAGAATGAAAAAATAAGCACACACACACACAAGACACAATATATGCTCTCTGGGAAACCCTTTCGGGAGAAAACCCAATTGGAAGGTGAGGTCGCTTCACTCTCTTTCTCTATCTAGAAATATGGCTACAGGTACAAAGAAGTATTACATGTGACCCATGGGCTATTATAGTTCACATATCCTCTCTATGTGCTCTACCTCCTATCTCTCCTAGCTATCTTTTATCATATATGGAATAAAATGATCTTGAAAGAATGGAATTCCTCTTCCTCCTAGTGGCCCGGTTATAACATAGCCTAATAGCATACTAGTGGTTAAGTTTGACTACATAAACTCTTAACTAGAGATACAAAATATAAACTTCTATAGTATTTTACATCACAAACACATGGCCAGCCCCTTTTCCATGAATAGTGGGCGCTAGCGCAACATCCTCCCGAATTATAGGTGTGAAAACAAGAAGGTCAACTTATAAGTGACATAACTTTTGCATATGTATTCCGATTGACGCGCTTCTTGCATTGTTGGAAAGGTATCTGTGTGTAGAATAGCATGAAATGGTACACGCAAAAGGGTCAAAGTTTTACCCCCCAAAGAACATTGTTTGATGCCAAAAAATACTCCTGGAAGGATTCAGACCCCGTCTCGCCAAGCTGGATCCCAGAGGTAAAAACAATCATGTGAGATGATTCCTCCACTTTTTCCACTCCCAATGCATTGAGATGGATGAAAAACAATATAATGATCTAATTCGGATGATAAATGTTTTCTTTTTCCTCTTTTTTTTTTTTTAGTTGATCATCTATAAAATTGGGATGCAATATGTACGATTAATATTTTTTACATTAAGCAGTACTGATTTTTTAATTATGTTGTAGATTGTTAGGTGAATTTCTATTACCATCATCAATTTTTTTACCTTCCACATACTGTGATTTTCATTCCATTGTGAAAGATATTGGAATGGAGTATCGAGATATTGATGCATGTCTTGATGATTATATTTTGTATTATGGAGAACATGCGCTAAAAGAAGAATACCTGAAATTTCAAATTAGTAGATATCGAACTAATCAAGCAACAAAAATGTGCCTTGCAAGGTTATTTGTTATATTCCCATAATTCCACATTTGCGGCAATTGTTTAGGTCCAAAGGCATAGAATAATTTATGGCTTACCATGTGTGGAGTACTGAAGAAGGTATGTTTTTATTGACTATTTTGTCATCTTTTCTTTAGAACTCATAACATCTTTGCATCATGAACTAGGTAGATAATGGGAAATCATGACAAATCTATAAGATTTATATGCAACATGAAAACGCTAATAATTGCCATTTCTTATGTAGGAAAAGGGAAAAACTAAAGATTTCTGCTTCAAAGAAAAGGACAGGGCCAAGCTAACCGCTGTCCCTTTGGCGGGGAACCATATGCAAACAAGACGATCTAAATTAAAACATCTCAGCCAAGGAAAGGAAAAGGAGATATCGACTCGGCACAAGAAAATGACTAGATAACTGAGGATTAACAACTTGGTGAATCCCTCAGGATCCTTTGATCCTGAGGGATCACTGCTTTAACTATCTTCACATCCTTGATATCTCTGCTTCAGCTGTTATAAGTAGGGGCAACACTACTAGCCCTGGGGGAGGAGACTGTTAATTTTTATGTGACTTTGCTCTGTATTTGAAACTTTGATCATCGACTCTCATTGAGAAGTGATCCACTGTAACTCTGTTTTAATGCTTTAATATAGATTTGGTTGTTGTTCCATCTTTGATCCTGGAATAATTTCAAGCGGTGTGTCCCTGGAGGCTAAGGGCCCAGCCCTGGTGGAACACTTGCTCCTGTATCATTATCTTTAGTTCATGTGTGGTTTTTGTTATCAGCTTTGATCGGTAATCTGGTGTGTTTTGTTATTTTATATCATAGCTCTGTTATATTTACAATATCGTTCTCTGCAACAGGAAAGTCGTATTGTTCATTCTGACCTTATAACGTATTGTTGTTCCTTTAAGTCATTAATGTAACATTACTATTCTTTACAGAATGCTATTGCTGTTCAATTGCAGAGTAACCGAGCTGTAATATTCTTAAGTTGGTATTACTGTATTCGTCTATGGTTTATACTTCATTACGATTGCTGTTCAATTGACATTGTTGTTCCA
Source organism: Pinus tabuliformis (assembly GCA_031772625.1). Classification (NCBI taxonomy): domain Eukaryota; kingdom Viridiplantae; phylum Streptophyta; class Pinopsida; order Pinales; family Pinaceae; genus Pinus; species Pinus tabuliformis. Next base: position 1,082,548,223 of record CM062820.1, on the reverse strand, counting down.
TTATGAATTGCGATCGTTATCCTTTCTAACTGAGATCAATATTTGTGGTATCAGATGTATATTATTGTTTCTCTTAATATCTCTGTGTGTTGTGTGTGTTATTTATTTCGGTATTGTGTATTCACAATTGGCTCTAAGTGTTGTTCTATATTTCATTGGTAATTGGTTGCCATTCCATTTCTATTTGTTGTCTGATTTATCCTTTAAGTAAAGATTGCCATCTGATTTCTGTAGGATACGATTGTTGCACTTGTTCCTGTAGATTAAGGTGTTGTTGTTCATCAGACTTAGTTGCTGTTACATTTTCTAGTTGTTGTTCCATTTCTTAGTTGTTGTTCCATTTCCTGTTATCTGTGTTATTGTTGCTTTGGTGTGCAGAACGATTTGAAACTGTAGTGGGCGTTGGCATTTTTTGTCTAGTCCCCAGATTGATGATCTGTTCCTTGATTACCTTTAGTTACATCAGTTTCCAAAGGGATGAGTTATTGTTACTGGACCCTTGACTGATAAATTGCTTAGTTTTCCAAGTGCATGATTTAGTTTTAAAGTATTTTGTTGTAAGTAGATCTCATTTCAAGCATCCGTTTACTCTTGTATTTTCTTGAGCTATACTACTAGCATTACTCTGACAAATGACAGCCTCAAACTGAGTACACTCTTTGAGATAACAAATCATTCCTGGATTGACAAGTTAATGTGAGGTAATTAGAGGTGAAAAAGACCCTTTTTACGGCTCGACATTTTGGCGCCGTTGCCGGGGAAGAGTGTAGCCATTTGTTTCTTTTCCATAGTAGTGTAAGAACCTGTTAGGAAAGAGCTAGGTTTTAAAAATGGAAGGTAAGAACCTGCGTGTGGAGTATGTAATAGCCCTGCTCCCTTGCCCGCTTTCCTGCAGATTTGTTGCTGTTTTGTTTGGGTAGAACCTAGCAGTTGATTTGTGTGCATGACTAAGCAAAAAAAGCCAGAAAAGAATCCCAAACCTCTACCCAAGTCTGATAAAGCTAAGGGGCCAGTGACCCTTGGCCGATCGACCTTTATAGACGAAATCCTTAAGAAAGCAGAATCTTAGCCTTTAGTAGGACCTAGAAAAGTTACTTCTAGACAGCCTACTAGTTCCCTTCAGGCCACATGATCACCATCTGTAGCCTTTGCTGAGGTGCATAGTCAAACCGAAGAGCAAGATTTTCAAGAAATTGAAAATTCTAGCCTAAAATCATTGCAGGAAGGGAACCTTAGCAATCTCTGTGAAGGAAGAGGAGAAACAGGAGAAGCTGAAGAACCAAAATCTCCTCTTAGGGTAATTCAGCCATTAAGCAGCCCAGATAAGGGAAGTGCTACAAAAATAATTTATAATGAAATTCAAGAACCTGAATCCCCCAAGACGTTAGGCACTCTCATCATCCCAGATAAAGGAAGTGTTGTCAAGGCCATCCCCATTAGAGCCATTCCCCCTCGACAACCTAGGAATACTCTCCTAGATATCCCATAAGGTTATTGGCACATATTTGACCAAATGGCCCAGAATCAGCTAACACCCAAACCTCTACACTGCAATACCCCATTGTGGATACTGCAGCTAATGCACCTATGAAAGCAATTCCCCTCCAGCATATCCCTACATTCCATGGCCTTACATCAGAAGACCCAGATGCATTCCTGTTTGAATTCGATGTGCTGTGTAGAGGATATGACTATACCACCGATCCCCAGAAACTGAAATTATTTCCCTCTACATTAAAAGGAGCTGCTTTAAGATGGTTTATGGGATTAGGTGGTGGTATTATAAATAATTGGGATCAAATGAAAAAGTCTTTTCTAAAAAAATATCAGGACTATTGCAGGTCTCGAGAGTTAAAAGATGAAATATTTCATATGGCAGCTAAACCAAATGAAAAATTAGAAGAGTATATTGAACGATTCCAGTATAATCTTCAAAGATATCCTTAAGCATCATTACCTTTACCTGATAATGTATTAAAAACAACATAAATTAGGGGAATGAAGGAACAATGGATTGAGACATTCAACATTATGGGGAAAGGAGATATTTATTAAGAAATTTTTGCTGACATTATTGATTTATGTATCAGGAGCTCAAGAGGCAGCACAAGGCTAAAACCAGCAGAACATGATCGATTAGTAAGAGATAATAGAATTTCGGTAGAAGGAGTAACTCGTGCAGAAATTGGAAATTTATTAGAAATTTTAAAACTGACATATTGGGGATGCTGACAACACAACTTGATATTATGCAGGCCAAACAAAAGCAAGTAGAAGCAAAACATAATTTGGCAATCTTCTGTCCTAGATGTAGAAAGAAACACAACCATAAGGAGTGTCCATTAGATGCAGTTCAAGTTTGCACCATTTGTACAAAAGACCACTCCACAGAAAGCTACCCCTCACTTCCTGGATTGAAAGCAGTATACAAGGAGGCAAAAGAAGAGCCAGAATCGGTGTATCTACTTAATCAGTGCCGTCAATGGCAGCCGCGACAAATAGGTATGTTTTCAGACCCAGCTTCTTCTTTCCAGCCTCCGCAATATCATGCTCAACAATATAATTCAATGTGGCAAAATCAACCTCCCTTCCCGAATTGGTCACAACAATCATTCCCTTCATCATCTCCATGGTCGAATCAAGTAAGCCAACCCAATTGACCAAATTTCCCCTATACCCCACCATATTGGCAAAACTATGTTTTTCCACCACAATGGACTCCTCCTACTTCACAGATTCAAACCTGGCAAGCAAACTGGCAAAGACCGATGAATCAGCCAGTAGGAACCATCCCGCTCCCTCAACCTACACTGCCAGCCCTACAACAAAACCCCCAGTCTAACTTAAGGTCGCAACTCCCAGCCCAACCCAACCCCAATCCAAATAACAGACCGGTCCAGTCCATTCAAATAATTGAAACACCAGAGATAGGAACCAATCTAAGGGAGTGTAATGACCTTCTATTAAGATCTGAGCGTATCATTGGAACAGAGGGAGATAAAACAATTCAAGTTGAAAATCAGTTGCCTGTAGAACAACCATTACAAGAAGAGGACATGACCAGACAACAAAGTCATGATCTAGCAACCACATCCTCTCCTCCATTCCTAGAATGCTTAACTATACCTCGACCTATACAATATCCTGATTTTGACATTCTGGGAGAATTACGAAACCTGTACATAAAAATCCCGCTCCTCCAAGCCATTCAAGACATCCCAATATATGCAAAGACTATCAAAGAACTATGTATAAAGAAACCATGGAGGAAAATAACAAATAACCCAAAAGTCCAAGTAGTTGGCACTTTATCTGACTTATTATCAGGAAAAGAAACACCCATTAAATACGAAGACCTAGGAAATCCAATAGTAACTGTACAAATCTATGGTCAAACCTTCTCAAATGCCTTAGTTGATCTAGGAGCTGCAATTAACATCTTAATGACCACTACTTGCCAAAAACTAGGCATTACATTAGTAGAACCGACCTCCACTTTATTAGAACTTGCTGATCGATCTATAGTTAGGCCAGAGGGTACACTACATGATGTTATGGCATCTGTTGATTCCTGGGAGTATCCGGCCGATTTTCTGATAATAAACCCCAAAAACCGACTTGATGGACATCCATTGATCTTAGGCAGACATTGGCTCGCAAGTGTCGATGCTTATATTGGCTGCCGACAAGGTAGTATGACCATTACTAGGGGGACAAATATTAAGAATCTAGCTTTATACCCCCCAGTGCAGCCAAGTGTCACAATAATAAAAACTAACAAGCATCCTGTATCATACCTCATCGAAAATATTAGATCTCCATTAACCATACAATAGGCCCTCAATTTCAAAGACCAAACAGAAGATGATGCCATTAATAATTTCATTAGCCAAGCTGAACCCAGATCCCACGTACAATGTCACATGATAGAAGCAGCATTTGATAATGAATTAGAAGAGGATCTTCTTAAAGATACACATGATCAAACAATACCTACTACCTCTGTTTCAAATAGCAAAATTATGGAAACTGAGCCAGGAAAGACTTTAAACATTAATGCCAACCTGACTTCCGAACAAGAAAAGAAGTTCATCCAATTATTGAGGAAACATAAAGAAGCATTCGCATGGGACTACCCTGATATGAAAGGAATTGACCCCCAGTTATGTACACACCACATTTACATAGAAAAGGATACGAGACCTATTTGCCAACCACAAAGGAGACTTAATCCTCATCTAAAAGATGTTGTAAAAGCTGAACTTCAAAAACTTTTAGATGTTAAATTCATCTACCCTATCTCCGATAGTAAATGGGTCTCTCCACTTGTTGTGGTACCAAAGAAGAATGGAAAGTGGAGGATTTGTGTAGACTATAGAGAACTAAACAAAGCAACACAAAAAGACCACTTTCCACTTCCATTCATTGATCAAGTATTAGACACTCTAGCAGGAAAAAAATTCTTTTCTTTCTTAGATGGCTTCAATGGATACAATCAGATTCAGATTGCCCTTGAAGATGAAGACAAAACCACTTTTACTTGTCCCTGGGGAACATTTGCCTACAGAGTTCTACCTTTTCGTTTATGCAATGCTCCTGCCACATTTCAAAAAGTTATCCTCAACATTTTTTCAGACCTAATAAATGAGGGGCTCGAAGTCTACATGGATGATTTTACACCATACGGAGATGATTTTGACCCAGCATTGGACACACTGGAAAAAGTCCTGCAGCGCTGCATTGCCACCAGGCTTTGCTTAAGCCATGAAAAATGCTATATGATGATGACTGAAGGACTTATTCTAGGCCATTATATCTCAACAGCTGGCATACAAGTAGACAGCCAAAATTCAAATAATTTTGCTAATTCCCACTCCTACCACTCAAACAGAGGTACGCAGTTTTCTCGGATTCTCTGGTTATTATAGAAGGTTTATAGAACATTTTTCACATATTGCTGCACCTCTATATGCACTGACAGGTAATGTTGACTTTCTTTGGACAGAAAAATGTGACCGTGCTTTTCAGGATCTAAAGAAGCTTGTGTCCACAACTCCAGTCCTTCGAGGACCAAATTGGGACCTGCCATTCCAAATTTCATCAAATGCCTCAGATACAACTATTGGAGCAGTCCTTGGGCAGGAAGAAGATAAAAAACCATATGCAATTTATTATATTAGCAAGAAATTATCCCTTGCTGAATTGAATTATATTGTTACTGAAAAGGAATTTCTAGTTGTAATACATGCTGTCAATAAGTTCAGGCATCCTGTTATCTTGTATACAGATCACTCTGCCATAAAATATTTAGCAAATAAACCAATCACAAATGGTAGAATAACTAGATGGTTGATCTTATTGCAGGAATTTAATATTACAATCAAGGACAGACCTGTAAAAGAAAATCTTGTAGCTGACTTTCTCTCGTGAATGCCAAAACCAGTGGACGCAGCAGCAATTGAAGATCAATTTCCAGATGAGCATTTGTTTGTTGTCACTGTTAAAATACCCTAGTATGCTGATGTTGCAAATTACTTAGCAATAGTTAAATTACCAAAACATTTGACCCCCAATGAACGAAAGCAGATTGTCCAACGAAGTGCTCGATTTTCCTGGATTGGGGACTACTTGTTCCATACAGGAGCAAATATGCACATCAGGAGATGTGTTCGGGAGGATGAAATTTTTGATATTTTGAAAGCTTGTCATGACGGACCATGTGGCGGACACTTTTCCGATAAGAGAACTGGACATAAGGTGCTGTAAACAGGGTATTATTGGCCTACGATCTTCAAAGATGCAAAGAAGTTTGTTCAAACTTGTGACAGTTGTCAAAGGACAGGACGCCCTGGCTAGTCTGACGAAATGCCCTTGAACCCACAACTGGTTATTGAACCATTCGAGCGATGGGCACTTGATTTTGTTGGTCCAATTAACCCATCATCGAACCAGAAAACATATATTCTAGTGGCAACAGAATATGTCACCAAATGGGTTGAAGCAGAAGCATTACCCAGAGCTACAGAGGATTCTGTCATATAGTTCATGTTTCATATATTTGTGCGAGATGGGCTTCCAAGAGACATAATTACAGACGGTGGACCACAATTTACTGGTAACAACATTGCTGCAACACTTAAGAACTATCATATCCAGCATAAATTACTACTCCAAACCACCCACAAGCAAACGGTCAAGTAGAAAGCAGAAACAAAATAATAGAAGCAATCTTGACAAAAACCATTGCGTCACATAGATGCGATTGGGCTGCAAGACTACCAAAAGCCTTGTGGGCCTACAGAACAACATGGAGAAGCACTACCGGCTATTCACCATACCAATTGGTGTTTGGAAAGAAACCTATTTTCCCCATAGAATTCGAAATCCAAACACTACGAACAGCACAAGAAGTAGGCCTAGATCTAAACAAGGCATAGATTAATAGGTTACAGTAGATCAATGAGCTAGATGAAATCAGGCTCTCTACCCTTCAACATACTGCATTAATCCAACAACAGCGAGCTAAATGGCATGACGCTCTCATTAAAAACAAAGTCTTCCACGAAGGAGACTGGGCGCTCTTATACGATTCCAGATTTCAGGATTTTCCCGGGAAACTTCAGACTCATTGGCTGGGGCCATATGAAATCCAGAAGGTACATGATAATGGCACCCTAACTCTAGTCACTATTGATGGATCTGGACATACCTTTAAAGTAAATGGCCATCGAGTTTGATTATACCGCAAACCACTTACTCGGGAATCCTTCTGCCAGCAACTACACGAGGACTCCGATATGCAAATTCTACAGGAGGAAGAGCAATCTTCCTCACCTGTGATTCATTAAGTGATTCACCTGTTTTTACACTTTGTACATAATTTCTTTGTTCTATATCTATATATATATATATTTGATGCTCCTTTTCAGAAGAAACAGCGTTGTTGTTTTGTTGTTCCTTTCCTGAAGGGACAACATTTGTGTACACTTTTGTTGTTGTTGTTGTTCCTTTTTCAAAAGAACAACACCTTTTGTTTCAGCCGTTCTTTCTTATTTTTCATTTTGCTGTTCCTTTTCCAAAGAAATGGCATTTGAGTTTTCTGTTGTTCCTTTTCCAAAGGAACAACACTTTTGATTTTTGTTGTTCCTTTTCCAAAGGAATGGCATTTGAGTTTTTGCTATTCCTTTTCTAAAGGAACAACACTTTTGATTTTTGCTGTTACTTTTCCAAAGGAATGACATTTGAGTGTTCTGTTGTTCCTTTTCCAAAGGAACAACACTTTTGATTTTTGCTATTCCTTTTCCAAAGGAAAGGCATTTGAGTTTTCTACTGTTCCTTTGCCAAAGGAACATCACTTTTTGATTTTTGTTGTTCCTTTTCCAAAGGAACAACATTTGCGTTTTTGTTGTTCCTTTTCCAAAGGAACGGCACTTTTAGCACTTGCGTTTCTGTTGTTCCTTTTCCAAAGGAACGACCATTTTCGTTTTCTACTATTCCTTTTCTAAAGGAACGACATGTTCGGTTTTTTTTGTTCCTTTTTTCAAAGGAATGACACTTTCGGTTTTTGTTGTTCCTTTTTAAAAGGAACAACACTTGTATTCCTTTGCCCTTCCTTTTTCAAACGAAAACATTCTCGTATTCCTTTTACTTAAAGATACCTATTGTTCCTCTTGTTTCAGGTCTTTTGGAGCACAGCTATACACTCATGCAATGGATACAAAGCTAGAGCATACTGAAATCAGCAAATTATATAAAATCGCTACTTTTACAAGAAATTGTTGTGAATTGATAAAGAGGAACAAAAAAAGGACACAATTATTCATCACTTTTGTTGTCATTACCCTACTAATACTGACATGATTGGTCATCTTTATCATGTTGGTTCTTTTTAAATTCCCATAATTTTTTTTATCATTATTAAGGAATATGAACAAAGGGTATATATTTTTCTATTGAGATGTTTAGACTTCTTCCACCATTCCTACTCTTAAGGAGGGTCGAACCACCCTTTGTGTATAAATAGGAAAGCATTTTATAAAAGAAAAAAAGAAGAATGTTTTGAATTGTCAAATGTAGGATAGGGGGTCTCATCAAGAGCCAGCCTACCATGATCATAAGGAAGAAATTGAAGTGGCATTCCCACTATGGCCACCACACCAGGGATATGGTCCAAGAGGCACATCAGAAAAAATAAAGAGTCCTTGGAACATGAGGTCTCATCACGAGCCGACTTGCCCACCTTTCACTCCTTCCTGGTGAATGGCATTATGATTTAACTGGTTACCAAGCCAGCATAATGACCTCCATTTTGACACTAAACAATACTTCCTAGGCATACACAAAGGATCATGGTTCCATGGGTGAAACAAATAACTCTACCAAGGTTATGGACACCTGTCGGCAGCATAGCTCTGTTAATGGTATTGAAGTCACATTTCTTATACACCAATAGTAATCATTAATACCCTTCTCTGTCTTATACCTTTAAAATCTGTCAACTAAGATTATGCGTATCACTTCCCCGAACCATTAAACACATGAAAATCCATCATAACCAATCATGACGGAAAAAGTAGACAATGATCGCATTACACTCGTTGTGCACGTCAGTTGTTCTATCCTCCCAGCTTCACATCATGTAACTGCATTTTCTTATTTATTAAGTGATCCTATTATACACCTCGATTTCAGGTAACTTGCTTCGTTTGTAAACATGGCATCTTGGCATACACTGTTCCTTTATGACCCTGTACCAGAACAAATTGGCCCGCCGCTCCTTCATTTGACGGCCGAGGATGGCCTATCACATTGCGGGGGGGTGACTTCATAATTTGCTGACATACATGTCAGGCTATTATTCAGCAAACTCTTACTCGGGAATAGCAAGGCTTAACGGTATCTCGTTTTTCAATTTTCATGCCTTGCTGTTCCTAAGATATTTCCGTATCATAGTCTGCAGCAATTAGTAAGATTTGAACGAGCCTTACGATTTTGTTATTTTCTCTATGTTTCTAATAGTTTGAATATCATGCTATTCCATTGCCGTCTTTGCGTTTTTACAGTGAATGAAAGCATGGGAGGAAGGTCAATTCGAAGAGAACCATAGGTATTGACAGTTTCTGACGCTGCACGGGAAATCCTGGCAAGGGCAGGATGGTTAGTCTATCTTAATCGTTTACAGGAATCCAACGAGACCGTGGCAATAGAATTCTTGCAAAACTTGCAAGAATACCACTCCACAGTAAGAGGAAAACACATAACAGTTACCGATGACGTAATTGTAGAGGTCTCGGGACTACCAGCCACTAGACCTGTGTGGACTCTAAAGAAGGAGAGACTGCAAAAGATCATGAAGATCTTCCAGGATGAAGGCCAGAACCTGACAGTCAGAGGAAAGGGAGTCCTACCAGCAACATTAGGAGAGCCATGGGCAGAATTGGTGAGGATCATCTAGAGCTACATCACCTATGAAGGCAGGAAAGACGTGGTAAGACCACGACACCTTAAACTCTTAGCTGTATTAAAAGAGAAATGCTCTGTGAACCTACCTGCATTTTTAAATTCATTACTTCATGATGTTGCCCGAAGCATGAAAAAGTCACAACATGTAGAATCGGTAGTAAGTCACCATGGACTAATACGGCTGATAGTTAGCCATAGTCTTGCTCAGTAGCAGAGCAGCTCGGAAGAGCTAATTGCTATGATAGATGGGGCACCGACTCCGCTAGCCCAAAAATGCAAACATACTGCCAGTACACCAAATAGATCATCAAAACGAAGAAAATTAGTTAGATTGGCACGAATTAGAGGGAGGTTGGAAAATCCCCAAGGGAGTACCAGCCAACCTGTGGAGATAGACGACTCAGGGGATGAACAACCCCCGCAATTGGAAGGAGAAGAGAATGAGAAAGAAGTGGGAGGAAATGAGGAAGGAGAAATAGAGGAAGAGACCGAGCAGCCTGAGCAGGTGGAGGCAGAGACAACTCGACTTCGACAGCAAATTAGGGTTTTGAGAATGAGAAAGAGAGCAAAAAGAACTTCAGGGGGAAGACATGCAGCCACTTCGGTGAGACCCCCCAAGAAAAAGGTTCGAAAGACCCTTGTTCAGCATGTTGTTCAAAACCCTGTCGAAAGAACAGTCTACTGTTCAAACCGTTGTTCAAGAATAGTCTGCTATTCAAACCGTTGTTGAAGAACAGTCTGTTGTTCAAACTCTTGTTAAAGTGCAGACTGTCGTTCAAAAGCAAAAGGAACAACATTTCACTGTTGCTCATGTTGAAGTGCAAACAGACGATATATTGGCTTGTGACAAGGAAGTTCAGACAGAGGCACAATCCTCTAAAGGGATACAGACTATAAACACAAGGCGACGCAATAAGAAGATTCAAGTAAATCTTCCACTGGCCACTACTACGTGGGACAACGATCCAAGGATAGTAACCCTATGAGAGGGTTTGATGCAAGCTTAGCAAGCAGTAGAAAAACTCATGGAACAAACAGTTTCTCGAGAAAAGTATGAAGAATTACAACAACAGCTAAGGAATGTCAATTTATCTGAAAGCCAGGCCTTTGAAGGATGGTGAAAAGAACAAGAAAAAGTCGCAAAGGTAACTCATAGATTAGATGTAGTTATCAGACAGATGGATACCTTATGCTCTTTGTACACTGACGTCCTAGCATGTAGAGCCCCTGCCAAGAATTATGCCTTGTTTTTAATGGAACGATATTTGCAATTGAAAATTAAGGCCGTCAAAGCAGGAGCCCCTATACAAATTAATATTATTGATGATTTTATAAATTGTTGTAAGCACTATGGAGTAAAGGTTCAAATACTACTGTGTGAACTCTATCTACATAACCTTGTGTTAGATCAAGAGATAGAGCAGAACCCCGGCCCTTTTGTTGGGGATATCCAACTGCAGGCATTTATTTCGTTTGGAGTTAATCAAATCAAATGGCTTAAAGCCTATAATGCCTTCCAAAGATAAGAAAACGGATTAGATTTATGGGTAAGAGCTGAGCCTAGAGATCCATTACAGTTATGGAATAAAGACAGGAGCCTCATGAGGACTCCGGGCGTGATTGACGCGTTAGGACCCATTCATACAGCAATCAATCGGCAAGGGATAGAATACTTCTTTACCATTAAGAACCTTGCCATTGCAGCTGCTAAATTTTGATATCAGACCTCTAATCCGAACATCCAACTCAAGGAACCATTTAATTACGAGAAATTTAAGTTAGCCACTGATCGTTTGAACCTCTATGGCGAAATTATCTTGAGGCTAGGGCCATCTTGGTTAGGATATAGGTTTCGGAGTACGATTATTTGGCACCCTGCACCTGGATACCAAGCCCTGTATGAAATGCCTGAGGGTCAGACAGGCCATCCTTTTGAACACCTAGTTAGGCATCATGGCTGTAGACCACCACATGAGATCCCATCTCCAGCCTACTCTCTCACTGCCTTACATGTCAACTACAATGTTTTCATGAGGGCATCAAAAAGGGTAAGCAGGGGGGTGTGTGGAGTACTGAAGAAGGTATGTTTTTATTAACTATTTTGTCATCTTTTCTTTAGAACTCATAACATCTTTGCATCATGAACTAGGTAGATAATGGGAAATCATGAAAAATCTATAAGATTTATATGCAACATGAAAACGCTAATAATTTCCATTTCTTATGCAGGAAAAGGGAAAAACTAAAGATTTCCGCTTCAAAGAAAAAGACAGGGCCAAGCTAACCGCTGTCCCTTTGGCAGGGAACCATATGCAAACAAGACGATCTAAACTAAAACATCTCATCCAAGGAAAGGAAAAGGATATATCGACTCAGCACAAGAAAACGACCGGATAACTGAGGATTAACAGCTTGGCGAATCCCTCAGGATCCTTTGATCCTGAGGGATCGCTGCTTTAACTATCTTCGCATCCTTGATATCTCTGCTTCAGCTGTTATAAGTAGGGGCAACACTGATAGCCCCAGGGGAGGAGACTGTTAATTTTTATGTGACTTTGCTCTGTATTTGAAAACTTTGATCATCGAGTCTCGTTGAGAAGTGATCCACTGTAACCCTGTTTTAATGCTCTAATATAAATCTGGTTGTTGTTCCATCTTTGATCCTAGAATAATTTGAAGCACTATGTCCCTGGAGGCTAAGGGCCCGGCCTTGGTGGAACACTTGCTCCTGTATCATTATCTTTAGTTCGTGTGTGGTTTTCGTTATCAACTTTGATCGGTAATTTGGTGTGTTTTGTTATTTTATATCACAGCTCTGTTATATTTACAATATCGTTCTCTGCAACAGGAAAGTCGTATTGTTCATTCTGACCTTATAGCGTATTGTTGTTCCTTTAAGTCATTAATGTAACATTACTGTTCTTTACAGAATGTTATTGTTGTTCAATTGCAGAGTAACCGAGCTATAATATTCTTAAGTTGGTATTACTGTATTCGTCTATGGTTTATACTTTATTACGATTGTTGTTCCATTATGAATTGCGATCGTTATCCTTTCTAACTGAGATCAATATTTGTGGTATCAGACGCAGATTATTGTTTCTCTTAATATCTCTGTGTGCTGTGTGTGTTATTTATTTCGGTACTGTGTATTCACAATTGGCTCTAAGCGTTGTTCTATATTTCATTGGTAATTGGTTGCCGTTCCATTTCTATTTGTTGTCCGATTTATCCTTTAAGTAAAGATTGCCATCCAATTTCTGTAGGATACGATTGTTGCACTTGTTCCTGTAGATTAAGGTGTTGCTGTTCATCAGACTTAGTTGCTGTTACATTTTCTAGTTGTTGTTCCATTTCTTAGTTGTTGTTCCATTTCCTGTTATCTGCGTTATTGTTGCTTTGGTGTGCAAAACGATCTGAAACTGTAGTGGGCGTTGGCATTTGTTGTCTAGTCCCCAGATTGATGATCTATTCCTTGATTACCTTTAGTTACATCAGTTTCCAAAGGGATGAGTTATTTTTACTGGACCCTTGACTGATAAATTGTTTAGTTTTCCAAGTGCTTGATTTAATTTTAAAGTATTTTGCTGTAAGTAGATCTTGTTTCAAGCATCCGTTTACTCTTGTATTTTCTTGAGCTATACTACTAGCATTACTCTAACAAATGACAGCCTCAAACTGAGTACACTCTTTGAGATAACAAATCGTTCCTGGATTGACAAGTTAATGTGAGGTAATTAGAGGTGAAAAAGACCCTTTTTACGGCTCGACACCATGCAAAGAGAAAAAGTAAAGATGATGTTCTTAGAATGTCTGCAGATGGATCTACATTTAAGAAGATAGAGGAAATATGGCCATATTTTAAAGATGAACCTCGTAATCTTAGGCTTTCATTGGCAACTGATGGTGTTAATCCATTTGGAGAGCTCATATCTACTTACTTGGTGTGGTATGTTTTTGTTATCAATAATAACATTCCTCCATGCATGTCAATAAAGAGGGAGAAAATAATTTTGGCAATGATTCTTCTAGGTATTTTGTTTAGAATATTTTTTCCAATATGGTAACATTTCGTTTTTCATCTTTGTTTCATAAATATGTTTTATTTACAGATATATGTAGTAATTATGTATTATATGTTCAATTGATTAGGTAAGTACCAAGCCAAATATATGAAAATATATATCTATCCTCTTATTAATGATTTACTAGAGTTATCGAAAGGAATCACTATGTATGATATCTCTAGACTAGTAAGTACGCAAAAGGAATTTCAATTCCATGCAATGCTTATATGGATAATTCATGATGCCCCAAGGCTAACACATTTATGTGGTATTTTATAATGTTACATTGCACTTTAATAGTTCTTTATTTTATGAATTTCAAGTCATACATAATTTTTGAATAACATACTTCAAATAATTGGTATATAATTTAATCCATCTCTTGCAGGTCTTCAAACAAAGGGTAAATTTGCATGTCTAGTTTGTGGTCCTAAGATGAAATCTCGTCATTCTATAAGTTTAGGAAAGGAGGTTTTTGATGAGTATAGGCACTTCCTCTCTAAGAACCATAGGTATCGAAGTACCAAAAAACATATTTTCAATGGGAAAGAAGAGACTAGATTACAATCACGGAGAATGACACCTCATATATGGAAATTACAATATAATAGAACTAGTCGTCAAGGTATGGAACAACAAATTGTCTATATATCATGCATGAAATGTTTGGAATATTTTATATTATTATTGCATATTTTTCACTTTACTAATTGACAAGCATAGTTGTAATATCTTTAATTATGCTTCACCTTGAAGGTCGTGATCATGAAAGCATTAATAATGGGGCATTCCACGATGAATGAAAATTTATCCCGTGCAATTCAGTAGTATCCCCTACTATGAGCACCTGGAAAATTTTCATTTGTTTGATACAATGCACATTGGGAATAATGTAATAGAAACATTATGGAAAATCTTAGATGGAAGGAGTGACGAAGCCTAAAACTTGTCAGGATTTGTAATGACATTAAGGAGGCCAATCATACAATGAAAAGTATGATTCATTTAAATAGCAATGGAGACCAAAATATAAGTGTCCTTCCATGGTTATTGATAGAGCAACAAAGCAAGGATGTAAAATAGGTCATTGAAAAAATTAAATTTCCCACTGGATTTTCTTCAAACATAAAGAATATCCTAACAAAGAAAGGTGAATTAGGTGGGGTAAAAACTCATGATTGGCATACCTTGATTAAGGTAATTATTTTGGTGTATATATTTTTATATTGGTGAAACATATTGTTAGTGTTTTTTTCTACTAATTTAGGAATAAATAATGATTCATTTTTTTGTTACAATATGTTCTACCTCTATCTCTCCCAAACAAATTTGACAACAATGTCAAACAAGTTATATATAAGCTTAGAAAATACATAATGTAAGTGGCAATTTATATGCATATTGTAATTTAATTTGTTCAATTTGTCGCACAACTTATATTTGAATATATGTGTTTTACTTATATTGTACTTATATATACTTTTTTGTTGAAACATGTGATTTTCTTGCATCAATTGTAGATGGTTTTCATTTAGATAAATCAATAAAGAAGAAATAAAGTATTGGAGGAGACAAATTCCTCATCTAATGTGTGAAATAAAAAAGTATCCGCATCTGACATTTTTCAATGCACAAGAATACTACCTCATACACCTAGTTGAGGAGATTGAAAAGTGTGTACTTGTACACACAAGGTCAATTTGGATGGTTGAGAGGCACTTGAAATCATTGAAGACTTTAGTTAGACAAAGAGTGTGTCCTTAGGGTTCTATGGTAGAGGGAGATATGGTATATCAAACCATGGCTTATATTACTAAATATATTCTTAAATTTTTTGCAAGTATTAATGTGGATCACATTTGGGATGTCAACTCCATCAACAAATTTAAAGGGGGGCACCTATTGGGGAAAGGTAGAATGAGGAAAGTGACATGTAAGTAGATGGTGTAGATTTATAAGACATTTGAATTTTGGTTTTCATGTACATCATATTTATTTAATTTTTAGCCTTCCTGCATAATCCATTATTATGAAGGTATACTGTGGTGAATAATTATATGTGAATTATTTTATTTTAATATAGTCTGATGAGAGTGGGATATAATACATTTATACATTTCAAACAATCTTGATTAGACAGGTATGGATTTATAATGATGGTATCTTATCATGGAATGGTATGGCTACATTGGTCAAAGAATCCAAACATGAAAGAGATACCAATCTTACAGAGAGGAAAATTGATTTAGCGGAAGGTTTAAAAGATAAACATGCAAGCATTTCCACCCATACTATTTATTTTTTCTTAATATTATATTGATGTATATGGTGTTTTTTTTCTTGATTTGCATAATTTCCAGGTACAAATATGTTTACCAATTGAAAATGCATTTTTTATGTGCCTAACATATTGTAGTTGAAACACTACAAGGCTATGTGGTGCAATGGCTACAAATTTCACATCAAAAAATAGGATGAAAAGATGAAAACTTCTAATAGTGGGATTACACTAGTATTCCAGGTTACTAATGTTTCCTCTGGAAGTGACAAACATCCGTAAGTACCTGAAAATTGATACTATGAGGATTTGGAATATATACTTGAGTGTGACTTTAAATCCTTAAAAATATTTTATGATGGACGTCAAATAGTACATGATACGAATGAACGAATATGATACCGAGAGAAATGTTATTGAGCATGCCAATGGATTTACCATCATTAATACAAGGAATATTGAGCGAAGATTAGAGCCCTATGTTCTTCCATGAGATTATGAACAAGTATTTTACTCAGAGGTTTCAGGTAGAGGGGTTTGGTCATATGTTGTTAGATATGATCCAAGAGGAAGGACGATAAAGTATAATCTAGTAGAAGAAGATGATGTAGAGGAACAATTAGTTCATGTGTCAGACAAAGGCGTCAAATAATTTCAAGAAGATGTTATTAGAGGCGACGTTATGGATGAGGATGATATCGAAAATGTACTATCATATAAAGAACTTGAATAAGTCAAACCAAATGTTGGAAGAAATATTCCTCATGATGATATAGACGATGATATGGTTGGAAATGATGAAATTGATGATGATGTTGATATTTTTGAGTATGTTTTCATTAATGTCAAAGCGGGTGCAATAGGTGTAGGATGTCGTCATTGATGTCCTCGGTATGTTGGCTGACATGGATGAGATGATGCAGTGATGAAATCCTATCTCTAAGGTTTGGACTCCCTGGATGATGTTCATACCCCGAACTTGGAGGTTTTCGATGATGCACATCACCAAATTTGTCTTTGGTCAAAGTTCCAAGCCCCTTGATGTGGGTAAAAACCCCAAAGGTTGCTGATGTGGCATCATATTAATGGTTGAATGATGTGGTAAAAATGGATGAATTGTTGAAGTAAACTTAATTTAATAAAGGATATATGGTCCAAATTTGAAATGTTGGAAGGATAAAGTTGATTATCAAATTTATTTAATCAATGATATCGACCTCAAATATTATGTCTCCAGAATTAAATTTTATATTAAATGTTTTTCCTCCATCTTTGGCATGTCAACCTCATTATATTTTTGGCTCCATTTTAATTTCGAATTTGAAATTTAAATATTTCCCTCTAAACATGAAGTAGGCTTCCTTCCTATTGCATAAGTTGGCCCTTTCAATCATTATAAAAGGTTTCACTCATCTAATCACAATGACATGGATCAAATGGCTCTGTAATCTCATGTGATCCTACTCAATGGAGCTGATCAAACACATGAAGAAGTTTGGGTTAAGTGCCTTTGGGTATTGGCTGGGGTTTTTGTTTACATAAGGGTTTCGATGGGTTTTAAATTGAAGGTAGATCATATATTCCTCCTAGAGAAAAAAACTTGAAGCACAGACATGTGGAAGCCCTCCCATTGACACAATTAAAACACTAGTTTTTCTCTGAAATATTTTGTGGTGAATGTGAATTCTGAGCGAGATTTTTCATTGGGTTTTCAAGATTTTATTGCTGAGAATGAATGGTCAAGTTCATCCATTTCATTGAAGCATTGAACGCCTTCTCGTTTTGTAACTTTTAAGGGTAAATCTCCAGGGCACTATTTTCTTGACTTATGGGATATGTTGGGGTTTTTGCAGAACTTCCTTATCATCATTGAACAAGAAAATTGTTGAAGTAAAATGATGCCTTCGAACCTTGAAGTCTATAATGAATTTTAGTCTCCTTCTCACCATCACCTGCAACCTTGAATACTGATGACATGTTTTGCAAGGCCCATGAAGAGATAAAGTACAATTTTCATGAAGTTCTGAAGTAGCAATAAATGGTGCAATGTTTAAAGGTTCTTAGCGTTCATCTAAGCCCTAATCTTCGGGGCCTAGTTAACTAGGGGTGGTGTTCACGGTGTCTTTTGACACACTTCTTTATTCAAATATTCTTCACTATTATGTGACATTTTAGAAAATATTTTGGGTAGCATTGAATTATTCCTAAAGGACTTATATGTAGCAAAAATCCTTGTAGCTCTAATGAAGTATGAATATGGCTCTTCAATTAAGAAGTTTTGAAGCACTCACATTTTTCACTCTTGAAAAATGACAACAATCAACAATGGTGTATGACAAGGACATATCTAGACTATTACTGCTTTGGGCCCTTGCATTATTAAGTCCATTTCATGAAGCATTGATGATTTTTCTCTTCTGAAGCTTAACTTATCTAACAACCAATGATCTATGTACCTAGTATTTGTGTACATTCCTTAGGCTAAAAATACTACTTATGTAACCTACAAGAAAGTCATCATCAACAAATTTTGAAACCCTAATCAAAGATGAGTAGAGGATAATCTCATAAAGTTTGGTTGCATGCTTTTTACTCTATTTATGCCAGGAAAATAAAACATAGAACAATATTTCCTTTGTTACTAGCATATTGTGGTATGTTGTAAGTACCATAAACATGAATTGAACCCAAATCTACCATGATCATTACACATGTTGAGGTAGACATGGTAGTGATCATGTTAACATTAAAACAATAAGCTTGTTTACAGTCACCTATATGACAATAAGACCATGAGGAAGTGATCTACAAGACAGTGTGACCATGACCTAAATAACAATATTAATCTTGATGACAGTGATGACACACCCTAGGTGAAAATAACATTTGATATACAATAAAATTGATAGTGACCTTTGTGTATTGGTGGTTGTGATTGTTTTATAGTGACATTGTATCTCTTTGATAATATCTCCTTGACAATGATTTCATAGGATTGCATGAACTTGTAGACAATGATATAGTGAGATTTGAGGCATATATATATGTATATTGGATGCATGACTATGACATATAACCAATATCTACATAATAGTTGGTATATGACAGACTCACTCTATAATTATGACTATGACAATATTTATCAGACAGCAATAACATTGATTTTCATATGTGCCAGTGTTCTATATGTTAATCTGATAGTGATCCATAACCTAGAAATTCGACAGTGACCTTGACATCTGGAAGTGGTGACATACTATGGCATTGGACTTGTTGCATGGTTGTATATGTGTTACCTTTTATTTACCAAAAAAATGTGAGGTCAAGTAATCAAGTCAATGATTCTACAATATGAAACACTAATGTACGACTTAATTGTAGCATAATAGTGATGTATGACTATGGTGTATGGATAATGGTCTATGGCAAAGACTTTCAACAATGAAACTTGGTAGTGATGCTTGTACTCCTAATAATCATTCATGACAATGTGGGTCTTGTAGAAGGTTTGCTACATATGAGAGAAATTTAAATTCATAGGATTATCAATCAGGAGTTAAATGAGAACTTGAGGTTGACCTTAATGAAAAAGATGAAATTCCTTTGCTGTCAGTACACTTTTCATGACAATGACCCTGATATATGACTTGTTTCTATGATGATGAGAATGGGCAGTGGAAATAGATGGAGCAGTAGACAAACAAACCAATGATTGGAAACAATAGCAACATTGGAAATAGGTGCAATAGTAGAAAAAATGGACAATGGAAACAATAGAAGTGACAATGGACTGATGGAGAAACAATAGTGGAAGTGGCAATGGATAGTAGGAGTAGTGGTAGTGTTAGTGCAGTAGCAAAAGTAGCGGCTTATGATGAAAATATAATTGTAGTTGGGCCATTGTCCTTGGTACGAGAGACCAAAATTAGGGAGAATTGCTTCCTTCAAACCTTGTCTGTAAAACCCCTCGAGTAGTCTTGTACTTCCTTATAGTTCAACTGAAAAAAATTGTATGTACATCATACATAGCAAAGCACTTGGTTGAGATGAAATTTATGTGTACTATTCATGTGATGTTTTATGTTTCATATTAATGATTTGAATAATTAATGGAATCTAACTAAATGAAAATATTATAGGAAATATTGATTCACCCCCTTCTCAGTATTTCCAATAATTTGTATCAGAGTCAGGCCTTATTTGAAGCTTAACTTCTTGAAGCCAAATCCGTAGCATTTAGAATTGATTGGTGGAGACTGCAATTGAAGATAAGATGGTTGTTGATCCCGAAGAAGATGTTAGTTCCTCAAAGAAAAAGGTCAAAAGGTGGAACATGATATGGATTTGAATATATTTTTGTATAATAAGCTTCATGCAGAACATGAATAGTTAAAGAAGGAAAATATGAAGCATTACGATAATTGGAGATGGTTTGTAGTTGAAATCACCTAGCTTTAAGATCAAATTAAGAAACAACAAACGTCAAGAAAGGATCATTAACTTGATGAATCAAATAAGGAAGTGGATTACCTCAAAAGTATGCTCAAGAGGAAAATAATAGGGAAAGAATTTTGACAAAATAGCTCAAGGAGAAGGAAAAATCAAATAAGTGGAATAAGCAGGATAAATAACTTGGCAAGAAAATAACTACCTTGAAGAGGGAACTTGAAGAAGAAAAAAAGATTAAGGAAGTATTAAGAAGTCAAATGATGCAGAAGGAAGATGATTGCATAAAAAATGAATAAGGAATTTTCACCTTGAGAGCAGAAGTGGACAAACTAAATCATAAATTGAGGAGCTCACAAGTCTTGGATGACATTTTTCTGCCAAAGATCACCACTTATCAAGATAGGTCTTGGATATGTTGGTGAGTTCTCATGCTGTGAGGATGAAGATGTCAAAGAGGAAATATGTCACATAATGGGAAGTAGCCTCATGAAAAGAAGCCTCGTTCCAAAGATGAAGAGAAGCCTAAATTTAAAGTTTTACACAAGTAAACCAACACTAGAAGTTGGAAGACAAATGCCTCAAGAAGTCAAGATGATGCATTCAAGACACCAAATCATAGAAGAGTAGGAAAAAGTGGAGAGAAACAAAGCTATTCTCAAGGACAATACACCTTTAGGAGATCATCACCTTATACACCCAAGTATGCAAGCACATTTCATGGTTATTGCTATGCATGTTCTAACTATGGAAATAGACTTGGAGAGTGCAAGGAATGTAACAGGTGCATTGATAGAGGATCTTATCAAATCCCTAGAAGCAGATTTTCTGGAAGACAAGACAGAATTAGAAATGCTTACGAAAATAGAAGTTACAACACCTTTGCCCCATTATTTAGGACATATGTAGAGTGCTACATATGCCATAACTTTGACCATATTGCATGAGATTGTAGAAGCAACAAGACAATATTGCAGCAACTTGATGAGATTGTAGAACCAAAGAGGAAAAGCATTCGCCGGGTAGGAAGACAAGACCACTAGGGTCTAGTAAAAAAAATAGGTTTCGCATTGAATTATAGTGCATTTGGAAGATTAGAAGCATGGAGGCAAGGGGAGCTACATCATAGGATTATATGATTCCACATGAGATCATGTTGTCTTGGGGAGTCTATGAAATGGAAGAGATGATGTAGCCAGAAAACACATTTCCAAGAGGATCCATGTCGAAACAAGATATCAGTTAACATTTTTCAATGATGTCAAATGGGCAGAGAATATTGGAAAGGATCGAAGAAAAGGAGCATGTAGCTTATGTAGCAGGTTAGTAGATGGTTGATGTGTTGACATCAATGACTGAGGGTGAGATTGTTGAGTATATTTTCATTGATGTCAAAGCGGGTGCAGTAGGTGCAAGATGTCTTCATTGATGTCCTCAGTATGTTAGATCTCATGGATAAGATGATGCAATGATGAAACCTTAGCTCTAGGGTTTTCACTCCCTATACCATGTTCATACCCCACAATTGTTGGAGGTTTTTGATGATGTTGATCACTGAATTTGTCTCGGAGAACCTTGCTAGTCGATTTTTCTCATCATAATGATTCCTTTGATATGTGGAGTGTCTCGAGAGGCCTCACAGTTAGAGGGATATGCTTGGTCAAAGGTTCAGGCCCCTTGATTTGGGTAAAAACCCCAAAGGGTACCTGATGTGGCATCATATTAATTTCTGGATGATGTGGAAAAAATGGATGAATCGTTGAAGTAAAGTTAATTTGATCAAGGATATATGGTCCAAATTTGAAATGTTGGAAGGGTAAAGTTGATTATCAAATTTATTTAATCAATGATATCGACCTCAAATATTATGTCTCCAAAATTAAATTTTAAATAAATGTTTTTCCTTCAACTTTGGCATGTTGGCCTCATTATAATTTTTTATCCATTTTAATTTCCAATTTGAAACTTAAACATTTCCCTCTAAACATGAATTCAACTTCCTTCCTATTGCATATGTTGGCCATTTCAATCTCTACAAAAGGTGGCACTTGGCTAATCACAATGACAAGGATAAAATTCCTCTGTAATCTCATGTGGCCCTACTCAGTGAAGTTGATCAAACATAGGGAGAAGTTTGGGATAAGTGTATTTAGTTATTGGCTAGGTTTTTTGTTTACACAAGGTTTTCGTTGGGTTTTAAATTGCAAATAGCTATTTTATTCATCCTAGAGAAAATACTTAAAGGATATACTTGTGGAACCCCTCCCAATGACACAATTACAACAGTAGTTTTTCTCTGAAATTCTATGTGGTGAATGTGAATTATGATCCAAAGTTTTCACTAGGTTTTCAAGCTTTTATTGCAGAGCATGAATGTTCAATTCCATCCCTTATCCTGAAGTAGTAAACACTAGTTCTTATTATGTAACTTTTATAGGCAGATATCTGGGTCACACTATTTTCTTGGCTTATGGGATATGTTCGGGTTTTTGCATAACTTTCTTATCATCATTGAAGAATCAAAATATTGAAGTAAAATGATGCCTTCAAACCTTAAAGTCTATAATGATTTTCAATCTCTTTATCACCATCACTTGCAACATTTAATACTGATGACACATTTTGCAAGGATTGTGAAGAGATAGCATACAATTATCATGAAGTTTTGAAGCAGTAAAAATGGTGCAATATTTAAAGGTGCTCGCCCTGCATCTAAACCCTAAACTCTATGACCTAGTTAACTATAGGCAAGTTGGTGTTCACGGTGACTTTTGGCACACTTCTTGTTGCAAATATTCTTCACTATTCTATGACACTTTGGAAAATATTTTGGGTAGCATTGAAGTATTCTTGAAGGAGTTATATGTAGCAAAAATCTCTGCAGTCCGAATGAAGTATGATTGCGACTCTTCAATTAAGAAGTTGTGAAGTACTCACGTTATGCACTCTTAAAATATGACAATAGTCAACAATAATGTATGACAAGGACAAATATGAACTATTACTTCTCTGGGACCTTGCATTATTAAGTTTTCTTCTTGAAACATTGATGCTTTGTCTCTTTTGAAGCTAGACTGATCTAAGAACTAGTGATCTGTGTACCTAGTATTTGGGTACAATCCTGAGGCAGAAAATACTACTTATGTAACCTACAATAAAGCCATCATCAACAAGTTTTGAAACCCTAATCAAAGACGTTGAAAGGCTAATCTCATCAAGTCTGGTAGCATTCTTCTTACTCTATTTACCAGAGGAAAATAAAACACAAAAAAATATTTTCTTTTTTACTATCGTATTGCTGTATGTTGTAGGTTCCATAAACCTGCCTTGAACCCAAATCTACCATGGTCATTGCAAATGCTAAGGTAGACATGACAGTGACTCTGTTAATAATAACACAATAAGATTTTTGATAGTCACCTATATGACTGTAAGACCATGGGGATGTGATCTAGAAGACAATGTGATTATGACCTAAGTGACAATACTAATCTTGATGACAATGATGACGCAATCTAGGTGACGATAACCTTTGATATATAGTAAACTTGGTAGTGACCTTTGTGTATTGGTGGTTGTGACTATTTTAAAGTGGCATTGTATCTCTTTGCCAATATCTCCTTGGAAATGATGTTGTATGGTTTCATGAACTTGTAGATAGTGGTCTTGCATTATTGTGACTTATATATATATATATATATATATATATATAGATAGCTTAGAGGCATGACTATGACATATAACCGAGATCTACATGACAATTGGTATATGAAAAAGACACTTTATAATGATTATTGTGACAATATTTATCAAACAGTGATGACAGTGATCTTCATATGTGATAGTGTTGTATATGTTAATATGACAATGATCCATAACCTAGAAATTCGACAGTGACCTTGACATATGGTAGTGAACTTGTTGCATTGTTGTATATGTGTTACCTTTGCTTTAGTAGAACATTGTGAGGTAAATTAATTAAGTTAATAATGCTACAATATGAAACAATAATGTATGACTTGACTGCGACATAATAGTGATGTATGACTATGATGTTTGGATAGTGGTCTATGGAAAATACTTTCTACAGTGACACATGGCAATGATGCTTGTACTCCTAACAATCATTCATGACAATGTGGGTCTTGTAGAAGGCTTGCTATATATGAGAGTAGTTTAACTTCATAGGATTTTAAGTCAGGGGTTAAATGAGAACTTTATGTTGACCTTGATGACAATGACGAAATTCATTTGATGTCGGTACACTTGGCATGATAGTAACCTTGATATATGATGTGTTTTTATGATGATTATAATGGGAAATGGGAGAAGACGGAGAAGTATATAGAGGAAACAATGAGTGGAAATAGTAGCAACAGTGGAAACAGGTGCAACAGTGGCAATAGTGGACAATGGTAGCGGTAGAAGTGCTAATGGACAAATGGAGCAGCAACAATAGAAGTGACAGTGGATAATTAGAGTAGTGGCAGTGTTAGCGCAACAACAGAGGTAGAAACTTATGATGTAAAGCTAATTTTAGTTGGGCCATTGTCCCTGGTATGGGAGCCCAAACTTAGGGATAATTTTCTTCCTTCCAGCCTTGTTGGTAAAACCCCTTAGGGATTCTTGTACTTCCTTCCAATTCAACTAGTAAATTTTTAATGTACATCATGCATAATAAAGCACTAGGTTGAGACAAAATTTTGTATATTGTTCATGTGATGTTTTATGCTCAGTCTTATTGCTTTGAATAATTAACGAAACCTAACCAATTGTAAATATTATAGGAAATATTGATTCACCCCTCTTTTATTATTTCCAATATATATGGCTTATCCTTTCAACACCAATTTTGAACTGGATGATACAAATATTGACTTGGATGAAGAATAATATTAATGATATCAAAATGTTAAAATGCACGAGGCATTTGTTTATATGTTTTCAATTTATTTTTTCTCTTTCATTTACCTTAAATTTTTGTTTTCTTAGTTTGTATCTATGGTTGATTTTTACTATGTTGCTTTCAAATATTTTATAGTAGATAAATTGGGTATTGGGGAATTGAGAATGATGTGAGGGGTGGGGGATGGGACGTATGTGATTTCATCTTCACGTGTTTGGCCTTTTCCAGTAGAGAATATATTATTCTTGAAACCAAGAGAAGCTCATTCAAGTTTATACCATCAACTTCAATTGGTTGAGCACCCATTGTTAAAGCACCTTAATTTTCCAACGAGAGGTCATAGGTTGAATTAACTCCATGCTTCGAGGGATTAGATAAATGTTCAATTCACTTAGCATTTACCAATGAGTGGAAGTTATGCTTTCATTAAATGACCCCACACAAAGGGGGTTGTTAATGGGGTCAACATTGAAAAATTTTCAATTTATGCTTGTATGCACTAAAATTTGACATGGTTATAGTAGATGCATGACTTGATGATATGGGAGGGTTTTGAGACTCAAGTATAACTCACATGAATAATTTTACAATCAAAACAAAAAAATTGTAGCATAAATGTAAAGGAGGTGAAATTATTTATTATTTTTTAGTGTCCTTATCATGTTATATATTTATCCCCGACGGTTAGCTCAATTGGTCGAGTACCCATCGTAAAAGTAGGTTAATTTGCTATTGAGAGGTCATGGGTTAAATTATGTCCATGCTCTTGGGGTTAGGTAAATATTCAATTCAATTAACATTTACCAATTAGTGGAAATTTTATTTTCATTAATTGACCCCTTTCAGAGGGGGTTGTCAATGAGGCCAACATTGGAAATTTTTTAGTTTGTGCTTGTATGCACTAAAATTTGACATGGTTATAGTAGATGAATGCATTTACAATATGGGAGGGATTTTAGACTCAAATACCAATCACACGAATAATTTAACAATCAAATGATAAAATTATTACATAGATGTTAAGGAGATGAAATTATTTATTATTTTTTAGTGTCCTTATCATGGTATGTATTTAGCCCTAAGAGTTAGCTCAATTGGTCGAGTACCCATCATTAAATCGCATTAATTTGCTAATGAGAGGTCATGAGTTGAATTCTATCCATGATCTCGGGGTCAGGTATGTTATAAATTAATTAACGGAGCAATGAAATACACAAAATATTGCAGAAACATAAATACAAAAATGCATAGAACAAGAGAGACACATATATGCGTGGTTCACCCAATTTGGGCTACATTTATGGAGAAACAACCAGTCCTTCCTTTTATATTATACAGCAAAATGAAGAGATAAAACCTACAAAAGATCCACTGTAATTTCCTATTCGCTCTCACATAGTATCCTCTCCCTTTCTCACTCAGAATAATGTTACCTATCCGTAAAACAATTCCCTCATATAAACCGAGGAGTTTCCTTCTAGGGAAAAAAAACCATAAATTAAACATAACTTCTACCATCAGATCATCTGCCTAATGAACAAACCAGATTGACTATGAACTTACAATATTTTATAAGGAGACTTTTCATTTATTTCTAGCTTCGGGAGCACTGCCATCGAACCCCTATCAGACCCCCCAAAAAACAATAGTGGGGGGAAAAGCCACCCCCACACCCCCCCTGATGGGGATTGGGATCCAAACAAGGCTTAAATAAGACCTATGAATTAGGAAGATAATTAGTCTCCACATCCAACAATCTCCCACTTGGAGACTAATTAAATCAACTCCATTGTTGCTTCACTTACCGGAAAATGCTTCCACTTTGGACCTAGTTGTTTCTCATCTTCATCATCATTATTAAAGGCCAAATGAAACTAAGAATCGACTAAATTTATCCTTGGTTACAACTTTTGTCAACATATCTTCAGGATTCTGGCTAGTGTGTATCTGTTTCATCTTCAACTAACGATCATCCAAAACTGGCCGTATGAAATGATACCCGAGTTGTATATGTCTTAGAATAAAAGGCCAAATTCTTTGCAAGATGAATGGCACTCTGGCTACCACTATACTCATCTCTTTCTTCTTTCCTAACTCATCCATAAAACTTTGTAACCAAATCATTTATTTACGAACCTATGTAGCAGAAACATACTCTTCTTCCGTTGTTGAAAGTGCAATAATGTTTTGCAATTTTGAAACCAAACTGACAGCTGTTCCACCTAAACTAAACACATATCCTACGGTACTCCTCCTGTTATCTCTGTCACCTGCCATATCTGCATCAACATGTCCCTGTAGATCAATGTTCGAACCTCCAAAACATAATTCTTGATTTGTGGTACCTCTCAAATACCTGAGAATCCACTTCACTTCCCTCCAATGCTCTTTTCCTAGATTGTTCATATACCTGCTTACAACTCCCACTGCATGTGTAACATCAGGCCTTGTGCAGACTATTGCATACATTAAGCTTCCAACAACATATGGAACTTTACACATATAATCCATCTCTTCCTAGGTCTTGGGACACATATCCTTACTTAGTTTGAAATGGCTAGCTAAAGGTGTATTGATTGGTTTTGCATTCTAAATATTAAATATTTCTAGCACCTTTTCTATGTACTCACTTTGAGAAAATGTTAATTTACGATTTTTCCTGTCTCTAGTCATTCTCATACCAAGGATTTGTTTTGCAACACCCAAATCCTTCATTGTAAATGAATTTTCCAATTTTCCTTTGAGTACATTTATTTCCTGCATGTTAGACCCTACAACAAGCATGTCATCTACATACAATAGAAATATAATATAGTTTCCATCATTTTTCCTTTTAAGATAAACACAAAGGTCAAAGTGACATCTAATATAAGCTTGTTCAGACATAAACCTATCAAATTTTAGATACCACTACCTTGGAGCCTGTTTTAAGCCATACAAGCTCTTCTTCAATTTGTGCACTAATTTCTCCTTCCCTTTGAAATCATACCCTTGTGGCCTCTAAATATATATTTCTTTCTCCAAATCCCCATGGAGAAAGGTTTTATTTGCATCTAACTGGTCAAGATGCAAATTTTCTACTACCACTAGACTTAAAATAGTTCTGATTGAAGTCATTTTAACAACAAGAGATTTTTTTTATCAATGTTTATACCTTTATTTTGTGAAAATCCATTCACCAAAAGTATAGCCTTATACCTCTATTTACCTACTTGTAAACCCATTTATTCTGCAATGTTATTTTACCAGTAGGCAACTTGACTAAGTCCTAAGTCTAGCTATGCATCAAGGAGGCAATCTCTTCTTCCATGACTTCCTCCCCCCCCCCCCCGCCCCCCAGACCCCCTCGACAGCAATAGTGGGGTGGAAAGACCCCCAACACTCCCCCGTCGGGGATTGGGATCCAAACACGACTAAAACAAGACCTATGAATTAAGAAGATAATCAGGCTCCACATCCAATAAGGTAAATGTTCAATTCACTTAACATTTACCAATTAGTGGAAATTATTATTTTATTAATTCACCCCTTTCAGAGAGGGTTGTGAATGGGGCCAACATTGAAATTCTTTTAGTTTGTGCTTGTATGTACTGAAAATTGATATGGTTATACTAGATGCATGTGCTGATGGTATGGGAGGGGTTTGAGACTCAAATATGACTCACATGAAGAATTCTATATTCAAACAAAAAAATTATAACATAAATGTCAAGGAGATGAAATTATTTATTACTTTTTAGTCTCCTTATCATGGTATATATTTAGCCCCTAGGGTTAGCACAATTAGTCGAGTTCCTATCGTTAAATAAAATTAATTTTCTAATGAGAGGTCATGTGTTGAATTCTCTCCACACTCGCGGTTTCAGGTAAATGTTTAATTCACTTAACATTTACCAGTTAGTGGAAATTATGATTTCATTAGTTGACACCTTTCAGAGGGGGTTGTGAATGGGGCCAACATTTTTTCCATTTTGTGCTTGTACGCTCTGAAATTTGACATGGTTATAGTATATGGATATGTTGACAGTATGGGAGGGTTTCAAGACTCAAATATGACTCACAAAAAAAAATTGACAACCAAACGAGAAAATTATAACATAAGTGTCGAGAATATGAAATTATTTATTACTATTTACTATCCTACTTATCATGGTATGTATTTTTCTTGGATTAGTATATGTCACCTCATGTGCTTGCACTAGATCAAGGTTACCATACATCACCTTCATGCTCATGATATCCCTAGATTAGTAGGTCACCACTTTTAGTAGCATTGGCTCTTATTCAACGTATGTCACCTCATGATGTTTGCAAAAATATTTCTAGTGTCACCTCATGCTTTTTTCCAATGCCATGCCAGTGTTGCCTTCTTATTTCTCTTTTTCTTTGTTAGAATCACACTACTATCATCACTTCCCATATTTCATTTTTTATCTATCCTTCATCCCTTCTCTATGAGTTGGTGTTGCTATCCCTACTCCACCTTGAGGAAATTCATTAACCTCTATGATGTAGACATCTAGCTCATCCCAACATGTTCCTAAACTTTCATGCCTCACCTATAGCTAAGTATAGGTATGGTCTTCTTCTCTCTTGTTGATGATTTTATAATCAAGATTCTATTATTATTATACTTGATCATGCTTTACTTGCATGTTCAATTCATTGTATCACTTACATATTAATCATAAGATGTTATACTAATATCATAGTTTAGTTATTGCATCACCTACATGGTAGTTAGACTTATTGATCATAATTTCATCATTTAGATTTCATAAGTTAGTTTTTATAATTATTATGTAGTAATCAAACATGTTTTCCCCTTATCCCAATATTAATAATAAGATATTGTACTAATATCATAGTTTATTTATTGCATCACCTACATGGTAGTCAGACTTATTGATCATAATTTCATATTTTAGATTTCGTAATTTAGTTTTTATCATTATTGTGTAGTACTCAAACTCGTTTTTCCCTTATCCCAATATTCTTTCTTGCTTGATGTTTCTTTCTCATTTTTCTTATGCTTGCCTCACATCATACCCGTCTTGCAACTTTGACTTGGGTCAATGCTCAAGGTATGTGGGCCTTCACATGTCCTACAACATATGTAAGCTTAACTAGTGGAGCATTCCCTCATGATATTTGATGGCTTCTAGATTGATAAATATATTAACCTAGGGGAGCAAAAATTTCATTATATGTCTATAAAAACCTACAGAGCCTCCAAATGGTGAAAGAACCCTGGCCCTAAGCCAAAATTATAGTACTTAGCCTCCAAATGGTGAAAGAGCCCCTGGCATTGAGCCAAAATTATATCACATAGGAAGAACCTTACATACGGGTAGGAGGAGAAGTCAGAGGTATGAGAAGCCAGCGCAATGATAAGCTAGATGAGTAATAAGACATGGTAAAAACCCTAATTTTTTCACCCTTCACATGCATAGTAAAATCCATAATTATTTTACCTTATGTGTGAACAGGCAAACGCAAAATAAATTTCATTAAATCATAGCATTGATATGTTAGACAGGCCTATAGATATGCTAGCAATAGACCTACTGCATTAACCTACTGCTCCCCAAATTGACTTAGAGGTTTCATATCATTCTATTCCTTTTATTGCTCTGGCTTATGGTACTTTGCAGAAAATTATAAAGCACAGACCTTAGACACACCATACAGTATAAAAGAAGCAACAAGACCAACTCATTGAGAGAAAAATGGGTGCTTGGAAAAAACCCTAGTTTTGGGAACAAAATCTTTGTTTGCATATTAATTTATTGGTTAGAATGTAGCCATGAGAAAATAGCTATTAAGGCCATGACTCAAGCCCTTAATTTTATTTCTCTCAGAATGGACAATTCGGCCTCATTGTCTATATATAATGATTTATGGTTAATACATTGAATTATTTGAGTCAAATATTTAAAGGGGGTCATTCCCCAATTGTTTGTCTCAAACATTTTTCAAGTTTTCTTCAATTATATATTTATACTACCCTTGCTTGGTTTTGCATGGCATATATGCACACGGGATCTTTGTGGATAATTATTGTCATTGTATTAGCCATTGTCTCACTATACAAAGACTAGATTTGATACTGTTATAAATTAAAAGGATTTACCCTAATTCCTTACTGAATCATTTTTGTATATATTATTCTTCTAAGACTATATTACGGGCAATACTTTAAGGTTGAAATTTTAATATTTACCTTCCCAGAAACAATATTTTATTAATGTACTTCCAATGTATGTACATATATCTCATAAGATACAACTCAATTTCTAGCTAGCTATTTCAAATCTTTAATACCTAAGGGTACATTAAAATAGACCATAGTTTTGAAGAAGTGATTCATTTATACTAGTCTTTGTCTCTAGTTCTACTCGACCACATCAGAATGATAACATCACCCTTATCATCTAAGTACAATTGATTTTTATGTTTTATGTCTATAAATATTATTTTATATTCAAAAAATTAGCTCTCCTTTCAAGATGTTTTTCCCTGAAAACATAGTTAATAAGACTTCCTATAGTTGAGCATGCCTTGTTGAGGCATCATCTTTATCTTGTTGCAAGGGTTTGACCCTATTCTTAATCAAATATTGACAACTAGTAAGGTTCCTTTATAATGTGTTCACCATACTTTGAAGTTCTTTGACCTAGTTATGTAACATGAAGCCTTGATACTCATTCATATAATACATTCTTCCTACCTTAATGTTAGAATCATTGAGTTGATTTTCAAATGTCCTTTGATTTCCCTTTTTTTTATTTCCTTGACCTTATCCTTTTAATTATGAAGCCTCTGCTTGTATAATAGGTTTTCAAGGCCATATAATTAAAAAAATTACAGCTTGTCAATAAAATTCCATTAACTATTCCTTTGTATTGGTGGTGGAACCACCTAGATGAAACAAACATTCAATTCTTCATTCAATATCTATTCCATATAGTAGTAAAGCATAAAGCCCTTTGTTTAATTCCAAATTTTGTATTTCTATAGAAATTTGATCACATATTTTTGTCTCCTTGACCTCTTCTCCATTACTTACGATAATATTTACATCCTTGGTAAGATACACAAAAATGATTAAAGTTCTTAATGAATTTGGTTTCTACATATTTATGACTACTTCCAAAAATCAAGTAATATCATTACCTCCTATTTTCTGTAATTCCTATAAGTTTTAGGGTTACGGTTTATAATATTTTTTTTAACATTGTTACGAGTGAAACTCTAGGGTTTCGTCCTCATTTCCTATTGTCTTAAACATTATGAATGGTCATTAATTTATGTGGAATGCACTTTACATAATTTAGGTTTCGTTTTTCTTTTCAAGTAATAGTTTCTTCTTGAGGTACTCTTCCTTCATTCATCTTTTGTTGGGACCAGGAGATTGAGGTTGATGATATTTTTGACATGGATTTATCACTATCACATTCTAATTTCAACCCATATGTGACTTTATTTTATAAGTATAATATTTCCTTTTTTCCTTTCAATTTATAACTTTGCAATGATGTAGTGATTTTTATCTTCTTCCTAACCTTTTTCTTCAAATCCAATCTTTAACTCATCCTCTTTTTCTACCCTTATATACTTTTTTTGATATCTTCTTTCTTGCATCTATGTCTTGGATCCCATTTCTTTATAGATTTCATGCATTTAACTCATTTTGTCTTTAAGCTTCCAAACTTTGTTTACTTCCCTCTCATTGATGTGTGAAAGCCATCTTGATTTTTTGGTGTGTGGTTTGGGAGGATGTTTGACTTGAATAAACATTGTGATATTTTTTATATGACTGATTTAGTTTCACTTCCTTTATTTTCACCTTATATACATCTCTTTTCATGGTTTTAATAGCAGGCACCTCTAATGTGAGGCTTTATCACAAAGAAATTAATCTATAATTGATCTCATAATAACTCAAGCACTCTTGTCATAAGTGTTTCTTGATCATGAATGTATTGGTCATCTCGTTTTGTATGTAATCTAGTAAGTTTTTTCCAATTTTTTTCTTGTATACTATAGAATCTTTTAAACAATTACAAATATTCAAGTTGAATGAGATACACCATTGAGGATTTCCAACACACATACCATTTTTATGTTCTGCCATTAAAGGGCATGGATGATATTTGATTTTTTCTTCTTCATTTTGAACCTTATATATGCCAAAATTCTTCTCCACCGTTTATCTTTTCCACTATCTATTTTTCATTTTCATTAAGTATCAACAATTATACCTTCATGATTAATAGTTGAATGTACCTTAGTGGGTTATTATGGCCTATGAGGGTTGTGACGGAAATTGTGGATGAATTGGGAAAATTAACATTTTGGTTGGATCATGTGCTCACTTTGACAAGCAATTTATGTATTTGGAATATGGTTGATTTTAAGTATCATTTTCTTGTTTTATGTTTTTATTTAATTCACCTTGGATTTGGTTGATTTCAACCTTGAATTTCTCTATTTCTAGCATGTTTCTCCCAAATTGCTCTTCTATCTTTTAAATTTTAGTCTTTATTCTATATTAGTGACCATTTTATTTCTTGTATAGTCTAGAGTCTAGAACCCCTAAACATGATGGTTAATTGGTGCTGCTATTGTATGGAAAAGCTACTAGCTTCCAGAAGTCATAACCTCCACAACTTTTGGGCTCCACAAAATGAATAATATGTATGTAAATGTATAAAATTATAATAAATAGTGATATACAATATTTTGGTTTAATAGCAAGATAATCATAATACTATTTTATTTTTTGAACCTATAATGATAGTTTTATGTATATTATGATTTCAAACTTGAAATATCCGATATAAATATTTGTTTCATAGAAAAAAGCAAATATATAATTATATATGAATAATGATTTGCATGAATGGGATAAATGAGGCCATGGCTTCATATGCCCATGGTAAGCGAATAAATTTTAACTATTACCTTCCATTTACATTATATCCTAAATGTGATTGTGTTCTTCTGAAACAAAATGTGATGAACTATGTTTCTTAGAAGACTAGGATTTTCAACAAAATTTCTTCCCTTATTCAACAATGAAGTAAACAGTGACAATAGTAATGAATAAGTATTACCATCCTTAAACCCACACTAAATTATGAATGACCATCCATTAACAAGAATTGGAATTTAAATATAATACTATATTCAATGATTCAATACTAAAACGAAATTCAACTAAGTAGTGTCAGCTGCAATTTAATCCTGGATGATTCTATATTAATCCGCGGGCTAAACAAAACATTTGTAGTAAATACGGTTGTTGTCCTTATGAGGGTGATAGTTGTTTATTTATCGAGGGATACTCCGAAAACACCTCAAAAAGAAGCCCCTCTGAAGCTACTTCGAAACCGAAAATACTGCATACTCTGGTACAGATGTGGTCGAGCTACTCAAACGTGATCTCATTGCCTCAAGGTAAGGTTGAGTTGCCTCAGATAAGCCAAGCTACCTCATAAATAATCTAGCTACCTCGGAAATGATCTAGCTATTTCAGGACACCCTTCTGATCTATTTTCTGAAGAGCACCGAATTCGCCTTAGAAAACCTTTGGGTCTGTCACAAAGTGTAAATAGTCTTTCGAATAGCCTCAAGAGAACCCAAATTATACTTGGAAGACATCCATCCAGCTTCAAAAATTCTCGTTCTTCCTTAGCGATTTCGTTACTGTTTGGCCTCACAGCAAACTCACATAGCCTTAGTGTGATTTAAATTGACTTTTCTTTAGATCTCTCACCAAACTTTTCTCATTGTTAAATTCTAAGAACCTAATCTGAACAATAAATACAAGGCTCTTTTAACATATACTTGCAGGGGAATAAAATATGAAATAAATCCCATGAAAATATGCATGAGACACATAACCTACCTAAGAAACCCAAAAGGGAAAACCTGCCTTCTTGTTATTATTTGTTATTAATTTTTGGATCATAAATTCTTCACTTATAGGGTGGTTTTTCCTTTGCAAAATTCTCCCTACAAGGTGTTCAATGATGTCTCTTTCTTTGGTGACTAATCAAAGGAAAACCTAAGTTACTTAGTGTATCATTGAAAGTATATGGTTGATTGACATATGAAAATGATGGGATGATTTGTTATATCTCATCACATGAGGACCTTTATGACTTTTGGGACCTTTTACAAGAGTCCCTTCTTGAGCCACTTGAAACAACATTATTAGAACTCTATCTTTGTTCGAAATTCCTTTGTGTTTTTGTTAGGAGTTAGATTAGTTGGGATTTTATTTCTTGGTCCTTAATTACTCTTTCATTCTCTTGTCAAAAACTTTTTACTTCAACCATTAAACTCCTCATGGTTCCTATAATATTTGTATATGGATCTTGTTGGTTTCAATGTCGGTGTCCATTAGATTGTATTCAAAATCTCCAAAAAATCAAATTTTCACCCATCGGATGTTGCAATGTTACTTGAAAATCCTAAAATTCTAGTATGGGTTTCAACCATGAGCTTACTTTTCTCATTGACACATTTTTCTAGAACCTTGCTACCCTCTTTGTTGGAGAGATATAGACATTCACTACCTCTAATTTCATATCTAATTTGAAAAAATGTCCACAAAAGAAAGTTTGTTAGATAACATTACCATGGATATTATTTTGACATTTCACAACATTGTGGATGTGTATGTCCTACTTAAGCATGTGGAAAATTATCTTCTTATCTATTTCATTTGTCTTTTATATGTCCTCTCTCTTTGAGTCCATTTTATTGTAACATGAGAACATGCCTTGAATTCCCTTTGTGGACAATGACCTCCAAGCGAACACTCTGGGACTTAAGGGGGAGTAATTCCTATAGTGTCATTCTTTTTTTAAGCAAAGTAGGTTTCCCCTTATGGGGTGCAAGGCATTATACCGTTAACATCAATGATACTTTGACTACATCTTGACTAAATTTGTATTGCTTCTTAATATTGGCATGTCATTGAGTCATCAAGTTTTTGGTTCTTTAAAAATTCCTCTACATTCAAGTGTTCCTTCCAATTTTTAGTGTCATGTCATTGTCACTCATAAAGAAAATGCTCCATTTAACACATCCCATCCAATGACTATTTTTTGTCCTGTCACATATAAAAAATGAAAAATTACTAGTCGGGACATGTGTACTATAAGTTTTTCTATTCCCCTTTCTATTATATACCTACAATGATTATCCTTTATTGAGTGCATTTATTTTCCATTACTTCACTATTATAAAATTTCATATCCCTTGATTGAGTATCCTATTTCTTGTGCAGCTAAAAATACAGGTGTGATATGCATCATCTAATATTTTAACTTTCACTATCCATAATTCGCTCACTTCTATCTTCAAAATTCAATTTTTTTCAGGCTTCACCAACATTATGTTGTAGATTTCAATGTAACCTCCTATATTTTGTGCAATGTATTGAGGTTAGTTTGGATACATTTCTACACACTTTTAGCCTCATAAAGATCAACACAAATAAAATTGTTTCTTAAGAAATACCACCTAATATCCTTATTTTTTTTTTCTAAGTAATGCTAATTCTAATAAAAGAAAACAATAAAAATACAACGAGGGTCTGGCCTCTGCAGTGCGGAACATATTTATGTCATGATGAGTCCATAGAAACTGAAACAGGACTGCCCTTTGAGGGGAAACCAGTCCAAGTAAACTCAAAAAAAGATCCCACGCAAGGGTCCCAGTTCAAAACCAACATAAAAATCTAAGTAATTTTACCAAAATTAACCACATAGTTTGAAAAAACATTAAAAACCCCATGAATCATCGAAAAAGAAACCTGGCTTCTTGAACAGCTAGCTGCATGGAACCTCTTGGGAAGGTGTCGCTTGGTGGAGGCTCTTCCACAATGAGACATCTGTACTCATCTCGATCCTCCACCGCTTCAAACGTGCCACCAGGGATGCTCCCTTCCGCTTGCGTGCCACCCAAACCGCCTTCGTCTGCATGCTTGCCGCCAGAGATGTCCTCACCCTGCGAAATGTTGTCATGGCCATCTTTGTGACTGAACGAAGCAGACATGATGTTCGAGTAATGTCGCCCTCTGATGGCTTGCTTCTCCTTTGCCTTCTTCTTGTTTTTATCCTCTGTCTCTGGGATTGGATCATGGGTCTAAGCATCCTGCTTATCCTGCGGTCCAATTTCTTCACTGAAGGCTACTATGCTAGTGGAAATGATAACAGGCTGATTCAAGGCACTGTGGAAGTGGAGTTGGGTTGAATGGTGCGACAGATGAGGGGGGGCAGAGGAGTTAGTCGCTTGAGATGTTGCGTTCCTTCTACTTGCACTATAGGCTTGAGCTCGACCTCTTCCACTATGGGTGGCGGTAAATCTGCCAGAAGAATGACCTCTGGATGGAGAAGACGAAGGGGAGGAAGAAGGGATCGTCGGCTCAGAAGGAGGCGGCGTGGGGGGGGGGGTGGAATATTTCGGCCTCGGTTGCTGCCTCTCCTGCTGCGCATCCAATGGCGAAGATGCGTCATGGCTCCCTTGGAAAGACAACTATATATGGTGTGGGCCGAGATGACAATAGTATTGGCACTGATTACAGATGGTGAGGTAGAGTTTACATTGGAGTTGATAGAGCTACAGGCGAGGAACAGTGGTATTCTGTGAAGAATTCAGAGCACAATGATCAGTATGGGAGAAATGGAAGCTATTCCCCAAATCAACACAGCTGAGCAGCCAACAACGCCTCCATGTTGTTGTGCGGGAGCTTGACTCTGTAGCATTAGGGGGGCAAGAGCAATTGAGAGGGGAAGGGGTGAAAGAGTTCAGGCTTGCAGAAGCCATAGCATTAAGTTTGCCGCGTACGTCTTGACCTGAGCACCAGCTTAATGGCTCTTGCAATTTGACAGTGCCTCGCCATAAATTGGCATGGATGGGGATGCAAGTGGCCATGTGGCTTGGCCGTCTGCCATCCTCATGTCTAATCTCCATTAAATTCCACGTCGTTTTGTACCAGTTCATGATATTCCTATAACTAGGAAGCATTGGTTATTATGTTGAACGAACTTGTGTGTAGAGTTTGATCACTATCCACGCCCAAATTTGCCAGAAGATCAGCCACTTTGTTGCCTTCTCTTCTGATATGTTTGAAAGTAATTGCTCTATTAGTTGCGAGCCATTGTTTATTCAGTTCTAAACGTTCTGCCAATCTCCAGCTACTGACCACTTTGTGTGCAGGGGTCCCCTAAAGAATCTGTTTAGCCATATTGATAAGAATCTGAGAATCTCCTTCTATTACTAAGGGAAAGAAGCCATGATGTTGAGCTAGAAGAATCCCTTACCACAGCCCCTCTAGCTCAGCAGAATTGTTCGTATCCCATCCAATTGAGCCCATAAATACTAATAGAGGTTTGCCTTTGTGATCCCTAAATATTCCTCCATATCTTGCCCTGCATGGGTTGCCTTTAGAGGCCCCATCGAAGTTTAATTGAATAATATTATGTGGCAACAGAATCCATTTGCTGGCAGTATGGTGATGTGAAGAGGATTTATTGTGTTTCACCTGTACCTGTTTAATCCGAAGATTCCAATTTGTCCATATATTCTGCTCCTGTGGAAGGGTAGGGAAGTCCTCTTCATGCCAAGTTTGGAGCATTAAGGTTTCCTGAAGATTATTGCAAAAGTTGCTCCATAGGACCTCTATTGGTGTACATTGATCTTTGAAGATGCGGCGATTCCTTTCTTTCCATATAGACCAAATGAGAAGACTTGGGATGATTTTCCACAAAGAATTTAGCAGTTTGCTCTTGTACGGATTGGTTGGCCAATTACAGATGGTGTTGGTAATGTCCTCTTTAACTCTGCCTTCTTTTTGACATCTAAAGCTTACTTTTTCCCAGAGTCTATTTGCCAAATTGCATGTGATCATGAGGTGTTGGATGGTCTCTTCCTGTTGTTTGCAGTTGGGGCATATTGAGGGCCCGTGGAAGCTTTTTTTCCGTAAGTTGTCCCAAGTGAGGATTCTTTTTTGACATAACAGCCAGAGGAAAGTAGAGACTTTGGGCCAAATATTGGGTGACCATACTTTATCCCAAAGAGGATCCTTGACTGTTTGATTGCCAATCAGTAGTTTGTATGCCTCTTGTGTGGTAAAGGTACCATGAGAATTATACCCCCAACGTATTATATCCTTCTTGTCAGAAAAACAAATTTTCTGATTGGTAAGCTCTGTGTCCAATTCCTTATGTATAGACTCTATTCCTTGCCTAATGAATTGGGCCACACAGAGCCATTGTCTGTATCCCTGATTAAGGGTAAGCATACAATGTTGGCTAACTTTATCCATCTGAGGCTCTTCCTAATCCTCTATTTGTTGAGTTTTGATCAGATTGCTTAGCTTGGGTCTTTGCTGCCAGGAATCTCCCCAAAAGCATGCATTGTTGTCATCCCTTATTTCTCAGAAACTATGTTGTTGGATTATAGTTTTGTGTTGACTGGCCACATTCCAAATTAAGGAACCTTTTTTCGTTTCTGTGAGTCGAATTAACTCATCTGGCGGTCGATTGTTTGCGTATTTGGCAGTCCAAAGGATGGCCCAAGGTGTGTGCAGAGCAAAGAGCCATTTCCACCATAATCTTGCTCCCATAACAACATTGCTATGTTGAGGGTCTCAGAGGCCAGTACCCCCATAATTTTTTGGAAGGCACACTATTGTCCATTTGACCAGTGCCCATTTTCTATTTTGTCCTGAGGATCCCCATAAAAAATTTCGCTGAAGATTTTTTATTTTCTTAAGCACCCATTTTGGTGCTGCCAAAACAGAGAAGAGATAAAGAGGCATGGATTGTAGAACAGCTTTGACTAACACTAGACGACTAGCCATATTTAGGGCTCTGAATGTCCAGGAGGAAAAGCGAGCTTCAAATTTTTCTAGGAGCACTTGCCAGGAGGAGTGCTTTAAAGTAGAATCAGTCATGGGGGCACCCAGATATTTAGAAGGGAGAGAGGCAATCGAGAAACCAAGAATACGAGCTATAGATGATTGAGTGATGGCGGGTGTATGGAAGAAGAAGATTTGGGATTTGACATTATTTATGTTGGCTCCAGATGCTTTAGAGAACTCATTCAGAAGGGATTTGAATTTAAGGGCCTCATGAACCGAGGGGTGACCAAACAGCATATTATCGTCCACAAATTGTTGGTGAGTGAATGCAGGGGTATTGGGAAAGGAGATTCCTCTGAGCTGCTGTGTTTGAAGAGCATTTTTGATAATTCGACCTAGCCCTTCCGCCATTAGGACAAAAAGAAAGGGGTATAGGAGATCTCCTTGACAGATGCCTCTAAAGGGATGAAAGGGGGTGGAAGGAATTCCATTGACGAGAATGGAGAACAGAGTAGAAGATATAAGACTCATAACCCATCTAACCCATGGAGGAGAGAAGCCAAAGGTTGTTAGCATCTTCTGAATGAAAGTCCAACTTAACTT
The DNA here is from genome assembly GCA_031772625.1 of Pinus tabuliformis. Classification (NCBI taxonomy): domain Eukaryota; kingdom Viridiplantae; phylum Streptophyta; class Pinopsida; order Pinales; family Pinaceae; genus Pinus; species Pinus tabuliformis. Next base: position 1,082,507,580 of record CM062820.1, on the reverse strand, counting down.
ATCGAATGCTTTTGAAAGGTCAATTTTGAGGAGCATACCTACTTTTTTGAGATGCTTCAAGGAGTGTATGATCTCATGGGTGAGAATGATGCCATCTGTGATTTGCCTCCCTTCCACATATCCCGATTGTTCTGGTGAGATGAGCATGGGTAGCAGCGGCTTCAAGCGAGAAGCTATAACTTTAGATATGATTTTGTATATAACATTACAGAGAGCGATAGGCCTGAATTTGTCTGGAGTTATAGATTTCTCTTCTTTTGGGATGAGAGCAATAAAGGTTGCATTCAGTGATGGAAGCATCCAACAAAGAGTCCGTGATTCTTCTACTACCTGCCAAACTTCCTCCTTAATGAGATCCCGGATTTTATGAAAGAAGTTTGAGGTAAAACCATCTAGACCAGGTGCTTTTCCTTCCTTGAGCTGTTACATAGCTGATTCGACTTCCTGTAGAGGTATCGGATGAAGGAGTATTTGATTGTGTTCCTCTGTAATAATTCTCGGGATATTTTGGATAATATTTTCTATAGCTGGTTGTCGGTTGACATGTGGTTCTTGATGCACATTTTTGAAATGTGTAAGGAACTCTTTTTCAATATCCTCATGTGTCTCCAATCGGTCTCCTTGCTGATTCTGAATATGAGTGATATTGTTGTGCATTCTTCTCTGTATGGTAGTGCGATGGAAAAATTTTGTATTTTGCTCTCCCTCTTTTAATCATCTGACTCGAGATGTTTGTTTCCATAGTATCTCCTCTTGTTGTTCTCTTTCTGCAATCTGATTCTGAAGGAGCTTTTCCTGCTCTGAGAGGGATTCATTTCTTCCTTCAGTTATTATTTTCTACTAGATTCTTTTCATTTCCTGAGCTAAAGCATTCTGAGCTTGAAAAATGTTCCCAAAGGTCAATTGGTTCCACTGCTTGAAGTCCTGTTTGAGATGTTTGAGTTTTTGTTGGAATTGAAACAATTTTGTTCCTTCTAGGGGACTGAAGCTTTTCCATGTTGAATGTACCAGATTAAGGAAGTCTAGATGCGTCAGCCAGAAGGCTTCAAAGCGAAAGGGTCTTCGAGTGGTGTTCCCAGTTCTTTGCCACTGAAGCGAGATGGGCCAATGATTTGAGCCGGACAGAGGTAAGATCGAGGCTGAAAGATCTCCTCCAAGATGGATAGCATTGTCTGAAAGAAGGAATCTGTTAAGATGGGAGGTAATCTGTTGGGTACCTGCTCTTCTATTATTCCATGTGTAGATGCCATTATTGAATGGCATATTAATAAGCCAGTTGTTATGTATGAAATTCTTTAATTGGGTACTTTCACTATCCAGTTTGTTTCTGCCTCCACTTTTTTCCTCCAATTTAGTAATCATGTTGAAGTCCCCTTCTGTTATCCAGAGCAGATAAATTCTGGGGGAGTTGAGCAAAGTTAACGTATTCAGAATTTCTAACTTATTTCATGCTTCCTGGGGAAAGTAGACATTTTTAAGATGACCATGTACATTGGTCCCTATAATATGGAAGGTGGCTTGAATGAAATGATGATTCACATGGATGTTAGTGAGCGTGATAGCTCGTTCATCCCATGCTATTGCTAGTCCTCCTGAGGCTCCCAAGGCGTCCACGGCGACTGATTGACTACTGGCCAAGCTTTGGAGAGAGTTTGGCCAAGTGTGGTAGTATTACATTTTGTCTCTTGCATGAAGAAAATTTGAGGTTTCCCCTGCTATATCATATTTTTGATCATCTTGTACTTCCCAGGGCTATTTAACCCTCTTATATTCCAAGATATGAGCTTCATAATTCAGTATCAGGGAGGGGACGGTAATACTTTGTTAGCTTGGAATATTTTCTTGAGTCCACCAACATTTCCCCAATGTAGATGGTTCTTTGTAGGTCTGTCTTTCTTCCTCATTTCTTGGTGTCTTTAGGAATATTTTTCCCATCCCATTGACTCCCTGGTTGAATACCTAGAGATCTTTGCTGATGTGCTCTGGAAAGAATAACTTCCAAACTTTCGAGCTGTCTTTCTGGGATTTTGTCAAATTCTTTGTTCCTGCAAGCTTGCTCTAGGCCCAATATGTCCATATCGCCTATGTCTATACTTTTAGGCTCTTCTTCCATATGCTTGGGCTTACTTCTTTCCACCAAATCTTTCGTAGATGCATTGGGTTCTTGTTGAAAGGTGTCAATGTCCATACCATGAGGTTTCCAGATTGGAGTCACATTGGGAATGGAGGTGGTGAATTCTTTGGTCTGCAAGGGCTTTTGAACATGCCTTGAGTCTGTGGGATTGAATTTAGAGGGTGACTTAAGTGGCTCTGTGGAGGGCATGGGGGACTCAGAGTCTAGCGATGTAGGTTGAGCCAAAATGTCGAAGCTATTGCTAGTAGAGGGCATTGAGGTATTGACGGGAGGATTTTTAGGGTATGAAGCAGGTTTTTTGTGATTCTTTTTTCGATTGTTTACCTTGGTAAATCCTTCAGAATCAGGTTTCTCTAAGGAGGTATAAGTTGGGGGTTTTACATTTAACGGGCAGTCACGAAAGAGATGGCCATGGGCATGACATTTTCTACATCTGAATGGGACATGTTCATAATCTATTGATTGAATCCACTCAAAATCATCATGATATAGACTTACCGTGTCTGGAAGAGCTTTGCTGAGATGCATGTAGACACAAATGCGGGCATAGGAAGTGTATCTTCTGAGTTTTGTCTCTTCCGCAATTTTTATGAACTCCCCCAAGCCATTTCCAATGTCTTGCAGAGAATCTTCATCCCAATACTCTAGAGGAAGGGAGTATAGACGTATCCATACTGGTGCCCAGCTTAAATCCTCTTTGTTTGGGTTGAATCTTTCAATCCAGTCTCTCAGGTACAGACCCGCAACATTGAAGAAATATGGTCCACCATATATTACCCTATTCTGGTCTTCTATGTAGTTAAAGACTGTCGTGAAGAAACCTTTTGGTCCCAACTGCAGGGTGATGTACCCTTTTGGTTTCCATTTAGTTGTAATCCATCCCTGCAAAGCTTTCTCCATGGGCCAGAAGCCAATAAATTTCCGATTAAAGCATGATCCTTCATGAACTGGATTTGGGTGTTGATCCTTTGACTTGGTAGTTCAATCTTTGGTCTTTCTGCTGCAACAGGTTTGCAGGTTGTCAAGGTTGCTTTAGGAATCTCATCGTTTCCTGCATTATCTGTCTACGTGTTCTGGCTCGTTTATGTTGCTTCATGTGGCCTTTTCTGTTTGCCTTGGTTTATCTGGTTTGCCTGCTTTGTCCTAATGGTAGTCTGACCCAATACTGATGTCCCTTCATTTCGATTCTAAGTCTGAGGTTCTCTATGAGTGTTGGGGGGAGGCTCCGAGTCCCCCCCGTAAGGTAATCCATGAAGAGTGTGTTATTTGTTGTCGTATGTTATTGCCAGTGGTGCAGAAAAACTGTTGTGGATGCGATGTGGCCTGAGCAGGTCTGCCGTTGCAGGGCCTGAAAAACCCTAATCCGCCATAGTTCACTCTCCCACTCCTATATCCTTGGCTTCCCACCTAATATCTGTATTAATGTGCACAGGAAGAACATAATAATATTTCCTCAAGATATAGAAACTATTACCCTATATTGAGATTGTATTCCATCCGTTGTTTTAGGGAAGGCAAGAATGGTGATCCAAAGGTGACCAAACAATCCTTCATCAATTTCAATAGGACTGACTTTGCATTAAATGCAGGCTTTTTGTACTTCATCAAATCTGTGGGATTCGTAGGCAATATGATGGTCGTCACCAAATGGTACCATAATTTTATTGCTTTTTGGAGGTTCCGCAATTTGCACTTGTATGATAAAAATTTGGAATCTATCTCCACAGTGTCATACTCATTCATACTAGAGTGGCCATTTCTACAACTCTACAAGAACAACTTCAACATAAAAAATTAGTCAACATAAAAAATAAGATCAATAACTTGCCCTAACTAGAAAATCAACTCTCTGGACAAACTCAGTCTTCCAATAATTGGAAGATCTTGGGTATCAACAATCTCTAAACCATTATCCGGTCTACACATGCCAATATCACCAACACATATTTGTTTAAACCCTTGAAGAAATGTTTGGAGATAATTCTACCCTAGAGTAAGTCTTTCTGTAGATAGAATATGGAATATTTCTTATGCATGGCTTTGATATTATGTTGAAATTCTCAGCACATGGGAACAATGTAAATTCTTCTAGCCTAGGTGATTGTTGTGTTATTGTTCTTTAATTAAATGGCTCAAAAACAAAATTTATTTAACAACAAAAAAATAAATTTCTAAACATTGCATCACTTACACATTAGTTGAAAAATGAATAGTGGAAGAAATAAATCACATACATAGGGATTTGTCCTTATCAACATTTCATTATTTTGATAAAAGCTTAGAAGGTGATATCTACATCTTGATTTGAATCAACAATTGTATGGTCAATAAAATAACCTCAAACAAAAATATACTCCCATATTGGAGCATGTACAACTTGAGCATGAAGAAAAGACTACTAAAAAAGTGGTATATCCTATATGGTAGGTTGTAATTGTTGGTTGCGTCAACTATGTACTCCTTTTTTCTCCTTGAATGCACTCTACCCTCTTCTAACTCTCTTGCTATTTTTTCTCCCTAAACCCACTTTTCCCTCTTTTATCTTATGTTATTTATGCGTTTAGAGAAGATATCTAATACATTCAATCTTAGTTGTCGCCTACCTCAATCTTGAGATGTACATCTATGTAGAAATTAATGTGTAGATTCAATACTGCTCATGAATTTTACTAAATCAAAAGAATTGAAGCTACTCTACTGATATGCGGAAGTTAATTCACCATCTAAAATAATAATTATAGAGATGTAAAAGGAAACATCACACATGACAAATATTTATCTAGGGGAAATCAATTGCTCACAACCCCTTACTATCTATATTACATTAATCATAGAATATAGGAGAAATACAATGCTTTCTCAAGCTTGATCACACCCTACAAGTGTATAGTATATCCCTCTACCTGCCTAATTAAACCTAACCCAACACTTAGCCAATTTAAAGTCTTCCCAAGCTCTTATTTCCTTTCATTGTTCCCTTGGGAAATTTCCCCTACTTTTTTAGAAATTCCACACCAAGGAATTGCACAATGGCCTTAGGTCAATCTCTAATTGCATGCACCACATGGGAATATAATACAATTGATAGTACATTGCCTTGGAATCTCCATCTCAACTGGGTATCTCGAATTCTCTGCATTCAACAATTATTTTGGGTTGATTGATTAGTTAATTGGTTGGTCACTGAGTGTGGTTGAAGTTCCACTTCCACAACTTGACCTCCACTAGTTCTTTTGACAGCTAAAACTAGTTAAACTGAAAATAACTCAAATTAATTGAAATAGATTGCTACAAATTAGCAATTAATCATTTAGAACTAAACTCAAGCTTCTCCAACTCTAATTTACATATTTAACTGAGTGACAAGAGCCATGTCACCTCAGTTAACTGCCTCCAAGTATTGTGCTAAAATAGAAATTCAAATTTTAATCTAGTTTGACCAAGGCAAAGTCAAAACTAGATTTTCTTACTGAATTTTCAACAAGCTAAGATTAAATCCTAATATGAGTTACTAATTTTCTATAACTTCTAGAACATTACAATTATATTTCTAAGATTAGTCGACCTCAAAACATAAAACTTTAATTTTTCCTTTTTTTAAGTGAAATTACAAGATAGAATTGTTTCCTACTTTTCTTAAGTGGTCACTATTAAAATCCCTCAAGCAACTTTTTTCATGTTCAATTGAGCCCTGTGCAAGAAGTTCATGCTTAAGTGCTACCTTTCTTTATAGGTGATCCTAGGAATTTGATCTAACCTATTGAGGAGCAACAAAAAACTAAAAGTAGTATCAAAACTGAAATTTAATGTTTACAAGGAATTGAAACATATTGAATTGAAAATCAGAACAAGTATAATGGATCTAAGGTTCAAATCATATCATTTTTTATCACCCTAAAAACAAGAAATAATGGAATCACTCATCATTTAATCCAAATTAATTTGGCATCGATACCCTTGTTGTGAATCATTTTCTAGCACTCGTCCAAAAATATTCAATTTGATTCACAAAACTTACCAATACCAAAAATTTAGACTCATGATTGTTACTTTTTATGGATGTTTTGAGATTTATTAACTCCTTCTTGTCCAGAGTCTTTTAGGGGGATCCTATTTTTTCCTTGTTGGGTACTTGGTCAATTCAAGGTAGTAAGAGACATACACATGTTCATGTTTCTTTAGATATAAGATAAATGGAACCTTGGATCTCCTCCCAACCTCCTTGATGGATTGGCCTACTTCTTGGATTTGAGGATAGACTTCAGTGGACCAATAGTTAGAACAATTTTAGGAGGGACCATAACTAGAGATAGATTCCATATACATAGAGTACTACTTTTTGGGTTTATCGAACAATCAAATGATCCAATTAGAGTTTTTTCCCTTGGCCTTTCAGTGTTAGGTGTGTTTGGATCTCTTGATTTAGGGCTCCATCTAGGATCACAACCAAGCCTCTTTAACCTTAGGTAGTAGGTGATGTTAAATGAACTTTTGAGAGGGTGCATTGATACTATCACATTGACCGAGGGCGAATATAAGGAGACTGCATATTCTCCTCCTTCTATTGACCTTAGGTTATAGTTCCAATTACAAAACCCCTCGACATGTTCTTGATGGTTTTGTGTCTTTTTATTATTATTACTATATCCCATTCTTTTCCTGATACATTCCTTCAACAATGTTCTTGGTTATTTTTCTTCCATTGTTATCATATCTTTAGGATTTTCTTATGCACTTCCATTGTATTACAATGGTTATATTGTTGTAATCAATGTACCATCAAGTTTTTGGGACAGTGGGACATAGGAATAGGCAGATGCATAGTGGGGAACGTGTGGGAACACCCCCAAATTTTAGCAAAATTTAGGGGGGATGGGAGATGCGGTAATGGGGAGATTCATAGTGGTGATGAATGGGAACACTCACAAATTTTAGGGAAAGTCAGGGGGATGGGGGGACGTTGGGGTATTTATATGTATTTCATTATATACCTATCTGATATTGAGTATATAAGAATCCATCATAAAATCATGAGTAACCCCTATCATATGTTGACTCTTATATCCTTGAAGTGAACCATATTGCATCCTATTTTACATCCTAATAGTAAATTTCATCCTTTTTATATGATTTTCTGAGTCTTCATTTCTCTTTGATAAAGACCAAAAAACAATACATAATGGAGAGGACTATCAAACAATTATGAAAATTTAGATATTAGAAATTGAGGCCCATTTGGTCAAACTATTTTCCATTAAGAAATTATATAATGCAAAAAATCCCAACGAGAATCTCCAAGGCCTCTTTCAAAAGAGTGTTTTCTTTAGTATTTAACTCTTTGAGCACATGAGTGAAGGAGGTTCATTTGAAGGACTACATCAAATCTTGAATGTCCTGAAGCACAAGATGGAGGAGAACATTCTCTCTAACCACCTTATTATTTTCCCAATCTATTACCATCTTCGAGTCTCCCAAACTTGTAACTTCTTTAAATGTTTCAGAGAAGCAATATATAATAGGGTTCATATTGTTATAAATTATGCCTTCTTATTTGAGATATTTCCTTGGAGCATATCTCACTTGCAAAAAATGAGTTTGGGATAGAAACGAAACCACACCCACTTTGTATCTAGGCATAGGGCCCTCTGTTGCACCATCGAAAAATCCCTAGGGAATGTCCCGAACAAATAGAGGCATAATCAAGACTCTTCTAATTTTAAACTTTGGTGCAACTTTGAATTCATTAAAAATCTTAACAATTAGATCAACAATGATTTCTATTGGGATGTTTAGTAAGAGAAAAATACTTGTATTTCTTTCCCATCATATGTTATTGATCAAAGAGAGGGAAAATATTCAAAAAGAGCTATAGAGTTATCTCCTTTCCAATATTTTAAAAATTCCACTAGGTCAAACTATGCCCATGGGAATTTTGTAATAAGTTCTTCAAATAACTTACTGCAAGCCTACATCATATAAGGACACGTGATAAAAATATGAGAGATATTTTCTATTGAAAATTTGCATAATGAGCATTTTCTTGGGGCTACCCAATGCCTCTTTAATTCATTGTCCCATGTTAATGGTTTATTAATTAAGGTTATTCAAAGTGTTTGCATCTCAAAGGAGAGTGGAGTTTCAATATCATTCTCCACCTCCACTTTTTTCACTTATGAATGAAGATTCCATGAACAAATCATAACCAAGTTTTGCAATAAAGTTCCCATTTCTAGGATTTTTTTATCAGACCAAATCATCTTTGAAGTCATCATTTAAACTTATGTAGTTTGAAACTAATAGGTTTATGTAAGAATCCCATTCTTCTGTTTTTTTGGTCAGAGAGTCACATGTCTGAGGGGGATTTCTAAGCATAATGACCCCATAATTGTGGGGTTTGAGCCTTGATATCAACTTGAAAGAAGTATCCTCATTGATGTAAATTGTTGATTAGAGCATTTGAAGGAAGAAATATTCCCTGACAACTTTAGTTAATCCATACTCAAATCAATCTTTAGATAGAAACAAAGGTTTGGCAACATGTGGACGCTTGCAAGTGGATATCATTTTTTTATACACCATATCGAATGTACAATGGTGTTTTCATATATGGTTTCATCTATCCGATTTTCAATGTATAATGGTCAGAAATCTCTCACTAGATGTACAATGGATCCATCAGATTTATGATGCATATTGGTTGAATGTCTCTTGTCGTATTTTGTACATATCTGTTGAATCTCCAATGCCACAACATGGGATAACCCTCACTATATTCTATAATTATCCAGAGGTGAAAGTTAAAATAAGAACTTTAGCAAGCATTTCTGAAAGTTTTAGAAGTGATATCGGGGTCAAGCAAGGTTGCCCACTATCTCCTACCCTTTTTGGTTTATATATCGACAAGCTTGAGGAGTGGTTAAATTTGCAAGGGGGTGATGGTATCTATTTGTGCAAGTTTGTTTTAAGGCTTCTTTTGTATGAAGATGACCTTATTCTAATTGCTAAATCAGCTCTTGGTTTGCAAGAGCACTTACTATCCCTTGAGCATTTTTGTAGAAGTGTGGGGATGCAAGTCAATATCAACAAAACAAAAGTAGTGGTCTTCTCTAAGAAAAGAAAACATAACCAGCATAAGTTCTACTTTGAAGGCAACATTTTGGAAGAAGTTGCAGATTACAAGTACCTCAGAATTGTCTTCAACAAAAACCTAAGCTGGAATGGTTGTAGAAAGAAAAGAACTTTGCGAGGTTGGAAAGCATTTTATGCTTTTCAAAATAGGTGTAGAGAGGCAAAGTTATGGGACTGGAAGACCACTAAAACTCTTTTTGGGCTTCCAATGATTCTAGTGATTCTCTATGGTTGTGAACTGTGGGCTAGCAGTACCTCTAACATGCAATGGAGACAAATTGAGAAAATTCAGAAGCGTTTGATTACAAACAAATTTAACATTAAAAATGCAGTTCCTTATGATATCTTGTTAAGTGAAACAGGGACTGCTCTTATTGAAGCAATTGCTATGGTGCGAGTCATAAGGTATTTAAAAAAAATTGAGCAAATGGAAGAGGGTAGATGGCCTAAGGTTGTCTTTAATGATAGATTGTGCAAGAGAAAAAAAGTTGGATGCAGCAAAATAACAAATGGTTTAGTAAATGGGGTATTTGCTTGAACGTGTGTCCCATAAATAACAAAGAGATAAAAGCTTTTGTTATGGAAAAGTTCCACAAAAATAGTTGGGATAAGGAGCTAGGAAGAAAGAAAAAATATTATATTGAAGTGTTTAATCCCACTCATAATCATCAACCAAAAGCATACATAGAGGCCAATATCTCTTGGAGATCCAAAATTTTTATTGCTCAGTTAAGGACTAATTCTCATCAACTCTGTTGTGAAACAGGGCACTGGAAAAGACCAAAGGAAGTGTGGGAGGAAAGGGTATGCATTTTTTGTTCTTCCGGAAAAGTGGAAACAGAAAAACATTTAATTTTAGAATGTGAGGCCTTCAAAGACAACAGGGAAAGTTATGCAGATATGTTGGCAGCTAGCTCTTGGGATAATCTATTTAGCGAGGCGTTTGTCGAGAAGTTGGAAGCATTTATTGTGAAGCTTCATAGAAAAAGGGTCGAATACATCAAGTAGATGAAGAAACAATATATCCCATAGGCTATCTTTAGCCTCGTGGACGTTAAAATAATGTCTTTCTTTCTTTCCATCAAAGTTCTGACTTTGGATCATCTGAAAACTCTTGTCATATTTTATACTCTCTAATAGCCTATCTTCAGAAAACACTTATCAGATTTTACACATACCTTTCAATTCTCCAACGTGACTTCATCGGAGAACTCTTGCCGGATTTTGTATTATCTAACGAATATTTGACCTCGTATCGTCAGGTGGCACGTCGGTTATATGACATCATTTCTATCACATTACATTGTAGATACCAATGATTTGGCATCAAAAATATGACCTCCATGTCCATCGTTTATTTGATGATGGAGGCGTCAGAATGTCAGCCAATGATTCATCCCTTATTTTTCAGTTATCTTATGAGGGACGTGAGTTGGATATTCGACGACCATTTTTTCATCATATTGTTCGACTAAGTTTCACCAATGAGCCTAGAAAGTATGTGAGAGTGACGATACAAGTCTGTTTAATAACCGATGAAAGGCTTTTGGATTTTAGTGCACTATGCAGTAGTGAGGTATCCATATGTACAAAAGAGTGAGATTGAGTGTATGGTTCAAGAAATGTTAGAGATTGGCATCATTCAACTTACCTATAGTGATTTATTTTCACCAATGGTAAAAAAATGGCAGTTCGTGGCATATGTGTTCAAGTTACAGATAGCTCAATAAAACAAAAATCAATGATAAGTTTCATATTCCTATCACTGATGAATTATGAGATGAGTTGCATATAAAAATATTATTCATTAAATTAGATCTCTATTCTAGATATCATGAAACCAAAATGAGGAAAGAAGACATTCCTAATACAACCTATAAAACACACGAAGGTCATTATAGGTTTTTGGTTATGTCATTTGGGGTTACAAATGCAACTTCAACATTTCAAATCTTAACGAATTTTATTTTCAAACCCTTTCTTATAAAATTTATTTTAGTATATTTTGATGAAATATTAGTCTACAACAAGTCTTGGGAAGAGCATGTACAACATGTTGATAAGGTCTTAACACTATTAGAGGAGAAACAACTATATGTAAAGTCTTCCAAGGGTATATTTGGGGTTCAAGAAGTGCAATATTTGGGTCATATTGTATCCCATGAAGGTGTCAAAGTGGGTCATACCAAAATCAAATTTATGATGGAATGGCCAACCCCAAGACCCTAAATGAACTCAAAGGATTCTCAGTTTTGATAGAATATTACCACAAGTTTTCAATAATTATGGTTAAACAGTATCACTTCTAACAAATTTATTGAAGAAGGAAGCATTTTTTTAGACTAAAGAAGCAACCAAATCTTTTGAAAAACTTAAAGAGGTTATCTACAAAACCCTCATCCTGGCTACACCTGACTTCACAAAAACAATCATTGTGGAGTGTGATGCCTTAGTCCATGGCATTGGTGCAGTTTTTATGCAAGAAGGAAGACCCCTTTCCTTTGAAAGTAATGAACTTAAAGGAAATAACTTACTCATAACCATCTATGGAAATAAATGTTGGTCATACTACATGTAGTTAAGAAACGTTATTGATACCTAATAGAAAGACACTTGAGAGTAAAAAACAAATCTTAATAGTTTGAAGATATTATTGGAACAAAGACCATATTCAAAAGAGAAACAAAAATGGGTTACAAATATGTTGGGTTATGAATTTCAAATTGACTGCAAAAAGGGAAAACAAAATAATTTGGCATATGCACTCTCAAGGAAAGAGGAAGACACGAAGGGTTTACTATGCACTATTTCCATTCCATAATCTAACAAGGTGGAAGAAGAAATGATATAATGGAAGTAGGATGAGAAGGTATGCAAGATCATTCAACAACTATCGGAGGATCCTAATGCAGTAGAAAAATTTGTGCAAGAATTATTTGTTGTGGTATCAAGATCGCTTATACTTATGGAAGAATTTTAACTCAAACATAAGATCCTTTTGGAGTAACACACTTCTCTTATAGGAGAGAATTCATGATTCTTGAAAACATATTGTAGGATCAATAAAGATTATTTTTGGGAAGGTATTAAAGAAAATGTGAAAAATTTTATAGTTGAATGTGTGGTATGCCAACAAAATAAGGAAGAGACAATTAATACCCAAAGGCTCTTACAACTATTAACCATACCTAGCTAATGTTGGGAAGAAGTTTCAATGGGTTTTTATTATAGGTTTACTCAAAATTGATGGAAATAGTATAATTATGGTAGTGGTATATCGAATGAAAAAATATGCCCATTTTCTCTCTCTTTCTCATCCTTTTAAAAAAAGTACAATGGTAGAAGCATTTATGGAAAAGTCCAAAAGCTACATGGGATATTTAAGATTATTGTAAGCGACAAAGATCCAAATTTCTCTAGAATTTTTTGGACTAAATTATTTTCTTATTTGGGTACTCAATTGGCTCACAACCCATCTTACCATCCTCAATATGATGGGAAAACTGGTATTTTGAATAAATGTTTAAAAGTATATCTACATTGATTTGCATCTAATAAATAGACAAAACAGGTCAAGTGGTTTCTCTTGGTAGAATGGTGGTATAACACATTCTTCCATAATTCATAAAAAAATGTCACCGTTTATTGCACTTTATGGATATAATCCTCCATCCATCACATCACCCTTGAAAGGTATTGTAAAGGATCAAATAGTATAGGACCACATACGACACCAATAGGAGGTTCTCAAATTATTGAAGGAAAACTTGGTTATAGCACAAAATAGGATGAAATACCAACTAGATCAACATCACAATAAAGGGAATTTGAAATGGGGGATTGTGTGTTTATGAGGACACATAAACATATGTCACTCAAGCAACAAAATAAGGACAATAAATTAGCATCGTGGTATTATGGCCCCTATAAGGTGTTGTAGAGGATTGGGAGTATGTTTTACAAATTGGATTTGCCTCCTTCTTCATGTGTACATACAATCTTCCATATTTCTTACTTAAAGAAGGTATTTATTGACAAGAGATTTGTCCAAACCATTTTACTAGATATTAATGAAGAAGGGAAAACTATACTAGAATGAGAAAAAGTCCTATAAAAAATTATTAAGCAGTTGAGAAATCAAGCAATTATGGAATACCTCATCAAAAGGAAGAAACAACCAATAGAAGAGGTGACATGGGAAGATGAGTTTCTCATGTAGAAACACTTGCATATAGTCAATTGTTGATGACAACACATGTTTGAATGGGAGGGGCATAATAAGCCCTATATAATCCCGTGTTAACCCTTAAACCTCTCATTAATCCCTACATATTGAGTGATTATATTTCTATTGGTATATCGTTATGTTGGATAGAATATTTCAAGGTCTCATTTATTATAATTTTACCCTTTGTCACCTATACACACACACACACACACACACTAAGTATAACTAATCTTAGGATCACCAAATCTTGTCTTATACGTTGTATTTATTATAAAAGGAGGTTTCCTCCTTGAAGTTAAATGTAATTATTGGTTTCTTATCATTTCTAAGACACAAGGTTCATAATAGCTTGTGCCTTTCTTATGAATGTGTATGCAATCCCATGACTCACAAGGCGCCTTAGAAGTGGTATTAGAGCAAGTCTAATTCATGGTTTATGGATATGATTATTCATGGAAAGAAACTAGCATGGTTAGTGACCTCATTTCTTTTATGGTGGAGAAAATAATATTCTATAAATGTTGAGTTCACACTTTGCTAGTTCACAACTCTCCTTTATCAGATGGCAGAATAGATTATTTTTTTTCAGTGTCAAGAGCTACGAGAGCTTAGATCTCAACAAAATATAAGCACCATCTTTTGTAATTAAATTGTTCAAGGTGAAAATAAAAAGTTTGTAAAAACTATATCAAGAGATCTTAGTGACCATTATAGTCAATAAAAAATATGCACAACTAATGAAACTATTGATTAATATTAACAATAAGAATTTTTGTTAGGATTTGTAGGTGCATGGGGAGGTGATCATGTTTAATCTAGAAGGAAAATTGAAAGCAACATTTTCCTAGCTAGGGTCCAAGAATATATTAAAACAACCTTGTTGAAGCCTATGTTTTTCTTCAAGGTATCTCTCTCACAATTGAAATCAATATAAAATCATTGATTGTTATACAAGATTCAACCACTATTATCAAAACAATGGTTATTAATCTAACCTCGTTTGGAAATAACATAGCTTAGATCATTGATTGAATTAACCAAGAGATTCTTAGTCTACATTTAGTTTTATATTTCCATGTCCTAAGATAATTCAATAGTCAAGTAGAGATTTTAATGAAAGAATTATCCTTAATTCCTCAAGGTCAGGATTTGAATAAAAAAAAGTGGAGAAACTATTGTATAGCAACCTAAGGATATTATGATTCAATTGAATGCCATGTTCCCTCAAAATTTATTAACACATGTATTACCAATTCATTATTCAGACTTCAAGTCAATGATGGCTTATAAACAGATGATCTCTCCTCTCCCTTGCATTTTAGAAACAAACTCTATATTGTTTTTGTATCCCTCATTGTGATATTTTATTTTGCAAGGTGGGATAATAAGGAAAGGAAATTGTAAGGAGAACAAAAAGTAGCTTGCCATTCACCTCTTAAGCTTCTCTCCTAGTTTGTGGATGGTTAAATCTTAATTGAAGGATTTAGTATTGAAATGTCATATGTGGAATGGTATTTGTGTGCACTACTATTCGGTAACTACTTGTGTTTTAGCCTTCAGAACCCATCTCTTTAATTGGATATAATCATAACTAGAATGTATCTAGGTCTTAGGTGTATGGGATGATGTCCATCATCATCATTGTGTCTATTTCTGGTATATATTCTTGCCTCTCCTCTCCCCAAGTTTCATTTAATACACATAATTTTAAGGGTTTGGGAAAGGGATTTTTAATGTTTAAGTGTTGGAACACGAATTCATGGAAGCTTTATGTTTTTGCAACTCTATTGATGCTTTCGAGGAGTGTTAAGATTTTCAAAGAAGAAGGAACTTTTTCAAGTCATAGTTCCTTTGCTCTGGTTTTATCTTAGATGGACATTTATGTTCTAGGTTTAAAAGTCATAGAAGCTCAAGAGATTTTAAGAGCATTGTGTAGGCAAAAAGATTGGGTTTGCAAGGAAAATTTCAAGTCTAATATAGATTTGGATCATTATCATAGGGGGAATTTTGAGATAAAAAGTGGGCATTAGAACAAAAAATGTAGTAACAAAATTAACTTTAAATGAACAAAAAGAATTTAGGATGATGATTCATCCCTTGGGGTACATATTTTTGCAAGAAAAAGAAGAAAACAACCTTATTTAATTGAATTTTTTACCTATCTCTTTATAGGTTTACTCAATTTTCGTGTAAGAACTTGTTGTATGTAAAATTAAATGTTGCATCAAACAAGTACACACTCTAAATACTTTTGAGTAGACCTACATTGGGAAAAAATTAAAATATATCAAAGTATGCAAAGGGAATATTTGTTTCATGTTGAATTAAATTCTACATCCAACGAGTGCATATACTTGATATCTGAGTAGAAACATATAGAGAATAAGTTGAAAATACAATAAAATAATTTTCTTTTCCTTTTTCATTTTTTTCCTTTAAAAAATTATAACTATTTTTTTATTATTTTCCTTAGGAGGTCCATTTTAGACCTCAAAATTTCTCTAATTTATAATATTTGAAGCAAATTTCAATCTTAATCTATAAGTAAAAACCCTATATTGCTAGAATAATAAAATGAAAGGAAAAGAATTAAAATATGGGCTAAGGAAGTCAAAGAGTATACCAATGCCTATTTTTCTTGGGCTATGGAGTCAACTACCTAGCTTCAAGTTGTTGATCAATTACCTTATGCATTGAAGTCACATGCACCATTTAAGGATTTCCCTATGAGAATCACCTATAACCTTTGAAAATATCAAGCATCTTAAGGGGGTTGTTCCTTTAAGAATCAACATCCAAGTGCTACAAGATGAACTCAATGTTATCCCTAAAGTCGCAAAAGCCTGGAATCCTTGGATGTCTAGGATTAATGTTTAAATATTAAACATAGATGAACAAAGAGGGTAAGTCAAAGCTATTTATTCCTTATAGTACTCCTCTAACACAACATGGTTCCATTCTATCGTATTTTAGTAGCTCCTTCCTCAAAATATGTAAAATATCAACGTTTTCTAATATATGACCTAGAATAACCCTTAAGATAAACAATACTACACAATAGATTTTTCAAGGCAAGACTAGGATCTTCTCATTATTCTCCAACAAAAAAAAATGAACAAGATCTATCCTCATATAGATAAAGCACCTCATGAAACCATAGGTGAATACTATATGGAAAAAAAAATGTGAGTTAATACAAGGTGCTCTAGCAAAACCACAAGAAAATATAAGATCCCCACTCAATACCATGGTCTAAAACCACCCCAAAGCAATAAAATGAAGAATAAGTGGAGAACCCTCCAAAAATTATGCTAACAACCTTATATAAGTCACATGCATGGTCAACAAAGGGCCCAAGGATAAATGCACCCTCCTAACAAATCCCATGAAGCAAGGAATTAATTCATGATGTAGAAGAACAATCAACTATTAAAGATGTGCTCGACAATAGAAGAAACTCTAATAAATATTCACATATGTGGCTCAAGGAATGAAATGCTCCAAGAGATAAGTGATAAACTTAGCTTGTAACCACCTCAACTAAATCATGGCCACCTATAACAACTTGTCCAAGTGTATATCAAAATCATAATTGACTCCAACAATCTCATATGTGTGGCAATACACCCACACATGTAGGAATACTCCTCTACCAATACAAGTATTCCCTATAGGATTGGTCTATGTGGCACATTATGACAATGTGGAGTCTTTGTCATCATTTGACCCACTTTCACCAATCCCAATGTAGTGACACATATCTCAATGAAAGCAGCATGTGTCCAAATGTAGTTATATTATTATATACAAGTATATGAATCACAGGGTATTGATGCCAACCCTAATGCATTTATATTGATCCCATTGCAAGGAATCCACTTATAAGGGTGGGCCTAACCCCTTTACAAGTTAGTAGGTGATGCACACAATGTTCTCTTCTAGAAACAACATAACATAATTGTTGGACCAATGAAAATGGAGGAGAGATTAAGATAAGAGTGTGATACATTTATCATTAGTATGAGACATGTAAAGACATTTTCTTGTGGCCACTGGATTCATCTTCCATGGTCTCTTAGACTCTTGAATCTTATTCACCTTCATTTGTGACTTTTCATATTTTTGCTCAAGGGAACAAGACAATACATAACAATCCCTACGAGTTAAATCTCCAACATTCCCCCCTTAATCTAAATGTGTGCATGTGAGTCCAAGTAGATACCTAAAATATAAAAATGGATAGTGTTAGGTCCCTATAATACTAGTGATTCCCCCATTACTATTGTAGTTGTATCCCTTATTAATATTGTTGTGGCCCTATTGTCCCCATATTTTTATTACTATGCCCCATAAAATCCATCTATTGTTATTTTTGTGCCTTTATATTATTATTGTTAGGTCAGCTTGGTTATATTGTGACCTCTTAAACTCCTATATATAGAAAGGAGGTTTTGTCATTTCTATCATCAAAGAATTGTTCATTTATGTAATGTAAAGGAGGTTGCCCCCTCGAAGTGACTGAATTCTAAGGTGTTCATCTATCTTTTCTATATTTTTGTGAGTTGGTTTCCTAACATTTGGTATCAGAGCTGTGGATTCTAGGGTTTCGCTGCTCCAAACAGGGCATTGTGGAATTTTCGCTATAACTTTTTTTTTGCGATGTTTCAGACACTAAAAAAAAAGCCCATTTGGGTTGAAATCGTTCTAAACCTCGGGTCCGAATTTCAGAGCTTTTCGCGCTATATTTGCAGAGATATGATATGAAGAAGTTGGCCTTTTTGCAGACTCCTGAATTACATTCAAAACAGGTGACCTGGGAAAAATAGTCATAACTTTTGTTTTGAGCATCAGATTGAAATTTCGTAAGAAGTTACAAAAATAGGATGGACTTTAGTTTCCTGTATATATTTTTCAGATCCTAAGGTCAAAACAGTGACACATAGCACTTCATACAAGTTCGATCTTTTGAAAATGTATATAATCGGGTCATATTGGGAGCTTTTGCATAACTCTTTCTTAGAGAATCTAAATTCGATCAGACTGGTGACATTGGAAAGAGGACACAGAGGGCTACTGCAGGTCACAATTTCAGAACTAGAAGATTCGAAATTATAGAGATACGTCAGATGCAATATCAAGCTCCTACAAAGTGAAAAAAGGTGTGTAGATTTTTTAACTTTTTGCATAAGCTTGGTTTAAAAAATTAGTTTGAATAAATTCAAAGGGCATAGTGAAACATTATTATCGGTAACTGATGCCCCGAGGAAAGAAAATGCAAACACCTAGTAAAAAACCTGAAAGCTCTAGCATGACTCATGAAGAAGAGGAAGAAATGCTACATGATATATCAAAATTACGAGACCAAGTGCAACAAATGTCACTCTCACAAAAGCTAACAGAAGCTAAGATAAATGGCGTAGAATCTAAGATAAATGGCGTGGAAGCTAAGATGAATGGCATGGAAACTAAGATGGATGGCATGGAAGCTAAGATGGATGACATGGAAGCTAAGATGGAAGCTAAGATGGATGGTATGAAAACATTGTTACTAGAACGACTTCCTAAGGTAGGAGAGGAAAATCATAATGAGAACAAAAGGAATGTTAATCATGATTTGAAGAATGAAAACATGGAAGATTTGAAGAAAGACATTGAAGGATTGAAGGAAGGTTTGACAAAATTGCTACAAGAAAGGCTTCTTAATGGCAAAAATGTTGTAGAGGAAACTCATGATGAAAACAAAAGAAATGTTAATCATGATTTCATAGACTCTAACATTGGAACAAAGACTCACCATGTTCCAAAGATTGATATGATGAAGTTTGATGGCAAGGATCCCGTAACATGGATACTACAGATGGAGCAATTTTTTGATCTCCATAATGTGCAAAATGCACAAAAGGTACGCATTACAACTTTATATTTGGAACCAAACCAGTTTGTATGGTATCAATGACTTTCCTCTCATAAACAAATTGTGACTTGGGCAATTTTTACGGAAGAAATGATAGCACATTATGAGGATACAAAAAACAACACTTTTTTTAGCCAATTGATAAACCTCAAACAAAAGGGTTCAATGACGAAGCACATTGAGGACTTCCAAAAATTGAATATAAGGGTAAAAAATATTCTAGATGAGCATAGGATTGATATGTTCATAGTGACTTTAAAGGATAACATCCAACATGAGGTTCGCCTTTGGGAACCTGACTCATTGGAGAAGGCATTCAGGTTGGCAAGAAAAATGGAAAGCAAAATTATGGCAACAAGGAAGCCTACCACTCACAACTATAAGGATGGAAGTGTTGTTTCCCCCAGCCATCCACAACCTACAAGGTTGACACCCCAACAATTGGAAGAAAAAAATGCAAAAGGGCTTTGTTATAGTTGTGATAGAAAATACACTAAAGGTCATAAGTGTGCTGAGAAGAAATTATTTTACATAGATTGTGAAGAGGAGGAAGAAAAGGAACAAGAAACACAAAAAGAGGAGGATATACACCAGGTACAAACCCTAGAGAAAGAAGAAATGAATCCAACAATATCTTGTAATGCATTGGCTGGAATTACCACTCCTCAAACTATCAAGATAGAAGGACATATCAAGAAGAAAAAGGTAATAGTGTTGATTGATTCGAGAAGTACCCATAATTTTATTCATTGTAAGATAGCCAAGGAATTGAATTGCTTATTATATCCAGCACTAGAGTGTCAAGTGGTGGTTGCAAGTGGAGGAACCATAAATTGCTCTAGAAAGTGCCATAATATCAAGCTATCCATGGGAGAATATGTATTGAATAGCCCAATGCTTTCCATTCCAATGGGTGGTGCTAATGTTGTACTAGGAGTCCAATGGCTATAATCCTTGGGTACAATAGCTTTTAATTTTCATGAAATTTTCTTCGGAAGGAAAGGAAGTTGAATTAAGAGGTATCGCAGGGAAACCAGGAAAGATAATCAGCTCTAATGGAATGACAAAGCTTCTAAGGAAAGAACAATGGGGCGTAATTGCACAATCATGTTCGCTAGAGGTTCCCATATCAAAAACATCTATTTCTCCAGATCTCCAAAAAGTCTTGGACAATCATTCCAAGGTATTTGAGATTCCCAAAGGTCTCCCACCTATTCGTGATCAGGATCATGCTATTCATTTGATTCCAGGAAGTGTTCCTCCGAACATCAGGCCTTACAGATATCCCTATGCCCAAAAAAGTGAAATTGAACGTATGGTTGCAGAAATGCTAGAGGCGGGTATAATTCAACCTAGTCAAAGTTCTTTCTCTGCTCCAGTAGTATTGGTGCACAAGAAGGATGGATCATGGCACATGTGTCCGGATTACAGGGAGCTCAACAAACTCACTATTAAAGATAAATTTCCCATTCTTGTCATTGATAAACTATTGGATGAATTGCATGGATCAATTTACTTCACCAAGTTGGATCTTCGTTCAGGATATCATCAAATCGGAATGAAGACTAAATACATTCAGAAAACAACATTTAGAACTCATGAGGGTCATTATGAATTTTTGGTCATGCCTTTTGGCCTTACCAATGCACCTTCTACATTTCAAGGTTTGATGAATTCCATTTTCAAACCCTTCCTTAGAAAATTTGTGTTAGTATTTTTTGATGATATACTAATCTACAGCAAGTCTTGGAAGGATCATGTTGAACATGTTGACAGGGTGCTACAACTATTGGAGGAGAAACAATTATATGCAAAAAGATCCAAATGTTTCTTTGGAGTACAAGAGGTGGAATATCTGGGGCATATTGTATCTCATGAAGGAGTTAAGGTAGACCCTAGAAAAATTAAATCCATTAACGAAAGGAAAATCCACACAGCCATAAAGCATCTGCGAGGATTTCTCGAGTTGGCAGAATAGCAGCACCTCTAACAACATTGTTAAGGAAAGATGCATTTTCATGGACTCCAAAAGTAATAAAGGCCTTCGAACATCTTAAAGAGGAAATGTGCCAAGCACCGATCTTAGCTACATTAGACTTCACAAAAACCTTTATTGTGGAATGTGATGCTTTAGGAAATCGAATTGGTGCTGTTTTAATGCAAGCTGAAAGACCCATTGCTTTCGAAAGTCGTCCAATCAAGGGAAAGTATTTACACAAATCTATTTATGAGAAGGAAATGTTGGCAATACTACATGCACTTAAGAAATGGTGACCCTACCTAATGGGAAGACATTTCAAGGTAAAAACCGATCATGACAGCCTTAAAATATTTTTAGAACAAAGATTATCCTCTGAAGAGCAACAAAAATGGGTCACAAAGATGTTGGGTTATGACTTTGAAATCATCTACAAAAAAGGGGAGTAAAATGTTGTGGCAGATGCACTCTCAAGAAAGGATGAGGATGTGGAAGCATTGATGTGTGCCATTTCTATTATCCAACTAGATTGGATAAACGAAGCAAGGGAGGAATGGAAGAATGACGAAGAAGTGTGGGCACTTATTCGAAAGTTGCAACAAGATTCCAGTACATCTGACACATTTAGCTAGAAAAATGATTCGTTATGGTACAAAGATCGCTTATACCTCTGTAAGAATTCCCAACTCAAACAAAATATTCTTATGGAATTGCACACTTCTCCCTTAGGAGGGCACTCAGGATTTTTAAAAACTTACCACAGGGTTAAGAAGGATTTTTTTTGGGATGGCCTTAAATCAGATATTCAAAAGTTTGTGGCGGAATGTTTGGTTTGCCAAAAAAATAAAGTTGAAACAATTAAGACCCCAAGCCTATTACAACCTTTATCCATTCCAAGCCAACGTTGGGAGGAGGTTTCAATGAATTTTATCACAAGTTTACTCAAGTCTGAGGGAAAGAGTGTCATCATGGTGTTAGTTGACAGACTTACCAATTGTGCACACTTTTATGCATTATCACATCCATTTAAAGCCAGTACAGTTTCTACTGCATTTACGGAAACAATTCAAAAGCTACATGGAAACCCAAAGCTTATTGTAAATGACAAATATCCCATTTTCACTGGAAATTTTTGGACAGAATTATTTTCTTGTCTTGGTACTCATTTAGCTCATAGCTCATCTTATCATCCTCAATCTGATGGGAAAACTGAGATAGTAAACAAATGTTTGGAGGGATATCTTCGTTGCTTTGTTTCTGATAAACAAACACAATGGGTCAAATGGTTACCTCTGGCTGAATGGTGGTATAACACTTCCTTCCATACTGCAACAAAAATGACCCCATTTATGGCACTTTATGGATATCAGCCACCATCCATCACATCATATTTAAGAGAAAATTCTAAGGTTCAAGCAGTGGAACATCACATCGAGCATCAACAACAAGTTCTCCAAATCTTAAAGGATAACCTCGTGTTGGCGCAGAATAGAATGAAACAACAGGTAGATCAACATCGCAGCAAAAGAAGTTTTGATGTGGGTGACTGGGTATTCCTACGGCTAAGCCCATATAAACAAATGTCCCTCAAGCAAGCTAAAAAGGATAATAAATTATCACCCAAGTATTATGGTTCGTACAAGGTGTTGCAAAAGATTGGTACTATAGCATACAAATTGGAGCTTCCTGCAGCTTCTCTAGTGCACCCAGTTTTCCATGTTTCATGTTTAAAGAAGGTTATAGGCAACAAGCTCATAGCTCAAACAATATTGCCAGAGCTTGACGAGGAAGGAAAAATTATATTGGAACCGGAAGCAGTCACAGAAAAAAGAACTCGACAGCTATGAAATCGATCAATTTCGGAATATCTCATCAAGTGGAAGAACTTATTCGCTGAAGATTCCACATGGGAAGATGAGAATTTTATACATAAGCATCCAGAACTACTCAAGCGTTGAGGACAACACTTTTTTGAAGGAGAGGGGCATGTTAGGTCCCTATAATACTAGTGATTCCCCCATTACTATTGTAGTTGTATCCCTTATTAATATTGTTGTGCCCCTATTGTCCCCATATTGTAATTACTGTGCCCCATAGAATCCCTCTATTGCTATTTTTGTGCCTTTATATTATTATTGTTAGGTCAGCTTGGTTATATTGTGACCCCTTAGACTCCTATATATAGAAAGGAGGTTTTGTCATTTGTATCATCAAAGAATTGTTCATTTCTGTAATGTAAAGGAGGTTGCCCCCTCGAAGAGGCTAAATTCTAAGGTGTTCATCTATCTTTTCTATATTTTTGTGAGCTGGTTTCCTAACAAATAGTAGCCAATGGTTGAATGTGCTCTCTGAATTTTATGGTTTAATGAAAACCACAAACCAATTTGGAAACAAAACCCAAATTCTTTTACTAAATGGTAGTAAGGTCGACCACCAACTCTGGAACTTGTCTAGAAGTAATTCCAAGAACAATTCCTAGTTTAGCTAAAAGTTGATGTATTCTACAAAATGGAAGTGCTCATAGATGGTGGTTTAAAGATGACCATAAATGGTTACCTAGCAGAATTTGTAATTCTTCTACTCAATGTTGGCTTAAGGAGGACCACAAACTAAAACCTACTCATGGAACATGGTTCTAGCTACAATTGTGAGTTTGGCTCTAGATGACGTTGGCTCAAGGCTCTAGTTGTTAGCTCTAGTTCTAGCAATGGCTCAGGATTGCTTGTTTTTTCTTGATTGATATGAGTTCAAAACTTGAATCTTGATTTTCAATCAATATTTTTCTCTCCCTATTATTTATAATGTGAGAAGAAAAATATCTCCACTACAAGATGTGTCAATACTCGAGAATGAATTCTTTAGTACGACCAACATATTTCTTAGTTGTTGATGACCATTTCTAAGAAGAAACCAATCCAAGGTGAACCTTTACTCTTGTAGGGTTCTTATGACTAAGGAATTTGTTTGAATGATGATTATGCTTTCCACAATTCTCACAAGGATGAAGATAAAAACATCGATCTTTAACATGACCAACTTGATGACAATGTCAGTATTTGGGAATTTGATGTGGAAGTGGAGTAGGTGAAAATGAATTTCCTTGAAGGAATATGGTGCTCGAGAACTAGATTGGTTTGGAATAGTTTGTAATGTGAAAGGTCATTTCCTTGTCATATTCGATATGGATTATATGATTATTGTTGATGACTCCTAACCAAGGTCTAATGATGAGCTTGGAAAGTGCATGCATAACTTCTTCATCTTCACTTGAAATTACTTTTGAAGTGTCATCACTTATCTTATAATGTTCCAATTGCTCATAAGAATCTTAAAATAAAAAATAGAATTTTTCTGAAGGAATGTTTCAGAATGTTGATTGTTGTGTTTGATTTCTTCTTATTAAAGCTAAAGTTGTATAAATTCAATTTTTCCCTGTGAATTTTGTAAGCAATTTTGAACAATAGTGAGAGTTGCTTTGTCAACTATAATAGGATTTTTGATAGTGGAAAGTATAACAGTATTCAACAATTGTAATAAATCATCAATTAAAGTCACTTATGTTAATTTGGAAGCTCAGTGACAAATTCCAATCCTTGGACTATATTCCTCTTTCCAAGAGGACCAAAATTGATCTTTAAAGCACTAAATTTGGATATGGGAAAGTATATTTTTAAAGACAAGCCCACAAGTACACATTTGATCAAGTTGGCCTAGAGGACACATGTCCCCTCCTCCAATGACTATAAATACAAGTAAAGGAGCCTCATTTAGAAATATCATTCTCACACATCTCTCTTATATTCTTGGGTTCGATACATCTAAAAATTGCACGGGTTTTCTCACATGTGCAAAGGAGAAGGAGGATGAAAATACAAGTGGCCGAAAATCTGAAGTGTTTGTTGGCATTGATGATGTGCTGCAGTGGCATTGATGATGTAGATGTTGTGTTGCAATGTTTGATGGTTGGCATTGATGTCAACCTGGGCATGTGTTTCAGTTGGATTGAGTGTACAGATGATTGTGTTACATATATATACTCTTTGATGGATGGGCTTACAAATGTACTCTTTAACAAATGTACTCTTATGTTGCTTGGTTTTGGTGTCGTTATTACCATGGTACATGTATCCTTGGTATCGGATTATCCATGGTATTTTCCTATGGTATTGGCTTGTAGATTACCATGGTAGAAGGGTTCATGGTATTGGCTTAACCATGGTATGTACTCGTGGTATTGAGCTTGTAGTTTACTATGGTACGGGTTTCCCAGGGTAAAAATTGGATATTATTGATGATATTTTGTCATATATTCTTGTGATTATTTTTTAGTGTTTGTGTGGATTGACTTGGTGAGTTGATTGATTGATGATGTGAGCATATGGGTGGAGTGAGTGAGTGCTACAATACTTTACATAGATAATTATACATATGTAGCTGAGTTTAGAGTGTGCATATCATATTTTATATTCAAATTAGAGATGTTGTTGGGTTGCTTATGTTGAGCAAGTTTATGAGCCTAGTCTGAAACATTTTGAAATGTGGTTCACATGGAGGAGTTGGAGGCATAGTGATTTCATGCTTATGGAGACAAGCAGACAGTGTTTAGAGAAGGATAATCTCAATCCAATGGTGCTTGGATAGTCCAATGAATATTGTGCGAGGCTCATTGGTGGTGGAAGCTACTAGTAGATGTTTATTTGCAGTCATGTGATTAGGTACTTCTTAGTTGATGGATGTCAGCACAGTGTTGTAGGAGTTGAGTCTTCTAGCTAGTGGGTGCTAGCTACTCTATGTACAAATTTGTTCAACATAATAGAATATTTGAGCAGCAAAAACGAGTGTTTTTTCCCCTAGAGAGGGTTTTCCACCAAAAAACATGTGTGTCCTCTTATGTGCATGATTTCCTTTTTGATTCTTTATGGTGTTTTTATATGGTGATTTTGCATGCTTTGATACATTGATTTCATGTTGCTTCCACAAGTTTAGCTGATGAATTACTGAATCTTGTGCTTTGGTAAAAAGATTTAAAAATTAAATTAACACAGGCACTGCTAATTCCCCCCCCCCTCTCAGTAGTGAATCCATTTCCAATAATTGGTATCAGAGCGGGGTTCTCTCGATGAAGCTTGATCACTTGAGAGCAGATCGTGGGCCATGGCTAAGAATAAGAGGAAACAGTCTCAGAAAAGGAAGAGATGCAAACAAGTTAAAAATGTTGCAAAATCAGAAGAACCTCTCCTCTTAGTAAAAGGTATGGCAAGAAATATTTTCAGTCATGAAAATTTTATTTCTTGTTGCTAGTCTAGTGATGATGATCTTGGAATTATTGAAGAGGATAATGATCAGAGTTTTGAAGTTGATTCCTTAAGAAGTGAGGAAGGTGTATTTCTAGTACAGGAATCTGAAGATGAAGAGTTGAGAAGATTAGTGACTCTTGAGGCCGAGAACAAAGCTCAAGCAAGGATAATTGAGAAGCTGATTTTAGAAAATAGATATCTGAAGAAATTGTTGTAGATTCTTGAGGAGAAAGAATATGCTTTTAAGGAAGAAAATCCAGATTTGCAAAATCAGTTAAAGAAGGCAAGAAAGACTGAAGAGGAGCTTGGTAATCAACTAGAGGAACATATTAGTAATTACAGAAACCTCGAAGCAATCAAGGAAATCATCATCAAGACCAGAAATCGGAGAATGTGACAATTAAAAGCATGAGAAATGTGAGGTGTTACAACTGTCAGAAACTTGGGCACACTTCAATAAATTTTAGAAGAAAAAAGATAAATCACTCCAAGAGATACCAGTAGCTGAATTCTCAAGCAATCCCATCATTTTCCGGGTATAAAAATGTTTTCTTTATGGGTACAATTATTTATGCAATGAATTTGGCTATAAATGTATTAACTATAGAAAGAAAATGAGGAAAAAATTTGAGCCATGTCCACAATTTATTGAGCACATTAGATGTTATACATGTGAAAATATCGACCATAAAGCCAAATATTGCAAGCTTCCCTCGACTCTCATGCAGTTTAGACGAAAGAAGAAGGACTCTGGTTCAATTTTCTTCAACATGCATCAAACCAACCAACACGTGAAACTCAAGAAAATATGGAAAAGAAAGGAGAAAGAAAATAATTGAGGCCAACTCGGCCTTAGGGTGAGCATGAAGAAGAATTTGCATAACTTCACGGGGAGCTCCTCCAAGAAAACGTCTTCAGCAGATGGTGTAAGCACTATTTTCCTTTTTGTGTGTTTTTCGAATGAGGTTAATTTTAATGCATGAGTTGAATTTGGCCACATGGCTCCATGATTCTCTTGCAGAAACAAAAGTTGAATCTCATGATGTTAGTACTTACAATCAAAATAAAAATATCTTTTCAATTTGAAGAAAAATATTTGTGTTTGCAATCTAAAGTCAAAAATCTACAAACATTTCAATTTAGGGGTTGATCAAGAATAAAAATGGGTATGCATTGAAGATACACAAATCGATGTGAATATACCATGGAGAATTGAAGTTAATTAAAAAAAATAAAAAATGGGGAAAGAGAAAGAAAACATGCATCATTGAAGAGTAAATAGATAAATAAGAATGTCCATGGTCTGATTTGGTCTCTCATGCATATCAATCTCTGCTTAAAATGGTTGTGGAATCGAAAAGAACGCATTCATTTCTTTGATCTGGTCATGGTGATTGATAGTGGCTTGGATATGGTCCAAGTCCTCCAGCGTTGTGTAATAAAATTAGTTAATAAGTGTTAATATTGTTCACAGTTAATAAGGTGGTATGTTCATATTAGAAAAGTGTAAATGCATAGATTGGTAATCAAGAAGTGATTGCATTAATGTGGTGGAGTTATTGGGGCATTGCAAATTTAGTTTAGTATTTATCATGGCATGGATCGACTCCAAGTTTTGATACAATGGTCATAAACTCGACATAAATATTCCTAGAGTGAAATTTCAATGAGTATAGTTACCTGTATTTTTGTGCATTGGTGATCATTGCATGTGTATGGAGTGAAATTGAGATACTAATATGCGTATAATGGATTAGTGAATCGATTTTTGTATGTTGTGACAATGTGATGGAATGGTATGGTGTCTTCTACTAGTAGCAAGTGGTGAGTCAATTTGCGAGTGCCATTGTAGTACTTGGGTGTTGAGGATGATGTTATGCTGCTATGCATTGGGTGTATCAAAAGTAGGGTTTCTCTGCACCAATTTCGGCCCCTTTGCAGGATTTCAACCCTCTAATGCAAACCTCCTAAGGCAGTGAGCTAAGGTCCATTCCGCACTCTTGTGGCAGATGTATGTTCTCATTCTGAAGATATACCCGCACCATATATGAAATAAGTCATAGTTCACATGAGGAAAATTTTCATGGTTTTCTGAGGCTAAAACCTATGATTACTCCGACCCTATCCTCGGAGCAGGGGCAAGCAAACGATTTGAGGAATTATCTGTTATTTTATTTTTGTCATAGCATTTGGGAATTGATTTGTATATATTTGGTGCAATAGTGATATATTTATAGAGAGCCAGTGCAATGAAGAAAACTATGAGTGCACATAATTGAAGGGATCCTCCATGCTTTAGCACATAAATATCTCTACACTTAGCACAAAAATATCTCTGCAGTGATTTGGACTGTATTTTTGTTTGATCAACATATGGCCTAAGGCTAAGATCCCTTGTTATTTCATAGTCGTGGTCTGCAAGCGAATGAAGTGGAGAAACAACAAGTTTGAATGTGTCTAGCTTGATTACAAATAACATTCTTATGAGCCCTGTGGTTGAGCGTTGCTAAGGATTGGGTTCAATTGCAGAGAAAGTATATCGTTTTAGCTTCGTTTGTTAGTAATACTATGTAATAAGGGTTCCACTCGAATTGAAACAAAGCCTGAATTGTGTTACAGATGTACATCGGATCTCAGGTTTGTGACTATTCAAACATCACTTGGGCATCGACTAGATAACCGAAGTTGGCAGTGAAGGGAAGCAAAGTCCTACTATGTAACAGACGAGAAAGTTTGGTAGCAATAACAAAATGCCACCAAACATAGTAGAGGCCAAACAATTATGTCAATTGAGCTCTATGCGCTTGAATTGTATTAGCATCATATTAAGTTGGGTTAACGATTTCTTCAATAAAAATGTCGTGTGAATTGAATAAGCCTATGGAGGATTCGAGTTGTTTCTAGGCGTGCTGCTATCATTTCCCGCAAAAAGCTACTTCTGGAATTTGTTGGACCTGTTTCAAATTTTCGTGGAGTGTGCTTCACATGTTTGTTTCAAGGATAGGGGGGCACTTGCTGAATAAGACAGCCAATATCATCTTGTATAGGGGATCGAATCCTCCTCAAGAAGGCGTACACATCTTTAGTAAACGACCCAAGTCTGAAGCCTCATATTCTAGAAAGGAATGAAATCATCCTTGACACCCTTTTAGAAATTCAACATCAATTTTTAGAAAGGCTAAGTGCTTAATCCTAGGGGCCAAGCTTATTTTCTGTGCATATGTTATCTATGTCAAAGCTAAGCTCATATTTCCAGTGGTTCAATTGGTTCTCTCCTACTCGCTTAACTAGATTCATCAAGTTTATTTCATATCTGGTGTATTGAGGAAGAGATGGATTGCATATATAAATGTTGTTTTGATCAGTGAACAGGGACCAAGCTTATGTCTTGTAGAAAGCCAACTTCTTTTCAGAAATCTGTCATATTTTCTAGCATATAAATATAAGACTAATAAGTTTATTGTTTCAGGAGGTTCACGTGATTTCCTTGGCAATTTCTAAAATTTTGATTTTAGAGACTCAGTTCCAAATTGGCAGAGGTCAATTTCTGAAGGTGAATCTTGTATTAAATGTAAGTGTCCATGGAATATCAGTCATTTTCCAGACACAAATTTAATGTGTCGTAGCATTCCTTATTAGAGGCCGAGATATATTGTCCAGGAGGCCGAGTTGTGTGCTGAGCATACCTTCATCTTGTTATTTCCTTGACGTTGTAAATGAAGCAGTTTGTGAAAGAGCTAGGCATAATGTCCATTAGATTGTAGTTCTGAGAGGTTTTGAGTCAGTATATATGAATGTCATTGTCAGAGTCACGTATATTTATGCTATATGTACTCTATTTTGAAGCCTTTTCAAGGTGTGAGTGTGATTTATGTCAGTCAATGTCATGAAAAAGAATGATTCAGCCATGTATCTCATTTAGAAGGCCTTGTAATAAAAGTCAAAATTTCTTGGTCATGACATGTGAAGTCATTATGTAGAGTCATTTGATGCCTTGTAAAATGCATATAAAGCCTTGTAGTCAATCATTCAAGTCATTTAGTCCATGATGTCAGTATTTGGTGATAGGAATAGTCCTTGTGTCAGTGATATGGAGTCTGTCCCTTGATCCATGAGGTATAGTCTTCAACGAGAAGGCATTGTTTGCAAGTTAATGATGATGACTTCAGGCTAAGTACATGCTCAGGGGGAGCATGTACAATGTGTATTTGATGATCTGATGTTGTTCATGTTCATGTTGTTGCCCTAGTTGAGAGTGAGGTGGTTGGATTTGTTATATAAGTTTGTTGCTCATATGTTGTTTCTTGATGGACTTGGTTGGTCATGATTGTTGCTATATATGTGTTGGTTGAACATAGGATGATGTTGTTTCTCCTTGAGTTTAGGATCAAGTTTTGTTGTTGATGTTACTTCCCATCGTATGTTTGCTGCTACTTGGATACATTCATGCTGCTACTAAGTCAGAGTGTTGTTGATATTGTTGGTTCTTATGTTGTGCTATTCTATTGAGGTTGATATAGTTGATGTTACTGATTAAGTGTTGTTGCTACTATGAGATATCAATTTGTTATTGTTGTGTTGAGTGTTGTCATTGTTAGAGTTGATGATTGAACATGATGTTGAGTGACAGAGTTGTGTTATTGCTACCATTATTGCCGGTTATGGAGAGATTGTTGTTGCTTATGGTCATGAGAGGATGTTGTTGCCGCCCACACTATGTTGATGGATAAGGTTTGTTGTTGTTGTTTGAGCCGGTCTGACAATGTTGTCCATATAGTTGGATCTATTTCTTGAGTATGTTGTTGTTGCTTCAAGACAGAGTGAGTTATGGTTATTGGTGGGTTGTTGTTTCTTGTTGATACCCAACTGGTGTCTAAGAGGAGTTGTTGTGGATCTAGTGGATGATCAATGGAGTTATGATGTCATGCCCTTTGCCATTGATGTCAAAGGGGGAGTGTCTATAGGTTTCAGTTTCAGAGGACAATATCAATTGGTTGGTTTAGTCGGGGTTGACATTAATGCCAAAGTGGGAGATTTTTGGCATTAGTGATGTATTGTAGAGGCATTGATGATGTAGGTGCTGTGTTGCAATGTTTGACGGTTGGCATTGATGATGTAGGTGTTGCGTTGCAACGTATGATGGTTGGCATTGATGTCAACCTGGGCATGTGTTGCAGTTGGATTGAGTGTACAGATGATCCTGTTGTAGGTAGATGTAATATTTGATGGATGGGATAATAGATGTACTCTTTGACATATGTACCCATATGTTTCTTGGTTTGGGTGTTGGTATTACCACGGTACATGTATCCTTGGTATTGGCTTAACCATGGTATCTGCCTATGGTATTGGCTTGAAGATTACCATGGTACGAGGGTCCATGGTATGTACCCATGGTATTGAGCTCGCAGTTTACTATGGTACAAGTGCCCATGATATTGGGATAACCATGGTATTTGCCCAAGGTATTGATTGGAGATTATTGATGATATTTTGACATATATTCTTGTGATTATTTTTTTGTTTGTATGGATTGACTTGGTGTGTTCACTGATTGATGGTGTGAGTGTATGTGTGGAGTGAGTGAGTGCTACATTACATAAATAATTACACATATGTAGATGTGTTTAGATTGTGCATATCAGATTTGATATTCAGATTAGATATGTTGTTAGGTTTCTTATGTTGAGCAAGTTTATGAGCCTAGTCTGAAACATTTTTAAATGTAGTTCAGATGGAGGAGTTGGAGGCGTAGATACTTCATGCTTGTGGATACAAGTAGACCATGATTAGAGAAGGAGGATCTCAATCCAATGGTGGTTGGATAGTCCAATGGATTTTGGGTGAGGCTCATTGGTAGTGGAGGCTTCCAATAGATGTTTATCTGCAGAAACGTGTGAGTAGGTACTTCTGAGTTGATGGATGTCAATGCATTGTTGTAGGAGTCGAATCTTCCGGGTAGTGGGTGCTAGCTACTCTATGTACAAATTTGTTTAGCATAATAGAAGATTTGAGCAGGAGCAGTGGGTGGTTTTTTTCCCTAGAGAGGGTTTTCCACCAGAAAACATTTGTGTCCTATTATGTGCATGATTTCCTTATTGATTATTTATGGTGTTTTTATATGGTGATTTTGCATGCTTTGATACATTGATTTCTTGTCGGTTCCACAAGTTTACCTAATGAATTACTGAATCATGTGCTTTGGTAAAAAGAGATAAAAATTAAATTAACACGGTCGCTACTGAGTCTCCCCCCTCTTAGTAGTGAAACCATTTCCAACAATGTTATGCATCTTTGACCAACGTTGACTTTGACCTTTGGAGGAGATTTTGACTTTGATTTTTTTGGGGTATCTCTATCTCATCAGGCCACATCCTTTGGCATAGAAAATGAGGCATTTGGAGCAATTTGACTTGGGTTGACCAAAGGAAAAATTGCAGATTTGAACGCAAAAGTTTCTCTCCCATTTGATTGAGTTTGACTAGGTGCTTTTGGATTGTTTTTTGCTCTATTTGACCAGCACTTGAGTCCATACTATTTGACCTTTGACCAGGTTTTATTGGAGCACTTTGACCACAATATTGTGGACTAGTTAGAGCACATTGAGTGATGTTGATCATTGACCAGAATTGCAAATTATGATAGTTGACCACATTTGACTATTTATTCATTGGCATATTGATGTTTGGATGGTAGATTTGTTGGATAAGTCAAATTTAACTTTGACTCTTATTTATGGTTTTTGACTCATTGTACTCTTTGCTGAACATTTTATGATAATCTAATAGAAGAAGAATTTTCAAAGGATTTTCCCCCTTGTGGAGTTTTTCCATGAGCTTCGACCAAATCAATGTATTTTGTTGATGTTCTTGATTGTCTCCTATTGTCATTGCATTTATTGTTATGTCTTCAATTACTATTGATTATTGGCAGAAATAATTGTCACTGAAAAGATTGCTTAATGAAGGATTGAATTGGGATAAAGTAATTGATATAGCATAGAGCAGTGGAAAATTAACAATTTAGCCCTCTTTGGATTTCTTGCAACTCCACCACTCAAAAACCAAACTCGACAAATAAAGGGTGTTAGTTCTACTAAAATGCACCCCTTTGCGATGCAATCTTAATTTAAAAAAGTACTCAAAAATTGAATTAATCTTCAAGATTGAATGTGTTGATTCTTAAGTTGATTGGTGCTCAAATTCATACTTAAATAATATATGACTCAATTTTCAAAAGAAAAAAATGTCTCGTTTTCTCCCTTCTCAAATATGGCATTAAAAAATGTTGAATGTGACCCTTCTTTCCAAAACATTAGATATTCACTCATGAGCACAATTGGTTGTTGTGGACTACTAGAGGGATTTGATTTTCACACATCCAAATACTAGCCACAAGTATATTTTGTATCTGCAAATATCAACTCACACTAGTTCGTAGTAACACACTTAACAACTCCACTTTAGTTTTCATTCAATATCAAGGGTCACAATACCTATGATTCCTTAAGAAAATCCCCATGTAATGTTTCTACTCTCATATTAGGTAGTAGCAACAATTAGAAAAATGACCATTAATCAATGCCTTTGATGAATTGGGATCAAGAAAAAGAAATTCCTCTCATGTTGAAAATTCAAACTCTATCACATGCACTTAGAGTATTCAAAGGCATAATAAATGCAGTTGAATCAAGACCATATGTGCATGCCATGAAACAAGTCTTTCTACCTATTATATGCCTCAAAAGAAGTAAAAAATTCCATTGTCATATTGGTATCAATGCAGATACTTCAATGCTTCTAGTCTCTACGATAACATTTTTACTTGCATAGTAGTTCTATACATGGGCTTTCATAGTCTCTTTACTTGCACCTTTGTTGATGTATAATTGTTGAGTGAAGAACAAAACCAAAAGAACAATAATGGCCAATGCAACAACAACTCATTCGTCCTCTTCACAATATTGTTCGGTGACAAAGTGTGTGTTGTAGGAGCACATTGTGGAGGAACGTCTAACACAAATATAAGAAATTTTTGTGGAGGGAGCAGAATGATTTTTGTTTTTCATCATATCCCTAAAAGTTAGTGAGGCTAATGTGACCTCTTCAATAGAATTGAATTCATCGTCACCTTTAGCACCTGGTCACTTGACTTGGCCCTTGTCTTCATTGTCATCGCCAGCTTTTGTGGCCACTTGGTGGATATTGATCGTGTTTTGTCAACTCTTATTCTCTACGTAATAGGGCCAATAGCAATAATAAGTATAATATTAATATTCTAAGTATTGTGGATAATTTGAGGGCCTATTTATATATTGTGGACGTGTCCTCTATATTGGGTGTGGACAGAGATATCTCTAATCATGTAATACAACTCTTAAAAGATTTGTTTCTACTATTTATCTTTGAAACCTTTGGATACATGGATATTGATTAATGGAAAATACTTCCCAGCCAAGGAAAAACCTTGAAGGGTTAAGATCTATGAATCATACACAAACCAAGATTGGTAATAAGGTTATTGAGCAAAGGTGTAAGTAAATGAACCAGAAAATGGGAGGAAAGGCAAGGGTTCAAATTGTTGAGAAATGGCAACAAGAAAATCCAATTTAATTTGTCCTTGAATTAAACTTGTAAATAGTTAATTAAGTTTAATTAACTTAATTAGCTTAGGAATTTCGAGTTGGAAGTCTTTCTGTAGTCATGTATATGTTCTCCCTAAGTTTTAGGGGTCTAGTATGAGTTGGAAATTAAATCACTCAGTTTACTAAGTTAAGTTCAGTTAAATTAGTTCTAAATTGTTTTTGGAACTAAAAGAGGACTAATAGTTAGTTGGTGCACTAATGCATCCACTAGTGCTACTCCAATTAACTGAATATTCCCTCATGAGAAACTCATGCATGTCAGTTCAGAGAAAGACCCAATTGAGACTAGAGTGCAAGGACAATGTACTATCAATGGTATTATTTACTAGAGTGTAAATATCATGCATGCATCAGAGATTGATCCTATGTTTGGATTGTGCAGTTTTGGAAGCATGAATTCCCTTTAAATACAGGTTATTCATCCTAGGAATTACGCAAGAGATTAGGGGCTTGGAGAGTTACAGAATAGGCTAAGGATTTGGCTTGAGCTAGCTTGTGAGCTGAGAGAGTTGAGCATACTTGTGCGGAATTGTTCTAGTGAGAACAAGCTTTGTATCTTCACTCATATTCTGATATATGCAATACAGATAGTGGGGTTTTGATCAGTGGATTTCCCCATATACATCTTGTGTTATGTGTCATTGATTTGTCTTCTTCTTGTTCATATTGTTTTCATCGATCTATTGGCTTCCGTTGGTTGAAAGTAGAAGTAGATTATTGTCTTTTGCTTTAATACATTGCATGAGCTTGTGAATCTACAGGATTTTCTACACGGTATCAGAGCTGAGAACAATATACTAGAGGATATTTCGAAGTTTTGAGTTTTGGGTTACAAGTGAAATTCGAATTTGCAATACATACTTCAAGATCAGCAAATGGTGTTCTATGGTTGGCGAATCGAGTATGCCTTGAAGGAAGCTCAAATTTTATGGCCTGGAGGGATAGAATGGAGGTTGTGCTAGAAGATTATGGCTTGAAGGAATTCATTGATCAAGAAATTCCTAAGCCAGCAGCATCAGATGCACAGAATTTGGCCGAATAGAAGAAGTGTGTGGCAAATGCGAGGTGGATAATCCTTGAGGGAGTTCGAGACCACATTGTCTCGAGTCTCCATGGTAAGGAAACTTCATATTCTATGTGGAAAACATTGACGGAATTGTATCAGAACAACAGTGACCAAAGGAAATTGGTACTGAAAGACAAACTTCGAAAAATCAAAATGGAGAAAGGCGAGATGATTCCAAAATACTTGACCAAGTTCACTCAATGTCATGATAAACTTCAAAGTGTTGGAATCACAATTTCCGACGATGATATGGCGAGTCTTTTTCTTCTAGGACTCCCAAAGAGTTAGCATAGTTATCAGGAATTTGTCAATGGTCGGGAGAAGCTTCCGGATTGGGAACGACTATGGTCATATTTGATGCAGGAGGAGATCAGGAGGAACACCAGTGATGGCTCTTCATCAAAGACTAATGATTAAGAGAATTGTGCCTTAGCGATTAAGGCAAAGAAAGGGAAAGGGAAAGCTTCCCATTCCAAATCGGATTCTTATCATGGAGGTAAGAAGAAAGACATGACGAAAGTTAAGTGCTTTCATTATCATGAGTTGGGCCATTTTTCTACAAATTGTCCACTCAAGAAGTCCAAGAAGAAGTCCTCAGGAGGAGCGGCGGGTGAGGCTTTAGCCTCTCAATTCGAATTGGAATTTTCCCTCATTGCATGCATGGTGTCATCAATGATGGGAAGTGTATGGTACTTAGACAATGGAGCTTCATTCCACATGACTGGCGACAAAGAGTTATTCAGTGACCTGGAGGAGAAAGATCTCCAGATGCATATCGAGATGGATGATGACGAAAAGTATAGTGTTACTGGATTGGGTGCGATTACTTTTCAAAGGGAGCATGGGGCTCCACTCACCTTGAAGAATGTTATATATGTGCCCAAGCTGAAGAAGAACTTGGTATATGTTTCCATGCTTGAGGATAGAGGCTATGATGTGATATTCTCGAAAGGAAAGGCATTCCTTTGACACATAGCCATGAGTCAAGTAAAGAAGTTAGGGATTCGGGTGAAGAATCTCTATAAGTTGGAGGTAGATGAGTGTGTTGCTTTGAGCACAAAAGCATAAAGGGTGTAGAGCTGAGACATTGGCGAGTTGTGGCACAGGTGATTGGGCCACTTGCATCATGGGGCTTTGAAGATATTGCAGCAAATCTCTACCGGTCTTCCCAAAGGTATGCTTGAGAAAGTTGATACATGCAAGGGGTGTACTTTGGGAAAATACACCAAGTCTTCCTTTCATGACAAAGACAGTTGAGCAGAGGCTATTCTAGAGCGAGTCCATTCAGATGTGTGTGGACCATTCTCGACAACATCCATGGCCAAACATAGGTATTATGTTATATTTGTTGATGACTATTCTCGTAAATGTTGGATATTTTTCATGTAGAAAAAGGATCAAACTTTCACAAAGTTTTGTGAGTTTAAAGCATTGGTGGAGAAAGAGTCGAGCAAGAAGGTTAAATCTCTACGGAGTGATAATGGTGGTGAGTATGTCTCAAATGAGTTTAAGAACTTCTGTGCAGTGGAAGGGATTAAACGGGAGTTGACAACACCCCATAACCCTTAGCATAATGGGGTGGCCAAGAGGAAAAACAGAAGTATAGTAGGGGCAGCGAGGGTGATGTTGCATGATCAAGGCCTAGCACTACACTTGTGGGCTGAGGCAGGCAACACAATAGCTTATGTTCAGAACCGTAGCCCACATCAGATACTTGAGATGAAGACACCAGATGAGGCTTATTCTGTTAAGAGGCCAGATGTTGGTCACTTCAGGATTTTTGGGTCATCGGTATATTTCCATGTCACTAAAGATGCACAGAAGAAGCTTGATCCGACATCAGAGGTGGGGATATTTTTGGGGTACACTGATACACCTCACAACTATCAGGTGTACTTGACGACCAGCAGGATGACAGTGGTTCACAGGGATGTCAAATTCGATGAGGAGAAGGCCATGCAAGTTTCATGCGAATGAGGAGTTTTGAGCTCCTAAGGTTGAGGAGCCTTAGATTGATGTGGAGAAGCCACATGCAAAGGATCTGGGAGTGGAGACATCCACTCGGGTAGAGTCTTCCAAAGAGGGAAGAAAGCACACCAGAGAGGCTAACGAATTGTTGGATGATTCATGGGAGAATGTGGGAGAACCCACTTCTCAGCGTCGGCAGAGGAGGTCACCTGAGAGGTACACTGGATACATGGATCTTATGGGCGAATGTTGTGAAAGAGCCATCTTCCTTTAAGGAAGGAATGCAGTAGCCAATTTGGGTTGATGTCATGATGGAGGAGTATGACTCCATAGTTCATAACAGTGTTTGGGATGTGGTCCCGAGACCAGAGGAAAAGTCAGTGGTGAGCTCCCATTGGCTTTACAAGGTAAAGCAAGCTATAGATGGTAGTGTGGAGAAGCATAAGGCTATATTTGTGGCCCGTGGCTTTTCACAGGTAGAGGGGATTGACTATGATGAGACCTTTGCTCCTGTTGCAAGGTACTCATCAATCATATCTATATTGGCACTATCAGCACAGATGGGTTGGAAGATACATCAGATGGATGTGAAGATAGCCTTCCTTAATGGCATGATTGAGGAAGAGGTGTACATAGAGCAGCCTGAAGGTTTTGAAACCTTTGACCATGAGTCGCATGTGTGCCGACTCAAGAGAGTGTTGTATGGGCTGAAGCAAGCACCCTGTGCTTGGTACATTAGGATAGATAACTAATTCACCAGGTTGGGCTTCGCGAAGAGTGAAGCAGATGTGAACTTGTACCACATAGTGGTGGAAGGTAAATTGTTGATCATTTTACTTTGTGTTGATGATCTCATACTGACAGGTGATGATCAGCTGATCAAGTCTTGTAAGGAGGACCTTGCAAGAGAGTTTGAGATGAAGGACATGCGGCTCATGCATTACTTTCTTGGAATGGAGGTAGGGAGATGGGGAGTTGTTTGTGTCTCAGGGAAAGTATGTCAATGAGATACTCAACAGATTCTGCATGGAGAGCAGCAAACCCATGGAGACTCCTCTAGCAGGTAACTGGAGGAAGGAGGATGCTACTTCAGGGGAAGTAGTGGAAGCTATTATTTACAGGCATCTTGTGGGTTCACTCATGTACTTGGTGAACACACGACTGGATATGTGCTATGTAGTTAACTAGCTTAGTCAAGCGATGGTTAGGCCTACCAAGTTGTATTGGAAGGCGGCAAAGCATGTGTTGAGATACCTGATGGGCACTTCTCAGTATGGATTATGGTACAGAGGGAGTGAAGCTTCAAGGATTCACCAATGTAGGTTGGGAAGGGATTCCATCTGACATGAAGATCACATCAGGAGGGATCTTCAGTATTGGGTCAGCAACAGTTTCTTGGTATAGCAGGAAATAGAGATCGGTTGCACTCAGTTCGGAAGAGACAAAGCACATGGTTGTGAGTCAGACATCATGTAAGGCCATATGGATGAGGAAGATCCTGGTTGGTTTGTTTGGTCAGCAGATGGATCCAACTATGATTTACTACGATAATCATAGTTGTATCAAACTCTTTGAAAATCCAGTTTTTCATGATCAGTCCAAGCATATTGATATCTGATATCATCATCTTAGAGATTGTGTATTGAGGCAGATTATGTTGTTAGAGTACATTCCCACGAAGGAGCAAGATGTTGACATTTTGAAAAAGGAATTTTCAAGATGTAAATTCGAGTTTCACAAAGACAGGATCGAGGTAGCTGATAATCCCTTTCTTATTGAGAGGGAGTGTTGAGAAATGGCAACAAGAAATTCCAGTTTAATTTGTCCTTGAATTAAACTGAGAATTAAAATCAAATTCTATTCTCATAGAAACTTGTAAATAGTTAATTAAGTTTAATTAACTTAATTAGCTTAGGAATTTCAATTTGGAAGTCTTTTTGTAGTCATGTAAATGTTCTCCCTAAGTTTTTGGGGTCCAGTATGATTTGGAAAGTAGATCACTCAGTTTACTAAGTTAAGTTCAGTTAAATTAGTTCTAAATTGTTTTTGGAACTGATGGAGGACTAACAGTCAGTTGGTGCACTAATGCATCCACTAGTGCTACTCCAATTAAGTGGAGATTCCCTCATGAGAAACTGATGCATATCAGTTTAGAGAAAGACCCAGTTGAGAATAGAGTGCAAGGACAATGCACTATCAGTGGTTTTATTTACTAGACTGTAAATATCATGCATGCATCAAAGATTGATACTATGTTTGTATTGCACAGTTTTGGAAGCATGAATTCCCTTTAAATATGGGCTATTCATCCTTGGAATTACACAAGAGATTAGGGGCTCGGAGAGCTATAGAATAGGCTAAATGATCTGGCTTGAGCTAGCTTGTGAGCTGAGAGAGTTGAGCATACTTGTGTGGAATTGTTCTAGTGAGAACAAGATTTGTATCTTCACTTATATTTCTGATATATGCAATACAGATAGCGGGGTTTTGAGCAGTGGATTTCCACAGATACATCTTGTGTTATGTGCCATTGATTTGTCTTCTTCTTGTTCATATTGTTTTCATCGATCTATTGGCTTTCACTGGTTGAAAGTATAAGTAGATTCTTGTCTTTTGCTTTAGTAAATTACATGAGCTTGTGAATCTACAGGATTTTCTACACAAATGGAATGCCAATTGTTAGAGTGAAATTTAAGAAAGGAAACAATTGTGTACAAGAGAAACTCACACAACAATGTATAAATTCATCAAAGAAAGGAAAAATTCACTAAGGTTGCATGGAAGATCACAAAACTCATGGCTCTTGGGCCACAAAGCCACAACTCTCATACCATTGTTCGACACAAGAAAATGGAGGAGAGAGTAAGATAAATGTGTGATACATATGTCATTAGTATGATATACATAAATATATTTTCTTCTAACCATTGGATTAATCTTCCAAGGTCTCCTGGACTCTCGAAGACTATTCACATTCATTTGTGACCCTTTGTATTCTTCCTCAAGAGAATAATACAATATACCATAATCCATAAAGATTAGGTTTCTAACATATTTCCATAAGTTTTACCATGAGAGGATAACCTTAACCTTTATTACATGTAGCAAATCCTAATACAAGAGGTATTTCCTATATTACTAAGTTCAAGGTAAGCGATATGATGGATAACTTATGGAAGGGGAAAAGGAAACTTCATGTATTGAACCTCAAAGTTATGTAATATGATGTATATTTCTTTAATATTTTCCAAGTAGCTTTCAAGAGCTAGGGATGTTTTACACATAAACCTTTAAGAGAGAGATTTTAGCTTTAAGTTACCATTTCCGCTAAATTCTTTCTTACCAACACCTTCTTTGCCTTTTTCTTTATTTATTTAATTATTTCTTTGATTTATCAAATCTCTTTTACTTTAGATATGCATTGTTAAGCATGGAACTACAAGCATTGATCTCATAGTGAGGTTTCATAGTTCAAATTTTTTCCATTTTTGTTAACTTTTTTTCATTTTCTCTTCATTTCTAGCCTTTTTTACTTGTATTTGACTTTGGATTTCTTGTCTAGACCTTGTTGAATGGAATATAAATTAATCATAAGAAAGAATATTTTTGTATGAATTACATGGAAATGAATGGGGAAGTTGTAAAGTGTTATGTATGGCAAGGATATGGAGCACACTACATCATCCTAATCACTAATAGTGCAACCCAAGGAACACTTGGTGACACTTCTAATGTGTAATTTTTTCTTAAACTCCACCTAAGGATCCATAATATCTCCTGCTAGAACTTTCTTTAGCTTTGAGTTGCAAGATCTAGAACTTGCTAGCCATGAATTTCCTTCATCATGCCCTATGACCTCCAGAATACATCTCTTTCATTGCATACAATCATAACTAGAATGTAACTAGGTCTTAGTATCTAGGATGTTGTCCATCTCTTCATTGTGTCTATTTTTGGTCTCTATTCTTGGCTCTCCTCTCTCCAAGTTTCATTTAATGCACATAATTTAAGGGTATTGGAAAATGATTTTTAAAGTTTAAGTGTTGGAACATGAATTCATGGAAGTTTTGTGTTTTTGTAACTCTATTGGTGCTTTCAATGAATGGTAAGCTATTCAAAGAGGAAGGAAATTTTTCAAGTCATAGTGGCTTTGCTATGGTTTTATCTTATATGAACATTTATGTTTTGGGTTTAAAAAGCATGGATCACATAGAAGCTCAAGATATTCAAAGAAGTGTGTAGACGCAAAGACTTAATCCAATGCAGTAGATCCTCCATCTTATAAGGAAAATCTCAATTCCAATCTAGATTTATATCATTACCATAGGGGGAATTTTGAGATAAATAAATAGGAATAAAATGAAAAATATATCAAAAAAAACAACTTTAAATGAAAAAAAAAAAGGATTCAAGATGATTATTCATCCCTTGGGATGCATATTTTTGGAGGAAAAAGAAGAAAACAACCTTATTTAATTGCATTTTCGACTTATCTTTGTATAGGTTTACTCAAATGTCATTTGTAAGAACTGGTTGGATGTAAAATTGAATTTTGCATCCAACATATACACACTCTACATACTTTT
Organism: Pinus tabuliformis; assembly: GCA_031772625.1. Classification (NCBI taxonomy): domain Eukaryota; kingdom Viridiplantae; phylum Streptophyta; class Pinopsida; order Pinales; family Pinaceae; genus Pinus; species Pinus tabuliformis. Next base: position 1,082,464,637 of record CM062820.1, on the reverse strand, counting down.
GAGTATACCTACACTAAGAAAAGAAATTAAACACATCAAAGTACGTAGAGTGGATATTTTTTTATGTTGAATTTAATTATGCATCCAACAAGTTCATACACTTGAAATTTGAGTAACAATATATAGAGAATAAGTTATAAAATAATAATAATAAATAAATAAATCGTTCAAAAATTAATAACTCCTATTTTATTATTTTCCTTAGGAGGTCCATTTTAAACCTCAAAATTCTTCTAGTTCATAATATTTGAAACAAATTGCAATCTAAATCTACAATTAAAAAACCTATATTGCTAGAACAATAAGATGAAAGGGAAAAAATTTAAAATTTCGGCTAAGGATGTCAAAGAGTCTACTAGTGTGTATCTTGCTTGGGCTATGGTGTCAACTACTTAGCTTAAAGGTGTTAATGATTTATCTGAGTTTATGAAGGGAGCGAAACGAAATATAAATTATTAACCAAAAACACAAAGATGCAATGAAACTTGACTTTAATTAAATAATGAAAAATGATGAAAATTGTATACAAGTAGAATGGAAGTAAACTAGCTTGAACGATGGTAGCTTATCTTTTGAGAAGAGATGTGACGGATACACACCTTCCTAAATTGTATTACAATGAGACTTTTAGGCCTTTTATCATGAAGAATCAATCATAAAATCCTAATTTCAAAAAAAAAAAAAAACTAACCCTATGAGATGAAGCGCCAACAGCTTATGGGCCCCAATGGGGTAAGTTGGAATGCCATCTTCTCGAGGTTATAAATTTGCCATATGATCTATGTTTAGCGTGCATGATAGCCCATTGAAAATTTGTATCTAAGGAGTAATATTTTTTACTACCATCATCATGTTTCCCAAAAAAAAATTGTTTATCACCTCAAAATGGCTCTGGAAATTTAGGACCTGAAAACTACCAAAATTAGAAAATTGCCAAAATAGGAAATTGTGCTCCAAAATAGGAAACTATGTTGTAAGCCAAGTGGAATAGGTGGTTGGAAACTAATATCCACTTGTATAACTCCTCCCCGCTTATAAAGCAATGGTATCCATTGCATTGAGTGCCTCCATTAGATGGGGAACTTGCGTTGAACATGGTCCCTAGTGAACCACTTGTCCTGGTGCAAAAGTTGGCCTACTTTGACAAATTGATACATCTGGATCGTCTATTGATGAGTGCTCTTAATTTTTGTTTTCATGATTTGATAAATTTTGGCATGTTCAATGTAATCTAGGTTGAGCTCTGTTGGTTTCGACTGCTCTGTGATTTATGATATGTCAAATAGTGGTGGATAGTGTGGTCGAAGGTGGTCTGTAATTAACATTGGATGTAGGCCAAGGTAGGCGGAATACCTTTTTCAAAAGTGTTACCCCCCACAACCTTGGTAATGGTGTAAGATCCATAATGGAGTGGTTGAGGCTTCCAATGGGCTCCTGTAAGGCATTCCTTATGCAAATGTAACCAAACCTTGTCTCCCACCTAAAACTTATGTGGCACCCAAAGTTGATCATGGCGTTATTTTTACTTAGCATTGGATTTTTTCTAATATATCATGGGCTTGTTATCAGATGTGATTAATTCATTCAATAAAATTGGTAGCTTTTTCATCTTCAGATTGAACATGTGTAGATTCATCATGTGTAGTTGAAAATGGAAGTGCGACATCAATGGGACCCAATGGTTGAAATCTCATGTCCACATGAAAATGGCTATGGATAGTTTAGCTATGGAGAGATCTATTGTAGTTGTGTTAAATATAAGGGAGACTATCGTCCCATGTGCATGGATGCTTGGACATTTACATGCATTGAATGTACACGGTAACCCTATTGACAGTGTCTATCTGGCTATCAGTTTGGGGGTGAAGGAAGTTGATTTGGTGGGATGGGTATCCAACATTGACTAGAGGATCAACAAGAATGTGCTTAGGAACCTTCTATCCCGATCTGATATGATGATTTGTGGGATCCCAAAATGTACCCATACATGTTCGAAGAAAAGCTTGGCAGTGGCTTCTGTTGTGATACTCTTCTTGCAGGAAATCATAATGGCCATCTTGGAAAATATATCAACTACCACAAATGCATAGTCATTACCATGCTTGTTAGTAGGAAGGTCATACATATATTCCATTGAGATGGATTCCCAAGGCTAGCTAGGAGTAGGCAAAGGGGTGTACATGTATTGCTTCTTAATGGTTGGTTTGGCAATGGCTTGGGTGGTGCAGGACCTAATATACTTGCCAACATCCTGTCAAAGTTTTGACCAAAAAAAAATACTTTTTTAATACTACCATTGTTTTCTCCACACCAATGTGCCTTGCTACTCTACTATAATATGCCTCCCAAATCAGCGTGGCACGCTCGCTTAAAGTAAAACAAAGGTGTCCCAGTTAGCATAATAGTGCATCCTGAAGGTGGAAGTCTGGAACTTAGTTGAATCCAAATGCACTCCTTGCTCCTCAATAATGTAGCTTAGGTATTAGACCTTGTCCTTGCTGAAAGAGCATTTTTCTAAGTTAGCACATAGCTTGTGCTACTGCAAAGTGTGGAGGACCTGGTGAATATGATGCAAGTGTTCTTCCCAATTCTTGCTAAAGATGTGGATATCATCCAGATAGACAACCACGAATGAGTTGGTGAAAGGGTGCAATATATCATTGATCATCCTCATGAAATTTATCGGGGCATTTGCCAGACCAAAAGGCATGATCAACCATTCAAAAAGAGCCTCCTTAGACCTGAAAGAAATATTCCACACATCAGTTGGTTCTATTGGGACTTGGCGGTAGTCAAAATTCAAATCAATATTACTGAAATACTTGGAAACTTTGAGTTGGTCAAGAAGGTCGTCAATCTAAAGAATGGGGTACCAATTCCTAGCTATGATTTTGTTCAAGGCCCAATAATAAATGTAGAGACGCCAAGTCCCATCTTTCTTTTACACAAGTACAATTAGCCTTTCACAAGGTGAGGATCTTGGTTGGATGTTCCCTTTTTGGAGTAGCTCTTGAATTTTTCGCTATATTTCCTCATTCTCCAGGAGAGAGAGATGGTAGGTTGGCCTATTGGGTAGTAATGCATTGGGGGTTAGACCGGTTGAATTATTGAACCCATAGTGCAGAGGTACCCCCCTGGGTGAGGAGAGGATATATTTATGTTATTCCATGATCTTATTCACTTGTCGTTGTTTCTTGGAGGAGCTTTGTGTGGATTCTTGGATGTGACCATGATCTTCCCATTGTGTGGATTCCATGGATGTGACCATGATCTTCCCATTGTTGTAATGAACCCCCAAAAAAATACAACCTAAAAAGAAAATATTGTTGACTAATTCCCAGTACTAAAGTAGTACTCTATAAGACTATTACTCAGTGCTATGATACTAACTTATTTATTAACTAAATTTTTCCTTAATAATATTTAAACACAAGTTAATTTTTTTAACTTTTATTATTAGCTAGGCTCATTTCCTTACCATTCCATTTAAGTTTGTTATTTTCCTTATCGTAAGGTTTTTATGTGGAAACTTCTAATCCATTATATCCTTCCCTTACTATGTTTTAATCGTATAGTAAGCTTAAACTTATTTTTTTGTCGAAGGAAAAATTTTGTACAAAAATAAACACCTCTTTATTGTGTCAATGTAGGGCTTGATTCTTTAACTTATTTTGTAAAAATGGTGTTATAAAACTTATGGTTTTTCACCCCCGTTTTCATTCTTTATGATAAAGTTATAAGTCCCTTTACTTTACATGTTATTCCATGGTATATAGTGAGTTTCGTCACATTCTATGTTTTAATTATTCAAAAACTTGTATGGTTATATGCACCTTACCAATGGCCACCATGGGATTCAATCTTTCGATCTTCTTGTTATATTATAACTATACACCATTACACCAAGCATTGATATGTCTCACATTTGGTATATGAATTTAATTGTGGGGACTACATTCTACAACTGGAAGATGAATTTCATTTATGTGGACCCTGCTTATCCACATGGATCGTTTTTAACAATCCACACAAATCTTTCCCCACCTGTTTTCTTGTGAAGACACTTAGTAACATGTGAACTTTCAATCGATGACTATGGTTTAATCTTCTTGATCCAATGGTGATCAATGTTAGGGTTTAGGTTTCAGCCTTGTCGACCTTCTCTCTGGTGGTTCATCCGGTCATTTTGCCTTGGTTTTCCGATAGAGCTTTGCTCTCCTTTGCAATAGGGTTCTTTCAACTCACCATACTCTACTTGGTTAGGAATAATTGTAATTCCCATTCTCCTTCGGGCTTAAACTCTTTTCCTTTGATGCAGGTACCTTGTGGCTCAATGTGGTCAAATAGGTATAAATTAATTTATTTATTTCTTTTCAGATTTTTACATTCCCTTTACTAATTGTTCATAAGTTTTAATTTATTCCTTCCTTTTTTCACTTGGTCTTGAAGGTTATGATATTGAGACTCTTCTCGGTCTCTATCACAAGCGAGGAACAATCTTCAACTGGTTTGCATTTTATTTTTTTAATTGAAGTCGTGACCAAAATTTATTTTCGTTCCCTTCTTTTCCAAGTAACATTTTCATTCCTCTTTTTTTAACGACATTATTTCTTTTATGTTTTTGAAAAATTCCAGGGTTCTGAAATGCCTTTTTTTTTTTTTTTTTTGTTTCTCATTGCATACTTAACACATACATATGGAGTTGTTTATGACCTTTTTTCATAAGGTAATAAGTTATAGAGTTGTCTTTAGTGTGATTTTTTGGAAGTTTTTACGGTGGGCTTTTCTGGTTTAATTTCTCTAAAATCCGGCAGAAATTTATTGAAATCACAAGCTTGATGGGTAATCCTGTGCAATCGAAGTGCCCTAGAGGTTTTCCAGGTTGTTGAATCCATGTATACAATAAAAAAAACTAGTTTAAATAACACAAATCAAGATTTCACCTTAAATTTTTTCACTGAATTCCAGCACCGGAAAGTCCAAAAAATCGCACTAAAAACAACTCCATAAGTTAGCGTTTCTTCAAAGAAACTAATCCCCCATTACTCTCTTTCCATTCTTGGTATATTTCTTAGTCATTTTCTTAAGATAGAGTTTTAAATTTGAAAACACTAGCACATCCTATTTTCTTTTGGCCATGTTTGGAATAAATATTTATGTTATGCCCACAATTATAAACATGGTGTCATGGCTACTTTATTTCTTATACAAAATTTTCCATTCATGCGCAGGGCTTTTAACCCTTCCTCAATTTATTAATTAATATTTTTTTAAAGCAATTTCTTTTTATACTTTTAACAAATTTTTATCTTTGCATTAGGTAAAAGGGTGTGGTTTCTAAAACACAGGGTTCTCCTCACATATATTGAGAACCTATTGTCTCTTATTCTCTTCATTGATATTGTTTTTTGTTAATATGTCACCACTTATGTTTTAATAGTGTTGATAATTCACATGTACAGTTAGACTCTAGCGTATTTTGAAATCTTTTCCTTTATACTTATTGTAGATCCTTTCCAATACTTAATAGGTTTTTCGGCTCCTTATTTTTAGGTTGGGTGCTCCTAAACTCATGTTCGCTTATTATGTGCTTATTATGTATATGGTTGACTCTTTCATCAAGGATAAAGACACTAGGGTTCTATTTCAATTTAGTTACTAGGGTTTTGTTTTTAATTTAGTTACGAGGGAGGCTATGTAGTACATTACCATGAAAGAGAATTTAAGGTTAAAAGGAAAGTGTGCCTTCATTGTAATTATTTAAAAGTACCATGGTAAGAACCTTTAGTCAGTAGGTAAATTTGTTGTTGAATTTTGTCTCAAAGGTCCTTTTTACCATTCCAGATAACAAATATGTTATTTTGTAAAAGCCATATTGTATGCAGGGTCTTTACTTAATATTTTGTAAGGGCTTATTATATTAACTAAGGTTGTAAAACTTGAGTCTATGGATATTTTTCTCCTTTTTATCTATGAAATGGGTCATACTTGACCTTTCTATTTAATCTCCCATTCCTTACAGTGACAATGTTTGTTGAGCTTTCATTTGGACTACCAAAAAGCGTTCAATCTCTTAATCAATATAGCCTATAACTGCGTTTATTTTCTTTGTCATTCAGAAGCTATCTATCTATATATTTTATGTTTATAATTAAACTTGTGTGACATAGGAGAATGACTCCAAATTCCATTATTTCCAATGTATTAATCTTGTTTGGCTTCACCATTGTATTTGTTTAAGATTGTAATTACAATCGTGTTTTCAATGAGGTTTTATAGAAAGAAGGGACGTTACCAGTGTACTGTACGCAATGTTTTTTTTAACTATGTAATTCTTTGCTCAATTCTTCATATTTGCATGTATTTACAAATTTTAATTAGTATTTTCATCAGTGCAAACAAAAAATAAATGTTTGTCATAGAATTGTATAGAGAAACTCTTATCATAAATATAAAAACATATTCTATTCAGCCATTTTATGACATGTTCTACGCTACTCTATATATAATATTTAAAAGCATATATTTATGTCTTTTTTTTCTTTCGCTTGCATAAAACATTTAGAAAACTTTCTCACAATATAATAACATTGTTTTTGCATATAACATCACTTAACATAAAACAAATAACAAGGGGTTTAGAATACCGACTTGACAAGTATTTCCCCGAAAGATAATATTGGAGTTGCAAATCTCCTCCAAACCTTGAATCTTTCTCCTGAATGATTACCCCCGAGCTTCAATGGTCTGAAAGTCAACATAACATTCTATTTTCTTTTCTTCCCCCCTTTCTATCCACTATACTTCCTCACTCTCCCCGGTTTCTTAAGACAATGTCTTGTCCTCCTGGTAGCGTTATTGATCAATAAATTTTTTGTAATTAAATAATATAATCCTCAGTAGATGCCCAGGTCTTAGATCATCCAAGGGTTATTAAATCCAACCCCTAACTTGCAGTCCATAATTTCTCTTTTTGTCATTTGCAACCTTTGAATTAATTTTTTATATTTCTACTAATAACTCAATAAAACATATGTACATAAAGTAACTCTCAGTAATAAAATATTGATAAACCAATTCCATTTAAGTCTTAAAATGGAAATATTAACACAATTGACCTATACGATATTCACAAATGAAACTAAGTCAGGGGATATCACACCCTCCCCCACTTGAGTTCGACACCATCCCGGTGTATGCTCTGGAATTCAACCCAGTCTCAAAATAAATGTGGATATGCTTCTTTAAAAGCATCTTCCAATTCCCAAGTTGCCTCCTCTGGGTTGAAGTGTTTCCATTGTACTTTGACTTGGGCTATGGTTCTATTTCAGAGCATGACTTCCCTCTAGTATAGTGTGCATAAAGGTTCTGCCAGGAACTCTCCCTCTAGTTATACCTGCACCAAATTCAAATCAATTATGTGAGCTAGATCATGTACATATTTTTCTAATAAAGATACATGAAACACATCATGAACTTATATGCTTGCTAGAAGAGCAAGCTAATATGCAACTGGACCTATCCTTGCTAACACTTCAAATGGTCCACAATATATGGGTGACAACTTGGCACAACTATCAATTCTAAGAGTGTTTTTCTTAGCTTTCACTTTCATTATAAACGTGGTCACCAACCTTAAATTCTTTGTGAATTTTTTTTAAATTTGTGTAGCTTTTCATCAGTCTAGAGTTGTTTTTAGATTGTGTTTCACATGTTTGATTATTTCCTCCATTTCCTTCAACATATATGGTCCTAAAACAACCTGTCTTTACGATGATCCCAACTTAAAGGTATTGTACACCATCCCCCATACATTACTTCAAAAGGACTCACCTTTAGGGAAGTATGATACCCATTATTGTAAGAAAAATCGACTAAATGCAAATAATCTCCCAACTTAGTGGACCTATCCACAACATACATTTTCAACATGTCCTCTTGGATTTGATTGGTCCTTTATGTTTGAAAATTGGTTTGGGGATGATAAGTTGTACTAAAGTTCAATTTTTTACCCATGCCTTCAAATAAACCTTTCCAAAACTTAGAGGTAAATTTCACATCTCGATCTGAAATTACAGTCTTAGGCATACCATGTAGTCTAAAGATTTCCTTCATGAATATGTCTACTATATTAATGGCTTTGTTGGCAGACTTTACAAGTATGAAATGTGTTGCTTTACTAAGTTTTTCTACCACAACCATTATAAAGTCATGTTTTTTTCTTGTTTTGGAAATCTAGTGATAAAATCTAGGAATACTACCTCCCACTTCCACTCTAGGATGGGTAAAGGTTGTAATAATCGAGTCAGATGTTGATGGAAAGCTTTAACTTGTTGACATTCTAAAAATTTTGCTACATACATTGTTGTTTCTAACTTCATATTATGCTAATAGAAATCCTTTCTTATCATGGTTATTAGCTTCTGATAACCAAGATGACCTGTTGTAGGATTTTTATGTAACTCATGAGGGATAAATAATTTTATGTTTTAATCATTGGGTATATAACTTCTCTCTTTATACACCAACAAATATTCTTCATAACCGAAAAATAATTTCCTTCCTCATCTTGAGACTGATTTTTAAGTTTTTTCCTTGATTCTAACATATTCTTCATCAAAATCTGCAATTGTTTTTACTTTTTTCAGACTAATCTATTTTCCAACTACTTGTAGAAATAATCAAAATCTATTTTAATTTCCTGCTAATAACATCTATTATTTCATTTCCCTTTCCCTTAATATGTATTATTTTGAAAATCATACTCACTAAGGAATGCCAACCACCTAGCTTTCTTAGCATTTAAGTTTGAGTGATAAAAAAATATTTAAGACTAATATTGTCAATTTTCAGTTGATATTTCCTCCATATAAAGTAGTGCCTCCACATTTTCAAAGCATGAATAATAGATGCTAATTCCAAATCATGGGTTACATAATTTTTCTCATGATATTTAATCTTTTGAGATTCATAGCTTACCACATGACCTTCTTACATTAATACTCCCCCCAAACCTTCTTTACAAGAATCAATACATATTATAAAGTCTTTGTTGGGGTCGTTGATCTTTAAAATTGGAGCAACATACATAATTACTTTGGATTTTCAAACTTGTCCTCACATTTATGATTCCAAACAAATTTAGTTCCCTTCTTCTATAAAGAATTAATTGGGTAAGCTAATTTGGAAAACCCCTCTATGAACCTCCTATAATAACCCATGATCCCCATGAAATACCTAATGTTAGCCACATCCTTAGGCACTGGCCATTCCATAATGGCCTTTATCTTCTCTAGATCTACAACAATCCCCTCTTTAAATATAACATGCCCCAAATAATGAATTTGTGTTTGATAAAATGCACATTTGCTAAAATTAGCATATAGTTCATTTTCTCTAAGTGTTTGGAGAACCATTTGCAAATGTTAGTCATGTTCCTCTTTGTTCTTTGAATAGACTAAGATATCATCGATAAACACAATGATAAATGTGTCTAAATAAGGCCTGATTACACTATTCATCGAACACAAAAGAGGTCGGTGCATTAGTGAGTTCGAAAGGAAATACAATGAACTCATAATGCCCGTATGATGTTCTAAAAGTTGTCTTATGAATTCCTCCATCTTTAATTCTCATATAATGATATCCAGATCTTAAGTCAATCTTTGAAAAGATAGCGGCTCCTTTGACCGAATCAAACAAGTCATCAATCCTAGGTAATGGATACTTATTCTTGATTTTCATTTTGTTGAGTCATCGGTAGTCTATGCAAAGTCTAAAGGTTCCATCTTTCTTTTTCACAAATAAAACTAGTGCACCCCAAGGTGACACATTGGGTATTATTTATTTCTTGTATAATATCTCTTGTAGTTGTATTTTTAGTTCCATTAATTATGGAATACTCATTCTGCATGGAGATTTATATGTTGGGATTGCTCCACAGATAAGATATATAGTGAAATATATGTCCCTTCATGGAGGTAGTCCTAGGATTTCCTTAGGAAAAACATCCTTATATTTTTCTAGGATGGAATAATCTTCTATGGAAGGTTTCTGATTATTGTTAGAGTGATATTCAATTTGAATTGCATACAGTTTACATCCTTTTTTAGCACATTTCTTTAATTGTAAGGAAGATATGTGCCTTATTGAAATGGCCCTTGGTACCCCTTTTACTATGCGAGTTACTCCTTCATCATTGACACATATAAAATATATTTCCAAATAATTCAAGGCTACCCTATGTTGTCCTAACCAATCCATGTGAATAAGGATATCATGTGATTCCAAAGGAAAAATATTCAAGTCAAGTTAGGTGTGCAATCCATTTAAATCTATTGAATAGTCTTTGCTAATCTTAGTAACCCTTCTTTTGGTTCTTGTAGCTAATTGCACTAATTAAGGTTTACTTTGTTTGTCTTTCTTAAGACCACATTTTTCAATTATAGAAGGAGAAATATAACTCAAACTAGATTCACGATCAATTAACACAAATATATATTTTCCGAAGATTTTACCTTGAATCTCTACCATGGTGGATTGATGGCCAACCTATTTATCATCTAGAACTGCATTAATCCTTGGAATGTTACAGGAAAAATCATTTACTGTAGAGGCCTCTTGTTTATTATGCATTTTTTCCCTCTTATATAAAGGATTTTTTGGAAAATTCCTCCACAAATGATTTTCGTTACAACCCCAACACTTAATTGGAAGCCTAATAATTTCATCAACTTTTCTATTCCATGTTGTTGTTACCTACCCACTTCCTTTTCTATTCCATGTTGTTGTTACCTACCCACTTCCCTGCTTAAGATTTCTTTGTTGATTCATATTCCTAGTATAATTCCCCCCCTGAAAAATTTTAGAAGTATTGGAGAATGCAGGTTTCTTAAATCCTTTCTTTTTGAACTTAATTTTTTCACTCTTCTTTGCCATCCAATTCTTAGAGTTGTCACTTTTCTGTTTGTTCTGGGTGTAACATAGTTTTGTTTTTCTTATTTTTTCATCCATTATTTTTAGATTATCAATTCAATCCTTTCTTTGTAGGAAAAAGGTAAACAATGATAAACCTTTGATTTTTTTCTTTTTCTTTAAGATATGGCACATACCACAATAGGCTCATGAATTTATTAAAAAATTCATTCACTATTAAATTACCCAATCTTAATTCATGGAATTCCCTAGATTTCTCATCATAATACCTCTCTGTTAAAAAATCCTTCATGAATCCCTTCTTGAATAATTTTCAAGTCAAGTTTTTACCTCTAATCTATTTTATTGTTTTTTTTCCTCCCTCCTAGAACTATGCCCCTCTACTTTCTAAATTTCCACATTTGCAAAGGCCAACCTGACTCAAACCTTTTACAGTCGTCCTCGAGGTAATCATTTCATAGCTTACTTTTTGGTTTCATATTTTTATATAAGCTTCAGGACAACTTAGTGATTACTCAACAATCTGGTCCATTCATCATCTGCATATGAATTCCTCTTTTGCTTACCTTCTTGGTATTTTTGTTGGGCATTCATTTCCAACTTTCCACGTGATCCTGGAGCCACCTCAACCTGGTTTTCCCTTAAAGCACATCTTCATTTCTTTCAGGATATCATTCCCTGGATGACATGGATGGGCAGACCCTCTTTTTCCTTTTATTATTCTTGCACACATTACACACATCCTAACCCCAACTATAACCATTGCTTCTCTCTATGACATATCCCAGAAGTTTTCTTCCCACAGCGTTCACATGATGCTCTCTTTCATTCTCCTGAGGTTCACTTTCCAAGGTGATGTAATACACAGTATGGCATATGTGGGTCCTCACTCTACATTTTTTATTGGTCCCGTGTGCCTTCCATTTTCACATCATCCCGCTCTCACTCATTTCAGAAGTTACTTGCACTCTTTCATTCAAATAAGCCGGATGGACAAACGAAATAGCTCACCATAACATGTCACTCGTAAGATCCACCTGTGCTTCTTCCTTTGCTCTATGCTTGAACACATAATCTTTCCCTTACTGCCATATCATCTTGTAGCCTAGTCATCCTGGTAACCTTTTCAATGTGCACTTATACCATTTCTTATGGGCTCCCATTCCTAAAATGACTCAACCACTTCATGCGACATCTACATTGATCTCTATTGGATCAATCTGTTTTTCCCTCCATGTCATCCCAGAACTATTCATCCTAGTGTGTATCATTTATTCATTTTGGGCTTGAGCTCCTAAGATTATGTAATTATTTACGATTGCCAACATGTTTCTCATTCCAATCAAATTTCAATACCTATCATGCTTGAGTAGCTACCATATTAATGCGAAAAAATCGTATGCACACTTAGAACGTGGAAAGGTAAATTAAATTGCGGTTGTTTTATTTATATTTATATTTCTCCAATCTAATGCCCATTATGAATTAAACCAAGTCCTCTCTCTATATTTATATAAACCATTACAGAGGTTGGAACTTTCGTTTGATTCCATGGGATTTTATGTAAATCTTGGAGATGATGAAAAATTAGAATCGTTTAGTTATGCATATAAAGATCATAAACAAAGTAGGAGAACCAAATGCGGATAATTGCTGCTGGAATAGAAAACAAAGTACATTTTTGGGAAAAGTTTCGTTGTTTTCATCTCGAACATGTAGTTTTTTCTTTTCTAGTAAGCTTTATAAGCTTATTTCTCACCTTAGTTTAGATTCAAATGAAATTGATGATCCTATGCATATTGTAATTTTCATTAAAATTAAAATTTCTTCACATTTTAAATTCTTATCATAAGAAGGTATTACTTATTAAAAAGCCTGAAATTTGGAGAAGATCATGACCTTTAAGTTAAATCATAACCAAAATTTTTAGAAGAAAATTTTATATGCTTATTTTAATTATTTATTTTTCTGATTTTCCCGGATGCGGGTGTTGACACTCTCAAGGACGGTGAGCCACATGCCACGCATGTGCCACCCCAGGTGAACAGCACGGCCTCTTGAAGAAACGCCGGCTTAGATATCTGGTTCAATCTTTGAGTCTGAAGCATTCAATACAAAGCGATCGGGGTAGTAGTATGCAGTTAATGCACACAGGCTACGAGGGAATTGAGTCCGTTAAGGTGCCGAGGACGCGATGCAGATACAGAGGAATGTTGGATTTAGGGAAGAGAAGGTTCAGAACGCTGCGCGGAGAGTGGAGGTCTGGCCATCCTGGAACGCAGGTGGGAGCTCTAGCTGTGGGCAATGCTGTGGGAGGGATAAGCAATTCGGAAGCAATCCAGAACAATTAGCTATACGAGCCAGCTTACTCGCAAAAGAATTCATCTCGGTGGTGGTTGCGCTCAGTAATCGAGCCCAAGGCACTTCTCAGGCATTCAAGGAAGGCTGCAAGGTATACATGGCGAAAGTGTGGGAGCGACAACCCTGTAGGAGAGGGCCATTGCGTGGATCTTCGTCTCGACAACCTGCAGCAAACGAGCATCACCATTGTTGTTGTTGCTACTGTCATCGAAGAGCTAGAGCAATTCCGCTTCCAGCTGAGCAATTCTTGGAGGTTGGCGGTGCCAGAGAGGGAGAGCCTATGCTGCCCGCGTTTGGCTCGGTCATTTTCACTTTGGGTGGCTCAGCAGATAATGCTGGGCTCAATGCCCACGTCTCAGTCCTGTTCACCAAATTACCTGAAGGAACGGAAGCTGGGAATCAGCAGGGCACGTTGGAAACGCCTCAGGGAGATTCTGGAGGGGAAGCTTCAGCGGCGCCACCACCAATGCCACCGGGAGGTTCTGGAGAGGTTGTTACAGCTGTGCAACCATCGATGGAAGCAAGCAGCAGGGGGAAGGAACCTATGCAGGCCCCCTCACTTACATTGGGGCCGGCACCTCCGGGCATTGACGAGGAAAAATGGAGGGCGATGTGGGAAGGCGTCGAAGAGGGACATGGATGGGCGTACATCAAGGAAGATAAAAGCCTCTGTGAAGACGCTGAGGCACATCTCGCAGCTATCCGTCCACTCTCAGCCCGATTCCAGGATTGAAGCAACAGCGGGTAATTTGGTTTTGCAATTCGGTTATGTTTATTGGCAGCAGACACCTCTGTCTCTGTCTTGTTCATGTTTGTATGGTCTCTGGTCAATTCTCTACACTGTTCAGTTTATGTTGGTTCAGTTTTGGTTGTCTGATAGCCATAGCACTCAGTCAATATCAGTAGTAAGCCCCTGCGTGGGCAGTCCTGTGTCTATTTTGTGTAAAGTTGCACCTTAGTGCATTAGTTTTCATGTCTGTTGGGCCTCTCTGGGGGAATTTTGTTAATTTTGGCAAGGATTATGGGAAGTCTAGTCGGTGCTGCCCCTGCGCGGGAGCTTTTGGAAGCTGGGAATTTTGTAGATGTTGCCCCTGCATGGGAGCTCTCTGCGCTCAAGCCAAGAAATCTAGGGTGCATTTGCTGGCCCTGGCAGGCATGTCTCACTGTTTGTAAAAGTTTTCATGTACATATAATACAATAGTTTAGATAGTCTTTTACCGAGAAAAAAAATTATTTTTCTGATTTTCATTTTAGCCTTGTGTTTAGTATTTCCTAATTTGCTCTATTTTAATAGGACTTCGAGAATTTCTTTGAAAACTAGCACCTATGCTTACTGAAATGTGAGATTTTCTCTCCTTATTTTGCTCCTTTTTGCATTTGGCAAAGCAATTGTGATGTTAATCAAGTTCCAAATAAGCTAAATCAACGAGTCTCTCAAGTTCTATTTTGTTTTCATAAGCCTTATTTTTATTATAAAATAGTTAAGATGTTTTCCATGTAGGCTTAATTTTGAAACAAAAACAATTTGCAAGGAGAGAGACATCTTATTTGACTTCATTTTCTCTCATAACTGTTATCTAGCCTTTGTTTGAATTAAAAGCCTAATTACCTATAAATCTGTGAGATATAATTCATCAAAACCTCAAATTAAGAAAAGCATATATTCTCTCCTCATACTGGTTCTTTTGTTGATACATATTTATAAGTCATCTTGTTGAGGTTTTCTTTCAATGTTTTCTTTAGTTTCAACTTTTTTTCTTTTATTTTGCATTTCCTTTCTCCTTTCGCAATTTTTGGATTATGTCGATTTCACTTTCGCTTTGGATTTGATTTGATGATATTACCAAGATTTATATCGAAAAAAAATTCTTGCCAACAATGGTCAACATGCATTGGGAAATTTTACTCTATCAATTTCATGAGTTTTCATTTACCTTAAAAGGACATCTTTATTGAATTCTAAGTCTTCTCACCTTAATTCTTTTCCCTTTGAGGAACATTCATCTTTTCCAAATGATAGGGTTCATCTTTCCAAGGAAAGAACTGGCTTGAGTCTAACTCAATGAATCCCACCCATCCCTCCACTTCACATAAAAGCCTCTAGATTGATAGTTGTAGGGAAAGATGCAGAAGCCAAAATTTTATAAGTATTATATACATTTCGTTTAAAATATCTTATACCACCCCACCCTCTTCACCCAATTGTTAAAATCATTTCTCTAAATAAACATTATCAAAAGGGTGTAAAAGAGGGTTGAAAGCATGTATGTGTGGGAAACACAAGTAAACTCGTCGGGATACTGAACCGGCTCGCTGGAAGTGGGGTTATGCTTGTGTGGTACTAAGACAACTTCATTAGAGTACTGAACAGGCTCGCTAGTAGTGAAGCAATGTCAAGTAAGGAAAATGATTTATGTTAATGGAAATATAATTTTTAAAAACTTCTTATATGTATCTCTTCTATCACTCACATGAGGTAAACTTAAAATTAAATATTCCCCTAAAAACATGGATTCATGGTTTTAGACTCAGTTTGTTTCAAGTACTTATCTTTTTAGAACTTATATTGATTGATTAATGTGGGACCCATGGGAAATGTTTTAATGTTTGAAGGCTTGATGGAATTCATCACTTCAACCTTTTGGTAAATTTAAACTCATTATATTTTTAACCAAAGATAACTGCTTCTTCCTTATGTGTTGCCATTATTGTGGCCACAACCCCCCCCACCCCTAATTTTTTACAAAAGATATGGAGACCCTTTATGTAAATTGTGGTCATATCACTCCTATCATCCTTTGATTTTGTTAATTTTTTGGGATTTTCACTTTTCTCGGTTCTCCACTTTGATCGCTTCATTGTGTATGGTTTCTTACCAACTTCCCAATGACTAAACTTTCGTTGAATTTGGACTTACGGTTTGAAAATGACGCTTGTTCAAATTTTGATTGATTTTCACCACCTAGACTTAAATATGTAAAAAATATATTTTACTTTTATTTGTAAATTTAATTAATTTAATATATAGATATAATCGACTAGTTAATTAATTAATTTAAATCTTAATTAATTTGTAAATATTGTTTTTTATAATTATTTAATTATTTTTTATAATTATTAATTAATTTTTATTTAACCATTATATAGAACTACCGAAGTTGAGAGCCTTTTAGAAAGCTTTAGAAGTGACATTGGAGTCAAGCAAGGTTGCCCTCTATCCCCCACTCTTTTTGGTCTATATATTGATAAATTAGAAGAGTGGCTAAATATGCAAGGTGGAGATGGTGTTCGGTTGGGGGAGTTTGTGATAAAGCTTCTTTTATATGCTGATGATATTGTATTGATTTCTAAATCGGCCCATGGATTTCAAATGCACTTATATGCCCTTGAGCATTTTTGTAGAGCAGTGGGGATGCAAGTCAATACTAGCAAGACCAAAATAATGATTTTTTCTAATAAAAGGAAGCAGAGCCAGCATACTTTCTTCTTTGAAGACAACATTTTTGAAGAAGTAAAGGAGTACAAGTACCTTGGGATTGATTTCAACAACAAACTCAATTGGGAGGACTGCAGAAAGAAGAGAATTTTAGGAGGGTGGAAAGCATTATATGCTCTTCAAAACAGATGTAGAGAGGCAGAGTTATGGGATTGGAAAACGATTAAAGTGCTTTTTGAACTCCTAGTTTGTCCAGTGATGCCATATGGGTGTGAATTGTGGGATAGCAGCTCTCCCGTCTCAAAATGGAAACAAATTGAGAAAATCCAAAAATGCTTGATCATGGGCAAGTTCAAAATAAAAAGTTCGATACCTTACGAGATAATGTTGAGTGAAACAGGAGCAACTTTCATTGAAGAAATTGCTATGGTGCGGCTCATAAGATACCTAAAAAGAATTGAACAAATGAGAGTAGGTAGATGGCATAATGTTATCTTCAATGAGGGCATCAATGAAAGAAAGAAAACATGGATGAAACAAAACTACACATGGATGCAAAAATGGGATATCTACCTCAATGCATGTCCCACAAATAGCAAAGAGCTAAAGGATTTTGTTATGGAGAAGTTTTGTAAAAAGGTATGGGGAAAAGAGTTGGGTAGAAAGAAGAAATATTACATTGAGGAATTCAACCCTACGTGTGATTTACAACAAAAAGAGTTCATTGGAGCTAGCATTTCGTGGAGGGCAAAGGTTCTTATTACTCAATTAAGGACCAACTCACATCAACTTTCGTGTGAAACAGGATGGTGGAAAAGGCCTAAAGAAGCTTGGGAAGAAAGGGTGTGCACATTTTGCACGTCTGGGGCTGTGGAATCGGAAAAACATTTCATTTTGGAATGTGATGCATTCAAAGACATCAGAAAAAGTTATGAGAACATATTAGCATTAGTTTCTTGGCATTGTCTTTTTAGCGAGGAGATTGTTGGAAGGTTGGATTAGCTCATCATCAATTTGAATCGGAAAAAGACTAAATTGCAAAGAGCGAAAAACAGGAAACTAATGGTCTCATAGACTATTTTTAGTCTCATGAACCTTAAAATATCATATCATTTCATTTCATTTATATTTGTATTGTAAATAAAAATATATTAATTATAGCATGATGTAAGAGGAGTTGAAGGTTTAGTGAGCAGGGCTTTAAGGCCTTTTCCTTAATTTTAGATGAGCTCATTATATTATAAGGTGGGATGGGTCCCACACTCAGCGTGTGCTCCCCTCTTCCCAATACATCTCATTCATTATTTATGTCTCCCGTGAGATCATACTTCACATTACCTCCTTTTTTATAACTCGCATCTATGGTTTATATGTAATTTATGATATTTAAAGTGTAATATAAATTTTATTTGTTTAGATACCTTTTGCTATTTAATTTATTTGTGTGTGCTATATTATTTTTATTCTATTTTATTACTATTTCTAAATTTGTTTAAAAAAAATCAAAACATTAACATAAACTTTCCAAATTTTGCTCGAACTTTGTATTTTCGAATATTTAATAATTTTGAAACTCAATCTTTGGAGAGTCATATTTTACGATTTGCTCAAGCAAATGAGGCTTGAGATGGCTTATTAGAAAGCTAAAATTATGGAAAAGAATTTGGAAGTAGTTGCATGATCATATTTGGTCATTTACTATGCCTAAAATTTCACATAAATTAGAGTTCTAAATTTGTACCAAATAATCGATTTCTAAATTTGTTTTGGAAAATTTGGGTTGACTTAAGCTTTTGGTTGTTGCAAATTCATTAGAGTATGTTCTCTTGAAACAAATAAATAATTACATAGATTAATGGAAGGCATCAATTTCATTCATTTTCATTTATTTAAATAGATTTTAATTTGAGAATTTGTTTTTCCAAATTTGTATTTTCAATTTTGTTGTGCAATTTCAATTGGTTTCAATTTTATTTTGGCATGGAATTTGTTGGAGATATGAAGCAAGAGATATTGAAGCGATGAGATTGCACCAGCAAAGAAGAGAAAGGGATTCTTCCCAACTAAAATCGAAGATCTCAGCCAATCTTTTAACAACTCTCCCTTTTCGGGGATTTTTTGTAAATTATAAATATAAATTTTGAGAATGAGGAATGGTTTCCTCTTTTCTGCAATTTCGAGACTTTGAGCATATTTGTAAAGAAAATGTTAGTTGTAGGTAGAGAAAAATACTCAGATCTGAGTGCTTTGGGGATTTTTCCCTCAAGATTTAAGTCATGTTAGTGAGGAGAACTTTGTACTATCACAACTCTTTCTTATGTTAGCAGAGCTAACGACTTTGGGAGAATTGTTGGAGATTCATCGAGAAACCAGAGCAAGAAAATCAAGTCTTATCAATTTGTATTCAAATATTTTTATTTGTCAATACAAATTTTATTCTTTTAATGGTAGATGTGTTCATATTTTTCATTTTTGTTTGATATGAGAATGATTGTCTACTAGATCAGTTATCTGATCTAATAGTTTTATAGATCTGACATTTATTTATGATTTTCTCTTGTGCTTAGTCAAATTTATGAATACAATATACTCAGAATTTTGTCTTTTAAAATAGATTTAATATTCAGTGAATTGTACGAACTGTTCCCACTTTTTGATGGTTTATCTTTCACTATTATAATCTCTAAAACACAACATGCATGGCACTTAAAATATCAGTTGTTAGAACTTTTTCAGCAATTTGATATTAATCATACAACACATGATAAATCCTCATTCTTTTAAATCATTTTGTTCTTGATTGGGTAAGATCTATCTTGTCCTAATCGAGATAAAATAGATTAGACTTCCTTTTCTTGCTTGCATTTTATATTCATTTTTATTTTCATTTAAAAATCTTTTTTAGAAGTCTCCTTATGCTAGAGCAAACTTTAGCATGGCTTGGTTGAGCCCTTGTTTCAACTAAGTTAGTGTGGCTTGGTTGAGCCCTTGTTTCAGTTAAGGGTTTCTTTCTTTCAAGCTAGCAGCAAGAGAGCAAATTTGATTGCCTCTTTTTGTTGATGAATAATTAGATACATCATAAGTCATCAGGAAGGCTGATGGGGTATGATCCAGGTGGATCTTCGAAAAGTACTAGTGGCATGTAAAAGGCTCAAAAACTCAAAGTGGCATAATTTGGGTAAACTTAGCATCGGATCGAAGTTCTCGTTATTTTGATTCCAATGATGCAAACGACACTCAAATCCGAGCTCATATGAAGAAGTTAGAGCAAGTCAAAGTTTATGTTTGACTTGAACAAGTGGCAGGAGGAGATGACGTGGCAGACACTCTTAGCGAATGGGGAAGTGCCAAGTGGAAGGTTGCCATTGGTCTCGCATATCGCAGATCGCAGAAGGAAGAGGTCGCGGCGTAAATAAAATCAAACCCAAACAAGCCATGGTAGCGATGCGATCAAATCGCAATCGCTCATCCCAAAAGGAGAAGGTGAAAGAATCGGCCCCCGAAGCAAGTCTTGGTTGCGATGTGATCAACTCGCAATCGCCCATCGCAAAAGGAGAAGGTGAAAGAATTGGCCCCCGAAGCAAGTCATGCTTGCGATGCAATACATCCCAATCGCATAATTATGTTGTGATTTGTGATATTACAATCGTTTTTCGCAAAGGGGAAGCAGTTGCATGTTGTACTAATTTTGGTTTCCGCCGATTGTGATTCGTGGTATGGACTCCCGGACATGATATATTACATATCATGGTTAATAGTTTGTCGGTTCTACAGTTATCGCAGGGCGCCTGATGTATAGGCTTTTAGTTTATCCGCTGATTGGAAACATCGATGGGAAAAACGTCGATAGTAAAAGGTTGCAGGGTTAAATACGCGGTTAAGAGTTTTGCCATATTTATGAGGTTTGTTGTTGCATATTATGTGGAACCCAAGATCCTTTGTATTAAAAAAAATAGACCTGCCTACTAAATTTGTCATTGGTTTAGAATTGCCCGGGAATTGAGAGATTTACTGCCAACATATATAAAGGACTATCCACGTTGGAGAAAAGGGAGAGAAACTACGGGATTTCTCAGAATACCATTGTAGAGCAGTGGCACCTACTCTTTGTAGGTGGTTGGAACCTTACCTCAAGTATCTAAAGGTTCTGAGAGGTGCAGGAAGCCTAATTATCATAATTGGGTGTTCGAAAAAGCATTTCTGCATGATTTTTCACCAGGGTTTAGTGATGTTGTCTTTTTCTAGAGTTGGCCTCTCCATTTGTGAGTTATCTTCCAGATTGGAGGTATAAGGGTGTTTATGTTAAATCTACTTGTACTTATTCTCTTTTCATGCCACTTACTAAATGAAGGCCTCCCCACTGTTGATTCGGGCCGAAAGACGTAATCCAAATTGGACAAACTTCGTAATAAAATCTCTGTGTCTTGATCTCATGCATGATTATGTTTTTACTCTTAATTTATAAGCTTATGTTTCATGATTTTTAATAAGCTCAGTTACATGTAATTTTGATGCATCTATAAGAAAAAAAAAAATCGGATTAGGGTAACTGGACCCAATAGAACCAATCAGAACTGTCAATCCAAACGGATAAGAGCTTGGTTGGGGCTTTGACTAGGTGATATTCCCAAATGTTGATGAGGTCATTTTTGGCCATCAACACCAAATTAACTTCTATCAAACTTCTTTAATCTATTGTTAGTGCTTTTGACTTTATAGTAGAAAAAATGGACATGAAGACAACAGGGGGATTTGGAACAGTGCTCGCATTACCAGACTTGCAACAACCATTTGAGGTCGAGATAGATGCCTTTGACTATGATATTGGGGCAGTCCTTACTCAACATGAGCATTCAGTGGCATATCACAGTGAGACACTTTCAGACACAGTCCGAATGTATCCCACTTATGACAAAGAGATGTATTCCATTATGCAGGCCTGTCGATAATGGAAGCATTACATTTTAGGGAAGGAAACGGTCATCCACATAGACCACCGACCCCTATTTTTCATAAAAACCCAAGGGAAATTGCAAAATGATCGCCATCAGAAGTGGTCCACATACCTGCAACAGTTCCATTTGAATATCAAGTATAAGAGGGTCAACACCAATAATGTTGCAGATTTCCTCAGTCGACCACCAATCATGGCGTTAACCACCGTGATCAACTCTTGTGGGCATGAGACTTCTGATTGGCCACTTCTCTACAAAAGCGACCCAGAATTCGACCACACATACCAAACACTCTTGGAGGGTCAACATGTTCCAGATTTTCACCTCCGGGATTCCCTATTATGCCACCTAGGTCACCTTTGTGTTCCTTCAAGCGAGCATGCCAAGATTATTTGTGAAGCACACTACAGTCAAGCTGTTGGGCATTTCAGGGTCGAGAAAATGGTGGCAATACTGTAGAAGTATTTCTATTGGCCGAATCTTCGATAGGATGTCGGGAAGTACATCAGATCATGCACTACCTGTGCCATTGCCAAACTGACCATCAAGAAGTAACACCTCTATACCCCGCCGCCTACCCCTAGTCGACCTTGGGAATCCATCTCCATGGATTACATGTCAGGCCTTCCTTCCACTAAGCATGGAAACGACTGTGTTTTTGTGGTCGTTGATAGGTTCTCAAAGATGGCCATTATGGTGGGCTGCAATAAAAATATCACAGCAGAAGCCATTGCTAAACTCTTCTTTGAACGAGCGTGGGTACACTTTGGGATCCCACAATCTATCATCTCAGATCGGGATAGCAGGTTCCTTAGTACATTTTGGTTCAGTCTCTGGTCAAAGTTGGACACCAAACTCACTAAGTCCACACCCTTCCATCCTCAAACTGATGGCCATACAGAGGTTGTCAACAAGATGATCGTACACATTCTGCACATGTACAACTCAAAGAATGCACGCACATGGGATGAGAGCCTCCCTTATGTTCAGCACAGCTACAACCGGGCTCTCCACAACTCGACTAGCCACAGCCCTTTTTAGGTGGGCTTGGGATTCCAAGCAATATGTCCCATTGATGTGGCCATGCCATTTGCAGCTACTCACACAGATTCGGCTCATGTCTATTCTGAAATAGATAAGGCAAACAACTTCATTGAGCACATCCAACATATTCTCTAACAGGTCCACGACATTCTGGAGAAATCAAATGCCAAGTACAAGTAGCGACATGATCAACATTGGGTACCACACAAGTTTCAGGTGGGCGACAAAAGGAACGCCTTACCAGAGCCTATCGGAAACTCAGACCACTCCGATATGGTCCTTACATCATTACCAAAGTTGTGGGAGACAATGCATTTGAGATCAACATTCCACCATTCCTTGGCCTACACCTAGTGTTCAATGTGGACCGCTTTCGGCCATACTTTCCACCATTACTAGACACATCCGACATTACAGAACAGCTCACACCCATAGAATTAAATCCAAATTACATGGAACAAGTTGCAACTGACCGAATCATGGACACACAGATCAAGCACACTTGCCATCAGAATATTCAACTGTATCAAGTTATCAAAGCAGGCCAACTCCTTCACCAGGGCAAGTGGCTCACCAAGGACCAATTTCAGCAAAAGTTTCCTCATCTCATGGAGGAACTCAACGCAATGGGAACCATTGCTTCCTAAGGGGAGAGGAATGATCCAAGTGGATATTGGTGACCACCCGCCAATTCCACGTGGACCCCCACCATTGCTTCTTTCAGTTTTTCAGTTTCATTAATTGTAGCACAGTTTACTATTTTTAGCAGTTTTTCGGGTCCTAAACTTCTGGAGCCATTTTGAGGCCTAAACGGCGTTTTCTGGAAATCTACTGCCATCGATTTGCTGTCTAAAGTCGTATTTTTAATCGTAGTCCTCGGAGAGATCTTTCCAACGGGCTATCATGCACGTCAAACAGAGATAATATGACCATATCACGACCCCAGGAAGTTGGATGTCCAACTCACCCCAACGGGGCCCATAAACTCTTGGTGTTACATCTCCTTGGATTAGGATTTTGGTTGTTTAGGGTTTTCTCTTATTGTTCAATAATAAAAAGGCCCTTGAGCCTCATTGTGGTTCAATTTAGATGCATGCCGCCACATCTCTTCTCAGAGATAAGCTACCATCGCCCTAGCTGGTGTATTTCCATTTCTGTTTGTAAGCATATTTTAGTATTTTACATTAATGAAATGAAGTATTATTTCTGCTACATATCTGTGTTTATGGTTATCTCTGTAATTTGTTGCATTCCTATTTAAATCCGGATCACCACTATTGAGTCGGGCCCGAAGACGTAGTTCAAATTGGATGAACTCCATAATAAAATCTCCGTGTCTTGATCTCATGCATGATTATGTTTTTACTCTTAATTTATAAGCTTATGTTTCATGATTTTTAATAAACTCAGTTACATGTAATTTTGATGCATCTATAAGAAAAAAAATTGGGATCAGGGTAACTAGACCCAATAGAACCAATCAGAACCATCAATCCAAATTGATAAGAGCTTAGTTGGGGCTTTGACTAGGTGGTCTTCCCAAATGTTGATGAGGTAATTTTTGGCCATCAACACCAAGTTAACTTCTGTCAAACTTCTTTTATCTATTGTTAGTGCTTTTGACTTTATAGTAGAACAAATGGACATGAAGACAACAGGGGGATTTGCAAGAAGAAACCTATATGAAGTAGCCATAAGTTTTTGTAGTGAAGGGAAGGAAAGATCTTGTATACAAGCTAAAAATTTCCCTACATGGGTTAAATTAATCATGATGGATGTGGTATCAAAAAATTTATTCTTATATATTGGGAATTGGCTTCACAAGGAGCAAAGTAGATCATTTTGCATATTTCAAATTAGTTGGTGATTGTCTTATTTATTTGGTCTTGTATGTGTATGATACGTTTCTTATTGGAAATGACAAGAATCATCCAGGATGTGAAAACTCAATTATCCTCTAAATTCAAGATGAAGCATCTTGGTGTTACAAATTTCATTTTGGGCATGGAAATTAAAAGAAATCAGTTAAATAGGAAATTATGGTTAAATTGGAAGAAATATGTTGAGACAATATTGCAAAGGCTTAATATGTAGGAATGTAAACTTATAAAGGTCCATATACCTGTAGATGTAAAGTTATCTGAAGATCAATGTCCCAAGGCACAAAAAGAGAAAAGGGGCATGTCTCATGTTCCATATGCTAGTGTAATTAGTAGTTTGATGTATGGAATGGTATATATTAGATTGTATATTGGACATGCAATGGAGTTTTGAGCAGGTATTGTTAGCTCTGCTATATGTCGTTGATGTTTGGGGAGCCTAAGTAAGCTCATTTCCTCGTTTTTTTGCTCAGAAAAGGTCTACACCGGTAGTCCTCGTCCTTTCTCCATTTCCTCGCCCATTCTCCTCTCATCTCCTTTACACTTGCTTCCATTTAAAATCACATAAAGCGCTTCTCCTTAAGCCCCAGGCGCTTAAACCTATCAACCCGCACCCACACGACCACCCACCTTCACAAACCCTCCGCCATAATCATAACCATCGATCGCCGCATCCAAATCCAATGGTTCCCCCGCTGCATTAAATAAAAAAACCGTGCGATCAAATCTACACCGTGCGATCACCTCCACCACGATCGAACGATGATCGCTTTCCCTGCTCCCACGAACCAACCGCACGTTAACTCGTGATAAAAAGTGGTTTCCATGTTTCCCCTCTGCCACACGTCATGCGATGAATGGGATCACTCCCCCTCGTATGATTACTGCCTGACCCTCTATAGCGGTGCGAGCAATACCGCTTACCGCTCAAGCCCGCTCTTCCTGCCCGATAAACTCCGTGCATTTTCAGTGCCCAGCAACCGTTGGATCTGCCCGCCCGAGATCCAACGGCCTGCGATCATCTTCCACCTCGCCTTCCCGATAGTCCCCGCCAAGTCGTATCTGTCATCGATCCGCCCAATCCAACGGCCGAATCTTCCCCTCGATCTGACCTGACTATCCACGTCCATAACCATTCCATACTCCTGAAAGGACGAAGGTGGCCAGCATCCAGTACTCGGCGCAGTAGCTCCTCAACAACCGCATTCAACAGGAAGGATGGCCGAGAAGAAAAAGGACAAGCCTCGAGCAGTTAAATGCATTTAGCAATTATGGAATTTCATCCATACGACACTCCACCTGCCCGAGAAGGACATTAGAGCACCTGAGAAGATCGGATTTGTTCACTGAAGCAGGAAAATTGCATCTGCTGGTGTGGTCAGTGTTCTCCATATTCACCCAATCCTTAAACTGTGAGTAATTGGTGGTCTAAAGCCTTGTAGTCTGGGGGTGTTCACACATGTCTAGAGTCAAGCAAAGTAGAAGTGGTTATCTAGCTTGAACAAGCATCATTCCTTCCATTCATCCATTTCCAACATCAAGTTGAGTTTGTAATGTTCCCGAGCATCTCCGAGCTACAACCTAGGAGAGTTTCTTGGGGTGATAACATTGATTGGCGCCGTTGTCGGGATCGAAGATTGAAGCTCAGCTTCCCTAGGAGAACAACACAGTTCCATGCTTTGATGATAGACAAGGTCTGGACACATTTCTGGTTGTAATCATCTATCTGGTGACTCTATTGGAGAACCAACCTAGTGGCGACTCCACATTACAGTTCTAGCTCAGTTTGTGAGGCATACTCTGAAAAATCCTCAGAAATCACCCGCTGACCCAGTGCCTAACCCTGAGAAGATTGCTAAGCAGAAGAAAACATCACAGAAAGGAGCATCAGGATCAGGTAAGCCTAAGAAATCTTATGTATCGCTGAAGGAGAAGGTTATTGCTGAGGATATACAGTTTGAATATTTCGAGCCTAACATTGTTAGTGAAGAACTACCTTCAGAGATTCATAAAGCTCCTTGTTCAGTTACTTCCCCTTTGGATCTCAGTCGAAAGAAAGCCCCCCATATAGTCCATCATATTCCTTTGTGTCTGTCATCTATTTTGTTACTTCCTACCATTCAATCTGCCAGTATCCTTCCACCTATCCTAGTCATGGTAGGTCAGCAAGCTCCCACAAAGATGGAAAGAATTATAGCTGCTAGGTATGGACCCCTGATCTTGCATGTTCCTTTGAATGCTATGCCTGCAAGAGAGTATCAAAAATATATGCCCAAATTCACTGGTACAGAGGGAGTAACAGTTGAAGAACACCTTGAGTCTTTTTATAGTTATGCTAATATCTTAGATATCAGTGAAGATGATGTGTGGATGAGAGTGTTTGTCCAGAGCCTTGATGGAGAGGCTAGGAAATGGTTCAGAGAATTGCCCCATAGGTCCATAGCAGACATTGAAGCATTGGATGATGCATTCCTGAAACAATGGGGAGATAGGAAAGATCTGCTCTATTACCATACAGAGTTTGGAAACCTAAAGAGGGAGAGTAGGGAGTCATTGCCTGATTTTAATAAAAGATTCAACTGTATGTATAGAAGATACCAGATGAAGTAAAGCCTACCCCCACCTCTGCCAAACTCACTTATGCCAATGCTTTTGACTCTGATTTATGCCTGCTCTAGAGATAAAGAAGATGTGCCACTCTAGCTGACATGCAAGATGCAGCCTTAGAGGTGGAATCAAATATTATGGCTGCAAAAAAGCTTAAAACTCATGCTGATAGAAGAAGGCAGAGAGGTGAGGCTTCTTCTTCCTCCGCTTCATCTTCAGAACCCAAATTAGATAAGATGACTAAGATGATAGAGTCATTGGCTGCTGAGATATCTAAGCTGAAAGTTGAGCAGAGTTCTGGGAAAACAAGGTTTCAAGACACATTTGCTCCAAGAAATCCAAATCCATTCAGAAGATCAAATGAACAGTTGCAAATCATACAAAGGGGTAAAGAAGCAAGTGAAGAACAAAAGGTTAAGGCTCCTTTCCAAAATGTAGTCATGGAGGAGGAGCAGTTTGAAGAAGAGGATGAAATTCATTGCATGGAAGACAAAGGCAGTGCTACCTTTTTGACATTGGCTACATATGAAGAATCATTACTGAAGGACCAAACCAGTCAAGAGTGGGACAGAGAGGCTGTTTTGCAGACTGGTGAGCAACAAAGATATAACCTGAGGTCAAAAGCAAACAATGTCAAGGAGAATCATGCCCAAAGAGCTGTTGTCCAAACAGAGCAACAGAATATCAGGTAGAAGAAGCCAGCAGCTGATCCAGTCATCCTTAAAGCACCAGCTCAAGAGGTAAGAGGTCCTGACAAGCCCCATTCCCCTTCCAATTTTGAGTCAGAACTCCAGAAGTTAAAAATATTTGTACCTCTTATAGAACTTGTAAAGAGTGAAGTTTTTAGAAAGCCAATCCTTGAGGCTCTTGAGCTGAAAGCCACACAAACCTCCACCGACTATGTCAATTTGCAAGATGATAAGCTTGTAGTTGTGCTTAGCCCGATGAACGAACCTGCCGATGATAATTCCCCATCATTTTATGTCTCCTTGACCATTCATGACAAAATTCTCCACAATTGCCTGCTAGACACAGGGGCCAGCCACAATTTGATGCCTAAAGCTATCATGGAAGAGTTAGGCCTTGACATTACTAGACCATATCATGACTTTTTTGATTCAAGGAAGGTAAAATGCCTAGGATTAATCAAAGACCTAGCCATTACCCTAACTCAGCTGCCCATGAAGAGTATGATGATGGATATTGTGGTAGCAGATGTCCCTCCTAAGTTTGGCATGATGTTGTCTAGAGGATGGATTAAGAGACAAGGTGGGACACTACAGAATGATCTATCTTATGCCACTGTCCTAGTTTTTGGAGGAGAAAGTAGGAGATTGTACAGAGAAGCACAACTGGCCTACATCATCAGTGATGAGAAGAATCCTTTTAATCATCCCATTTATGCTGTGGACACTGACTTTGGAGCTTGTATTCTCCAAATTGAAGAATCCCATAAGGCCTCAATACAGATCAGGAAACCAATAATCTAGGCCGAGGGAGAGCAAGGAAGTCAGGTTTGGGAGATGTTCTTTGATGGAGCATGCTCCAGGGAAACTGCAGGAGCAGGGGTGGTGTTGATATCTCCAGAACAAGAAAGCACACATCTGCCTTTTAAGCTAGCCTTTCAAGTCACAAACAATATAGCAGAATATGAGACTCTAATATTGGGCCTTAACGTAGCCAAAGACAGAGGAATCAGGAACATAAAGGTGTTTGGAGATGCTGATCTTATCATTCAGCAAGTAAATAGAACATTTCAAGCAAAGCACCCAAGGATGAAAGCATATAGAGACGAGGTATGGAGACTCAAATATTCTTTTGATAATTATTGTATCTCATATATCCCTAGAGCCAAAAATCAGCTTGTTGATTCCCTCGTTGTGTCTGCTAGCATGTTTATCCCTCCCATGCCTCCCAAACTAGTTTATGAAGTTCAGATGAAATATGGACCATCTTTGCCTGAAAATGTCCAGCATTGGAAAGTTTTTGAAGATGATGATGAAGTGAATAGATTTCTGCAATTCATTGATGAATTTTTCGAAATGCAAATTGACCAAGAGAATGAAGCCTTGGAAGAAAGTCCCCAATCCCAGCTCAGAAATAGAATTGGTAAAGAAAGCATTGTCCAATTGCCCAGCAATCATATACCTAAGGGTCTGGTTCCATTAGAAAAGTTGTTTGACCAAAATGATGTGCCTTATAAGGCTTCCCAAAAAGAAGACCAATCTGCAGTCTGTAAGCATAATATAGGGAGTTCAGATCAGCCCAGATACATAAATCTGTCCACTCATTTATTTGCTGCCCAAAGCACTGAATACTGCAATTTAATGAAGCAATTTGCTGATGTCTTTGCCTGGGAATATAGTAACCTAAAAACATATGACAAAAAGATCATCCAGCATAAAATTCCTTTATAGAAAGACACCTTCCCTTTTAAGTAGAATTTGAGATCCATAAATCCTTTGCTCCTTCCTCTAATTGAAAAAGAAATAAAAAAGTTACAGGTTGCCAAAATCACAGTCCCTCTTAGATATTCAAAATGGGTAGCAAATTCGGTAGTAGTGAGGAAGAAAAGTGGAGAAATCAGGCTCTGTGTTGATTTCAAAAACTTGAACAAATGCTCCAAGAAAGCCAACTATCCTCTACCCAAGATGGAGCATTTGCTGCAGAAGGTCTCAGGAGCCAAAGTAATGTCTTTCTTGGATGGATTTTCAGGGTATAATCAGGTTGTTGTACATCCAGATGACCAAGAGAAGACTGCATTCACCACTCCTTGGGGCACTTTTATGTATTCCAAGATGCCTTTTGGACTGATGAATGCTGGAGCCACCTTTCAGAGAGCTATGGATATAGCATTTGTGGGAGAGAAGGATAAGTTCGTCCTTATCTACTTAGATGATATAACAATGTACTCCAGCAGCCATCAAGACCATTTACAACATTTAAAGAAAGTATTCCTGAAGTGCAGAAGGTTTGGGATTTCAGTCAATCCTAAAAAGTCACAGTTTGCTTTAGAAGAGGGTAAGCTGTTAGGACATGTTGTTTCTGCTACAGGTGTCCGAATTGACCTAGAAAGAGTAAAAGAAATATAGACCTTGTTTGTCCCAAGATCAAAGAAGGATATCCAGTCCTTTTTGGGCAAAATAAATTTTGTGAGGAGGTTCATCCCAAATTTTGCAGAACTTGTAAAACATATTACCTCCATGTTGAGAAAGGGGTCCGAAGTCAAGTGCATTGATGCAAGAAGAAAATCCTTTGAGTCCATTAAGAAAGATATTATGGAAGCTCCTATGTTAAGCAGTCCAGATTACAGCAAGGAGTTCCATATATTTTCATTTGCCTCTGAAGACACCCTTGCAGCAGTTTTATTGCAAGCAGATGAAGAAGGCTCAGAGCATCCAGTGGCATTCTTCAGCAAAACCTTAAGGGATGCTGAGTTGAGGTATGATATCATTGAAAAACAGGCATATGCTCTTATAAAGTCCTTGAAAGCTTTCAGAATTTACATTCTGCATTCCAAGATAATTTCATATGTGCCCTCTTCTTCAATAAAGGATGTCCTAACGCAATCAGATGCTGATGGAAGAAGGGCTAAATGGATTACAAGGCTTGTTGAATTTAATATAGAATTGAAGCCCACTAAACTGGTCAGAGGTCAGGGCCTTGCCAGACTATTGGCTGAAGAAAATTGCAGAACGTTGGACATAAATATCATAAGCACAAAAGCAAAAAGTGGTCAAACAGAAGAAGAGGAAGCAGCTGAACCAGGGAAAAATCAGTCATTGGCAGAAAATATAGCTTCTTGTGATTGGTACTATGCAATAGCTAAATTTTTGCTGAAGTTAGAAATCCCTCCAAGTCTTAGTGCAAGACAAGTCAGAACTCTTAAGCTCGGGGCAGCAAAGTATTGCATTCATGAAAATCTTCTCTACTGGAGGGACCCCTCTGGAATTCTTTTGAGGTGTTTGGACAAAGGACAATCCATTAAGGTTATGCAACAATTTCATTCCAGCCTATGTGGAGGGCATCATTATTGGAAAACTATAGTCCATAAGATTCTCAGAGCTGGGTACTATTGGCCCTCCTTATTCTCTGATGTCTTTTTATTTGTTAAATCTTGTGACAGGTGCCAAAGATTTGAAGCGAAACATAAATTGAAGTCCCTACCCCTAAAACCAATACATGCAAATGGCCCTTTTCAGCAATGGGACTTGGATTTCATTGGAGAAATCAATTTGCATTCCAGTGGCCATCACAGATGGATATTAGTAGCCATGGATTACTTCACTAAGTGGATTGAATCAATCCCTACCAGAAAGGCTGATCATAATGTGTTCATGAAGTTTTTGATAGAGCATATCTTCACCAGATTTGGTTGTCCACATAAATTGGTCATAGACAATGTAGCAGCCTTCAATGCAAAAGAATTGGTGGACATGTGTGACTCAATGGGCATTAAACTACTTCATTCCACCTCATACTACCCTCAAGGCAATGGTCTAGCAGAATCTTCCAACAAAAGCCTGATAAGGATAATTAAAAAGTTGTTGGAAGACAACAAAAAGAATTGGGATTCTAAGCTCAAATATGCACTGTGGGCCGACAGAGTGACCACCAAAAAATCCACAGGGAATTCTCCTTGTAAGTTGGTATATGGCACTGAAGCTGTATTCCCAATTCAGTTAACCCTCCCGGTGGCAAAGTTCCTACAAGAAGAACAGAATGAGGAAGAGGACATGGAAAAAAGGATCGTTGATTTAGCAGAGGTACATCAGATCAGAGAATAGCTAGTTGAGAAGTCAGCAACACATCAGTAGAGAATCAAGGAAGTTTTTGACAAAAGAGCCAAAATAGATAATTTCCAAGTTGGAGATTTGGTTCTGAAGTGGGATGCACTGAAAGAGAAGAAAGGCAACCATGGGAAATTTGATGCTTTCTGGACAGGGCCTTTTATCATTTCTCATATCCAAGGGAACAATACCTTCATGCTAAAAAGTATGGGAGGAGAAGCAGTTTTTGATGGCCCAGTAAATGGGCGTTTTCTGAAAATTTATGTTGCTTAAGGTCTTCTCGTCTTAAGATTGTAAATTTGTTATTTTATCAGTTTTTAGTATAAGCTCAGCCAGACTCCATGCCCAATGGAACAGTAGGAAATTTTTCTAATTGGTTCTTTCAGGAAAGGCATTGATCTGCAAGTTCTTGAGACCTCACAGGGAGGATCTCATCCCCAGAAGGAGCCAGTGTTAGTTCTGCTATATGTCACTGATGTTCAGGGAGCCTAAGTAAGCTCATTCCTTGGTTTTTTGCTCAGAAGAGGTCTACATCGGTCATCCTCATCCTTTCTCCATTTCCTCGCCCATTCTCCCCTCACCTCCTTTACAATTGCTTTCATCTAAAAACACATAAAGCGCTTCTCCTTAAGCCCCAGGTGCTTAAACCTATCAACCCGCGCCCACACGACCACCCACCTTCACAAACCCTCCACCATAATCATAACCGTCAGTCGCCGCATCCAAATCCAACGGTTTCCCCGCTGCATTCAATAAAAAACCCGTGCAATCAAATCTACACCATCTAATCACCTCCACCACGACTGGATGATGATCGCTTTCCCTGCTCTCGTGAACCAACCGCACATTAACTCGCAATAAAAAGCGGTTTTCGTGTTTCCCCGCCACCACACGTCATGCAATGAATGGGATCGCTCCCCCTTGTACGATTACCGCCCGACCCTCGATAGCAGTGAGAGCAATACCGCTTACCACTCAAGCCCGCTCTTCCCACCCGATAAACTCCGTGCATTTTCAGCACTCGGCGACCGTTGGATCTGCCCGCCTGAGATCCAACGGCCTGCGATCATCTTCCGCCTCGCCTTCCTGATAGTCCCCGCCAAGCCGTATTCACCGTCAATCCGCCCAATCCAACGGTCGATTCTTCCCCTCGATCTGACCCAACTATCCATGTCCATAACCATTCCATACTCCCGAAAGGACGAAGGTGGCCAGCATCCAGTACTCGACGCAGTAGCTCCTCAACAACCGCATTCAACAGGAAGGATGGACGAGAAGAAAAAGGACAAGCCTCAAGCAGTTAAATGCATTTAGCATTTATGGAATTTCATCCATACGACACTCCACCTGCCCGAGAA
This sequence comes from Pinus tabuliformis, assembly GCA_031772625.1. Classification (NCBI taxonomy): domain Eukaryota; kingdom Viridiplantae; phylum Streptophyta; class Pinopsida; order Pinales; family Pinaceae; genus Pinus; species Pinus tabuliformis. Next base: position 1,082,431,271 of record CM062820.1, on the reverse strand, counting down.
GGATAGTAGAGCACCTGATAAGATCGGATTTGTTCACCGAAGCAGGCAGATTGCGCCAGAAACTCCATCAGGCAGTTAAAGCTGTTGGTGGTTAATTATGGCCCCTCCGCACCTAGAATGATAGAATGCCTTTGTAATGAAACTCTTTATATACCCAGAAAACATATGTAATTAGGGTGAATGGTTGTTGTTTTGATGTTAGTTTCAACTTCTGGAGACTGTAACTGCTTTGATACTTGCAGCGTCTCGTCTTCATTTTCAGCTAATACAAGCTTCTTTCGCTGTTAATTGCTCACTTTCCATTTCTATTCTGTTCCAGGCTGTGCCTAATATGTAGTTTTCCTGAACTCTTGATGTATAGCATTAGAGGAGCTGTCATCCTACCTCTGTGTTTGAATCTTGCATGTATCAGTGAATGTGTTAATCAGGTTTCTTTTCACTTAGTGACAGAGAGCTGTCATCCTGTCTGTGCACTAGGGAATTAGATTTGCAGACCTCTTTACTGGTTGCAGCCGGCCATCATAGGGTCCTGTGCATCTGCTGGTGTGGTCAGTGTTCTCCATATTCACCCAATCCTTAAACTGTGAGTAACTGGTGGTCTAAAGCCTTGTAGTATGGGGGTGTTCACGCATGTCTGGAGTCAAGCAAAGTAGAAGTGGTTATCTGGCTTGAACAAGCATCATTCCTTCCATTCATCCATTTCCAACATCAAGTTGAGTTTGTAATGTTCCTGAGCATCTCCGAGCTACAACCTAGGAGAGTTTTTGGGGGTGATAACAAGTATATGTAAAAACTATGGAAGGAACATTGGGCAACAATAAAGAGGGTTTATAGGTATTATTCTGAAAATGTTGGTTGTGAATTGTGATACCAATGAAGTGTTGGAAATAATACTGAGAGGGGGGGTGAATTAGTATTATTAAGTCAAATATTTTTCATTCCATAATCAGATTTGTATACACTACTTCAGTTAGTGAAAACTTCGTATATACGCAACTGTAATTAAGGAAACTAGCGTATAACTTGGAGACTTATAATTTAATTTATTCTTCATATATTGATCATTAATCTGTGCATTAGAACCATGTAAACAGTAACCAGGTACAGTAAAACAGAGCAGACAGTCACACACAAGAACACAAGATATAAGGTGGAAACCCAATGTGGGTGAAAACCACCTGCTATAATTCGTCTCTATCTTCTTTTAATAAGAAACTTCTTTTTACAATGGTTCTATACTGGTGCAGTCTTATACCAGTACACAGGCTTCTACCTGCAGAAGGCTACAACCTTCTCTCATTCTCCAGCTTCTCCTGGAAGGGAGCTACAACCCCCTTAGCTCTTATACTAGTTGAAGTACTAGTATGTAGGTGTTGACCTACAGAAGGCTACAACCTTCTCTTTTCTTCCAGGGACCACGTTTCATAAATTTTCAGACTGGATCCATCAATAACAATAATCAATCATCAAATACATCTGCATCAACCAATCTCCTTTGCACCAATCAAAACTAAATCAACCAATCACTTCTTTGAAAGTTGTAACCAGAATATAGTAACAGTAACCTGAAACCAATCTTGAACTCAGAACACTGTAGCAATAAACAGGAGTAGCTAAAACATATTTCATGAGACGTACGCTACTTCAATATGTAGAACCTACGTGCATACGCTTCTGTATTACGGAAAACCTGTGTATACGCAGTTTTGTAATACTGAACCAGCATGTATACGCGCCTTTTCTATGCGGAACCTGCGTACAGATCTATAAAAGATAATTTACCCTTTTCAAATATTCAGACATCAGTTATACCCAGATTATCAGATTTATAGATCAAGTCATGCGCCAAATATAACAGATCAAAATCACACAAAGATACTTCTCTTCAAGCCTTGAGATCTTGACCCATCAATAGAACTTATCCTTCTCCTTGCGCTCAGGTTCCTCCTTGATTCAGATCTAGCTATGCACACCAGTATTCTAGATCTTGCTCTTCATAAGATATTCAATCCTTAAGTGTCTCTGCCTAATGATCTCCTTCCCCTTTTATAGTCTTAGGCCTTACTCAATACCATGGTCCAAAACCACTTAGATCCAATACTTGGGACCCAATACCTGGGTTCAACATTTCGAACGAGATAGCATGGTCCAAAACCATAGGTCCAAATACCAAGGACTAATTACCATGGACTAAAAACAAGTTTTCCAACATGTGCACACTTTTTCTTGCATGAAAGTGCGTGCATATGCATACGCGCCTTTTGATCAGCGATCCCGTGTGTACACGTGACTTGGTTAAGAGGAACCTACGTATATATTTTTTTCCTTCATTCTGAGAGCCTGAACTATGATCTGTCCTTTGAGTGAGTTGCCATCAAGGACAACACCTATGTCATAGTGCCAAACCTGTGTCATAATGCCAACATGAAGGATTGTATAAAGTACTGGAAATATATGAATTTGTTGATGTAGATTTGGTTGGAGATCTAGATTCCAAAAGATAAAAGTGGGTATGTGTTTAACCTATTTGGAAGAGCAATTGGTTGGATGAGCAAGAGACGATTTGTAGTGGCAAAATCAAATACATAAGTTAAATGTATAGCAATAACTCATGAATGCAAGGAAGTAATATTGTTACGGAGATTGTGTTCAAGTATTGAATTGGTACAACACATTATAAGGATATATTATCATAGTCAGAGTGCAATCATCCTAGCAAAGAGCCATGTTTATCACTTTAAGAAAAAGCATAATGATGTTCAATATCACTTTGTGAGAGATATAGTTGAAGACAAGAAGGTGTTGGTTGTAAAGTTTGATACTTTTAATAATGTTGAATAGCCATTGAAAAAATTTGTGAGCCCTAAAAAGTTCTCTTAGTGTAGATAAACAATGGGCATTGTTGATCATGTACTCCTGTGACCCCCTATATGTAAAGAAAACAACAAGTGGAACAACATCGGGTATGTGTTATATTATTTGCATGATTAATTCAATGATTATTATGCACTGGGTGTAAGGGAGGTGGTTCATAGGGGGTGATAACCCTCTTTGTTCAAAGGCGTCGCAAGGGATCAAAGCCCTTGAAATAAATTTTTGGATGGTTTTTTGTATTTGTTTTTAGTGATTTTAGCACACAATTTTTTCTTTTAATAGTTTTGTAGTGCATCGTGGTTCAACCCCATGCTTTCGTAATTCTAGTTAAGGAACTACGATTGTATTATAAGCCAAGGTTAATAGGGGGTTTATGGATGTCATACGATATACATATTGTATTGTAACATTGTAAATATATAATATACTCAAAAAAATTCTGGTTTTCCCAGTTTGGGTTTCAAGGGTAAAATCACTTTGTTAAATGTGTGTGTGTGTGCATGTCATTGCATCTTTTCTATTTTATTAAGAATATGTTTGTGGCAATTAATTACACAAGATTGCAACCAACAACAAAATGGTGTCAAATCATAGAAGAAAATCCTTCTAACCTTGTAATTCTAGATGGTCCCTCAAGAAAAAAAAAAAAGGAGGAAATCTAAAGAAGTTATTCTTCCATCTCATTCTAAAAGGAGAAGGACACGTTCAACTATTCAAGGCATTACTACTATTACAAAAAAACCAGTGGCAAAATAAAATGGTGCAAAATTGGTTGTTATAGAAATAGTTGTTGTAGAACTACTTCTTCCTTCTCAAGAACATGTTGAGCTTGCAAAGCACTTCCATGACAATCCAATATAGAACTTTCTAGATCATGTTGAAGAGGAAGTAATTAAAACTCAAGTGATATCTGAGGTAACCAAGGTAAAGGTCAAAACTTTTGTCGGTAAGCACCATTTGAAACTTTCTTACATCATAATCCTAAGGCTCAATCACAAATTTAAAAAGGAAAATAAGGTTTTATGCTATAAATTAAATTTTGCGTAAAAGAAGTTAAAGGCCTATAAATCCAAGAAACATTTTAACACATTAGTACAAGCTCTTTATCAGTGTTCTTTGTCACCTTATGCTTTGCATGAAGTTGTCCTAGCAATGAAAGAAGTGATTGCTAATAATCTTATGAATGCCACTAAAATTGATGATGATGTTGCTACTACTCCTAGGGATATCATTCAACTTGCTAGTATAATTGAGGCTGCTACTGCTAAATTGTTGATGAACTTAAGGATGACAGTGAACCTATTGCTTCAACTTATTCTATTGACATTGAGCCTATTATTATAATTGCTATGGAAGAAATTCATGAAGATACAGATCATGTTCCTAAATTTTCCAATGTTGTTGGTTGTATTAATGAAGTTGTTATGCTTGGCATACTTTATACTAATCCTATCATACGTTCTACTAATCCCATAAGAGATGTTTCTATTGATTCTCTTGAAAAGGTGATTTCTACTACTAATCATACTATTATAGACAATGATGTTGTGTTTAGTTTTGTGAAGGAGGATGTTGTTGAAGCTACTATACAAGTGATTGTAAAAATAGATGATAAAATTGCTACTAAACTCTTTAATGAAATCATGGGTATTATTATGGATCCTAATAACAAAATATTTTCCCAAATATATAAAGAGCTTCTTTATGAACTTATTGAGTCTGCAACTAGTCTTGTGTATTAAATTAATGTTGAACAAAAAAATGCTTATTGAAGAAGCCTTCGAAACATAGGAGGCTAGTAATCCTTGTACTAGAGATTTACCTAAATACCATGATATAGAACCTACAAAAGCATTTATGACTATTATTGTGTGTTTCCCGCTGCAAAGATTAGTAATAAATACAACCCTAGTGGTTGTAACTAGAGCACAAACCATTAAAATGGATTACAATAAAAACCTTATGTTATATGTCTAATCCTACTTGCATTATTCATAGTTCTGAAATAGAAAATGCAATTAAAAGAAAGAAATATAACATCAAATAATAAAATATAATAATTCACACCCAATGAATAAAAAATTTATTAGAATGAATCTACTCGAGAGAAGTATGTGTGTGGTCACCTCTCTCTCTTGTTTGTGGTTGAAAGTATTATGGTTGTTGAATCACTTGTTTTCTCTTAAAAGGTTGAAATGATGAAAAGTGGGGAACAAAACTTGTTATATTTATAGCAAAATATTAGTTAGAGTTGATATGGTCAAAATATTAAAATATGATTACTTGAACAAATCAATATCTAAGTGATTTTGATTTATTATTATTACTATTATTTTTGATTTATTATTATTACTATTATGTTTTGTTGGTTAAATTTAGTAAGGATTTTTTTTTAAAGGGATTTATGACTTTAATTAAGGGCAAATTACTTAAGAAATATAGTTTTTTAAGTTACTTTAATGAGATAAAATGTTTTTTTGGGGTATTTTTGTAAAATTTGGGTAAAAATAATGAAAATAAATTGGGAAAAGTGATTCCTTAAATTATTTTGAGGGATAATGATGTAAACGTGGATTTTAACATGGGAAACCCATACTATAATAGTGTATTTTCATAATCCTAGCAATATGGGCTAGGTGAGCCATTTTTTAGTGACAACAACTATTGAACATATTGTTCACTTCGTATGGGTCTAGACTGAAGAATTAGGTATCGGTTTTCTTGAACTAGTCAAATTAAGACATGAAGTTGATAAATGGAAGGCTATAGCAAGGTATGTTGAAAAGGTTGGGTTCTATTAGAAGAATATAAATGCATCATCCATATCATGAGAGAATAATAGGCAGAGTTCTATATTGTGGATAGAGCTAAGTGATACTAATGGAGAGAGGATATATAGAGAATTCATAAGTTGGGAGTTGAAGTGAGGAAGCCAAACAAGGAGAAGAAACATCTAAGAAATTTGTCCCAGACAATATTGTTGTAGGTGGCCCTTGCTAATGTATGTAGTATACCTGCAAGAAATACACTTAATGCTTTAGTTAATGGCACTAGCTCAGGGGAATCCTAAATATTTCGTGAATATTGAGTCCTTTTTAGACGCATGTGCTGCAAGCGGCCAAGAAAATAAGAATTTACTCTATGAACTATACCATCACAAAATATTGATGTTTCATGAAAAAAATGGGATCTTAATCCCTTTGTAGGGGATGCTCAATTAAGATCCTTCACATATTTTGGGAGCCATCAACTACAATGGAATCTTGCATAACAATATAATGAACACAATGAGAAAAAAAGTGGTTTATGGGTAAGTGATGAAAATCGAAATACACAGGTAGTTCTAAGAACACACCACAAATTGTTGAATGCATCTTAATATGTACCCCTCATTAATGGAAACCAACATTTTGATACTATATATTATGAGCACAATATCAACAACATAAGGCTCAAAGATTTTTTAGCCTTTGGATATAGATTATTTGACATATCAATTAAAACAAAGGGAGTTATTTAAATAGCCTGATTTTGTTGAATCTATAAATAGAGTGTGAAGATATATATCATGCTTAAGATGATATGGTAGCGCCTAGATAGGATTGAAGTGTTGGTAATATTGGCATTGATGTCATTAACCACATTGATGATAATTCATGTTGAATATTGCATGTTGGATTGGTGAGCTTGAATGAAAAAGGTTGAAAGTGATGTAAAGTGCAAAGGCTGAAAATTAAACGTGAAGTGAAAAGGTTGAATGTGAAGGCTGAACATTATTAAAATGGGACATTACAAAAGCATAAATAAATAAATAAATATATATATATATATATATATGTTTTATTGAACAGAAAATGTAGACAATAAAAAATATGATTTTTCTCTTGTAATCATTACTGATTGAGTTGTTTTAATTCAGATCTATTTTATATTACAAATTATTTTTTCAGAACTGAAAGTGAAGAGACAAGCTTGTGAGCAGTTTTTGGAAGTCCAAGAGACAATGCTTCATTTCATATTCTTGCAAAGAATACAAACAACCAAGATGGCTTGCTTATAAAATATACAATGTGGAATGGTAAAAGAATTTTTTTCTTAAGAGAAACAATTTGCATAAGAAAGTTGATGAGCAGCAAGAGAAGAGATACAAAGTGAAAAGGATCATAAGCAATGTGGTAGTAGACTTGACAACAGAACTGTAAATGAGGTAACCAGCATTTGTGACATGATGTTGTGATTGAGAGATTTTTGTCCCTTTCTATGTTGTAGCTTGAAAAGGAATAGGTTGTAGCCTGTTGAGGTAGGAGCCTCCTATGGGTTGTAGCCTGCATAAAACTTGTGGGAGTTGGAGCTTCCTTTGAGGTAGGAGCCTCTTGTAGGTTGGAGCCTACAAAAATCTGATGTAATAAGGAGTAACAACTTGCCTTCACATCACTTTCAGCCTAAAATTCGTGGTTTTCTCCCTTTGGGGTTTCCACTTATATTTGGTGTCTTCATGTGTTTATTCTTGAATGTTGTGTGAATGTTTTGAATTCTTGATAAATAAATCTGCAAATTTCTCTCTTTGACACCTGCAAAAGGAATTCAATAATAATTGAGCACAAACATAAACCATTAGTTGCATAAGAATAAAATTAAGTTGATAAAAAGTAAATAATATTGAATTATTGATTCACCCCCCTCCCCACCCCGGTAATTTCCAATCATAAATATCAATTGGTATCAGAGTAGGTTCCTTCAGTAGCAATCTAACAACTTGAAGGAGGTCCTAAGTCAGTAAAATGGATAGTCAAGAAGGATGCTCTACGAATAAGGCCCATCTATTTATTGGTAAAAATTATGCCTTCTAGAAAGTGAGAATGAAGACATATTTAATGTCTCTAGGTGTAGAAATCCGGGTTGTTGTGAAGATAGGGTATGAAGAACCAAAGGAAACAACTAGTGACAAAGATGCCAAACTGAATTTTATTGTTAATGAAAAAGTTATGACTGCACTTCTAATTTGTCTATGTGAGTTTGAACTTATCAAAGTAATGCATTGTGATACAGCTAAAGATATTTGGGTGAAATTAGAAAATATTCATGAAGGGGATTAAAAGGTGAATATGGCCAAATTACAAGTGTATAGAATGCAGTTTGAGACCTTAAAAATGAATGAATATGAAGATATAGCTAAAAACAAATTAAGAGTTGATGAAGTTGTAAATATCATGTTGGGTCTAGGAGAAACAATCAAAGAAAGTGTAATAGTTCAAAAAACATTCAGGTCATTACCTTCTAAATTCAATCCTAAGGATTCAATTATAGAAGAAACAACAAACTTTGAGACTTTGAATAGAGATCAATTACGTGGCCCTTTGACAACATATGGGGTGATAATTCCAAAAGGGAAGGCAAACAGTAGAGAGGTAGCTTTCAAGGAAGATAAGCACATAGAAGAAAAGGAGTTTTCATGCTCAGGTTCTGATGAAGAAGAAGCAAAATTTGTCAAAAGGTGTAAGAAAGGCACTATGGTGAAGTAAAATTATGAGTGCGGACACAAACAATTCCTCTAGCCCGATAATGGGTCTAGCCACAACTGATACATTCTATGGAAGATTTCCTTAGGTTAGAACCAATTAAGATGGACTACCTCTTAGTACGCTTATCCTATTTGATGATGTCCTTGCTTGCTCGCTCCATCTAACTCTCGTTTCCTTCTTCAAACACTGAAACAAGTAAACAACAGCAAACAACAACCGTGATAATAAACAAATTGTAATTCAACCTACTTAACAGGACAAGAAACATTAAGCCATGAATATGTAAGATGACACATCATGTAGGAAATCAATCGGTAGTTGCATATATATATATATATATATATATATATATATATATTGAATCAAGAAGCGATTACAACCATTGTCTTGACGTTGCCGTTCTCCTCCGACCAAACCAGGTTCCCACACACTTCTGCTAGCATTCCATGATGGCCTCAACAATAAAAATTTTAAGGATCTTCCATTTAGGCTTCACACTAAACCAAATTCACACTTCTCCCTCACACAACTAGAGAGCTACAACTATGAATAACTTGTTTTTTACTCCAAACTTAATTAGCACTAGCACACCAACATTAACACTTTAACACTAACACTAGCTTGTGTTTGGGAAAAAGGGAGGTTTATATAGCATGAATGGATGGGAGATGGATCATCTTCTCATGGGCAAAGGTCTTATCTCTTGAGGTAGTTCCATCATTATAGGGGAAAGGAGCCCAAACTGACATCGTCGACTCCATCCAGCCAAACCATTTACCAAACTTTCGTTACAAAGCTTCTTGATGCAGGAGAATGAGACTTAGAGGGAAAAGACTTCAAACTTATTCCAAAAATACAAAAAAATATACAAGCAAAGGAGTGGGATCCTTTAGCCATCAATTTCCATGTTTTTCTAGTTAAGCATAGAGATAGAATCTAGGAATAAATCATGATGTAATAAATGTTTAATAGTTAAGTTGTAGTGGAGATTCTTGAGGGGAATACCTCACTGAATAGATAGGATTAGTTAGCATAGTGGAGGTTCTCGAGGAGGATGTCTTGCAGAACTAATAGTTGCAATAAATTTAAGCCTTTATTTTAGGATCTGGTTGTTAACACGAACCAGTATATATGTAATTTGGATGTTATTGTAAAGGGATTTTGACCGCATGCTTTTATCGTATATCTCTCAAAGGAAGAAGAGGATTTCTCTGTGTATTGGTCGATCCCAGAGGCGTGGTGACCTCTGAAACCCTTTCTGTGCATCTAAACTTGTATTTGTCTGTTAAACTAGTGTTTATGCGTAATTTTGGCTTCACGTAGCGTTATCTGTTAAGCTTTTATAACAGTGGTTCGGCCTTGTTTCCCAACTAATACTTCGATTGAAGCTTGTTGGAGTGTGTTTCCTTCATATTGGCGTGTCCCGTTTCCTTTAAATGCATTGTTTAGTTCCACAGGCGAAACTCTGGTTTACACTGAGAAACCATGAAAAACTTAGTCGGAATTGAGTTCCAGACTTGAAATCTTATTAAATGTGGCTCATACTCATATCAGGTCCACAAGCATTATCGCATCGCAATGTTTGAGCAGAGAGGAACTGACCCCTTTGAAGTGCCGAAGTCCGAAGTTGCGACATTCGAATCCGAAACATTATAAAGGAGGTTTTATAACCTATCGGGTCCGTGGGGCTTATCACATCACAAGACCTGAGCGGGAAGAGCCTAGCAAAGGAACATTGGAATCGTTGATTGCAATTGCCAATAACACTACAGTGTTATCGCATCGGGAAAGGACCGTTAGCGAAGTGCGATGTTATTGTTCCGTTCCGCATGGAAGTGCCGATAGTGACCGCCGATAGTGTTATTCCATTCCTATGGAATAAAGACCCACCAATAGTGTATTTGCGTATTAACGCATTTGAAAAATTGCGCCGATAGTGTATTTCCCTGTGTAATAGCCCTACGACAATTAAACCCTGTCGATAGTGTATTTCCATGGATAATCGCATTATGATGATTTGAACCCGCCGATAGTGTATTTTATGCCTAATTGTGTTATTGTTGTTCAAAAGCCCGCTGATAGTGTATTTCGTAATTCCCATGGAATTACAGCTCCGATAGTGGAAAAAGGGCTCAATTGTGTAAATTGTTCCTGATAACAAGGGTTGGGGCGATTTAGTGAAAAAGGATTGGTAATAGTGGCTAAAAAGGGGGAGATTCATAAAACAATCAATCTAGGAATAGATGACTGATACTCCAACTGGGATTGAAGAAGAGATTCAGCCAAATTTAGAGGAAATTGTATCAGGGTTTGAACATTTGTCCATATCGCCTATACCAAAGCCACCATTAGTGGTATTAGAGCAACCTATTGACACTGAACTGAATCTCAGAAACAAAAGAAGGAAACCTAATATGTCTTTCAGAGTTGGAAGAGGACGAGGACGTGGTGGAAGAGGATGGCCAGTTGCAAATGTTGAAGTGATGGAAGCTGTGCAACAAATGCAGGCTAGAATGGAAGCATTAACAACAGGGGAAAATATAGATGATGGAGATGTTAGTGAGCCTGAGGTTGAAGTTGAAGGAGAGGAGGAAACTATAGCATTTACTCCTGAGATGAGGTTCTTCCAGTCAGTGTTGAGATCCACAGCTAGGCCAAAGACTAAGGTTTCAATATATGAAGGAGGATTGAATCTAGAAGAATTGATAGACTGGATTAATGACATGGAGAAATTATTTGACCATGAAGAAACAAAAGATGAGAAAAAAGTAAAGTTTTTTGTCACCAAGCTAAAAGGACATGCAACACTTTGGTGGGATGGAGTGCGGGCAGAAAGAAAGAGTCTTGGCAAGCAACCAATCAAGAATTGGAATAGAATGGTAGGAAAGCTAAGAGGTAAGTTTCTACCAAGTAATTATCAGCAAACCTTGTTCAGACAGATGCAGAATCTTAGACAGAGATCTCTAACAGTGAGAGAATATACAAAGGAATTCTATAAGGTAAGTATAAGAGCTGGACAAACTCAGGATACAGATGAGAAGGTGGCTAGATATGTGAACGGTCTTAGGATGGACATTGAACATGAGATAAGTATATTGTCTCCTAAAACAGTAGAGGAAGCTTATCAGATGGTACTGAAAGCTGATGAAAAACTCATGAGGAAGCAGTTTGCTAGAGGGAGAGGTACTTTCCGAGGAAGGGGAAGTCAAGGTGGTAGAGGAAGATCTACAACACCTAAAGATGGAGCTAGCAGTAGCTCAACCCAGCGTGCAACCATAGGAGGTGATTCAAGTGGTAGAGGGAGTTTTTCTAGAGGAAGAGGAAGAGAAGTAAGATGTTACAGATGTAACAAACTGGGACACAGAGCTTTTGAGTGCCTAGAGAATGCAAGAACAAATCAAAGGAATTCAATTGTTGCTGAAGTTGAGGAAGAAGCAACAACAGTAACAGAAGAATAAAATATACCAGAGAGAGGAGAATCTTTGGTAATCAATAAAGTTTTTCTCAAGCCAGCAAAGGAGATAGTTGAACCATCACAAAGAAAGACTTTGTTCAGAATAGTGTGTAAGGTTCAAGGGAAATGTTGTCAGATGATCATTGATAGTGGTAGCACCGATAATTTGGTCTCTACAGAAGTGGTGGAGAAATTGAAGCTGAAGACAATGAAACATCCAACACCTTACAAGGTGTCATGGTTACAAAAGGGACATCAGCTGTTAGTGAATGAACAATGTGAAGTGGAGTTGTAGTTGGGCAAATATAAGGACAAAATTGTATGTGATGTGATGCCTATGGATGTGTGTCACATATTGCTTGGAAGACCTTGGCAATATGACAAAGGAGCTATGCATGATGGGAAAAGAAACACCTACAAGTTTGGTAAAGATGGTATCAATCATACATTGCTGCCTATGGGAGAAGAGGATGCATCAAGAAAGAAGATTGATCCAAAAACTCTATTGCTAGGAGGAAAGGAATACTTACAGCATATTGAAGAGAATGAGGTAAATTTTGCTATAATTTGCAAGCCCAAGGTAATAATGACTTTTACTAAAGTTTCTGATTTACCCATTGAAATTCAAGAAATGTTGGGTAACTATTGTGATATCATTGTTGATGATTTTCCTAATTAGTTACCACCCATTAGAAGAATTAACCATCATATAGATTTGATTCCTGGAGCAAATCTATCTAACAAAGCATCTTACAGAATGACTCCCACAAAAAATGAAGAGGTTAGAAAGCAGGTTCAGGAACTGCTTGACAAAGGACTAATCAGAGAAAGTTTGAGTCCTTGTGCAGTACAAACAGTGTTGAGTCCAAAGAAAGATGGAGGTTGGAGAATGTGTATTGATTCAAGAAACATCAATAAAATCACAATCGGGTACAGATTTCCTTTACCTAGAATTGAAGATTTAATGGATTGCTTGAGTGGAGCAAAGTATTTTACAAAACTAGATCTTAAGAGTGGGTATCACCAGATAAGGATAAGAGAAGGGGATGAGTGGAAACCTTCTTTCAAGAAAAATGAGGGATTGTATGAGTGGAGAGTAATGCCTTTTTGGTTGTCAAATGCACCAAGTACATTTATGAGACTCATGAATGAAGTTCTTAAAGAATTTATTGGTAAATTTGTATAGTATATCTAGACGATATATTAGTTTACAACATGTCTAAGGAGGAGCACATAAGACATCTGAATTATGTCTTACAAAGGCTGAAACAAGAGAAGTTATTGTTGAATTTGAAGAAGTGTTCATTCATGAAAGAGGAGTTAGTGTATTTGGGTTTTGTTATTTCTGCTGAAGGGATGAAGATGGATCCAGAGAAGATCAAGGAAATCATGTAGTGGCCTTCACCTAAAAGTGTTTTTGAGGTAAGAAGTTTTCATGGTCTTGCTAGCTTTTATAGGAAATTCATAAGTAAGATCAATGCCCCTATTATTTAGACCATAAAGAAGGATAAAAAACCATTTAGATGGACTGCTAAAGCAGAAAAGAATCTTCAGCTATTGAAGAAGAAGATCACTGAAAACCCTATTTTGGTTCTACCTGATTTTAGTAAGCCTTTCCAAGTGAAATGTGATGCCAGTGGAGAAGCTATTGGAGGTGTTTTAAATCAAGAAGACAGGCCTATAGCTTATTTTAGTGAAAATTTGAATGATTCAAAGAAGAAGTATTCTTCTTATGATAAAGAGTTCTATGCAGTTGTGTAGTCATTAAAGAAGTGGAGACATTATCTAATGTCAAAGGAGTTCATACTTTATTCAAATAACCATGCATTACAGTATATTATGCAGCAGCCAAAGCTTATCCAGAAACATGCTAAATGGGTAGAGTATCTTCAAGGTTTCCATTTTGTCTTGAAGCACATAAATGGCCAATCAAACAAAGTTGCAGATGCCTTAAGTAGGAGAAATGTATTACTTCAAGAGAGTCAAATTCAAGTGTTAGGTTTTGATTTTCTTAAAGAATTATATGAGACAGATTCAGATTTTAAAGAGGCATTTGAAGCTTGTAAGAATCCTGTTTTGATGGATAGGAATAAATGGTTGGATTATTTCTTACAAGATGGACTGTTGTTTAAAAGAAATCAGCTGTGCATACCAAACTATTATATGAGGGAGAATTTAATCAAAGAGAAACATAGTGGTGGACTTGCATGACATTTTGATATAGAGAAGACTTATGAACAGTTGAGCAGATTTTATTTTTGGCCGAAAATGAGATCTGAAGTGGAAAAGTATGTGAAAACTTGTAAAGTCTATCAATATGCAAAGGGAAGAAGCCAAAACACAGGTTTGTATGTTCCATTACCAATTCCAGATAGGCCTTGGGATATGGTAAGTATGGATTTTGTTTTGGGCTTACCAAAGACTCAAAGAGGGAATGATTCAATTTTTGTTGTAGTGGACAGATTTTCAAAAATGGCACATTTTATTCCATGTTATAAAACTAGTGATGCTACTCACATTGCTAATTTGTTTTTCAAAGAGATTGTAAGATTGCATGGGTTGCCTACGAGTATTGTCTCAGACAGGGATTCCAAATTTGTTGGACATTTCTGGAGGACATTATGGAAGAAGTTGGGAACTAAACTGAGTTTCAGTTCTTCCTATCATCCACAGACCGTGTTATGAAAGCAACTCACAAAAAGATAGAAAAGATAGATGAACACCTTAGAATTCAGCCTCATCGAGGGGGCAACCTCCTTTACATTACATAAATGAGAAATTCTTTTATGATACAAATGACAAGACCTCCTTTCTATATATAGGATTCTAAGGGGTCATAATATAATCAGAGCCGACATAACAATAATAATGTAAGGGCACAATAATAACAATAGTGGGCTTCTATGGGGAACAATAGTAACAATATGGGGACTACATGGGTACAACAATATAATAAGGGGGTTGTACTAATAACAATAAGGGGTTACACCAGTAGTATAGGGGCCTAACATGCTCCTCTCCTTCAAAAAGTGTTGTCCTCAATGCTTGAGTAGTTCTTGATGCTTCTGTATAAAATTCTTGTCCTCCCATGTGGAATCTTCAGTGGGTAAGTTCTTCCACTTGATGAGATACTTTGAAATTGATTGATTTCGTAGCTGTCGGGTTCTTGTTTCTGTGACTGCTCTAGGTTCCAATATGATTTGTCCTTCCTCTTCAAGTTCTGGCAATATTGTTTGAATTGGGATCTTCTGCAACTTTGAATGAGTGGCCATACTTCTTCATCCTTCTTCCATTCATCCCTTGCTTCATTTATCCAATCTGGTTGGATAATAGAAATAGCACAAAACAATGCTTCCACATCCTCATCCTTTCTTGAGAGTGCATCTGCAACAAAATTTTGCTTCCATTTTCTATAGATGATGTCAAAGTCATAACCCAACATATTTGTGACCCATTTTTTATGTTCTTCTAAAGATAATAGTTGTTCTAAAAAGTATTTAAGACTATCATGATCCATTTTGACCTTGAAGTGTCCTCCCATTCGATAAGGTCGCCATTTCTTAAGTGCATGTAGTATTGCCAAAATTTCCTTCTCATAAATAGCTTGCTTGAGATGTAGTAGTAAAAATACCCAATCACCTACATCAAAACATTTTTCACTACAATGTTGATCTACCTGTTGTTTCATTCGATTTTGCACCAAAGTGGCGTTATCCTTTAAAAGTTGGAGAACTTGTTGTTGATGCTCAATGTGATCTTTCATTGCTTAAACCTTTTTCTTCTTGATATGTCCTTCTATATTGAGAGTTTTAGGAGTGGTAATTTCTTCCAATGCTTTACAAGATATGGTCGGATTCATTTCTTGATGCCCGATGTGATCTTTCACTTCTTGAACATTTTTTTTCTTGATATGTCCTTCTATCTAGATAGTTTGAGGAGTGGTAATTCCGGCCAATGCATTACAAGATATGGTTGGAGATCTTTCACTTCTCTAACCTTATTCTTCTTGATATGTCCTTCTATCTTGAGAGTTTGAGGAGTGGTAATTCTTGCCAATGTTTTACAAGATATGGTCGGATTCATTTATTCTTTCTCTGGGGTTGGGTCCTGGCGTATATCCTCTTCTTTTGATGTTTCTTGATCCTTTTCTTCCTCCTCTTCATACTCTATGTAAAATAATTTCTTCTCAGCACACTTATGACCTTTAGTGCATTTTCTATCACAATTGTAACAAAGCCCTTTTTCTCTTTTTTCTTCCAATTGTTGTGGTGTAACCCTTGTAGGTTGTGGAAGGCTAGGAGAAACAACACTTCCATCTTTATAGTTTTGAGGGGTAGAATTCCTTGTTGCCATAATTTTGCTTTCCACTTTGTAACAAAGCCCTTTTTCTCTTTTTTCTTCCAATTGTTGTGGTGTTGCTCTAAAGAAGGTGTTGCTCTTTGTATTCTCATAATGTGCTATAATTTCCTCTGTGAAAATTGACCATGTAACAAGTTATTTACAAGAACAAAGCCCTTTATACCATAAAAATTGATCTTGTTCTAAATATGAAGATGCAATACATACCTTTTGTAATAGTGGTACACCATGTAGATCAAAATATTTCTCCATCTGTAGTATCCAATTTACCAGATCTTTGCCATCAAACTTCCTCATCTCGCTTTTTCTTGATTTTAGGAGCTCGATCTTGAAACGACTGTAACTATATACTTTCAGATCTTTAAGTTATGAAATTACGACTTGAAGTAACCCTATGCGTCCTCTTTCCAATGCCACCAGTCTAATTGAATTTAGATTCTCCAAGAAAGTGTTATCCAAAATCTCCCAAGATGACCTGATTATATACCTTTTTAGAAGAGCGAACTTGTATGAAGTTCCACGTCTCACTGTTTTGACCTTAGGATCTGAAAATTATACATAGGAAACTATTGTCTGTCCTCTTTCTGTAACTTCTTATGAAATTTCAATCTGATGCTCAAAACAAAAGTTATGACTATTTTCCCCAGGTCACCTGTTTGGAATGTAATTCGGGAGTCTACAAAAAGGCCAACTTCCTCAGATCATATCTCCGCAAATATACCGCGAAAAGCTCTGAAATTTAGACCTGAGGTTCAGAAAGATTTCAACCCAAATGGATTTTAGTTTTAGCATTTGAAACGTCGCAGAAAAAAAGTTATAGCTAAAATTCCACGATGACCTGTTTGGAGCAGCGAAACCCTAGAATCCAAAGCTCTGATACCAAATGTTATGAAACCAGCTCACAAAAAGATAGAAAAGATAGATGAACGCCTTAGAATTCAGCCTCTTCGAGGGGGAAACCTCCTTTACATTACATAAATGAGCAATTCTTTTATGATACAAATGAAAAGACCTCCTTTCTATGTATAGGAGTCCAAGGGGTCATAATATAATCAGATTAACATAACAATAATAATGTAAGGGCACAATAATAACAATAGTGGGCTTCTCCCCGGATGCGGGTGTCATCGAGCCTGTTCACGGGAGGCCACATGCCTGGAATGGGCTGACACGTGATGAGCACGAGCCTTTATTGCCTCAAGCTGCCGATCCTTCAAGACGCGAGAGGCATAAGGGCGATCTTAATGGAGCTGCGGGAGGTGATGGCAATCCTACAAGACGCATTTAATGAAGGTCATTTCAGAGGGAATGTTCAGGAGCTTAAATATGCTGAATCGGTGGGTAAGAGAGCTCAGAGCGACAGGAAGAATTCTCAGAATTCTGAGTGCCAATACCACGATCTGGTTATTGAAAGATTGGGTGAGGTCCGCGCCATTCTTGTGTTTTCTGGGCTCTGTCTTCGCTCAGTTAAATTCGATTCATACCCATTTTGGATGCAGCAAGCTACGGGAAGGGACCATAGCCACTGTCGGCCCTCCACTGCTCTGGTTCAGGAAAAGGAATTGGAGGATACCATGGTGCGGCCGCGTGAGAGGATGCCTAGCAGAAGAGGCCCAGGACGTGGAGAATCCTCTCGTCCTCCTGCAGCTGACGTTCATCATCATTGCTGCTGTTGCTACTGTTATCGAAGGGCGGGAGTCACCCCACTCTCAGCTGGTCAATTTCTGGAAGTGGGCAGCTCTATTGAGGGTGAGACCATACTCCCAGCATTTGGCTCAGTCACCTTTACGCTGGGTAGCTCCAGAGACAATGCAGGTGTTAATGCCCACATCTCTGTGCTTTTTACCAAAATCCCTGAGGAAAATGAAGAAAGTTCGTCATTGGTTCCTGCGGAGGATAGTTCAGCAAACGAGAGGGGAAAGCGCCCAATGGGGGAGCCCTCCAATGCAGCGAGCAATTTAGGAAGAGAGTTGCCTCAACCCCCCTCCCAACTTCAAGAATCCGAGCTGCCAGCTCCCGCGCAGAATCCCATGGCTATGTGGGAAGGGGTTCCAGAGGGACAAGGTTGGAGCAGATTCGTGGAAGAAGAACCAGAGGAGTAGTTCCCAGCGGCACTCCTTCGTTTTTGCTTCCTTCTCTCAGGCTGGGGTCAGGGTGCTGGCTAATTTCAAGTTTTCGTTCTGCATCATAGTCTATTTCCTTTATGTCCTTAAGTCTGGCTCGCGGCTTCCACAGTTGCACTGGGTCCGGAGTCTAATGTCTGGTCTAAGCTTTATGTCTTTGCCTGTTTCTTGTCGGTTCTCGGTAATGTTATCGGTCTCTATAGTTTGTTTGGGCTATGCATCTTTTTGGAATGCCCCTGCATGGGCTGTTTTGAAGTCATTCTGGAAAATCTCAGAGTCATGTTTTTCAAGCTATCTGGAACTAGTGCCCTGCGAGGCAAAAAATATAAGTTTGATATCGCCAGCCAAGGAGACACAGTTGGCCCTGGGCAGCTAGTCTATTTGATGTAAAAGTTTACCTGTACATATTAATACAAAGTAGTTAGTATTGCCGAGTAAAAAAAAAACAATAATGGGCTTCTATGGGGCACAATAGTAACAATATGGGGACTACATGGGTACAACAATATAATAAGGGGGTTGTATTAATAACAATAAGGGGTTACACTAGTAGTATAGGGGTTGAACAGACCGATGGATAGACTAAAGTTGTGAATAGGAGTTTGGGTAACCTTTTAAGGAGTCTTACTACAGAAAATCCAAAACAGTGGGATCAAGTATTGGCATAAGTTGAATATGCATATAATGACTCACCTAACAGGAGTACAGGACAGAGTCCATCCCATATTGTTTATGGAATGCACCCAAGAGGAGTATCTGAGTTAAGAAACTTGGGAAAAGATTAGATGAGAAGTGCAGAGGGAGAAGATTTTGCTTTAGAAATGCAAGCAATACATGAGCAAGCAAAATAACAGCTACAGGATAGCAACATCAAGTACAAAACCAGAGCAGACATGAGAAGAAGAGAGGTGAACTTTGAAGTTGGAGATTTGGTTTTAGCACACCTCAGAAAGGAAAGATTTCCAAAGAGGGAGTATAACAAATTGAAGTTCAAGAAAATTGGACCATGCAGAGTATTAAGGAAATTTTCTGCAAATGCATATGAAATTGAATTACCCCCTAATGTTGGAATATCTCCAATTTTCAATGTTGTTGATCTGTACAAGTATGAAGGTGAAACTGCAGATGATACAGCACAAGATCAGGAGACACAAGAAATTGACTGGGTAAAATAGTTACCTACAGCAAAAGAATTACAGCCAGAAAGGATTTTGGACAAGAAAGTGTTCAAGAAAACCAGAGGACAGGAGTACTTTCAGTATTTGGTCAAATGGAAGGATCAGCCAATTGCTGAAGCTACTTGGGTAACAGAAAACATGCTACAGAAGCTGGGTAGTTCTGTAGAAGAGCTCATGGACAGAAGCCCATGAAGAATTGGAGTCTTATGCAGGAGCATGAGACTTAGAGGGAAAAGACTTCAAACTTATTCCAAAAATACAAAAAAATCTACAAGCAAAGGAGTGGGATCCTTTAGCCATCAATTTCCATGTTTTTCTAGTTAAGCATAGAGATAGAATCTAGGAATAAATCATGATGTAATAAATGTTAAATAGTTAAGCTGTAGTGGAGATTCTCGAGGAGAATACCTCGTTGAATAGATAGGATTAGTTAGCATAGTGGAGGTTCTCGAGGAGGATGTCTCGTAGAACTGATAGTTGCAATAAATTTAAGCCTCTATTTTAGGATCTGGTTGTTAACACGAACCAGTATATATGTAATTTGGATGTTATTGTAAAGGGATTTTGACCGCATACTTTTATCGCATATCTCTCAAAGGAAGAAGAGGATTTCTCTGTGTATTGGTCAATCCCGGAGGCGTGGTGACCTCCGAAACCCTTTTTGTGCATCTAAACTTGTATTTTTCTATTAAACTGGTGTTTATGCATAATTTTTGCTTCACGCAGCGTTATCCGTTAAGCTTTTATAACAGTGGTTCAGCCTTGTTTCCCAACTAATACTTTGATTGAAGCTTATTGGAGTGTGTTTCCTTCATATCAGCGTGTTCTATTTCCTTTAAATGCATTGTTTAGTTCCACAAGAGAAACTCTGGTTTACACTGAGAAACCATGAAAAACTTAGTTGGAATTGAGTTCCAGACTTGAAATCTTATTAAATGTGGCTCATACTCATATTGGGTCCGCAAGCATTATCGCATCGCAGTGTTTGAGCAGAGAGGAACTGACCCTTTGAAGTGTCGAAGTCCGAAGTTGCGACATTCGGATCCGAAACATTATAAAGGAGGTTTTATAACCTATCGGGTCCGTGGGGCTTATCGCATTGCAAGACCTGAGCGGGAAGAGCCTAGCGAAGGAGCATTGGAATCGCTGATTGCGATTGCTGATAACACTACAGTGTTATCACATTGGGAAAGGACCGTTAGCGGAGCGCGATGTTATTGTTCTGTTCTGCGTGGAAGTGTCGATAGCGACCGCCAATAGTGTTATTCCATTCCTATGGAATAAAGACCCACCGATAGTGTATTTGCGTATTAACGCATTCCTTTGAAAAACTGCACCGATAGTGTATTTTCCTGTGTAATAGCTCTACGACAATTAAACCCCGCCGATAGTGTATTTCCATGGATAATTGCATTATGGCAATTTGAAACCACCGATAGTGTATTTTATGCCTAATTGTGTTATTGCCGTTCAAAAACCCGCCGATAGTGTATTTCGTAATTCCCATGGAATTACAGCTCCAATAGTGGAAAAAGGGCTCTGTTGTGTAAATTGTTCCCGATAACAAGGGTTGGGGTGATTTAGGCAAAAAGGATTGGTAATAGTGCCTAAAAAGGGGGAGATTCATAAAACAGTCAGTCTAGGAATAGATGATTGATACTCCATTTGGGATTGAAGAAGAGATTCATCCAGATTTAGAGTAAAATGTATCAGGGTTTAAACGTTTGTCCATATCACCTGTACCCAGGCCACCACTTCTAGAGCTAGAAAATTCGACTCTTTATTTATAAAACTTTCCATAAGAGGACCGACGCAACTGGAACAAAGCTCAGTCACTCTGATTGGCACTAGGGATAGTGTTAATCCCTGCATATCAGCGCGAGGAGGACAAGGTCCATTAGTGTCGGTCTTGTAAACTGCAAAAAACAGAAGATTTGTGGGAAATAATGCAAAAGGGAATTGTTCTGCTCATGAAGAGGGACACAATGGGAGTTTCTTCATGAAGGGAAAGCATGTAGGGTTCATTGTAGAGGTCCTCCACAAGCACAAGTAAGTACAAAGGAAAACTTCCATTTAAGTGTTTTAACTGTGGAAGAATGGGAAATTATGCATCAAAGTAACCGTATAAT
This sequence comes from Pinus tabuliformis, assembly GCA_031772625.1. Taxonomy (NCBI): domain Eukaryota; kingdom Viridiplantae; phylum Streptophyta; class Pinopsida; order Pinales; family Pinaceae; genus Pinus; species Pinus tabuliformis. The sequence goes on along the minus strand of CM062820.1, from coordinate 1,082,409,632 downwards.
AAAGAGGAAAAGCATCCTAAAGGGAAAGAGAAGAACAAGTCTAACAAAATGCAGAAAGAGAGAAAATTCATAAGAAAAATTTTCTATGCTCAAGAAGATAGCAGTGGATCTGAAAGTTCCAATGAATCCTCTAGTGAAGATGGAAATAGTGAATTCATGTTGATGGACTTGAAAGAACTTGAAAAGGATCGCCAGGAATATGAAGAAGAAGAGGAAGGTGAGGTAGACCTTGAGAGGGATTTAATCAGTATCAAAGATTAAATAGAAAGGCTTAAACTAAAGAATAGAAAGCAAAAAGAGATCTTATTGAAATATGTAAAGGAAGAATCGAGTTCAAAAGACATTATCAAGTTGAAAGTTGAACTTGAAGAAGCAAAGAAGGTGGAAGACAATTTAATGAAGAAAATAAAAGAGAAAATCCAGGTGTGTGAAAGATTGGAGGAAGAGGTGGTAAGTCCAAAGAAAAAGCTAGAAAAGTCTCAAATTGAACTAAACATGAATATTTAGCAGATAAAAGGGTCTGAAAAACTGGATGTGATATTAAATGCTCAGAGGTCTCCACTCATAAAGACTGGGTTAAGCTATGAATGAGAATCCAGTAAATCCAAGACCGGAAATAAAAGGAAAATCACCTTTGTAAAATCTACTAGGGGAGAGGATGATAACTCACATCAATCTGAGAACAAAAATTTGAGCAACACTTCAACATCAAATGAACAACTGCAAAGGAACATTATTGGTAAAGTACATAAGGCAAAAAAAATGGACAATAAAACAATAACCTATCAGAACCACACTTCTTCAGGAGACGGGATTATCAAATATCAAGATGGTTGGATTCTCAAACAACATCCACTAACAGGTACAAATATTTTTTTTATGGATATTGTTACTGCTGTAAGAAAATTTGACATAAAGCTATAAATTGTAGAGCTTATGTCAGAAGAATTGATTTGGGAAATTTTAAGATGAGAAAGAATGGATTCACAAACATTAAAACAAACATGAATCTAGACAAAAATGCATTTGCTCCTCTCCTTGATATCACTGAATGTTTCTATTGTCACAACTTTGGGCACAAGTCATATGAATGTCAGCTTAAAGACAATAGATTAACATCTCAGAATATTTATAGAACAAATGGATGCATGCAATGGAGAAAGAAGGTAGAAGAAAATAAACCTAATAAGTGTGACCTAGTTTTGTATGCTCAAGATCAAAACAATAAATGGTATGTGGATATTGGTTTCTCTAGACATATGACAGGAGATAAAATCAAGTTTGTTTCCCTGAATGAAAATAAAACTGGAAATTTCACATTCGGAAATGATGAAGCAGGAAGAATTAGAGGAAAGGGTATAGTCAGTCTGAACAACGGAAGAGGAAAGGCTCAAGATGTATTGTTTGTAGATGGTATAAAACATAACTTATTGAGTGTAAGTCAAATGTGTGACAAAGGTTGTGATGTTCTATTTAGAGCTCAAGGCTATGAAATTAGGTCAACATCTACAGGGAAGGTTTTGGCTAAAGGAATTCGAAGTGAGAATAATTTATATATCTTGAAAGAAGAGAGTGAGGAATGTTACTTCATAAAACAAGATGAATCCTGGCTATGGCATAGGAGATTGGGGCATCTCAACTTTGATCACATCATCAAATTCAACAAGAAGAGAGCATTCATAGATCTACCAACAATAAAGAAGCCTCAAAACATTATCTGCAAGTCATGTCAAATGGGAAAAAAACCATGAGCATCATTCAAAGTCAAAGATAAACTATCAAGTACTAAGCCTTTACAGCTAATTCATATAGATTTGTGTGGGCCTTCTAAAACACAAGCACCAGGAGGAGAACAATATTTCATGATGGTAATCGATGACTATTTGAGATTGACCTGGGTGGAATTTCTCATAAATAAGTCAAATTTAAAACATTCAAGGCATTGGCAGAAAATCAAACAAGGTGTAAGATAAAATGCATAAGGTCAGACAGAGGAGGTGAATTTACATCAAATGAGTTTGCAGACCTGTGTAATGAATATGGGATAAAGAAACAATATACTATTGCAGACACACCACAATAGAATGGAGTTGTAGAGAGACAAAACAGGTTTGTTCAACAAATAGCCAAAGCCATGATGCAAGAAAGAAACATGCTCAAACCTATTAGGTAGAAGCGGTGCATACAGCAGTACATATTCTCAATAAGTCACATCTCAAACCAAAATATGATAAGACACCATATGAATTCTGGCACGGGAAACCAAGATCAATCAAGCATTTTAAAGTATTCAGGAGTAAATGTTATATCAAAATAATGATGAAAAGCTAGGAAAGTGTGATGCTCGATCTGATGAAGGAATATTTTTTGGATATCCATAAAAAATTAAGGGATGTGGATGTTATAATAAAATATTGCATAATATTGTGGCATGCATATATGTAAAGGTTGACGAAGAGATACCCAATAAGAACAAGAGCACAGGTTTTATCAATCCTCCAGATCATAATCATCATATCACTAAAGAAAATGAAGCACAAGATGAAGAATTAGAAGATACAGAGACTCATTCAAAGGATCCTCAAGACATAATCAAAAGAATCACATTGAAAAATCAAATTATTGGAGATAAAAGTGGAGTAAAAACAAGGAGGCAACTAGCAGAAAAATATGAGAAATTTAATATAGCCATGCTGTCACAAATAGAGCCAAATAACTTTGAACAGGCAAGTAAAGACAAAAGTTGGATAGATGTTATGAACGAGGAGTTAGACCAAATTGAGAAGAACGAGACTTGGGAACTAACACCAAGACCTATCGGAAATAATGTCATTGGCACAAAATGGGTATTCAAAAATAAGATGAATGAACAGGGTCAAGTTGTTAGAAATAAATCCAAACTAGTGTGTAAGGGTTACTCACAAGTGGAAGGTCTTGATTATGAAGAGACATTTGCACCAGTCGCAAGATTCGAGGCAATCAAGATGTTTTTTGCCTTTGCATGCTACAATGATTTCAAGGTGTACCAAATGGACGTGAAGTATGCCCTCTTAAATTGTAATCTTGAGGAAGAAGTCTATATGGAACAACCTGAAGGTTTTTCATTATTAGATATGCCTAACTATGTCTGCAAGTTAAAGAAAGCATTATATGGTCTTAAACAAGCACCATGGGCGTGGTACTATAGACTATACAAGTACCTTCAAAAACAAGATTTCAAGAGAGGAGGAGTTGATAGTAATATGTACATAAAGGCTGATGGAGATGAATTATTGATTATAGTTGTGTATGTGGATGATATTATGTTTGGCAACAATAAATATCATCTAGTAGAATGGTTTGTTGAAGAGATGAAGACCAAGTTCGAAATGTCAATGATTGGAGAACTTACCTTCTACCTAGGGCTCCAAATCCTACAAAAGCCTGGAGGCATATTCATTTCTCAAGAGAAATACCTAAGAGATATGTTGAAAAGGTTCCAAATGGAAGATTGTAAACTTGTCTCAACCCCCATGACTACTAGATGTAAGCTATGTGCAGATGATGAATCACCTGATGTGGATCAAAATATTTACATATCTATGATAGGAAGTCTGTTATACCTAACAGCTTCTCGACCAGATATAATGTTGGCGGTCATATTAGTAGAAAGATATCAATCAACACCCAAACAAAGCCATTTGTTAGCAACAAAAAGGATATTCAGGTACTTGAAAGGGACTACAGGCTATGGACTATGGTATCTGAAAGGTAAGGACTTTACATTGACAGCATATGCAGATGCGGATTGGTCCAGTTGTGTGGATGATGGAAAAAGTACAAGCAATGGTGCATTCTACCTAGGAGAGTCTTTGGTGGCATGGCTAAGAAAAAATAAACATCAGTTTCTCTATCTACAACGGAAGTTGAATACATAGCAATTGCAGCATGTTGCACACAAGTGTTGTGGATGAAGTAGACACTTCAGGATATGAAGGTAAATTTTAATGAGCCTATCTCTATCAAATGTGGCAATACAAGTGCAATAAGCATTTCAAAAAATATTGTGCTTCATTCAAAGACTAATCATATCCCTATAAAGTACCAGTTTATCAGAGAACAAGTGGTTGATCAAACAGTGAAGATGGAGTACATATCCACAAGAGAACATATAGCATGCATGTTTACAAAACCTCTTGCTAAAGAACCATTTGAGTATCTGAGAAACAAGCTAGGGATAGTGCCTGCAGGTGCTCCTCACTGGTGTAACTTCAAAAAGGAGAGTCCAGGGGGGAGACTATGGGAGCAAGAAGAAGTAAAGAAAAGGAATAATAAGCATATGATTTTTTCAAGAATTTGAAGCCACTAAGAAGCTACAAGAACAAAGGCATCATAAAGTTACGAGATCAACTCATTTTCTTCTTGAGCAAGTGACATCAATCAGGTGCACCATTCAAAAGTTCAGTGTTTAATGCAAGGTTTTATAGAAAAATGTACACATGTATATATCATGTATATAAGCATGTAAATAAATAAATAGACAAAGCATGTTGACATCATTAGAATTTTCTCAAAAATCCTTCATTCTCTGATTTTTTATATGGAATACATTGATGTACATTATGATGATCCATGTATTAACTAACAATTGATCTATGAAAACCTGAGATCCATTCAAACATATATATACATACAACTAGAAGCAAAGAGACCACTATGGAAGTAAAATGGCTCTTAAATCCAAAGGACTTCAAGTAATTAAGTTGCAATGCTACATTCAAAGTTTGAGATATCTTCAAACATGTATGCTACCATCAAGCCAAGAGGAGAAAATTTTATTTATCTTTGTGGAAAGTTTCCAAGAAGTCTTCATCATGTAGAATCATGAGATCGACATCTGAACCACACCATTTGCAAGTTGCACATGAAGAAATCTAGCTCAATAAAAGATCAAGAGAAAACTAATGCAAAGAATTATTTCATGCATAGATCCTTTTTATGGTTGCAAAGAACTGTTGTTGAAGAAAATTATGAACATGTTTCTACAACCAGAAAGGAAACATGTGACTAAACTACATTTCAGCATCTTAGTGCATCATTAGGATCTCTCTAAATCCTTCAGCGTTGCATAAACACAAAGATTTGAATGATGTGAATTCTTGAAGAAGTAAAATGAATTTATCAACAAAAGATGAAATTCCTGAAGTGCTTCAACAACACAATTGAACAAAGTACATTTTGTTGTTCCAGTAATAATCCACAATCTCATAGGAATTTGAGTGTGGACTCAATTCATCAGGAACTCATCATTGTTCTAAAACAAAACATTCAGAATCAAGAAATATTTTCTAAATAAGATCAAAAAGCTTATGGGCAAAAGAAATTGCAGCCCACGCAGAGATCATTCTCCATACCAAGGAAGAAATTGGAGTTCATCAATCACATATCAAGCAGCTACTGTTCATTTGAAGAAAATTAGGCTTTGCAATATCAAATACCCTAGGAGAAAAATCTTTCAAATAAACATATTGAATCATTCAATTTAGAAAATCGACATTCCAATCTATTATATTGCAGAATAAAAGTAAAATTGTGAAAATTCTTTAACAATTAGAAAGCCATGGGCGATAGAAACACCGTGCCTCACTCAATTGCAACACTAAGGAGTTCAGGTAATATTAATGCTACAGGATCAAAGTGAAATTATGGAGGAAATTATTCAAAGCATCAACATCTAAGTTGAGGAAGAAAAAATTCCTATATCTGAAAGAGTAAATGAAGAGTTAGTAACGTTACAAAAGAAAAAATGGGATTATATAAAGAGAGAATTCCCCATATCTATACAAGATAGAAAAAAAACAAAACAAAACAAAACAAAACAAAACAAAAACAAAACAAAAACAAAAAACAAAAACAAAAACAAAAAACAAAATAACAAAAAACAAAAAACAAAAAAAACAAAAAACAAAAAAAAGACAAAAACAAAAAAAAAACGTCATACATCTCATAGAAAACAAATGAACAGACATTTAAATCCATTGTACTATCAAATCTATTCTCTACAATCATTGAGATGCAATTTTTGGGCATTCAACTCTAATAAAATATCGAGAACAATAAATTTTTGAATAAGAGGCTACTAGTGCATGTCGTTGAAATGGGCATCACTAAGCATTGATTATTTGCGTGCAAAGGGGAAAGATATATAAAATTTCAAGAAATCTGAGAAAGTAAGCATAAAAGAAAAAGAAAATAAATTGGCATCCATCAAAGAGAACCAAGCGCTAAAAATGATTTCTATATATCCTGATAAGGTACGAAAAGTGGCAAGGAAGGTAGCGCAAGGGCAAAGAAGAGTAACGTCTAATTGCAATTATGAATGTCAAAATTTGACTAGAGTAGAAATGTCAAGGACAAAAATACAGGCCCATACATAGTATTGACAGCTAATGGATTGGAACAACATTAAAAATTCTCTAAGCTATCATGAAATCTCCTAAGGCAGTGGAATAATAATGCACAGTGGAATAATTATGTGCAGCAGAATTAATGTAGAATGGAATAATTATATGCAACATTTTTACAAGAGAAGTTTTATTCGATTCCTTTAGCATTAATTACCTTGGAGCAACATTAGTGATTATTATTGTTCAAATGAAATTATTATCATTATCAAACGTTCGATGGCATTATTAAGGGTTCATTGGAATTATTATTATCATTCAATAAAAAGATTATTGTTGCATTTATTTAAATATTATCACCATGCAATGGTTAACACAACAACCATGGATACGTTATAATATTCCAAGCATTATCAAATGTTCGATGACATTATAACATAGATATTATGAAGCATTATCAAGCATATCATAACGCAAAATATTATTCCAATCATATGGATATGGTATTAAGCGGCTATGTTATATTGGTATTAACGTAGCAACAGAGGGTATTAAAGTAGCAATGTTATATGGTATATATGCAGCATCATATGGTATTAACGCAGCAACGCTATATTGCGATATTGGTATGAATGCAACAACATATGGTATATTGGCATATTGGTATATGGGTATTAACATAACAACGTTATATGGTATATACGCAACAGCATATGGTATTAACACAACAACGTTATATTGGTATAAACGCAGCAGCATATGGTATATTGGCATATTGGTATGAACGCAACAGCATATGGTATACTGGTATGAGCACAACAGCAAACGGATTCATGGTATTAATGCAACAGCAAACGCAACAGCATATTGGTATTAATGTAGCAGCATATGGTAGCATACTCCAAGCATTCGTGCATATGGATACGCAGCTATTATAAGAAAGTGTTATATATGGAGCAACATATGGTATATAAATTGATGGAGCATTGGAACAAAGCGTTGATGGCAGTGTTGATAAAAGGCGTTGGAACGAAGTGTTAATGGCATGACAAAAGCATGAGACCAAGCATTGATGAACCAAGCATGAGTTTATAGTGAGGCATTGATAGAATCAGACATATATTTTTTTGGGTTTTATGCCCTAGAAGCCTCAAAACTGTAGTGTTGATATTGCGTTGGTAGCAGCGTTTTAATAACACTGACTTGGTAGCAGTGTTAGAGGGCAAGGTTGAGTTGACTCTGTAATAAGTTAATATTACAAACAAAACTTGGTAGCAACCTTGAGTTGATTATGGCAGCAGTACTACAAGGCAACATCGAGATAAAATTACAAGCAACCTGTTATTAACCTTTACCATATGGAAAACCTTCACTGCATCACTACCTGGTGCAGGGTATAATGGAGTTATCACACTCATATTATTTATTTATAATTAGTTATTTCTCTTGCCAAAAGTCTATCACACTCATGTGTGTTCAATATTATGGAGCAATGCATTACTTATTAATTTATTGGAATGCAATGTATTATCTCTCTCTTGTTCAAAGTTATTGGAATGCAAGCAACATATTATTTCTCTTAATTATTATTTGAAGCAATATTATTCATACAATGGACAATAGTGGCATCCCTATTGGAATTTGGAATTTCGACAAACTGTGTGCAGCCTATTGACATATGGAATTTGGAATTTCGACAAAGTGGTATCATATTCACACATTGGAAATAATTCACACAATTTAAATGGAGCAACTCTTGAAAGGAACGGTATTGGTATTTTAATGGAGTAACATTGACAATAATACATTAAGATTTGGCACATCTGAAGAAACATTTCCATAATTAAATGATAAATGGACAAGCATTTAGGGTATAATTTGCAATAATGCACTATATTATTTACAGCAAACTGGCTACATCCATTAATATTTATACTATCTAAGCCATGATAATGCTTATTGATATTCATGCAAGGAGTGCTTTCATTAATAAAGGAATGTATTGAAAGGAATAATGGAGTGTATGGTGAACAATGAAGAGCAACACTGGGCCTTGTACCCTAAAATTTGCAGATCTTAACAAAATCCATGAATTAGGGGTTTTTATCTTTCAAAATATTACTCCTTGAAGCAACTCTTATAAAATTATTCGCAATAGTTTTCGATTGTGAATTTGCAAGAGAGAATAAGGCATTCTCAATGTTCCCCTGCCATTGATGTCAAAGGGGGAGGTCATGGCTTTTTCTCTTAGGGAAGACATAATCATAATGTTGCCATCAATGCCAAAGGGGGAGAATGTTGGTAATATTGGCATTGATGTCATTAACCACATTGGTGATAATTCATGTTGAATATTGAATGTTGGATTGGTGAGTTGAATGTTAAATGTTGGATTGGTGAGCTTGAATGAAAAAGGTTGAAAGTGATGTGAAGTGCAAAGGATGAAAATTAAATGTGAAGTGCAAAGGCTGAAAATTAAATGTGAAGTGCAAAGGTTGAATGTGAAGGTTGAACATTGTTAAAATGGGACATTACAAAAGCATATATATATATATGTTTTATTGAACAGAAAATGTAGACAATAAAAAATATGATTTGTCTCTTGTAATCATTATTGATTGAGTTGTTTTAATTCAGCTCTATTTTATATTACAAATTATTTTTTTAGAACTGAAAGTGAAGAGACAAGCTTGTGAGCAATTTTTGGAAGTCCAAGAGACAATGCTTCATTTCATATTCTTGCAAAGAATACAAACAACCAAGATGGCTTTCTTATAAAATATACAATGTGGAATGGTAAAAGAACTCTTTTTTTTAGGAGAAACAATCTGCATAAGAAAGTTGATGAGAAGCAAGAGAAGAGATACAAAGTGAAAAGGAGAAGTAGTGCAGCAATAGACTTGAAAATATAACTATAAATGAGGTAATCATTATTTGTGACATGATGTTGTGATTGAGAGATTTTTGTCCCTTTCTATGGTGTAGCTTGAAAAGGAACAGGTTATGTTAAGGTAGGAGCCTCCTATAGGTTGTAGACTGTAGAAAACTTATGGGATTTGTAGCTTCCTTTGAGGTAGGAGCCTCTTGTAGGTTGGAGCCTACAAAAATCTGATTTAATAAGGAGTAGAAGCTTGCCTTCACATCACTTTCAGCCTAAAATTCGTGGTTTTCTCCCTTTGGGGTTTCCACTTATATATGGTGTCTTCATGTGTTTATTCTTTAATATTGTGTGAATGTTTTGAATTCTTCATAAATAAATCTGCAAATTTCTCTCTTTGACACCTACAAAAGGAATTCAATAATAATTGAGCACAAACATAAACCATTAGTTACATAAGAATAAAATTAAGTTGAGAAAAAGTCAAGAATATTGAATTACTGATTCACCTCCTCTCCCCCCTGCTCAGTAATTTCCAATCATAAATATCATGAAGTTGTGTTTTCCTTTGATTTGTTTCTCTTCATCAACGTATCAACAAATGTATAAATGGAGACTACATGAAGAAAACAAATATTTCCAAATGATTGAGAGGAGTTGAGGATATTATCGAGGCTATGAGGATGGCCATGCCTCCTAAGAAAACTTCATTAAATTGATGCACATATTGACTGTAATTCCAATTTAGTAACAAAGTTGCATAAGGATGCACAAAGAGCAAAGTCGGAGGGAGATGATGAAGCTATGTTTTGAAATCCTTTTACCTTGTTTTTCCTTTCCCTTTACATCTTTTTTCCATGATTATCAATCTTTTTCTAACCAAATATGGTAAATTTTCCCAAATATTGTGTTACATATTAGGAATGCCACCGATCCAAGTTTAAACTTATTAGTTCTCATTGTCATGGAACCATTCTTATGGATCCACAAGTTCTAGCCATTATATTCTTTGTTTCCACGAGTTCATTTGTTGTAGATTTGTTGTTTTGAAATCATGGCCCCATCCCATTACTATGGAACTCGCATATGTTATGCTAAAATGTCTTGAGTGCAAGATTCACTTTTGAAGTAAATAATAATATCAAGTTGGTTGTTGAATCAATTTTTTTGGTTAGAGATGTCGCCTATTCTATAAACTGAATTCCAAGAATTTAATTTTTAGTTATTTTGTAACCATTGTAGAACTCTATTTTGTAAGAAACTTCAGAATATTTCATTCTCAAACACACTATAATTAATAGTGTTAAATAATACTTGTTATTAGATGCCTATAAAGGAAATGTCTACCTCTGCATGAGAGGGGACAAGACTTATAACTTCTCATGAATGTTTTGCCATAATATAGTTGCTCAATTTTTCTTTCTAATATTTATGTGTATGAGTTGAGTGAAATTATTCTAGATGTTGAGCTAATAGTTATTTGTGAAGCTTTCCAATGTCTCACTCTAAAAGAAAGGATCTACTCTGAGGAGATATATGTTGCATTATTTGTTATTTTGTAATTTGTTCGAGTATTGATCATAATTAGTATTTTCTTGTTTGTTTTGAATTTGGTGAATGTGTACATTTATTACCAAAGAATTACTATTTATGTTGCAAAACATTGAACATATTTGTTTGTTGTTGATGTTTAAGTTGTAGATTATATTTGTTTTTCAATTGTTATCCTTTTTGGGTCCTTTGTTTTAATACTTTGTTTCCTATAACTAGAATTGGATTTCTAGTTAGATTATAATAACATGAGAGAGTTTATCTTCTGAAAAATTTCTTGATACTAACGTATATCTTGCAAAACACTTTGGAAGCATACGAGCCTTAGTTTGATAATTAAATTCACTAGTAATCTAGATACATTATTCAGAATCAATAAGTTATTTAATGAGCCTATTATTACTTGTAGTCAACTACACATGCATAGGTTACTTTCATAGTCTTTGCTTTCAATCAAAAGTAGAATCTATCAGAACTTTACAAAAAAGTTATACATTTTTCTTACTTGACAAGTCCTCTTAGGCCTTCTCTCACTTCTACTTTACATGGACACTCACTCCTCTAGTATTCCCTATATCCCTCTATCATGTTATTAGATTAGTATGAACCCATCCCAATCACAATCCCACCCCTCAAGCCCCCTTGCACTAGCTTGCATGTCTCTATGGGTAATGGCATCATCATATATATATTTGAATGAGCCAACACAACTCCATGACACATATGATGGTCTTATTTAGGTTACTACATCCAAACATCGATGTTGAATGAGGTACACCCCTTCCCAATTCACTAAAAAATATCTATAGTCTTGATCTCTATATGTAAGATTAAACTAGTCCACATCACCATTGTCTTATCACTATATATATATTTTCATGCTTGCCATAAGCAATTACATTAGCTTGTATATATTCTCCAACATAATTTTTATATGATATCATAGAAATTTGAACACGTGGGGCTCTTTTTCCTAGTAGATGATGATCTCCATGTGAAACCATGTTTGAGTAGCCTCATATATGTCACAGCTCTGTGATGCCCTTTTCTCCTTGTTAAATAATCTAAATTTTTTTTGATGCATTAATGGGAAATTTCTCACTTGATGACAATATAAGATAATCTATACATGCCACCAATGGTTGCACCTTCTCTATTGGTCTTTGCACATAAGAATTTTTTTAATCAAACGTCTTAACATTTCTAAATTTTTCAAAAAAAATGAATGATTTTTTCAACCAAATAATTCCCCATTAGTTTACTCAATGTTATTGCTACTTTCCCTTTCCTAAACACAACTTATAGTCAATGTATTATGGCTATAAATAATGTGTATTCCCTTACTGAGATATCGATCGAGCAATTAGTGACATCCATTGTAAGCATCTATAAGGAGCATTGCAACTACAACTTTTGGTTTGAAATGTGCGAAGATGACACTATAGGTCACAAAAATTCCATTTTCCCTTTTCTCCCTTCGGTAATTCCATTTACCAAATTTTAGCCTTGAAGCTGCATCAAGAGAGTTTTTTTTCACATGGAAACATTTGGTTCATTATTTTTTCTTAAATCATGGATTAATTTGAGGATAAATTATATGCTCAAGTTTTCACCACAGTTTCGAGAATAAAATGTAATTGGGTGAAATATTTATGAATTTGACATGGTGTTGGGTGATGGGACTTTCCACTCCTTGTCAAAAATGGTCCCTATCCTTGTAGTCTCTCTTGATTTGTGATTTCATCATTGTTTTCTCTCGATATAAGCATTTTCCTCTCATATTAAGTCATGATGAAAGTGATATATATATTCACCCTTGCTTAACCTTATATAATATTGACTTGTTTAATATTTTGGGGTCCTCCCCATCCTATAACTTTGAAAAGCATGTTAGTGTCAAGTTTTCATGAAAATGGAAACATTACAAATTTTTTACCACCCTTATTGCACCCACATGGTTGTTTCATATTTTTTCATTATTTTCTTTGACCAATAGTCATTTTTCTCATTGACCTAAGAACACCTTTTGGGCCTTCTCTCTCCCCTAAAATAAGCATCCTTCTATTATTCAATATCCTAGTTGCATGTATGCGATCCATTTAACATTTTTTCATGAAGTCCTAAATATTTTTCCCACTTGAATCACTAAATTTTCCACACCTACATAACATGTCTCTCTGTGTTATCATCTTACTTAGCCTCTATCTTTCGTTAAATTATGATCTTGATTGAATTTCTTTTAGCTCCATAACATTTGTTTATAGGATCCATCAAGCTAATTGTAACTAACTCAAATTATTATGTCTCCCATCACTTTCTTATTGTTGTCAACTTTTATTTCTTTGTAGCCTATGTTATGGAATTTGTTGTACAGCCTTCACTTCCATAGGATGCATTCCTTGACTTTTTCCCACCTTCATGGCCTCATCCATCATAACCTACTAGTAATTAAGGTTGAGACCTTTCTTCTAGTTATGTCTTACCCAACCACTATATTTATTTGTTAGGGCTAATGTCTCGACTAATTGTGCCTCGATTCAATAGGATCCATGCCTTGACTATTGGTTCCTGCCTATGCTTTCACTAACCTTTTCCTTTTCTAGCATTGGTTGTCTTATATCAGTTTCCTACCCTATGTTCTTGGGAACCTTATTATGTGTTTATAAGTGTTTGGGGTTATTGGCTAGGATTTCAATCAAAATTGAGATTCATCCTTTGATATGAATTTATTCTTACCTTTTCTACCACTTGTTGCTTCAAGTTGAGTGAGAGTGTAGGTGTGAATGGATATGTTCACTAAGCCCCCAATTAGATTTGAACCTAGGGCATCTTTTTATGCTCACGTTTTTATCATTCATATAGATAGTGTAATTTTGGACAATCAAATACCTTTAAAAAATTCTTGAACTTTAAGGACCCATTCAATTAATTGATTAGAGGTGTTGGCTTTTATATACCACAAGCTACCAACGACATTGTTGAGTATTATGCCAACAATGGTGCCTTAGATGTTTCTTTAAAACTATGAGCTTTCCATGCCACCCCTTTTTAAACTCCCTCCTAGTGGTCCAACAACTCAATTAAGTGCATGGGACATTCACAATCTTGCTCTTGTTCCCATCGCTGTCTCTTATGCTCTTACTCTTATGGCCTCATTTGGCTCCAATGTGCATAGCCCTGGACAACTCAATGATGAAATTGGTGGACTTGTTTGAGAAATTTTAGATATGTACCTTCCAAATAGGGGAGTTGTCATCTCTTAGTTCATTGATGTCTTTTTGTAACACAACTCCTATGCTATCAAGTATGTGCAGGTTCAACTCTCTCTATCTCTTCTCTCCACTTTCACTCACTTCTGTTCCACAGATTATTTATTTCTTGCATTATTGAGTGGTAGATATGATCATTTACTTTTCTAACTATTATTTGATCTTTTTCTTTGACTTATTATTTCATTCCATGGTTTTGATTGCATCATTCCCCCAACATTGTTGGATAAATAATTAACACATTCATTTTCTTTTAACTACACTACATTGCTTGCCTCATTCACATGTATGCTTCAATATGCTTACTTGTGGCACACGTGTAGTTTATCTTGGCATCTTTATGAGAGTGGGTTGATGTGTTGCTAATTCATATTACATTATTTTTCTCATTTTTTAAAGGCATTGTAGCTTACCAACATCCCATTCACCATACTCTCCTTGTTTCCCATTTGCATATTGTTGAGAAACCAAGTACTGGATGGTTTAATGCTTGATTCCTCTTTCTTGATAATTACTTGTGAATTTTAGTTGTCTTCTTATTAATTTATGTTTTCTTCATCAAGCCATTATACAAAACTTCAAAGCATAAATATCACAAAGAGACAAAGAACACCATAAATTAGGCTCCAAGCTAGGGAAAAACCCCATAAGGGGGAAAACCCAACAATCCTTCTCTTAGAATTAGATAAAAATGAGATATCCAATACCCAATACCAAGACTACCACAACAATCTAACTCAACCCTCCTCGAAGTCTCCTCCAATCAAGTCAAAGTTAACAAATGTCAACACTGGTCAAATCTCTGAAATCTGGTCAAACCACAGAAAATTTTGGTCCCGAAAAAGAGGCCAAATTTCAGCCTTGTAACAACCTCAGAAAAACAATAGAAACTTTGCACGTGTGAGCAAAACTAGGGCAAAAAAATGCCTTATCTCTCTCCTTTGACTTTGACTGGTTTTTCTTCTTGTTCTTGCATAGAAATTAATATATTGTGATGAGTGATGAATGGTCTTCCAAGAGGTCGAAGTGTCTTGTAGTTATAGCTCCCTAGGAGTGTCAAATGGTTGCCACATAGGCTAACTTGTCCAAGGAGGATTGACTTGATCTTGTGTTGACTCTTTGACTCAAAAATAAAATTGTTTTTCTTTTCTTTACAAAAAGTCCAAATGGGACTTGACTCAAATACATTTATTTTTACTCATAACAAATTATCTGACTCTTTTGACTCTATAAGCATGCAGAACATGATTTGACCCCAAAAATAAAATAATAATAATAAATATATTAACGATAAAATTACATTATATTACATTATGAAGACCGAACTAGTTACCATTTTCAACACTCCCTCTTAATTAGGGAGGTATTCATAATGACGCAATAGGATACTCTCAAGTTGAAATATTCATATAAGAAAGGATTTGGATTGATAAGCATCAATGATGATTTGCATCATCATAGCTAGCATTGTGAAAATAGCAAGGCCTCAACTAACACACTTTATATCTCCACTAGATTAGAGTACAATAGTGGGAGGCATAAATTTGGGACATTGTCGCCTCTCAAGGAACATACCCCACCAGGGTGTTCCTAAGGTATAACCTCACAAGACCATTCCATAATCCAAGGAAAAGTATGTCCTTTAGACCATTCTTTACTAATTCCATCTACCCAACTTAGGATTTTAATCATAGCCAATCACAATACATGACTTAAGAAAGTATGTCCCTTATGCTTATCCAATCCACCATTCTCCCTACTATTGTTCTTTGCTAGTCTTACAATTGTTAGTTTTGGCCATAGTCCATGGAACATGGAGAACACAACATCCATCCTCACTCCCTCTCAACCAGGGAGGAGATATACACAAGCCCAAGCTTGTCTCTCAAATATATTTGTTATCTTATCATCATTGGAGATGTATTTTAGCTTCATGATCCACTCTGCACCATACTTCGAATATAGTGATAATTGATATAAATGTGCTTTGTCATTGCATGGAAACTAGTTTCTTTGTCAACTTTACGCAAATTTGGTTGTCAGAACATATGATGGTAGAATCTAGTAGTCCTTTAAATAGATCAACAAGCAACTTACGAAGCCAAAATGCTTCTAGACTAACTTCATTGGCTTCCATAAATTCAGCTTCACCAGTACTTAGAACAAACAATTCATGTTTTCTGCTCATCCATTAAACCATAGTGGATCCCAAACAAAAATTGACACTTTTAGTACCTTTTCCATTTGCATCACTAGTTGCCCAATCTGAAACTGTGTAGCCCAATAACTAAATCTCATTTCTGAAAACATATCTAAAGAAATGTTGTATGGTCCCACGAATATATCTTAAGATGTGTTTAGATGTTATCCAATGATCATGTCTAGGCTCCATCTGAAACTCGCTAAGAGTGTTTACTGCAAAACATATATTTGGTCAAGTGTTAACGAGGTACATCAGAGAACCAATCAATTATCAGCAAGATGTTGGATCAACAAAACTTGAGTTTTAACTCCTTATATTCTTGAAATTGGTGATCATAGGTGTTGTCATGGCTTTATTATCCATCATCCCAAATTTCTATAGAATCTTGATCACATATTTTCCTTGACCAAGATAAATCTCACCAAGTTTCTGCCAAACTTCGAGTCACAGGTAATAATGCATTAGTCCAAGAACTTTCATTTCAAACTCAATTACTAGTTCATCTTTCATTGAAGAATATGATGCTCCACACTTTTTATCAGTAAGTCATTCACATAAAGTAACATGATCACGGTTTCATTCTTTACTACCTTGATGTAGAGGTTTATATTTGCAGTAATTTTGATGAAACCAAGTCTTAATAGATAAGCATCCATTATGGCACACCATGCTCTAGGGACTTGTTTTAAGCCATATATAGCCTTATTTAATCTACAAACTTGAGTTTAGTTTCCATGTACTTCAAATACTTGAGGTTGCTCAATGTAGACTTCTTCATCAATCGTGCCATTTAGAAAAGTTGTCTTTACTTCCATTTGATGTATATTCCATCCCATAGAAGTTGCAATAGAGATGAGCGATCTAATTATTGTGTACCTAGTTGTTGGAGAAAAATTTTCCTCATAATCAATCCATTATTTTTGAGATAATCCTCTAGTCACAAATCTAACCTTATATTTTTCAATACTCCCATCAATTGCATGCTTGA
This sequence comes from Pinus tabuliformis, assembly GCA_031772625.1. Lineage (NCBI taxonomy): Eukaryota > Viridiplantae > Streptophyta > Pinopsida > Pinales > Pinaceae > Pinus > Pinus tabuliformis. The sequence goes on along the minus strand of CM062820.1, from coordinate 1,082,392,360 downwards.
TTTTATATACCCACTTTGAAGTCACAATTGATTTGTCCTTTGGTGTAGGAATAATTTCCCAAACATCGTTCTTCATTATTGATTTGTATTCTTCTAACATATCATCCTTTCATAAGAGGTAGGTTCTGCTTCAATGACTTTGGTCATATATGTTGTATAACCTTAATATCTCTTGGGTTTCCTTCTTTCTCTAAATGTTCCTTTTGTTGTTGCATTTCCTTTGGCTTCTTGTAGAGTGGATCTTTACCAAGATCGTATTTTTTCATTTTCCAGAATGATGATAGGTTGTACAAATTTGTTTGGTCCTTTTGGTTCTTCATGATGATAAATTGTAGGCTTTGGAGGATTTTCTTATTTTGGATTATCTTCATTAAGAAAGGTAAGTCCTTCTTCTTCATCGGAGTCAGTGGGGATATCCTTGGACTTCTTGTATGCAACACTTTCATATAATGTGACATCTCTTCTTACTTCAATACGACGATATTCCTTGATATAGATTCTATATGATTTATATGAGGTGTTATAACCAATGAAGATTCCTTTCGGACCTACAGGGTCTAATTTCTTCCTCTTGTCCTTGGGAATATCAATGTATACAGGACATCCAAAACTTTTGAGGTGATAAACATTAGGCTTCTTTCTAGTAAATGCTTCTTATGAGGTCATGGTGTCTATCATTCTGTGAGGACTTCTATTTTAAATTTAGATTGTTGCCAAAGAGGCTTTTGCCCACAAGAACTTGGGAAGACCTTGGTCATGTAGCTTGTCTCTTACATATTCTTCAATAGATCAATTCTTCTTTTCGACTACACCATTCTATTGAGAATTGTAAGGGACTATTAGCTCCCTCTTAATCCAATATTCTTTGCAAAAGGCCACAAGTTCATTAGATGTGTATTCTCCTCCATTATCTCATATTAGGGTCTTGCTCTTCTTTTATGTCATATTCTCCACTTCTACCTAGAATTTTTGGAATTTTTTGAATACTTCATCTTTAGACTATTACCACAAAATCTAATAGGTCCCTAAGGGGGGGGAACTCATGGCACAACTACTAGACTAAGTGAAAATAATGGGATAATGGCCCACTGTCACCACAACCAAGGTCCCCTACTCTTTATGAACTTTTACCAATGGGAGAAGTCATGATATGATTGTGATCACCTATAATAGATATTCTAGGTTTGAAGGTTCAAGGTGATGGAGCTAGGGTTCATTCAAAGAGAGGCTCAATAAAGGTACAAGGCTTCAAATATGCAAGCTACTCTCTAATAAAATCCCTAGAAAACAAGGCACAAGACCTAGGGTTTTGAGGCTCCTCTATGGTAATAGGTATTCACAAGGTCAATGTCTGAGAGAAGAAAGAGCTTCTTATGATTTATTCCAATGAATACTAAGCTCATACCATCCTAGAAAAAGTCCCCAAGGTGACAGAGAAATACCTAGGTTTTCCCTCTTGGAGTAACACCGAGGGGAAGAGATTTTATGGATGAAAATTGGGTGGATTCCCACCAAACTTGGAGCATATGTAGCCTAGGCCTTGAGCTTGATGTTTGGACCCTCAGATTCTCAAAAAATTACCTCCCTAAAATTTCACTGCAAGCCCTAGATTTATGCCCTACCTTTAGGGGACTGAAATATAAGAGGAGAAAATATGGAGAAAGAGGATTTTGATCACCAAAATCCTTGGACTAGTGCCCAGTCCTCCGGGTAGTGGAGTCTTGAGATGCTTAAGATAAGATAAAACATCTTCCAAGGAGGCTTGAAATCAATGCCCTGGGTACCAATTTCAAACATTTACCCTCTTCAAGATATAATGGGGTTTTATGAAGAATCAAAGGCATTCATTCAATAGGAACATTCATTCCATGCCTTGCATTGGATAACATATGCAATACTCTAATAGAAAATCTTTCCAAATTTAATCTTCAATAATTAGGGCACAAATTCGCATATTCTAGAGGAACAATTCCATACCTTAAAAAAAATTTAAAGAAAATTTTCATCTACAAGGAGCACTTACAAATAGACATGCAATATATCCATCCATCTTTCAGGAAGAAGCTCCAAAGAAGAAAAGAAAATAATATTCCACACATAAAAATGCATCAAAGTGTCTCCAATAGCTCCAAAGAAATAGCATGAATTCTTTACAAGAGAACTAATCCAAGCGTTGATGATGAGTTCTCACAAATGAGACTCACTTATATATATATATATATATATATATGAGTCTCTCTAAAAAAATTAGCCTAATTATCCCCAAAAATTATAAAATAATGTACTAAAACAAGTCTTGGTCACAAATCAACCAAGTAGCTATCACAAGTTATGAATAAGTCATCCATATGCAAGTCGAATTCATGGCGTCATGATGATGTAGGGTCATTGGAGGGCCACATTGAGTCCAATATATTCGATGATGAGAGAGAGGGTTCCAATAAAGATGAATTAGGGGATGGCACCTAATATTCCATGCAAGTCATCATGTGGGGCCCCAAAGTGGATTTGGGGCACAACTGTTGGTCTCATGGTTCTCCAAATGAAATAAAATCATGTACAATGCTCCAAATGAGGGCTTTTATGATGATGTCTACTCTCCCATGTCTCAAGGGTGAGGTAAACCTCCTCTAGGCCTTATATCAACTACCATGATCATGCTAAGTGGGTTGATTCATGTTGGTCCAAGTGCATCAAATCACAAATAATGTGGGTCAATGAAGAAACTTTTGAAGGGGATAAGGGTGCCCATGTCATGAAATTATTCTCTAAATGATGATGGAGTCCCATGGCTCTCAATGCATCCCCTAAGGGTGTCAATATGATCCTCTGGTAGGCTTGGTCCCTAGTTAAGTTTCCCAACCCATGACAAAACCACCTACCACATACATATAAGATCTAATGTGCTTCCTCACCATCAGGTACAATCATTCATTTGCACATATAAGTGAACCAAGCTTGTTAATCAAGGGCACATTGAGAATTCATAATGGGATTCCCATCATAATTTCGGGGCTTTAGGTTTGTAATATTGTTACCACCCTAGGTACGAGTGGTTAATAAACAAACCTATTAGGTGTTCCCAACCCCTAAGGGGAAACATGGGTCCAAAGTACATCCTTCAATTGATAGGGGTTGTGTGAATAATGATGAGGTGGATAAGGACACAGGGGTATCAAAGTCAAATTCCATGGCCTCAAGGATGGTAATGATGAGGGATGCCCAAATATTTAGGTGAAGATATGTAGGAGGGAGAAATCATGGCTACATGAGTTACCCCAACCTTTATTTTTCCACGCTTCTTCATTTTCATTTTTCCTTTTCTTGATTTTCCTTTATAATATAGCTTGAGGCTTCAGGAGATGAGAGCATGTTGTGTATGATATAAGAAATTATTACCCCCTTAAGGTGGGGCATTTCATTGTACACGAGGGGTTGGGACATGCATGGGTTCCTTAATGATGTGGTGGCCACTCATGGGGCCCTAGGAACTAGGGTGATAGCCATAATGATAAGGGGTAGAGATCATATTTGAATTTTTACCACGTGCTATTTTAATGCACTTTTAATGTCCCGGTCATCTTTTGCATTTTATAATCTTATTTTCTTTGATGTCTTGCTTGTGGCCATGATACGCTTCTAACGTTCATTAGCTACATCAACCTTCAGGGAAACATTTCTAGGATCAACCCAAACATGTGGACAAGGGGATAGGGTGTACCAGTGCCTTTTGGACCCTGTGGTCATGTGGACCCAAAGAGGGAAGATGACTAAATAGGGCTGACAATGTGCAGAGGGGATTGAAAAATGTGAAATGGGAAAACAGGACCGCACTACCAAAATTGTGGTTTTCCAAGTAGTACCCTTCCTGAAGCCATAGGTCAATAGGGGAGATCCCACAGGATTAGGATTAAGGATTAGCCCCCCATTTAAGGTGAGGTAACAAAACTATAGTTATAATTGTTCCTTCTTTCAAGTCACCCAATAATCCATGCCCAAAGTTCCCAAGGAAAAACAAGCATAAGAATATGATTGCATAATGAAAAACATACCTTCAGGATTGTATTTCCCACCTTCAAACATATGCTCTTGACAGATGGGCAAGGGGACATGTGACTGGATCAGGGACAGGAGATCAAATGGCACAATACATCAGCTATATTGGTGGCTATCAGGAGCTATTAGTTTCTTGTTGAAGACAAATCTAGGAGAAAAATTATCCTATGGGGTCACCCACTTTTGGTGGGTAACATCTAGCTCCAACTGAGACATGAGCTTATTGTAGAGTGCACAAACCATGTACTTTAACAGGAGATCATTAAAACACTCACAATCCTCTAGGACTGCAAACATGTATCCTGCACATCACAAACAATGTTGGAATCATGTGTCATGTGCGTACTTTTATCACCCATGTTTCCATCAAATGATAAAACCATGCAAAAAAATAAATTTGTTCTAAGATGCAGATCTAACCTAAATGCATATATTCTAGCATGAGAACATGATATGATGATAGTAGCTATGCAAAATCAATATGCAATGCATCCTACTCTAACATGAATACTACATGATGCAATTGCTAAGTGTAATCATACAACCAATGTAACTATCATATCATCAAATCAAGATCACATTTCACATCCCCATTATTAATTATGACATACATTTTAAAGAAAACATGACAATCATGACACCCATGTGATAGGTCACAAGGGTGGGAGGTGGGAAAATAAAGCAACCATGAATCATGTAAAGGAACAACAGACAAAGGAGGGGAACATGAGTCAGGCTTGCACCATCAAGTCTTTCCTTTAATCAAGAATATGGAGAAATCAATGATCAAACCCCATAACTTTTTCTCAAAGGTTCTCTTATTCATGAAGTTCCCTTTTATATCCTCATGCTCTGGTTGAGAAGGATAGGAGGGAAAATAAGGCAGGCAAGGGAAATTACACCAATCAGGATGCGTATTGTAAGGATAACGTTGAAAAGGGTTGACCACCATTTGTTAATTATTTTAACTACTGCCCAAAGATTGCTCAAAAGTGATAAATGTTTCATTATGACATGGAATACAAGGCAAATCATGATCCTTATCAAATTCATCATCAGCATCATAACTGGGGTCTTCGTCAAAGCGATAGCTAATAATTTCCCATTTCCCTTCTACAACATGCAAGTATTATTCAATGTCAATTCTCAAAGAAGCCATGGGATCACCTTCCTCTTCAAGTGGTTGAAAGGTGTAACATTAAGAATAATATCCTTGACAAAAATAGAGCTAGCCTCAACTTCACTTTCCACAAATTCCCCATCTTCAGCAGGGTCATAGATAGGATCTTTATCAACATGATGGCCCGTGATCTCTCACTTCCCTTCTTAAATATGAAAGAAATCACTAATGTCCAAGGGGTTGATGGGGCAATATTTCTCAAGGTGTTTGATATGTACAATTTCAGAGATAACAGCCTTGAAAAATATGGGTTTATCTTCAATTTGACTTTCTAAGGAACTGTCTTCATCAAACTCCTTATCTTTCTTCCAATCAATATATCCCTTAATGTCTTCATTGATGATCTCATCTTGATGATATATAAATGGATCCTCTTCTTCCTCATGATCCTCCTTATGTTCAATGAAGTCTTCCTTTTAAAAATCAATATCTAATTTTGGGCATGCCTAGTCCTTAGTTCGATAATGCTCTAGAAAGTTATCAAAGAATGCTTCATTTGATGAAATAATCCTAGGCTTGCAATTATACAATCATGAGTCATGACCTTATGAACAACATTATGAGCACGTCATGATGAACCACGTAATATTTTATGGTATATGTAGTAAATCTTGTCACATGATCAATAATAGAAGATGGATCACCATCAAACTTGGGCACCCCGAGTATTGTGTGTAAGGTGACACGGTTCAGGTACCCAGGAATGCTAGCAATGTCCAAGGTGGGGATTTTATCAAAGTAAGACATCCTATTAGGTTACACATATCAATCATGTAGGAGTTGCTAGGGTGAATTCAAATATTCCTTGAAAGATGTTTGCTTCACCCTACAAGAATTGACTTTGAGGTTCAATGAAAACAAGGGCTTTGTTTCTCCAATGGAGTCACCATAAGAGGAGCTAAAATATTATTAAAAGGAATCACTTCTTAAAAATTTTGACCAAGGAGGTAGGCCTACTTCCTCCCCAGCAACAACACCAAAAATATTACCATAAAATCTAGCATGGCCCTAAGGGGGAAACATATGGCACAACTACTAGACTAAGTGACGACAATGGGACAATGGCCCATTTTCACCACATCCAATATCCCATTCTCTTTACATACTTCACCAATGGGAGGATTCTTGGTATTATTGTGATCACCTATAATAGATATTCTAGGTTTTAATGTTGAAGGTGATGGAGCTAGAGCTCATTCGAAGGGACGCTTAATAAAGGTACAGGGCTTCAGAGAAGCAAATCAATCTCTAAGAAAACCCCTAGAAAAGAAGGCACAAGAGTTAGGGTTTTGAGGTTTCTCGATTGTAATAGATATTCACAAGGTCAAGGTCTGAGAGAATAAAGAGCTTCTTATGATTTATTCCAATGAATACTAAGCTCATAAAACCCTCAAATAAGTCCCCAAGGTGAGAGAGAAAAGCCTAGGTTTTCCCTCTTGGAGTAGAAATTAGGGAAAGATATTTTATGGATGAAACTCAGGTGGATGCCCACCAAACTTGTAGCATAGGTAGCCTAGACCATTAGCTTGATGTTTGTACCCTCTGATTCCTTAAAAATTACCTCCCTAAAATTTCACTGAAATCCCTAGATTTATGCCCTACCTTTAGGGAAACGAAATTTAGGAGGAGAAAATATGGAGAATGAGGAGTTTGATCACCAAAATCCTTGGAATAGTGCCTAGTCCTTTGGTAAATTGAGTCTTGAGATGCTTATGATAAGATAAAGCATCTTCTAAGGAGCCTTGAAATTGATTCCCCAAGTACCAATTTCAAACATTTACCCTCTTCACGATATAATGGAGTTTCATGAAGAATCAATGGCATTCATTCACTAGGAACATTAACTACAAGCCTTGCATTCGATAACATATGTAATACTCTATTAAAAAATCTTTCCAAATTTAATCTTCAATAATTAGGGAACAAATTTGCATATTCTAGAGTAGCAATTCCATACATTAAACATTTTTTAAATAAAAACTTCATCAACAAAGAGAACTTACAAAGAGACATGCAATATATCCATCCATCATTCAAGAAGCTCCAAAGAAGAAAATGGAATCATCTTCCACAAAACAAAATGCATCAAAAGAGTCTCCAATAGCTTCGAAGAAATAGTGCAAGTTCTTTACAAGAGAACTAATCCAAATTTTCATGATGAGTTCTCACAAATGAGACTCGCTTCTATTTATATGAGTATCTCTAAATCTAATTAGCCTTATGAGCCCCCAAAATTATAAAATAATGTGCTAAAACAAGTCTTGGTCACATGTAGACCAAGTAGTTATCACAAGTTATGAATATATCATCCATATACAAACCGATTTGATGGCATTGTGATGATGTAGGGTCGTTGGAGGGCCATGTTGGGTCCTCTGAATGCCATGATGATAGAGAGGACTCCAATAAATATGAATTAGGGTATAGCCCCTAATTTTAGATGCAAGTCATCATGTGGGACCCCAAAGTGGGTTTGGAGCACAACTGCTAGTCTCATGGGTCTCCAGTTGAAATAAAATCATGTACAATGCTCCAAATGAGGGCTATGATGATGGTGCATTCCCTCCCATGTCTCAAGGGTCAGAAAAACCTCCTTTGGGACTTAGATCAACTACCATGATCATGCTAATTCAGTCGAGGCACGTTGGTCCAAGTGCATCATGTCACAAATAATATGGGGCAATGAAAAAATTTTAGTATGGGGGTTTACGCAGCGCATTATATTAGATATCATTTTGGGATTCAACTGCGTTAAGTAAGTCATTCACGTATGACCATTTCCATGAGAGGTAGTCATAACTGACTAATTTATCATGATTTTTGAATAGTTCACTTAGCACTCATTGCATCGGGTGATGCTCACAGGGGTGAAGAAGTGGGATTGAAACCAGTGAAATGAATCACATAGCATCAATCATCACTTCCGGGGCTTGCACCCGGTAACCAGCACTTCCTAGGAGGTCACCCATCCCAGAACTCCTCTGGCTCAAGCATGCTTAACTGTGGAGTTTTCCCCACAATCAAGCCCACTTAGCTTGCTACCCCATTTGCAAAACCTTAGCAAGTATTGTGCCTCATGAACCATTCAAGTAGAAATCCCTTGACTCTTTTTGAATTTAAGTATGGGGGTTTACGCAGCGCATTATATTAGATATCATTTTGGGATTCAACTGCGTTAAGTAAGTCATTCACGTATGACCATTTCCATGAGAGGTAGTCATAACTGACTAATTTCTCGTGATTTTTGAATAGTTCACTTAGCACTCATTGCATCGGGTGATGCTCACAGGGGTGAAGAAGTGGAATTGAAACCAGTGAAATGAATCACATAGCATCAAGCATCACTTCCGGGGCTTGCACCCGGTAACCAGGACTTCCCAGGAGGTCACCCATTCCAGAACTCCTCTGGCTCAAGCACGTTTAACTGTGGAGTTTTCCCCACAATCAAGCCCACTTAGCTTGCTACCCCATTTGCAAAACCTTAGCAAGTATTGTGCCTCATGAACCATTCAAGTAGAGATCCCTTGACTCTTTTTGAATTTAAGTATGGGGGTTTACGCAGCGCATTATATTAGATATCATTTTGGGATTCAACTGCGTTAAGTAAGACATTCACGTATGACCATTGCCATGAGAGGTAGTCATAACTGACTAATTTCTCATGATTTTTGAATAGTTCACTTAGCACTCATTGCATCGGGTGATGCTCACAGGGGTGAAGAAGTGGGATTGAAACCAGTGAAATGAATTACATAGCATCAATCATCACTTCCGGGGCTTGCACCCGGTAACCAGCGCTTCCCAGGAGGTCACCCATCCCAGAACTCCTCTGGCTCAAGCGCGCTTAACTGTGGAGTTTTCCCCACAATCAAGCCCACTTAGCTTACTACCCCATTTGCAAAACCTTAGCAAGTATTGTGCCTCATGAACCATTCAAGTAGAGATCCCTTGACTCTTTTTGAATTTAAGTATGGGGGTTTACGCAGCGCATTATATTAGATATCATTTTGGGATTCAACTGCGTTAAGTAAGTCATTCACGTATGACCATTTCCATGAGAGGTAGTCATAACTGACTAATTTCTCATGATTTTTGAATAGTTCACTTAGCACTCATTGCATCGGGTGATGCTCACAGGGGTGAAGAAGTGGGATTGAAACCAGTGAAATGAATCACATAGCATCAATCATCACTTCCGGGGCTTGCACCCGGTAACCAACACTTCCTAGGAGGTCACCCATCCTAGAACTCCTCTGGCTCAAGCGCGCTTAACTGTGGAGTTTTCCCCACAATCAAGCCCACTTAGCTTGCTACCCCATTTGCAAAACCTTAGCAAGTATTGTGCCTCATGAACCATTCAAGTAGAGATCCCTTGACTCTTTTTGAATTTAAGTATGGGGGTTTACGCAGCGCATTATATTAGATATCATTTTGGGATTCAACTGCGTTAAGTAAGTCATTCACGTATGACCATTTCCATGAGAGGTAGTCATAACTGACTAATTTCTCATGATTTTTGAATAGTTCACTTAGCACTCATTGCATCGGGTGATGTTCACAGGGGTGAAGAAGTGGGATTGAAACCAGTGAAATGAATCACATAGCATCAATCATCACTTCCGGGGCTTGCACCCGGTAACCAGCACTTCCCAGGAGGTCACCCATCCCAGAACTCCTCTGGCTCAAGCGCGCTTAACTGTGGAGTTTTCCCCACAATCAAGCCCACTTAGCTTGCTACGCCATTTGCAAAACCTTAGCAAGTATTGTGCCTCATGAACCATTCAAGTAGAGATCCCTTGACTCTTTTTGAATTTAAGTATGGGGGTTTACGCAGCGCATTATATTAGATATCATTTTGGGATTCAAATGCGTTAAGTAAGTCATTCACGTATGACCATTTCCATGAGAGGTAGTCATAACTGACTAATTTCTCATGATTTTTGAATAGTTCACTTAGCACTCATTGCATCGGGTGATGCTCACAGGGGTGAAGAAGTGGGATTGAAACCAGTGAAATGAATCACATAGCATCAATCATCACTTTCGGGGCTTGCACCCGGTAACCAGCACTTCCCAGGAGGTCACCCATCCCAGAACTCCTCTGGCTCAAGCGCGCTTAACTGTGGAGTTTTCCCCACAATCAAGCCCACTTAGCTTGCTACCCCATTTTCAAAACCTTAGCAAGTATTGTGCCTCATGAACCATTCAAGTAGAGATCCCTAAGTGGGGTAGCAAGCTAAGTGGGCTTGATTGTGGGAAAAACTCCACAGTTAAGCGCGCTTGAGCCAGAGGAGTTCTGGGATGGGTGACCTCCTGGGAAGTCCTGGTTACCGGGTGCAAGCCCCGGAAGTGATGATTGATGCTATGTGATTCATTTCACTAGTTTCAATCCCACTTGTTCACCCCTGTGAGCATCACCCGATGCAATGAGTGCTAAGTGAACTATTCAAAAATCATGAGAAATTAGTCAGTTATGACTACCTCTCATGAAAATGGTCATACGTGAATGACTTACTTAACACAGTTGAATCCCAAAATGATATCTAAAATGAACAAATTGTTGAAGGGGATGAGGGTGCCCATGGCATGAAATTTGCTCTAAATGATGATGTATTCATATGTCTCTCAATGCATTCCCTAGGGGTATCAATATGATCCTCTGGGGGGCTCGGGCCCTAGTTAAGTTGCCTAGCCCATGATGAAACCACCTACCAATTACATATAAGATCCATTGTGCTACCTCACCATCAGGTACAATAATTCATGTGTGAATCTAGGTGAACCAATCTTATTAATCAAGGGCACATTGAGACTTCATAATGGGCTTCCCTTCCTTTTAGGGCTTTAAGCTTCTAATAGTGTTACCTCCTTAGGTAGGAGTGGTTAATAAACAACCCTATTAGGTTTTCCCAACCCCTAAGGGGAAATACGAGTCTGAGGTACATCCTTCAATTTATAGGGATCATGTGAATAATTATGAGATGGATAAGGACACAAGAGTCTTAAAGCCAAATTCCATGGGTTCAAGGATGGTAATGATGAGGGATGTCCACGTATTTAGGTGTATAGATATAGGAGGGAGAAATTGTGGTTACATGAGTTACTCTGGCCTTTTTTTTCTACCCTTCTTTATTTTCCTTCTTCTTTTTTCTTAATTTTACTTTGTATTACTGCTTGGGACTCCAGGAGATGAGAGCATATTGCGTATGATATAAGCAGTGATTACCCCCTTAAGGTGGGGTAGTTCATTTCCCACTAGGGGTTGGTACATGCATGGGTTCCTTAATGATTTGGGGGGCACTCGTGAGGCCCTAAGAACCAAGGTGATGGCTATAATGATAAGGGGTAGAGCTCATGTTTGGATTTTTCCCATGTGTTATTTTAATGTCCTAGCCATATATTGAATTTTATAATATCATTTTCTTTTGTTTCTTGCTTGTAGCCATGATATGATTTTAACATTCTTTAGTTGCATCAATCTTCAGGGAAACATTTCTAGCCCCGACCCAAACAAGTGGATAAGGGGAGGGGATGTACTAGTTCCCCTTGGACCCAGTGATCTTGTTGATCTAGAGAGGTAAGATGATGAAATAGGGCTTATAATGTGTGGAGGGGAGGGGAAAATGTGAAATGGGAAAATGGGAACACACTACCAAAATTGGGGTTTCCGAAGTAGTGCCCTTCGTGAAGCCATAGGCTGATAGGGGAGATCCCACATGCCTAGAATTGAGTATTAACCCCCCATTTAAGGTGAGGGAAAAAAAGTATAGTCCAAACCCTTCCTTCTTCCAACTCACCCAATAATCCATGCCCAAATTCATGCCCAAGGAAAAACAAGCATAAGCACCCAATTGCACAATGAAAAACATACCTTTAGGATTGGATAGCCCACCTTCAAACATATGCTCTCGAAAGATGGGCAAGGGGATATACGACTGGATCAAGGATCCGAGACTAAATGGAACAACAAATCATCTATATTGTTGGCTATCAGGGGTTGTTGGTTGTCGGCTGAAGACAAATCTAGGAGAAAATTTCTCCTATGTGGTCACCCACTTTTTGTGGGTAACATAGACTTCAAGAAACATATCCAATTCTTTCTGAAATGATCATCAATAAATGTTACATAGTATTGATGACTATCAAGTGATTTTTCTGACATAGTCCCACAAACATCAGAGAGAATTAGGTCCAATATTTCCTTGGATCTTGAATCACTCCTAAGGGAATGGTTTATTCACATTTTTTCCAAGGGCACACACTTTAAAAACTCCTTCATGCTCTTCCTTTAATTGGGGTATACTTGTAACCATTTGATTCAAGGATGGAAATATTTTGTACTGGATATAGGCATACCTTCTATGCCATAATTCAAAAGGATTGATGTCCAAATTTACTAAATCTTTGATCCAGGTGGATATTGGTGGCCACCCATCAAGTCCACTTGGACCCCCACTATTGTTCCTTTCATCCTTTCAGTTTCCTTAATTATAGCACAATTTATTATTTTTAGCAGTTTTTCGAGTCTTGAACTTTCAGAGCAGTTTTGAGGCCCTAAACGACGTTTTTTTCAAAAACTGGTAGAAACAACCCAAAATTGTAGTTCTCGGATGGATACTTCTAACGAGATATTGTACGTGTCAAATGGAGATCGTATGCCAAAGTTACGACCCCGGGAAGTTGATGTACCAATTTACCCAAACAGGGCCCACAGTTTGGCGTTTCATCTTCTAGGGTTAGGTTTTTGGATGTTTATGGTTTTCCATTGTTTCTCAATAATAAATAGGCCTTCAAGCCTCATTGTAAGATAGTTCAGAAGCATGTAGCTGCCACATCTCTTCTCAGAGATATGCTACCATCGCCCTAGCTAGTTTATTTCCATTACTATTTGTAAGCATATTTCAGTGTTTTACATTAATGAAATGAATTATTATTTCCGCTGCATATCTATGTTTATGGTTATCTCTGTAATTTGTTGCGTTCCTATTTAAATCTGGATCAGTGGTATTAGAGTGGTCTACTTTTTCTCTATTTTTCTTTGCATGTACCCAACGAGGTCATGATATAAGGAGTTGGGGCTTGAACTGGTCGAACCTTTGCAAGACCAGCCTCGCCAATCCTGACGACCTCCCATGGCGGATGAGAAGAAAGACGAGGGGGTAGGAGATCCTATCAAAATCTTGCTTGAAGAAGCCCTCGAGCGATAAAGGAACGTGATGATGGACAACTTTGCCCAGATCCTTCAGCGGCTACCCAGAGGCAACACATCGGATTCCAGCAGCTACTCTAGGAACGCCACACCCTTTAAGGTACAAGTTAATTTTGAAATCCCCATATTCGAGGGTCCAATAGACGCAAATTTTGTAGATAAATGGTTAAATCTACTAAAGGGTTATTTTTCTGTTCATGAATTTTCGAGTTGGGAAAAGATTGTTTTTGCTCTTCTCAAAGCAGCCCCCCACGTCAAGGACTGGTGGGAAACCTACTGCGAGCAGAAGGATGAAAATACCGGCTCACTACTTTCAACCGCACCCACCTAGAATTCATTTCGGGATGCCATCAAGGAGCAGTACTACCCTGTCGAAAGCTATGAGGATCAATACATAAAGTGGACCACGCTGCGGCAGGGAAGGGACAAAGACGTTCCAAAGTTTACCAATCTTTTCCATACCCTTCGCACAAAGTTGGGTATCAAGGATTCGGAGCAGCATTTGATACTCAAATACCGCGGCTTCCTACACAAGTACATCAAGGAAGAAATAGAATTCTTTAACATCTCCTCGCTCAGCACAGCATACCGATATATCGTCAAGGTCGAGCAGAAGTTTAAACAGAAGAAGCGAGACTTTGGATCTGCAAATCCGAAGCAAGGGAAAGGTGCCCCTAAACCGTAGAAAAAAGGACAAAGCCAAGGCTGGGCAGCCCAAGACAACCCACCAAAGTTTCAAGCAAAGAACAGTGTCCCGAAGCCGAAAAATGATAAGGGAAAATGGTGTGAGTTCCATAGGAGCTCCACTCACAACACAAGTGAGTGTCGGGCCAAGCAGTCACTGGTGGCTGAGCTAAAGGTTTCAGAATCAGATGCATGTTCCGACTCTGAGTCAGAACCTGACAAGGGGAATGACAAAGGGAAGCATATTATCGATGCAGAGCCCAACGCCACCGTTGCCACCACAAAGATCCAGAAGGAGGAACCCGAAGACCCAGAGGAGGAGGAGCGTCTCTTCCACTTCCATATGTGGGTAAAGGGGTCCCCGCTACAGTTCATTATTGACAACAGGAACCAAAAAAACCTCATTTCGGTAGAGGTCGTGAAGTGGTTGGGCTTACCGACCATAACACATCCATAACCATACAACATCGGGTGCCTTCATCAAGGACGGGATCTTTGTGTGAGCCATCAGTGTCGCCTTCCATACAACATCAAGCCCTTCATGGATGAGGTATTGGGTGACATTTCTCCCCTTGAAGTGTGTGATGTATTATTAGGAAAACCATACTTATGGAAGCGACATGCTATGCATGAATCAAGGCCCCGTGGTGTTATTATTACTTTGGGAAATAAGTTGTACGGGATACCGGAGATAGCACCGCCTACCACCATCTCTTTGGTTACTACAAAACAATGCAGTAAGCTCATTTCCAAAACTAGGAAATTTGTTTTCTTGATGATATGCCCTCAAGGAAAGAAGAAGACGATGGCCACGACCTGCAGACAGGGCCCCTCCGTACGACAACTACAAATGGACAAGGTCGTGGAGGAGTACGCAGACATCTTCAGCTCCCCCATAGGGGTTCCTCTGCACTGTCAAGTCAAGCACTCCATCGATCTAACTCCAGGTGTGCCGCTGCCCAATGGACCAATCTATCGGTGCTTCGTCTGGAGAACGATGAAATCAAGAGGCATATTCAGGAGCTGTTGCAGAAAGGTCACATCCGTCCAAGTTCATTGCCCTGTGGGAGCCCAATCGTTTTGGTACAGAAGAAGGATGGGACTTGGAGACTCTGTATTGACTATCGGGCGCTGAACAATATCACTGTCTGTAATAGGTACCTGATCCCACGGATTGATGACCTCCTGGACCAACTAAAGGGGGAAAAATATTTCAGCAAGATCGATTTGAAGTCAGGATATCACCAGGTACTAATAGAACCCTGTGATGTGCGGAAGATTGCCTTCAAAGCCAAGGAGGGCCTTTTCGAATGGTTGGTTATGCCTTTTGGATTGACGAATGCTCCTGCAACCTTCATGAGGCTAATGGATGACATCTTGCGGCCATTCACCAACTCATTTGTAGTGGTATACTTGGATGACATCCTGATCTTCAGCCAGAGTTGGGAAGATCACCTCCACCACATTCGACAGGTTCTCCAAACACTGCAGCAACACAAGTTATGTGCCAATTTGGAGAAATGCACTTTTGGCATGACCCAGGTTCATTATTTGGGATACATTATTGATGAATAGGGGGTGCATGTGGATCCAACCAAGATCCAAGTCATTAGGGATTGGCCCTCCCCAACCACCCTTATAGAGCTCCACAGCTTTCTAGGTCTTGCCAACTTCTACCGCAGGTTCGTGTTGGGATTTTCTCATATCACTTGGCCCTTGCGTCAAGTCACCAAGGGAGGAGCAAAAGCAAAATTCTTTTGCTCTGAATATCAACAAAAGGCATTCATAGAGTTGAAAGATCGCCTCTGCTATGCACCAATGCTCGCATTGCCAGACTTGCAACAACCATTTGAGGTCGAGACAAATGCCTCTGACTATGCTATTGGGGCAGTCCTTACTCAACATGGGCATCCAGTGGCATATCACGGTGAGACACTTTTAGACACAGTCCAAAAGTATCCCACTTATGACAAAGAGATGCATTCCATTGTGCAGTCTTGCAGACAATGGAAACATTACATTTTGGGGAAGGAAACGGTCATCCACATAGACAACCGACCCCTCCAGTTCATACAGACCCAAGGAAAATTGCAGAATGATCACCATCAGAAGTGGTCCACATGCCTGCAAAAGTTCCATTTGAATTTCAAGTATAATAAGGGCAACACCAATAATGTTGCAAATTGCCTCAGTCGACCACCGATCATGGCATTAACCACTGTGCTCAACTCTTGTGGGCACGAGACTTTTGATTGGCCCCTTCTCTACAAAAGTGACCCAGAATTTGGCCACACATACCAGAAACTCTTGGAGGGTCAGCATGCTCCAGATTTTCACCTCCAGGATGCCCTGTTATGCCACCTGGGTCACCTTTTTCTTCCTTCAAGTGAGCGTGCCAAGATGATTTGGGAAGCACAATACAGTTGGGCTGTTTGGCATTTTAGGGTCGAGAAAATAGTGTCAGTACTACAAAAGTATTTCTATTGGCCGAATCTGCGACAGGATGTCGGGAAGTACATCAGATCATGCACGGCCTGCGCCATTGCCAAATCGACCATCAAGAAGCAAGGCCTCTATACCCTGCTACATATCCCTAGTCGACCTTGGGAATCCATCTCCATGGATTACCTGTCAGGCATTCCATCCACTAAGCATGAAAACAACTATGTTTTTGTGGTTGTTGACAGGTTCTCAAAGATGGCCATTATGGCGGCCTGCAAGAAGAATATCACAGTAGAAGCCACTGCTAAACTCTTCTTTGAACGAGTGTGGGTACACTTTGGGATCCCACAGTCTATCACCTCAGATCGGGACAGCAGGTTCCTCAGTACATTTTGGTCCAGTCTCTGGTCGATGCTAGACACCAAACTCACTAAGTCCACAGCCTTCCATCCTCAAACTGATGGCTAGACAGAGATTGTCAACAGGATGATTGTACACATTCTATGCATGTACAACTCAAAGCATCCACGCACATGGGATGAGAGCCTCCCCTATATTCAGCACAGCTACAACTGGGCTCTCCATAGCTCGACTAGCCACAACCCTTTTTAGGTGGGCTTTGGATTCCAACCATTATGTCTCGTTGATGTGGCCACGCCATTTGTAGCTACTCATGCAGATTTAGCTCATGTCCAGTTCGAAACAGATAAGGCAAACAGCTTCATTGAGCAACTCCAACATATTCGCGAGCAGGTCCATGACATTCTAGAGAAATCAAATGCCAAGTACAAGCAGCGACATGATCAACATCGAGTGCCACACAAGTTTCAGGTGGGCGAAAAAGTTTGGTTGATTTGCAAAAGGAACGCCTTACTTGAGCCTATCGAAAACTCAGACCACTCCGATATGGTCCTTACACCATTACCAAGGCTGTGGGAGACAATGCATTTGAGCTCAATATTCCCCCATTCCTTAGCCTGCACCTAGTGTTCAATGTGGACTACCTTCAACCATAATTTCCACCATTACTAGACACATTCGACATTGCAAAACAACTCACACCCACAGAGTTAAATCCAGATTGCATGGAACAAGCTACAACTGATCGGATCATGGACACACAGATCAAACAGACTTGCCAGCAGAATATCCAACTGTATCGAATTGTCAAAGCATGCCAACTCCTTCACCAGGGCAAGTGGCTCACCAGGGACCAAGTTCAGCAGAAGTTTCCTCATCTCATGGACGAACTCAACGCAATGGGGACCATTTCTTCCTAAGGGGGGAGGAATGATCCAAGTGGATATTGGTGGCCACCCACCAAGTCCACTTGGACCCCCACCATTGTTCCTTTCAGCTTTTCATTTTCCTTAATTGTAGCACAATTTACTATTTTTAGCAATTTTTTGGGCCCTGAACTATTGGAGCCGTTTTGTGGCCCTAAACGACGTTTTTTGGGAAAACTGGGAGCAACATGGGTCTGTGGATCGATGTTTCTCTTCCCAAAGTTGTAGTTCTCAGAGAGATCTTTCTAATGAGATATTGTACGTGTCAAACAAAGATCATATGCCAAAGTTACAACCCCGGGAAGTTGATGTACCAATTTACCCAAATGGGGCCCACAGTTTGGTGTTTCATCTTCTAGGGTTAGGTTTTTGGAAGTTTAGGGTTTTCCATTGTTTCTCAACAATAAATAGGCCTTCGAGCCTCATTGTAAGATAGTTCAACGGCCTGTATCCGCCACATCTCTTCTTAGAGATATGCTACCATCGCCCTAGCTAGTTTATTTCCATTACTGTTTGTAAGCATATTTCTGTATTTTACATTAATGAAATGAAGCATTATTTCCGCTGCATATCTTTGTTTATGGTTATGTTTGTAATTTTTTGCGTTCCTGTTTAAATCTGGATCAGTGGTATTAGAGCGGTCTGCTTTCTCTCTGTTTTTCTTTGCATGTCCCCAACGAGGTCAGGATATAAGGAGTTAGCACTTGAATTGGTCGAACCTTCGCAAGACTAGCCTCGCCAATGCCGATAGCCTCCCATGGCGGATGAGAAGAAAGACGAGGGGGTAGGAGATCCTATCAAAATCTTACTTGAAGAAGCCCTCGAGCAACAAAGGAACGTGATGATGGACAGCTTTGCCCAGATCCTTTAGCGGCTACCCAGAGGCGATGCATCGGCTTCTAGCAACTACTTTGGGAATGCCACGCCCTTTAAGGTACAAGTTAATTTTGAAATCCCCATGTTCGAGGGTCAGATAGACGCAAATGCCGTAGATAAATGGTTAAATATACTAGAGGGTTATTTTTCTGTTCATGAATTTTCAAGTCGGGAAAATATTGTTTTTGCTCTTCTCAAAGCAGCCCCCCACGTCAACGACTGGTGGGAAACCTACTGCGAGCAGAAGGATGAAAATACCAACTCGCTACTTTCAGTTGCACCCACCTGGAATTCATTCTAGAATGCCATCAAGGAGCCGTACTACCCTGTTGGAAGCTATGAGTATCAATACATAAAGTGGACCACGTTGCGGCAGAGAAGGGACCAAGACGTGTCAGTGTTTACCAATCTTTTCCATACCCTTCGCACAGAGTTGCATATCAAGGATTCGAAGTAGCATTTGATACTCAAATACCACAACTGCCTGCACAAGTACATCCAAGAAGAAATAGAATTCTTGAACATCTCCTCGTTCGGCACAGCATACCGATATGTTGTTAAGGTCCAATAGAAGTTTAAACAGAAGAAGCGAGACTTTGGATCTATGAATCTGAAGCAAGGGAAAGGTGCCCCTAAACCGAAAAACAAAGGACAAAGCCAAGGCAGGGCAGCCCAAGAAAAATCACCAAAGTTGCAAGCAAAGAACAGTGCCGCGAAGCCGAAAAAGGACAAGGGAAAATGGTGTGAGTTCCATGAGAGCTCCACTCATAACACAAGTGAGTGTCGGGCCAAGCAGTCACTGGTGGCTGAGCTAAAGGTTTCAGAATCAGATGCATGTTCCGACTCTGAGTCAGAACCCAACAAGGGGAATGACAAAGGGAAGTAGATTATCGATGCGGAGCCTAACGCCATCGTTGCCACCATGAAGATCTAGAAGGAGGAACCCAAAGATCCAGAGGAGGAGGAGTGTCTCTTCCACTCCCAGATGTGGTTAAAGGGATCCCCTCTATAGTTCATTGTCGATAGCGAGAGCCAAAAAAACCTCATTTCGGCAGAGGTTGTGAAGCGGTTGGGCTTACTGATCACAGCACATCCACAACCGTACAACATTGGGTGGCTTCACCAAGGACAGGATCTTCGCGTGAGCCAGTAGTGTCTCCTTCCATACAACATCAAGCCCTTCACGGATGAGGTATTGTGTGACATTGCTCCCCTTGAAGTGTGTGATGTATTATTAGGACAGCCATACTTGTGGAAGAGACATGTTGTGTATGAATCAAGGCCCCATGCTGTTATTATTACTTTGGGAAATAAGTTGTACAGGATACTGGAGGTAGCACCGCCTACCACCATCTCTTTGGTTACTGCAAAACAATGCAGTAAGCTCATTTCCAAAATCGGGAAATTTGTTTTCTTGATGATATGCCCTGAAGGAAAGAAGAATATGGTGGCCACAACCTCCAAACAGGGCTCCTCTGTACGACAACTACAAATGGACAAGGTAGTGGAGGAGTATGAGGACATCTTCAGCTCCCCCGCAAGGTTTCCTCTGCACTGTCAGGTCAAGCACTCCATTGATCTAACCCCAAGTGCACTACTTCCCAATGGACCAATCTATCAGCACTCCGTTCTAGAGAACGATGAAATCAAGAGGCAGATTAAGGAGTTGTTTCAAAAAGGTCACATTTGTCAGAGTTCATTGCCCTGTGGGAGCCCGATCATGTTGGTACAGAAGAAGGATGGGACTTGGAGACTCTGTATTGACTATCGGGCACTCAACAAGATCATTGTTCGTAATAGGTACCCGATCCCACGAATTGATGACCTCCTGGACCAACTGAAGGGGGCAAAATATTTCAATAAGATCGATTTGAAGTCAAGAAATCACCAGGTACCAATCGAACCCTCCAATGTGTGGAAGACCGCCTTCAAAGCCAAGGAGGGCCTTTTCAAATGGTTGTTTATACCTTTCGGATTGACGAA
This sequence comes from Pinus tabuliformis, assembly GCA_031772625.1. Taxonomy (NCBI): domain Eukaryota; kingdom Viridiplantae; phylum Streptophyta; class Pinopsida; order Pinales; family Pinaceae; genus Pinus; species Pinus tabuliformis. The sequence continues at coordinate 1,082,371,644 of CM062820.1, read as the reverse complement.
TGCTCCTTCAACCTTCATGAGGTTAATGGATGACATCTTGCAGCCATTCACCAACTCATTTGTAGTGGTATACTTGGATGACATCCTGATCTTCAACTAGAGTTTGGAAGAGCACCTCCACCACATCTGACAGGTTCTCCAAACACTACGGCAACACAAGTTATGTGCCAATTTGGAGAAATGCACTTTTGGCATGACCCAGGTTCAGTATCTGGGATACATTATTGATGAACAGGGGATGCATGTGAATCCAAACAAGATCCAAGTCATTTGGGATTGGCCCTCTCCAAACACTCTAACAGAGCTCCGCAGCTTTCTAGGTCTTGCCATCTTCTACCACAGGTTCGTGTTGGGATTTGCTCATATCACTTGGCCCTTGAGTTAAGTCACCAAGGGAGGAGCGAAAGAAAAATTATTTTGGTTTGAATCTCAACAGAAGGCATTCACAGAGTTGAAATATCGCCTCTGCTCTGCACCAGTGCTCGCATTGCTAGACTTGCAACAACCATTTGAGGTCGAGACAGATGCCTCTGACTATGCTATTGGGGCAGTCCTTACTCAACATGGATATCCAGTGGCATATCATAGTGAGACACTTTCAGACACAGTCCGGAAGTATCCCACTTATGACAATGAGATGTATTCCATTATGCAGGCCTGCCGATAATGGAAACATTACATTTTTGGGAAGGAAACGGTCATCCACACAGACCACCATCCCCTCCAGTTCATACAAACCCAAGGGAAATTACAGAATGATCGCCATTATAAGTGGTCCACATACCTGCAACAGTTCCATTTGAATATCAAGTATAAGAAGGGTAGCACCAATAATGTTGCAGATTGCCTCAGTCAACCACCGATCATGGCATTAACCACCGTGCTCAACTCTTATGGGCACGAGACTTCTGATTGGCCCCTTCTCTACAAAAGCAACCTAGAATTTGGCCACACATACTAGAAACCCTTGGAGGGTCGGCATGCCCCAAATTTTCACCTCCAAGATGCCCTGTTATTCCACCTGGGTCACCTTTGTGTTCCTTCAAGCGAACGTGCCAAGATGATTTGGGAAGCACACTACAGTCAGGCTGTTGGGCATTTCGAGGTCAAGAAAATGGTGGCAGTACTACAGAAGTATTTCTATTGGCCGAATCTGCCACAGGATGTCGGGAAGTACATCAGATCATGCATGGCTTGCGCCATTGCCAAACCAACCATCAAGAAGCAAGGCCTCTATACCCCACTGCCTACCCCTAGTCGACCTTGGGAATCCATCTCCATGGATTACATGTCAGACCTTCCTTCCACTAAGCATGGAAATGACTGTGTTTTTGTGGTCGTCAACAGGTTCTCGAAGATGGCCATTATGGCGGCCTGCAAGAAGAATATCACAGCAAAAGCCACTGCCAAACTCTTCTTTGAACGAGTGTGGGTACACTTTGGGATCCCACAGTCTATCATCTCAAATCAGGACAGTAGGTTCCTCAGTACATTTTGGTCCAGTCTCTGGTCGATGTTGGACACCAAACTCACTAAGTCCACATCCTTCCATCCTCAAACTGATGGCCAGACAGGGGTTGTCAATAGGATGATTGTACACATTCTGTGCATGTACAACTCAAAGCATCCACGCACATGGAATTAGAGCCTCCCCTACATTTAGCACAGCTACAACCAAGCTCTCCATAGCTTGACTCGCAACATCCCTTTTCAAGTGGGATTGGGATTCCAGCCACTATGTCCCATTGGTGTGGCCATGCCAGTCCAAAACAGATAAGCCAAATAGCTTCATTGAGAACATCCAACATATTCACCAGCAGGTCCATGACATTCTAGAGAAATCAAAAGCCAAGTACAAGCAGCGACATGATCAACAACGGGTGCCACACAAGTTTCAGGTGGGCGACAAAGTCTGGTTGCATTTGCAAAAGGAACGCCTTACCGGAGCCTATCAGAAACTCAGACCACTTTGATATGGTCCTTACACCATTACCAAGGTTGTGGGAGACAATGCATTTGAGCTCAACATTCCCCCATTCCTTAGCCTACACCCAGTGTTCAATGTGGACTGCCTTCGGCCATACTTTCCACCATTACTAGACACATCTGACATGGCAAAACAACTCACACTCACAAAGTTAAATCCAGATTGCATGGAACAAGCTGCAACTGATTGGATCATGGACACATAAATCAAACACACTCGCTAGCAGAATATCCAACTGTATCGGATTGTCAAAGCATGCCAACTCCTTCACCAGGGCAAGTGTCTCACCAGGGAAGTTCAGCAGAAGTTTCCTCATCTCATGGACGAACTCAACGCAATGGGGACCATTGCTTCCTAAGGGGGGAGGAATGATCTAGGTGGATATTGGTGGCCACCGACCAAGTCAACTTGGATCGCCAGCATTGTTCCTTTCAACTTTTCAGTTTCCTTAATTGTAGCACAATTTACTATTTTTAGCAATTTTTCAGGTTCTGAACTTTCGGAGCCGTTTTGTGGCCCTAAACGACGTTTTTTGGGAAAACTGGGAGCAACATGGGTCCGTGGACCGATGTTTCTCTTCCCAAAGTTGTAGTTCTCAGATAGATATTTCTAACGAGATATTGTACGTGTCAAACAGAGATCGTATGCCAAAGTTACGACCCCGGGAAGTTGATGTACCAATTTACCCAAACAGGGCCCACAGTTTGGCGTTTCATCTTCTAGGGTTAGGTTTTTGGATGTTTAGGGTTTTCCATTGTTTCTCAACAATAAATAGGCCTTCGAGCCTCATTGTAAGACAGTTCAGAGGCATGTAGCCGCCACATCTCTTCTTAGAGATATGCTACCATCGCCCTAGCTGGTTTATTTCCATTACTGTTTGTAAGCATATTTCAGTATTTTACATTAATGAAATGAAGTATTATTTCCGCTGCATATCTGTGTTTATGGTTATCTCTGTAATTTGTTGCATTCTTGTTTAAATCTAGATCAGTGGTATCAGATCGGTCTGCTTTCTCTTTGTTTTTCTTTGCATGTCCCCAACGAGGTCAGGATATAAGGAGTTAGCGCTTGAACTGGTCGAACCTTCGCAAGACTAGCCTCGCCAATGCCGACGGCCTCCCATGGCGGATGAGAAGAAATATGAGGGGGCAGGAGATCCTATCAAAATCTTGCTTGAAGAAGCCCTCGAGCAACAAAGGAACGTGATGATGGACAGCTTTGCCCAGATCCTTTAGCGGCTACCCATAGGTGATGCATCGGCTTCCAACAACTACTCTGGGAATGCCACGCCCTTTAAGGTACAAGTTAATTTTGAAATCCCCATATTCGAGGGTCAGATAGACGCAGATGTCGTAGATAAATGGTTAAATCTACTAGAGGGTTATTTTTCTGTTCATGAATTTTCGTCGGGAAAATATTGTTTTCGCTCTTCTCAAAGCAGCCCCCCACACCAACCACTGGTAGGAAACCTACTGCGAGCAGAAGGATGAAAATACCAACTCGCTATTTTCAGCCGCACCCACCTGGAATTCATTCTGGGATGCCATCAAGGAGCCGTACTACCCTGTCGGAAGCTATGAGTATCAATACATAAAGTGGACCACACTGTGGCAGAGAAGGGACCAAGACGTGTCGGAGTTTACCAATATTTTCCATACCCTTCGCACAAAGTTGCATATCAAGGATTCGAAGCAGCATTTGATACTCAAATACCACAACTACTTGCACAAGTACATCCAAGAAGAAATAAAATTCCTGAACATCTCCTCATTCGACATAGCATACCAATATGTCATTAAGGTCCAGTAGAAGTTTAAATAGAAGAAGCGAGACTTTGGATTTACGAATCCGAAGCAAGGGAAAGGTGCCCCTAAACCACAGAATAAAGGACGAAGCCAAGGTGGGGCAGCCCAAGATAGCCCGCCAAAGCTGTAAGCAAAGAACAGTGCCGCGAAGCTGAAAAAGGACACGGGAAAATGGTGTGAGTTCCATAAGAGCTCCACTCACAACACAAGCGATTGTCGGGCCAAGCAGTCACTGGTGGTTGAGCTAAAGGTTTCAGAATTAGATGCATGTTCCGACTCTGAGTCAGAACCCGACAAGGGGAATGACAAATGGAAGCAGATTATCGATGCGGAGCCCAACGCCACTGTTGCCACCATGAAGATCCAGAAGGAGGAACCCGAAGATCCAGAGGAGGAGGAGCGTCTCTTCCACTCCCAGATGTGGGTAAAGGGATCCCCGCTACAGTTCATTGTCGACAACAGGAGCCAAAAGAACCTCATTTCGGTAGAGGTTGTGAAGCGGCTGGGCTTACCAACCACAGCACATCGACAACTGTACATGATCGAGTGGCTTCACCAAGGACGGGATCTTAATGTGAGCCAGCAGTGTCACCTTCCATACAACATTAAGCCCTTCACGGATGAGGTATTGTGTGAAATTGCTCCCCTCGAAGTGTGTGATGTATTATTAGGACAACCATACTTGTGGAAGCGACATGTTGTGTATGAATCAAGGCCTTGTGGTGTTATTATTGCTTTGGGAAATAAGTTGTACAAGATACCGGAGGTAGCACCCCCTACCACCATCTCTTTGGTTATTGCAAAAAAAATGCAGTAAGCTCATTTCCAAAACTGGGAAATTTGTTTTCTTGATGATACACCCTCAAGGAAAGAAGAAGACAGTGGCCACGACCTCCAAACAAGGCCCCTCCACATGAAAACTACAAATGGACAAGGTCGTAGAGGAGTATGAGGACATATTCACCTCCCCCACAGGGGTTCCTCTGCACTGTCAGGTCAAGCACTCCATCGATCTAACCCCAGGTGTGTCGCTGCCCAATGGACCAATCTATCGACGCTCTATTCAGGAGAACGATGAAATCAAGAGGCAGATTCAGGAGCTGCTGCAGAAAGGTCACAGCCGTCCGAGTTCATTGCCCTGTGGGTGCCCGATCGTGTTGGTACAGAAGAAGGATGGGACTTGGAGACTCTGTATTGACTATCGGGTGTTGAACAAGATCACTGTCCGTAATAGGTACCCGATCCCATGGATTGATGACCTCCTGGACCAACTGAAGGGGGCAAAATATTTCAGCAAGATCAATTTGAAGTCAGGATATCACCAGGTACCAATCGAACCCTCCAATGTGTGGAAGACTGCCTTCAAAGCCAAGGAGGGCCTTTTCGAGTGGTTGATTATGCCTTTTGGATTGATGAATGCTCCTGCAACCTTCATGAGGCTAATGGATGACATATTACGGCCATTCACCAACTCATTTGTAGTGGTATACTTGGATGAAATCCTGATCTTTATCCAGAGCTGGGAAGAGCACCTCCACCACATCTCACAGGTTCTCCAAACACTATGGCAACACAAGTTATGTGCCAATTTGGAGAAATGCACTTTTGGCATGACCCAGGTTCAGTATCTGGGATACATTAATGATGAACAAGGGGTGCATGTGGATCCAACCAAGATCCAAATCATTCGGGATTGGCCCTCTCCAACCACTCTAACAGAGCTCCGCAACTTTCTAGGTCTTGCCAACTTCTACCGCAGGTTCGTGTTGGGATTTTCTCATATCACTTGGCCCTTGAGTCAAGTCACCAAGGGAGGAGCGAAAGCAAAATTCTTTTGGTCTAAATCTCAACAGAAAGCATTCACAGAGTTGAAAGATCACCTCTACTCAGCACCAGTGCTCACATTTCCAGAATTGCAACAACCATTTGAGGTCGAGACAGATGCCTCTGACTATGCTATTGGGGCAATCCTTACTCAACAAGGGCATCTAGTGGCATATCACAGTGAGACACTTTCAGACACAGTCCGGAAGTATCCCACTTATGAAAAAGAGATGTATTCCATTGTGTAGGCCTACTGACAATGGAAACATTACATTTTGGGGAAGGAAACAGTCATCCACACAGACCACCAACCCCTCCAGTTCATACAGACCCAAGGGAAATTGCAGAATGATCGCCATCAGAAGTGGTCCACATACCTGCAACAGTTCCATTTGAATATCAAGTATAAGAAGGGCAGCACCAATAATGTTGCAGATTGCCTCAGTTGACCACCGATCATGGCATTAACCACCGTGCTCAACTCTTGTGGGCACGAGACTTCTGATTGGCCCCTTCTCTACAAAAGCGACCCAAAATTCGACGACACATACCAGACACTCTTGGAGGGTTGAAATGCTCCAGATTTTCACCTCCATGATGCCCTGTTATGCCACCTGGGTCACCTTTGTCTTCCTTCAAGTGAGCGTGCCAAGATGATTTGGGAAGCACACTACAGTCGGGCTGCTAGGCATTTCGGGGTCGAGAAAATGGTGGCAGTACTACAGAAGTATTTCTATTGGCCGAATCTATGACAGGATGTTGGGAAGTACATCAGATCATGCATGGCCTGCACCATTGCCAAACCGACCATCAAGAAGCAAGGCCTCTATACCTCGCTGCCTACCCCTAGTCGACCTTGGGAATCCATATCCATGGATTACATGTTAGGCCTTCCTTCCACTAAACATGGAAAGATCTGTGTTTTTGTGGTCGTCGACAGGTTCTCGAAGATGGCCATTATGGCGGCCTGCAAGAAGAATATCACAGTAGAAGCCACTGCTAAACTCTTGTTTGAACGAGTGTGGGTACACTTTGGGATCCCACAGTCTATCATCTCAGATCAAGACAGCAGGTTCCTTAGTACATTTTGGTCCAGTCTTTGGTCGATGTTGGACACCAAACTCACTAAGTCCACAGCCTTCCATCCTCAAACTGATGGTCAGATAGAGGTTGTCAACAGGATGATTGTACACATTCTGTGCATGTACAACTCAAAGAATCCACACACATGGGACGAGATCCTCCCCTACGTTCAGCACAGCTACAACCGGGCTCTCCATAGCTCGACTGGCTACAGCCCTTTTTAGGTGGGCTTGGGATTCTAGCCACTATGTCCCATTGATGTGGCCATGCCATTTGCAGCTACTCACGCAGATTCGGCTCATGTCCAGTTTGAAACAGATAAGGCAAACAGATTCATTGAGCACATCCAACATATTCGCCAGCAGGTCCATGACATTCTGGAGAAATCAAATGCCAAGTACAAGCAGCGACATGATCAACATCGCGTGCCACACAAGTTTCAATTGGGCGACAAAGTTTGGTTGCATTTGCAAAAGGAATGCCTTACCGGAGCCTATCAGAAACTCAAACCACTTTGATATGGTCCTTACACCATTACCAATGTTGTGGGAGACAATGCATTTGAGCTCAGCATTCCCCCATTCCTTAGCCTGCACCCAGTGTTCAATGTGGACCGCCTTCAGCCATACTTTCCACCATTACTAGACACATTCAACATTGCAGAACAACTCACATCCACAGACTTAAATCCAGATTGCATGGAACAAGTTGCAACTGATCGGATCATGGACACACAGATCAAACGCACTCCCCAGTAGAATATCCAACTGTATCGAATTGTCAAAGCATACCAACTCCTTCACCAGGGCAAGTGGCTCACCAGGGACCAAGTTCAGCAGAAGTTTCCTCATCTCATGGAGGAACTCAACGCAATGGGGACCATTGCTTCCTAAAGGGGGAGGAATGATACAGGTGGATATTGGTGGCCACCTACCAATTCCACTTGGACCCCCACGATTGTTCCTTTCAACTTTTTAGTTTCCTTAATTGTAGCACAATTTACTATTTTTAGCAGTTTTTCGGGTTCTAAACTTCCAGAGCCGTTTTGAGGCCCTGAATGACGCTTTTTGGGAAAACTGGGAGCAACATCTGTCCATGGACCGATGTTTCTCTTCCCAAAGTTGTAGTTCTCAGATAGATCTTTCTAACGAGATATTGTACGCGTCAAACGAAGATCGTATGCCAAAGTTACGACCCTAGGAAGTTGATGTACCAATTTACCCATACGGGGCCCACAGTTTGGTGTTTCATCTTCTAGGGTTAGGTTTTTGGATGTTGAGGGTTTTCTATTATTTCTCAACAATAAATAGTCCTTTGAACCTCATTGTAAGACAGTTCAGAGGCATGTAGCCGCCACATCTCTTCTCAGAGATATGCTACCATCGCCCCAGCTGGTTTATTTCCATTACTGTTTGTAAGCATATTTCAGTATTTTACATTAATGAAATGAAGTATTATTTCTGCTGTATATCTGTGTTTATGGTTATCTCTGTAATTTGTTGTGTTCCGGTTTAAATCTGGATCAATCTTGAGGTGGAGGATTTAGAAGTCTATGCAACCTCCCCTCACAAATCCCAATAGTCCTTGTATTTTCTATACTAGATCACTTTGCCCAAACAATTACTTTGCCATCAACAAATACTACCTTGTCTCCTTTATCTTCTAAACAAGAAATAGAAAGCAAATTATTTTCAAACCTGGAACATAAAGGATGTTATTGAAATGAATGTTCCCGTCGGTTTCTAGCTCTTTAGAGGTAGATCCAATCCCTTTGACCGAATTTCTATTTTTGTCTCCAAGTTTGACGTTATGAGAAGAGCTTCCTTTAGATAGGGTATTGATATGTCCATATTCACAGATCATATGACTTGAATCTCCACTATCAATTACCCATGTGCTTTCATCTTCAAATGAACCTGTAAGTGCAAAGTAGAGGCTTCCATCCTTGATTTCCTTAGATAGATTAGAGATGAACTTGGTAATGTATCCTTTGATGGATTCAAAGGGACTCCTTAGAGGCTTGAGACCTTCCTTCATGTATCTTTCCATTGAAAAGAGAGAGAATATATAGCAACGACAAACATTTCTTCAAATAGGAGTGCCAACAAACTATGATCTTGAAGCTTCCTTCCTTCACATTAGCTCTGGTACCATGTTGAGAAAGCAAGTACTAGATGGTTTAATGCTTGATTCCTCTTTCTTGATAATTACTTGTGAATGTTATCTATCTTCTTATCAATTTTAATTTTTATTCATCAAACAATTATATAAAACTTCAAAGCATAAAAATCACAAAGAGACAAAGAACACCATAAATTTGGCTCCAATCCAAAGCAAAACCCCACGGAAGGGAAAACCCAACAATCCTTTTTTATAGAATTATATCAAAATTATATATCTAAGACCCAATACCAAGACTGCCACAAAGTGCCAAGTCCACTCTCCTCGAAGTCTCCTCCAATAGACTCAAAGTCAACGTTAGTCAAATCTTTGAAATCTGGTCAAACCACAAAAAAATTTGGTCTTGCAAAATCAGCCAAATTTTGACCCTATAATAGCCTCAGAAAAATCGTTAAAGCATCGAACATGTGAGTAAAACTAAGGCAGAAAACTCATCTTCTCTCTCTCCTTTGAATTTGGCTCATTTTTCTTCTTGTTCTTGCACATAAATCAATGTGTTGTGATGAGTGATGAATGGTCATACAAGAGGTCAAAGTGTCTTGTATTTATAGATATCTAGGAGGTTCAAATGGCTACCACATAGGCCAACTTGTCCAAGGAAGGTTGACTTGGTCTTGTGTTGACTCTTTGACTAAAAAATAAAATTATTTTTCTTTTCTTTACAAAAATTCCAAATGGGACTTGACTCAAATACATTATTTCGACTCATAATAAATTATATTTGACTCTTTTGACTCTATAAGCATGAACAACATGCTTTTGCCAAAAGAAAAAAAACAATAATGAATATAATAAATATATTAATGATAAAAATTATATTTTATTATGTTATGAAGACTGACAGTGGTTATGTTATGCAACCAGCTCAAAGAACAGAAGGCAAGATAGATCAACGATTTAAAAATTGTCCTCTTTGAGGGGGAAACCTCCTTTACATTTCGTAAATGAATTCTTGGATGATACAAATGATAAGACCTCCTTGGTATATAAAAGAGTCTAAGGGGGCACAATATAATTAGAGCCTACATAAAAATAATATTCTAAGGGCACAACAATGACAATAGTGGGCTTCTATGGGGCACGACAATAACAACATGGGGGATACATGAGCACAACAATAACAATAGGGGCTACACCAACAATAACAATAAGGGGAATACACTAGTATTATAGGGACCTAACATTCCCCTCTCCTTCAAAAAAAAGTTTTCCTCAACACTTGAGTAGTTTCGGATGCTTATGTATAAAATTATTATCCTCCCATGTGGAATCTTAAGCGGGTAAGTTCTTCCACTTAATGGGATACTCTGAAATTAATTGATTTTGTAGTTGTTAGGTTCTTGTTTCTGTGGCTGCTTCAGGCTCAAATATGATTTTTCCTTCTTCATCAAGTTTTGACTGTTGGAAAATCAAATTAGTTCTATGAGGGTTTGATTCTCCTTTCTTGATAATTACTTGTGAGTTTTTGGCTTATTTTACTTCTTTAGTATCTTATATTTCATTAATCAATTACCAAATTATGTGTGTATGAAGATCACAAAACAAGAGACATGTATGCATTATGCGAGCGAAAAACCCCCCTCAATGGGAAAACCTAGTCAAGAAAATTCTTCCTTTCAGTAGTATTCTTTGAGACTCTTCACCCTAGAGAAAGACCAAACCTTCCCTCCACGCCAAGCCAGCCTCCCAGATCTTTGACCTCCTTTCCAGCAACTTCGACTACGCATCAACTTCCGGCATTAGTGAAACTTAGAAGACTTTGATCTCGCAAACTAAGGCACGAAACAGAGAGAGAGAGAGGCACCAGAAGTTATATTTATTATTCTCCTTAGACTTCCCCAAAATCACACTTCTGTCAGCTTCCTTAGACCCGCTTTTTCCTACTTCGCACTTCTCTAGCTACACTTGAGATATCGATCTTTCTTGAGATGAGTTGCTCCAAGTGAATTATACTTAATTCTATTTATAGCCTCCATGTGAGGTCGAATTAGTCTCCTTAGGCTGACTTGATATCTTCTAGGCTGACTTAAAGTAGAGGATACATAAATTATATTTGACTCAATAGTAAACCTTTTTACATGATTCAAAGCCCAAGAAGGGTCTCTTTGAATATACAATGACTGTATAAACTCAATATTAATCCTAGGAGTCCATAATGGGGACTTTGACTAACATAATGATGGCCCAAGAATGAAACCCGTGCTTTAATAAGTCATTGTTACAATAATCAAAATTATTTTCTTTATTATTTTGACAAATACATTTCATGATGGCTCAAATACATTGAATGAAGACCAAACCTAGTTACAATTTCCAACACTGCCTCTTAACTAGGGAGGTATTCATCGTATACAAATACAATGGAAGATCTAAAACTATATGAACAATGAAGAAAATTAGGCATCGTAATGCCATCGACTAGATTCGTGACCAGGGAAATCTATCGATTGGTATCTCAACAATTTAGGCACCGCAATGCCACGGACTAGATTCCTGACTAGGGCAATCTATCCATGTGGGAATAAGGTGGACTCAAGCTTTCAGCCCCACTAGGTACCATCAGGCTTACTTGCTAACCACCAACCCAGGGACCTAGGTGTGTATCCATGGTCAGAGCTCTACGACCCACACCACCCTCCCTACTTTGGGACCTAGACATCAACACAAAGTGTCAACCAAATGTCTTCCCAGACAATGCTCCACTCGCAAAGCCTCAACAAATCTATTCCATTTCCTTATCATCAATACAATCAGCAATTTCTACCAAACCAACCAGGTTTCTCAAATACTCAAACTTCTTATTAGGAGGAGCATGTGTTAGTATGTCTGCTACCTATTCATCTATCGATACATACTCCAACTTCACAATACCATCATGCACCAAGTTCCTAATAAATTGGAACTTATTGTTGATATGCTTCATTCTAGAATGAAACACAGGATCTCCAGGCATCTTAATACAACTTTGATTGCCATAATTAATCACAGTAGGACCCAGAGACTTCTCGAACAAATATGTTAGAAGCTTCCTTCACCAAATAGCCTGCTTTCCTACTTCACATGCAGCCACATATTCTGACTCAACACTACTTAAAGTAACGAGATCTTGCTTCCTACTCATCCATGGTATCATAGCGGCTCCTAGACTAAAACATCCTCTAGTAGTACTCCTTCCTTCGGTCTCATTGCCATCCCAACTAGAGTCTGTGAAGCCAATTAACTTGACTTCCTTACTATCATACTTTAGGAAGTGATATTTAGTGCCACGAAGATACCTCGGTATATGTTTAGCAATTATTCAATGATCATGACGAGGCTCTAACTGAAACTGACTAAGAATGTGTTGACGATGCTAGACCTGCCAACATTCAGGGGATCTCCCCGGTATGAAGTCCCAACTAGACCTCACACCGTTTGGTGTAGGAGTCCCATCTGGTACGATGGCTTGGTTTCCATTATGAACTTAGAGATTTGCCTTAGCTCTTGTTGATCAGCAAATGAGAGTGTTATGCTTGTATCTTCAAAAAGCGAGGTGAGTATGCTTGGTGAGTGTGCAATGTAACTTTGTGTCAAGGTTCTCTTATTGTAAGGGATAGGGTAAAAGAGAGCCTCTAGATGAGAGGTAGTAGTACCACCCAGGTAGATACACATGTAAAAACAACAAGGGTCTATCGAGCATCCAACGGAGTAGTCCACAACATATGCAACAGTTGTTAAAACAAAAGTGTAAGGGAAAACACGTAAACCATCCAGCACAGTAGTCCACACGAGGGTGACAGTCGTTATAACCAAGTAAAACAAGAATGGTCTATCTAATGTCCTGCGGAGTAGTCCACATGGACAAGACAATAGTGCTAAACAATACAATACATATTCAACAATGTAAGTACTAAAATAACCAAAGTAGTTCAACTATCTTAGTACAAGTTAAGAAAACATGCATTACAAATGTTTAAAGAGTAGTCTTACAAACATCTACAAAACATGCATGAAAACATGCTGGCCTAAAACAGGCTTCTGAATTAATCAAAAGACCCAATACACATATGTACACCATACATCACTAGTCCTAGTAGTGGGACATTGGAGCCACTCCTCGCTCCTCAAAGAATAGAATATAGGCTCTCAAGGCCATGTGAGAGGATCTAAGGTGAAAATTCCTTGCTCATACAATGGGAGGGGTATATATAGCCAAGGGTGATGCTTGACCCTTGTGACTCTTGGACTACCCTATTGATTGCTCAACTTCCCATGACATTTCAACTGACATGACTCTTTGACTTCTGTGTGCATCCATTGGACTTCACTTTACATTACATTCAGTTATAACAGATATGGGCCATAATGGTGATGTGGCTGAGACAACTCATGACACAACTCAACGTGACAATGCTGACATGTATTGGCTAACTGTGGTGTCCATGTCCAGTTGTTGCACTGCTTAGTGATGAATGTACTCTTGGTGTGATTTGTCTTCTCCTCTGCATGGCATAGTGTTGCGGGGTCTTCGATGGTCTTGGTCTTGCTTGATGGTTCAATACATGTGTTCCTTTTACTTGTTCCTTGATTTGCTTAGTACGCCCGTCCAGCTGCAAGAAATTCTTCTAGCATGTGCACTCCTTCTTCATCCCATTCATCGTCTCGCCATCATCTACCAGTGGACCTGTTCTTGCAATTCACTCATGACGCGACGACATCAAATCGAAAACCTCCTAGTCTATCATGATGCATTTTTCTCATGTTCTGGGTGACAGGGAGGGAGGACAACTCATTGAGACAGCATAGAGTGCAGCTCAGGTTGGAATGAGGCATTCTGGGAGGACAATCTTCACTACGGGAAAAATTGCGCAATGATCGCTGGGAGCCAGGATTTCACAGTGAGAGTCACCAGTGTTAGCTACATGGTGGGACCCTGAGGGAGGCAGCCTCTACGCAGTTTCCAAAGGGAAGACGGAGCGGGTTGCAGAGGGACTACTGGTAAGTTTTGTGTAGTTTCCAGAAGGAAGACAGAGCAGGGATGCAGAGGGACCTGCTGGACATGACTATGCAATCTCTGGGAACAATGTAGGACAGCCAGCAAGGGAACTGTCAGGAATATCTACACAATTTCTGGAGGTAGGGCAAAGAAGGTCAGTAAGGGTCATCTGGGTAGTTCTGCACAATTATGGCGAACAATGTAGAGCAAGGCAACAGATTACCAGTTGATCATGTCTATGCAATTTTTAGGAATAGTGAAAACCCAGGTCTTGGAGTAGTGCAGGCTCCCGGCGGGCAAGGAGGAGGTTTGATGATTATGCTTGAGAAATTTGCAATTCAGTTGGATAGGGAGGAAGTCTCTACGCAATTCTAGGAGGCAGACAGGTTCCTCACCTCTAGAATTGCAAAATGTAGCTGACCTAGATCACGGCCTCAACACTGCACAGTTAAGGGCAATAGAGTAGGGTCACTGAGGGTAGGGACTGTACAACGCAGCTCAGTCGTGGTCCAATGGAAGAGGGTTGTCTGGTCGGGCAGATTTTCTAGAAAATGGCTAAGTGTCGAAAGAAAGAAAAATTGTCCAGACTGAAATTGCGAGCATACACTTCGCATACTTAATGACGAGACAACATAGACCACCATGACAACAAGGCAAAATATGCCCTCAGTGATACTATCTAGGAGTTGAGATCGACAAGTGCGACACTTGTGATAGACCTTCGAACGACCGTGACGACACTTGTGCAACATTGTTTACAAATTTATGTGTGACTACGAAGGATGTTCACGTAGCGAAGACAACCCAAACACACAAAGACAAACCTTCAAACTCACCAAAATTATATGACAAGCATGACAAAGAAATCAACATCTCGAAAGACAACCACTGGTCAGACAAGCAAAAAGGTGAAAAAGACTTCACAAGAGCTCATGGTGTGAGCTCGAGTGTTTGCAAACATCAAAGGAAAAACCAAGGAAGGTTATGAAATTTGGATGCAAGCTAAAATTTTGGAGGTTTTTTGCAGCCGCTACAACACTTGGCGACACACTAGTTGAATACCAGCTTCTCTGTTTTTCTTCATTTTCAGCGCAGGGCCTTGGCCTTTTGGGAAGTATTGATTCGTTGTGCCAATCACTTTGACTTCCCCACTTACCCCATGGATAGACACGGTTCACCTTGTACCGACTCAGTTGAACACAACACCAAATTCATCCAAATCATAGTGTTTCAAAGCGAGAAAGGTAATTTGGCTCGCAAGCTTAAGATTTTCAGAGTATAATTTTTCATCTCTGGTGTTTCTTCGCTGCCAGCAGGCCTGGACAGTACCCTGGCAGAGTCACCTAGGAACACAAACATTGATCCACTGCCAGCGAAACTGGGCAGTACCCCAGTGGAGTTGCTTGCTTCACCTCTCTGCACAAGAAGCCTTTCTCTTCTTTTTCCTTTGTTATTTTTTTTGAACGAGGACTATGCATAGGAACTTATTTATTTTTGGGGCGAAAGAGGGATCCTAACTTATTGAGAGCAGAAGAGGTTGTTCCTTCAGAGAATCATGTAAGACCTATAATTCAGATTTGCTCATTTAGATTTCCCCCTCTTTGTTTCTACTAGTTGGATAAGCTTGAACACATAAAGCACAAAAATGAGTATAGGCATGAGGTTTCCCAAACTATATGCGGGTTCATGGTTTAACCAAAACTTTCCTCACATATGAATCGTATTTTCTGTCAAGACTTCATTGGCCAAAAGTTACAACCAAGCATAAAGAAGATGGACATAAGACTAGCCAACTACTGCAGTGTCACAAGACTCTTTGAACTTCAGCCACATGCACATTTAGAAGCTAGAATGCAGTGTGGAAAAACACTTATTTACGAAACAAAAAAACTAAACAGCAAAGTAGAGAAAATCAGAAATGTAAAGAACAAAACAATAAATCAAAGCAAATAATAGAACAACAATGAAAGAAGTATGTACATGGTGCAGGGCACGGCCCCAGATAATTGAAAATAACATTTTAAGTCTTAGCCATTGACAAGGAAAGTGTCAATCTTCCCATCAAGTGATTGTAAACGATATGTGTGTTGGCCAAGCTTCTTGTGAACTATGAATGGGTCAATCCAAGGGGACTGAAACTTTGTATGTTTGCCTTTGTCTTCATGGGGTTTATCCCACTTCAAGACTAAGTCACCCACAGTGAAGCTGGTGTTTCCTGTAGACTTATTTTCGAACCATCTCTTGATACGGTTCTGGTGAAGTGTGAACTTTTCTTTTGCTTTCACCCTTTCTTCCTATAGCTTGTGTAATGTGTCCATCCTACACTGAACCAATAGACACAGCTTGCCTTGGGATTCTTGGGATAACTGGAGAGAAGGAAAGTAGAAATTTGGTGGGAGGATGGATACTTTTCTGTATACCAGTAAGTAGTGGGATGTATTCAAAGAGGGTTTAGGTGTGACTTGGTCAACCCAAAGAGCATTCACTAGAGTGAAATGCAGTTTCGTTGTTTAGAGTAAATGGTATTTTTTATGATGCGGATAAGATTTTTGTTTGTAGACTCGGCAAGACCATTTCCCTGCGGGTAGTAGTTAGCTAAATTCTTTAACACAATACCATTTTGCAATGCAAAGTCATAAAGATTTAATGAAGAGAAGTACGTTTCATTGTCAAAAACAAGTGATACAGGAATGCCAAACCTTGAGATGATGTTCTATCTTAGGAAGTTGATGACTTCCTGGTCATTCACTTATTTTAGCGGAACTTCTTTTGTCCACCGCATGAAGTAATCTGTAGCAGTTAAGATGTAGCGGTGTTTCTTTGACAAATGTGGGAAAATCTCCCCAATGATGTCCAAGCCCCACTATTGGAATGGTTCGTCCACTGCAACAGGGTTGTTGACCTTCGTTTTCTATCGGCACATCTCTGACAGACCAGACGCTTGCAGGCATAGGCATGTGCATATTTGAATAATGTAGGCCAGTAGAAACTGACCTACTGGCGGAGGCCATAAGTGTGACCAATTTGTAGCAAGGTATCCTTGCAGCTTGCTAGACCATTCTCTACTGATAAATATGCCATATGCTTCCGGGATGTCCACAATCACAATGTTAATGCACTGGTGAACCCGTCCATCAAACGATATGGATGATCACATCCTAGAGTTCACTAATGGCTGGCACACATGTTCTGTTAAGTTGGATGATCTGCGCAGTTCTACTACTCCATTGAGCATTGACCCGTTAAGCAATAGAGAGTGGCATGATATGGACTGATGCACCAAAATCAACCAAACATTTGTGAGTGTTGAAGTTAAATATTTTGAATTACAACAGAAATGGTGGGCAGAGTGAATTGAGCACGAATGTGAGTGTGTCAGGAGATTCCAAAGTACCTAGAAATCATTTTGGGAAATTCCACCCATAAACAGTTTTATTAAAATAATAATTAATTTAATGGGACCCTAAGCGTAAACTTAGGAAAATAAAATAATTAAAGGATATTAATATAAATTCTGGGTGTACCTTCTAGAAGAAGACAAGGATCAATCAGAAATGATCTTAGTCATTGATTGGCTTCTAATTTGGGTCGTTGAAAGTCGACGAGAAGATTATTTACAGAAGCTTGAGGGTCGATAGTGAGCTTGTGCAGTGAGGGGAAGGGATAGTTGGGTTGGAGTATCTTCCCTAGAGCCCAGGATATGCAGTAGAGAGGTAAAGAGATACCAGGAAGATGCAGCATAGGCCTAGGAGGGCTTGACACTTGACCAGAAGGGCCCATGCAAAGCTTGACCCTGAGCCAGAAGGGCTCATGCAGAAGTTGTGCAGTCTTCAGTGCAAAAGTGCGAGTTTGCTGAGGGAGCTGACATTTCCGAGATGGGAGGGTTGGAAACTAATCCAGAGGGAAAATGTTTCCTAGTTGAGCTGACGTAGAGCCTTTTGAGGTTGACACAGGGTCTACGCAGGTTCAGTGCAGAGATAGTCGAGGACAGTTGGTTCAGTTGTCAGAACAGCCGTGAATTGTTGGGTAGAGTGAGGTAATCTCACTAAGTTTTTTTGCCAAATTATTTTCTCTGTAACTGGATTGCCTAAAGGGCATACACAGCGGTATTAAAAAACTAATACTTAATAATATAAAACCCTCAAAGTTGTTGCACCGGATTTGGGTTTTTTAGGGGACATTTGTCCAAAAAATACTATGTCACTTGTATGGATTTTTCTCTATTGTTCTATTCTTGTTTTGGGCAAACTAATTAATTAAGTTAAGGTTGTAATTGTATTGGATTTGATATTTTTTGTAGGAAACAGTAAATAACAGTAATTAACAAATAGGAGAAGCTTAATCAGTTGCTGCAGTAGTTGATTCAGGTGAGGATTCTTGAATTTTCACATGGTATAAAAGCAGTGTAGGTGAAGCAAGAAGAACAGTTCCAGAGAACCCAGCACTGAACAGAAGTGGGAGATCGAAAAAGTTACAGGAGGCAACAGTTCGAAACCCCAGAGGGTTTGTGCAGTCCTAGCCGGAGGGCTGATTTTCGAGGCAGTCTCTCTCTGAGTGAGTTGACAAAGTGAAGGACTTCCAGATCGAAATCTTATTGTGTTAGAGGAAGAGGCACTAAAGCCTTATCGCGAGGGAGATTTGGTGGGACACAGTTTTTCTTCAGGCCATTTTGCTAGGTAGAAAGACATCAGAGGAGTAGAGAAGCACCATGATGGAACTTTTCCTCAGTAGACTTCTCGTCAAGAAGTTCATTCTCTTAATGGTTGAGTAGTAGTAGTAGTAAGAGCAGAGAGGAATAGTTTGACAGTTTTCGTGGTAGAGATGGCAACCAGTGGCTTGAGGGATCAGGATATATTAGACGGAGCATCCAACTATGTCATATGGAATGCAAGGATGTCATTCCTTCTAGATGAGCATGCCCTCAAGACATAGGTCAACAGATGGTGGATGTGCCTGCAGATGCATATCTATTGAAGAATTACCAATTTGAGATGGCAAAGGAGAAAAAAATGATCCTCGATGAAGTGAAGGATCATGTGGTCTGTCACATCGCTAGAAAAGGGACTACTAAGGAGATGTGGGATGTGGTGTCCCTATTTTATCAAGGATCTTCCGACCAACGGAAGATGTACCTTGAGAAGAAACTGAGATCTACTCAGATGTAGAAGGGGGAGCATGTGGATCCATACCTAACAAAGCTTCAGGAGACCCATGATGAGTTATTTGTTATGGGGTATACACCTTAAGACTCAAATTTGGTTAGAATGGCCCTATATTCTGTCTCAGATGAGTGGAAAGTCATTGTCCAGAGTATCCTAGGCAAGGTGACTTGCCGAATTGGGATGAAATGTGAGTAGCTCTCATACAAGAGGAGCTAAGGAGAGACTTAGTCAAGTGTAAGCTTGACAGAAGCATTAGCAATGGGTTGAATCCCAAGGAAGAGGAGGATAATGCAGCCCTTGCATCAGTGGGGCAGCAGGAGTAGCAGAGGTGGAAGAAGGACATATTGAAGATAAAGTGCTTCAGGTGTGGTGAGATGGGTCACTACACTACTTAGTGTCCTCTCAGAAAGAAGGAAAAGGATGAGAACCATGATATGAAGGTTGCACCCGCGAAGATCAAGGAGGAGGAGTTCGCCATGACAGCCAAGATACCTCCAGGAGGGAGGTGAGTTGAGTTGGAGTTGTAGTTCGAAAGAGCTACAAATGGGCAAGATCCTTGAGAAGCCCACCTCTTGGATCAATACTTTTCTACGAGAGCCTATTTTTGTGGTAGCATGATGGACTAGCTTCATATGGTGCCAAGGAGTGTCAGACAGACAACAACAATGGCTAGGAGCACCAAAGACTAAACAGCATAGAGCAGAGTTTAGGCAGTAGTGCAGATGGCACATAACAAAGGTCAATAGCAGTGCAAAAGATTCTGAGGGTCAGCACAGAGACTAGAAGAAAATAGGCTCCATCATTCACATGGTATCATACTGAACATAGTTAGTTCAGTAATTTGGGATGTTTTTATGTTTCTCATGCATTAGAAACATTAGTTTGCAATGCAGAGGCAGTTGGCAGTGGTAGTGCCAGCAGCAGCACAGATGTAGAAATCCAGAGGGAGTTGTAGTACGGATGCAGGGTTGACGTGGCAGGGTCAGCAGCAGTAAATATGCAACATTTGCGTAGTGGTTGGTGGACATCATGTTAGACATCAATAGTGCAGAGGGAGATGTTACAGAACAGAGTGATGCTCCAGCAGGGTGCATTGTTAGAGAACATTCCTCACTAAGAAGGAGTGTTGATTTATGGTAGCATCAGATGTGCTCTAACTCTCAAATTTTGCAAGGAGGATTAGGAACAGGTATTCCTAAGAACCCAGAAAGTATTTTGGGAAATTCCACCCAAAAATAGTTTTATTAAAATAATTCATTATTTTTAATGGGACCCTAAGTCTAAACTTAGTAAAATAAAATAATTAAAGGGTATTAATATAAACTATGGGTGTAACTTCTAGAAGAATACGGGGATCAAGTAGAAATGATCTTAGCCATTGATTAGCTTCTAATCTAGTTCATTGAATGTCAACGAGAAGATTATTTAAGGAAGCTTGAGGGTCATTTGAAAGACAGATAGAGTGAGTTCATAAGTTCGATTTTTTGTAGCAGAGGAGCTACCAGGAGAATATTGATAGTGAGCTTGTATAGTGAGGGGCAGGGATAGTTGGGATGGAGTATCTTCTCCAGAGCCCAAGATACACAGCAGAGAGGCAGAGAGACCCCAAGAGGAAGCAGCGCAGACCCAGGAGGGGTTGATGTTGGGCCAGAAGGGCCCACGTAGAGTTTGACGTTGAACCAGGAGGGCTCAAGCAGAATTTATGCAGTCTTCAGTGCAGAAGTCCGAGTTTGTTAAGGGGGGTGAAATGTTTTAGTCGGGAGGGCTAGAAACTGCTCCAGAGGGAAAACGTTTCCCAGTTGAGATGACGCAGATCCTTTTGAGGCTGACGTTGGGCCTACACAGGGCCAACGCAGAGATAGTCGGGGACAGTTGGTTCAGCTGCTGGAATAGTCGGGAATTTCCAGGTAGAGTGAGGTAATCTCGCTAAGTTTTTCTGCCAATTTATTTTCTATGTAACTGGATTAACATATGGGCATCCATAGTTGTATTCAAAAACTACTACTTAATAATATAAAACCCTCAGAGTTCCTGCACCGATTTTCCCGCATTGGGTTTTTTCGTGGACATTTGTCCAAAAAATACTATGCCACTTGTGTGGATTTTTCTCTATTGTTATACTCTTGTTTTGGGAAAATTAATTAATTAAGTGAAGCCTGTAGTTGTATTAGCTTCGATATTTGTTGCAGGAAATAGTAAATAATTTGTTTCAGTCATTAACAAATATGAAAAGTTTAATGAGTTGTTGCAGTAGTTGATTCGGGTGAGGATTCTCGAATTTTCACAGCTTGGTCCCTTGCTGGAAGAGGCAACACTATTTGTAGAGGTTTGCCCCAGTGCACGCAAAAGAATATCCTGTTAATCTATGATCTTGGTTAACTCATAAAGAGAGATGTTCACATGGGTCTTTTTCTTGTCTTCAACAATGCTGTAATCCAAAACGGGAGGACTCACCGAGAGATCTGGGGGTAGACTTGTGTGCGTGTTGTCTGGTGGGTTGCTTTTGTCTTTGCTGCTCACAGACATACTTTTAGTTGTAGCTATCTTCCCGGACTTGCTTTGTGTTTTCTATGTTGAGATGACTGGCGGATCAACTATTTTGAGCAAATGTTGCCTTACTTTTTCTCTCGATATCTCAAAAACAGTGGGGGCCCCTTGAATCCTCAAACTGTATCACCTGTTTTTCTTTGGGGTTGGACGATCGCTCAGAGGCTCCTTCTTGGTGGTTGTCTTCTGGGTAGCATTAGCACATTGATACATGTTAATTACATGCCCAACAATTGGAGCTTTTTTAGATGCATCATCTTCTTCTTCATCTTCAACCTCAAGTTCAGCCTGCTCATTGGTCATAAATTGGTCAGTCAATTGTGTAGCTAGCGCACTCATTTGCTGGTTCCATCCTTGGAAAGTCCTCTTCGAATTTCATTCTCCATGGAACTTGTAATAATGATTTGTCATTTTGCATCTAGGTTGAACACAAGGTTAGAGCTTTGCGCAGTTTTGGTCGGGTGACTTTTTCTACTGCTTGAAGTTGAGTTCTTATTCTACGCAAATCTGGGAGGCCTATTTTTCATGGTTGTCTCATTCATCTGTTGTTTGAGTTCAGAAACTTTGGTTGTCAAGGACTTGACAAGACGAGTAAGGATTTCGATTTCACTTGCTTCCTTTTCCTTTACCTTACTCACAATAGTCTGAGAATTCTTGCCTATGTCTTTGGAGTCCCTAGCTAATTCGTCATCTACAATGACTCCAATAGCACGTAGGTATTTCTCCACATCAATTGCCTCTTGGAAATTTTCCAAAGTGTTGGTTTCACAGCTCGCTTGATGAATTGCACAATGTTGGTCGGTAGTGCAAATGTGTAGTAGTCAACTGTGATGGAGTTGTGAGGTTTGGTTTCTGCAGTGAACTTGTTCAAGATATGTTAAACCTCTTGTTAAAATATTTCACTTTTTCTTTCTACTCCGTCTTGAGACTACCCAACTCATTTACAACATGGCAGGGGTTTTGTCTTCAACAAAATTCTCAAGGAAAATCCTCTTGAACACCCCCCAGTTCTGAATGGAGTTGAGAGGAAGGTTGTGGTACCATATAAATGCTCTACCATCCAAGGTACATGGAAACAGTCTACATGCAACATCATCATAACATACCTCAATTTTCTGCAAATGCAGGTAGAACATGTCTAGATGATCTTTCGCCTTCACTACTCTGTCAAGGTCACGCTTTGTTAACAGCTTCTCTGCTTGTCTTGGCATCTTGTGCAAGACACCCAGGAATGCCAATGGGCTCTATGTCATCCATTCCAGATTTTGGTCAGCCATTTTTTCCTCTTCTTCATCCTCCTCTTCTTCTTCTGAATCTGACGGTTCAACCTCTTAATCTGTTGGCTCGTCTCCGCCTCCACCTCCTCCACTTCCTCTGCCGGAACCTGAGCCCAAGAGTAAGAGGTTATCTTCTTATCCTCCTAGGAAAACTGGAGGTTCCTCTTCATTTTGACAAGCTTCTTCCAGCGCTCCAAGGGTGACAATGATTGCTTCTTCCATAGATGATACTACAACTCATGTGGGTGTAGTCTTTTGCTTCCTCTACGAGTAGGGAAGAGTGTGCACTCCTGGAATCAGTCCAACAACTTTAGAAAATTGACAGGTGATGGGAGGGATAGCGTGGATGTGTTGATATGAAATTTCTTCTTTGGGTCTAGGAGTTGAGGAATAACTACAAATTTTCATGTGGGAGAGAGGGAGTTCGTGTTACTGCCTTGACTAGATGATAGATAAGTGGGATTGGTAGGACATTTAGCCATAAACTATTGGCATCCCTCCTTCTAGTGCTAGAAATTTTGACGGTGTTGGATCTGCCAACATTCAAGGGATCTCCCTGATATGAAGTCCCAACTAGACTTCACACAGTTTGGTGTAGGATTCCCATCTGGTACGATGGCCCTGTTGCCATTATCTTAGATATTTTCCTTAGCTCTTGTTATTCAGCACATGAGAGTGTTATGATTGTATCTTAAAAAAGTGAGGTGAGTGCATAATGTAACTTTATGTCTGATTTCTCTTACTGTAAGGGAGAGGGTAAAAGTAATCCTCTAGATGAGAGGTAGTAATACCAACCAGGGAGAGACACACGCGAAAACAATAAGGGCTTGTCCAGCATCTAGCGGAGTAGTACACAACAAATGCAAAAATCTTTAAAACCAAAGTGCAAGGGAAAATACATACACCATCTAGCAGAGTAGTCCACACGGGGTGACAATCATTATAACCAAGAAAAAGAAGAATGGTATGTCTAATGTCCCGCGGAGTATTCCACATGGACGAGACAGCAATGATAAACAATACAACACATCTTCAACAATGTAAGTACTAAAATAACCAAAGTAGTTCAACTATCTTAGTACAAGTTAAGAAAACATGCATTACAAATGTTTAAAGAGTAGTCTTACAAACATCTACAAAACATACGTGAAAATGTGTTGGCCTGAAACAAGATTCTAAATTAAGAAAAACTCCCAAGGCACATATATACACCATACATCACTAGTCCCAGTAGTGGGACATTGGAGCCACTCCTCTCTCCTCAAAGAACATACTAAATACTCTCGAGGCTATGTGAGAGGATCCAAGGTGAAAATTCCTTTCTCATACAATGGGAGGGGTATATATAGCCAAGGGTGATGCTTGACCCTTGTGACTCTTGGACTACCCTTGTGACTGTTCAACTTCCCATTACTTTTCAATGGACACGACTCTTCGACTTTTGTGTGCGTCCATTGGACTTCACTTTACATGACATTCAGTTACAACATATATGGCCCATAATGGTGATGTGGCCGAGACAACTTATGACACAACTCAACATGACATTGCTTACATGTACTTGCTAACTATGGTGTCCATGTCAAGTTGTTGCGATGTTGAGTGATGGATGTACTCTTGGTGTGTTTTGTCTTCTCCTCTGCATGGCATAGTGTTGCGAGGTATTCAATGGTCTTGGTCTTGCTTGATGGTTTAATAGCACATACATGCTACTTCAAACCATTTTCAATGCAAGCATTTAATCAAATGAAGAATATTTTACCCATATCTTGTACTCATAAAATTTAATTGAATTTAGCTCAAAAATAAACACATGAATTATCCATTCCTTAATAAACACATAAAAATCATCATATCTCATTATTTCTACAGGAGATAACATTCCTCAATTTCAACATGTACATTCTAAAAACACAACAATAATTTATACAACGTTTATATAAGGTTCACATGCACAAAGATTCAAATAAGCCATTATACATAATTTTAACAACACAATGAGCATTTACACAACAACTGCATACATAAAGACTTAGATGAGTACCTATCTTATAATGTGAAGTGTGGAAACTAAGATTGGAACTTCAAATCTCCACCCAACCTTAGATTGGCTTGCAGTGTAATATTTCTTGCAATCAATCATCCTCGAGCTAGATTTCAAAGCTTGAGGAAGGGTGCTTAAAAGAGATTTACACACTATTAACACCGTTAGGAGTCCAATGATTCACCTATCTCTAATTAGCAACCAAATTCTTAATACCCTAGGGACTCTACCCTAAACTGGGAACCCAGAGGACATTGACACCATACAAACCAACACTTTAACCCTTGAGGCAATGTCTCTTGTCATTTTAGCCACTGCAACAGGCTTGTCCTGGCCTGGTTTGCGCTCCCACGCTACTTAATTCCTCACTATGCCTTCATGTGCACCTCCTTGAGGTCGAGTTTTATCTTCATGTGTGTATCCCACACTCTTTGTTTTCTCCTTTATAGAGTGCTCTTGGCTAGATCTTGCGGTTATCTTCTTTGCTCCTTCTCTATGCACACTCTTTCTAATGCTACACCATTTTGTCCTTTGATCTTCTTTTCCTGTGTAGTCTTGTTCCTCTATGTTCTACCACGTAGTGTTACCCTCAAACTCCTTAAAGGGTTGTCGTCTCTACTCCCTAGTTTCCCCCTTGCATTGCTCCAGGGAATTTCTCCTTACATTCTCTACACTGGGTCTATGCTCTTCTTCCTCATATTGGGCTCTCCTTGCCTTCAAATGCCTCCCTTTGCTATTTTCTAGGCTACCTTCCTCCACTACATTGTGCAATCATTTTCTCAGCTCCCCCCTCCCATCATTTCGCTACGATTGTAAGTGGTTGTGGGTGCATTGTAGTTCCAAATCCCCACAACCTCTCTCCCCCTTCCTGCCAACAATGCTCGATGCTTTAATTCTCTTCCCTTTTTCTTAAGGAATTTCCCAAGAGAAGTATGGGCTCATCCTCTCTTCCTTTAGATTGAATCAATGTACAAAAAACCAAATTAAGGGCCCACTAGTCAACCCATGACTGGTATTAATAATCACTTCCTCCAATTTCCCAAGTAACTGATCTAAACTTAAACAGGAACACAACAACTTACATTATAATCATAAACACAGAGATGCAATAGAAAAACACTTCATTTCATTAATAGAAAACTATTGAACTATGCTTACAAACATAATGGAAATAAGATAGCTCAGGTGATGGTAGCTTATCTCTGAGAAGAGATGTGGCAGCTACATGCCTCTAAACTGTGTTAAAATAAGGCTCAAGGGCCTATTTATTATTGGAAAACATGAGAAAACCCTAAACAACCAAAACCCTAACCCCGGGAATGTAACACCAAGAGTTTGTGAGCCCTGTTGGGGTTAGTTGGGCAACTAACTTCCCGGGGTCGTAACTTGGTCATATTATCTCCGTTTGGCATGTACGATAGCTTGTTGGAAAGGTCTCTCTGAGTACGACAAGCTACACCATAGGCCAATACTTAGGGATATGGGCCTATCGTAGACCCCAAAAAAATGCCATTTAGGTGGTCAAAACTGCTCCGGAAGTTCAGGACCCAAAAGACTGCTAAAAATAGTAAATGTTGAAATGAACAATGAAACAGATGAAAGTGACTGGGAGGTCTAGGTGGAATAGGCGGGTATCCACCAATATCCACTTGGATCATTCCTCCCCCCTTAGGAAGCAATGGTCCCCATTGCGTGCAAACCCTCCATGAGGTGAGGAAATTTCTGTTGAACTTGGTCTCTCGTGAACCACTTACCTCAGTGAAGGAGTTGGCCTGCTTTGACAACTCGATATAGTTGTATCCACTCTTGGCAAGTGTTCTTGATCTATGTGTCCATGATCTGATCAGTTGTGGCATTTTCCATGTAGTCCGGATTGAGCTCTATTGGTGTGAGCTGTTCTGTAATGTCAGATGTGTCCAACAATGCGGGAAAGTATGGCCGAAGGCGATCTACATTGAACATTGGGTGTAGACCAAGGAACGATGGGATGTTGAGCTCGAAGGAATTGTCACCGACGACTTTTGTGATGGTGTATGGCCCATATCAGAGCGAGCGAAGCTTGCGGTGGGGTCCAGCAAGGCGCTCCTTCTACAAATGTAGTCAAACTTTGTCGCCCACCTAGAACTTGTGCGACACTCGATGTTGATTATGGCACTACTTGTACTTAGCATTGACTCTTTCCAATATATCATGGACCTGCTAGAGGATGTGTTGAATGCACTCAACGAAGTTGTTAGCCCTTTCAACTTCGGACTGAAAGTGAGCCGAATCTACCTTAGTGATTGCAAATGGTATGGCTACATCAATGGGGCATAATGGCTGAAATCCCAGCCCTACCTGAAAGGGGCTATGGCATGTTGAGTTGTTGAGAGCTCTGTTGTATTTGTGTTGGACATAGGGGAGACTTTCATCCCACGTGCGTAGATGCTTTTAGTTGTACATGTGTAGAATGTGTACGATCATCCTATTGCCAACCTCTATTTGGACATCAGTTTGGGGATGGAAAGCCATGGACTTAGTAAGTTTTGTATCCAACATCGACCAGAAACTTGACCAAAATGCACTCAGGAATCCGCTGTGTCGATCTAAGACAATGGACTGTGGGATCCCAAAGTGTACCCATACTCATCCAAAGAAGAGTTTAGCAGTGGCCTCTATTGTGATACTCTTCTTGCAGGCCACCATGATGGCCATCTTAGAGAATTTTTTGACGACCACGAAAATTCAAGCATTGTCGTGCTTAGGAGAAGGAAGGCCCGACATGTAATCCATGGAGACATATTCCCAAGGTCGGATAGGAGTAGGTAGAGAAGTATACATGCCTTTCTTCTTGATGGTTGGTTTGACAATGGCGCAAGCGGTGCAGGATCTAATGTACTTCCCAACATCTTCACGAAGTTTCTACCAATAAAAATACTTCTGCAATACCACCATTATTTTCTCTACTTTGAAATGTCCAGTGACCCGACTCTAGTGCGCCTCCCAAATCATCTTGGCACGCTCACTTGAAGGAACACCGATGTGCCCCAGGTGGCATAATAGTGCATCCTGAAGGTGAAAATTTGGAACTTTCTTCCCTTCCAAGAGTGTCTGGTATATGCTGCCTTTGGATTGCTCTTGTAAAGGTGCGGCCACCCCAATGTCTCATGCCCACAGGAGTTGAGCACAGTGATCAACGCCATGATCGATGGTCAACTGAGGCAATCAACAACATTATTGGTGTTTCCCTTCATATAGTTAATGGTCAAATGGAACTGTTGGAAATAGGTGGACCATTTCTAATGGCAATCGTTCTGCAACTTCCCTTGTGTCTGTATGAACTATAGAGGTTGGTGGTCTCTTTGGATGACTGTTTCCTTCCCCAGAATGTAATTCTTCCATTGACGACAGACCTGCAATATGGCATACATTTATTTGTTGTAAGTGGGGTACTTTCAGACTGTATCTAAAAGTGTCTCATTGTGGTAATCCATTGGATGCCCATGATGACTAAGAACTACACCAATAGCATAGTCAGAGGCATTTGTCTCAATCTCAAATGGTCGTTGCAAGTCTAGTAATGTGAGCACTGGTGCAGAATAGAGGCGATTCTTCAACTCAGAGAACACTTATTGTTGGGTTTCCGACCAAAAAAACTTTTCTTTCGTTTCGCCCTTGGTGACTTGACTTAAAGGCCAAGTGATACGAGAGAACACCAACACAAACCTACGGTAGAAATTGGAAAGACCCAAAAAGTTGCGGAGCTCTATTAGAGTGGTTGGGGCTGGCCAATCCCAAAGGACTTGCATCTTGGATGGCTCCACATGCACACCCTGCTCATCAATGATGTACCCCATATATTGAACCTGAGTTAGCCCAAAGGTGCATTTCTCCAAGCTAACACACAAAATGTGTTGGTGCAAGGTTTGAAGGACTTGTCGAATATGGTGGAGGTGCTCTTCCCAACTCTAGTTGAAGATCAAGATGTCATCTAAATACACCACCACAGATGCATTGGTGAAGGGTCACAAGATGTCGTCCATCAGTCTCATGAAGGTTGCAGGGGTGTTTGTCAATCCGAATGACATGACCAACCATTCAAAAAGGCCCTCCTTGGATTTGACGACAGTCTTCCACACATCGGAGGGTTCGATAAGCACCTAGTGATAACCTGACTTCAAGTAAATCTTGTTGAAATATTTAGCCCCCTTGTGCTGATCCAGAAGGTCATCAATCCGTAGGATTGGGTACCTACTCCGGATAGTGATCTTGTTCAGCACCCGATAGTCAATACAAAGCCTCTAGGTCCCATCCTTCTTCTGTACCAATACAATCAAACTCCCATAAGGTGATGAGATTGGCCTGATGTGCCCTTTCTGCAACAGTTCCTAAATATGCCTTTTGATCTCATCATTCTCCATAACAAAGCGTTGATATATCAGTCCATGGGCAGCGACGCGCCCGGGGTCAGATCGATGGAGTGCTTGAACTAATAGTGTAGAGGTACCCCTGTGGGTGAGGCGAAAATATCTCTGTACTCCTCCACAACTGATCCAGGTGGATATTGGTGGCCACCTGCCAAGTCCACCTGGACCCCACCATTGTCTTTCTCAGCATTTTCATTTTCCTTAATTGTAGCACAACTTACTATTTTTAGCAGTTTTTCGGGTCCTGAACTTCCGGAGCCGTTTTGAGGCCCTAAACGACGTTTTTTGGGGAATCCGGGGGCAACATGGGTCCACGGAATGGATTGTTGTTTCCCGTTCCAACAATGATAGTGCTCGGATAGATCTTTCTAATGAGCTATTGTACGCGTCAAACGGAGATCATATGCCAAAGTTACGACCCCGGGAAGTTGATGTACCAATTTACCCCAAACGGGGCCCACAGTTTGGCGTTTCATCTCCTAGGGTTAGGTTTTGGAATGTTAAGGGTTTTCCATTATTTCTCAACAATAAATAGGCCTTCGAGCCTCATTGTAACACAGTTCAGAGGCATGTAGCCATCACATCTCTTCTCAGAGATAAGCTACCATCGCCCTAGCTGGTTTATTTCCATTTCTGGTTGTAAGCATATTTCAGTATTTTCCATTAATGAAATGAAGTATTATTTCCGCTGCATCTTTGTGTATATGGTTATCTCTGTAATTGTTGCGTTCTTGTTTAAATCCGGATCAGTGGTATCAGAGCGGTCTACTTTTTCTCTGTTTTTCTTTGCATGTCCCCAACAAGGTCGGGATATAAGGAGTTAGGGCTTGAACTGGTTGAACCTTTGCAAGACCAGCCTCGCAAATTCCGACGGCCTCCCATGGCGGATGAGAAGAAAGACGAGGGGGCAGGAGATCCCATCAAAATCTTGCTCGAAGAAGCCCTCGAGCGACAACGGAACGCGATGATGGACAGCTTTGCCCAGATCCTTCAGTGGCTACCCAGAAGCGAAGCATCGGCTTCCAGCAGCTACTCTGGAAACGCCACACCATTTAAGGTACAAGTTAATTTTCAAATCCCCATATTCGAGGGTCAGATAGACGTAGATGCCGTAGATAAATGGTTAAATCTGCTAGAGGGTTATTTTTCTGTTCATGAATTTTCGAGTCGGGAAAAGATTGTTTTCGCTCTTCTCAAAGCAGCCCCCCACGTCAAGGACTGGTGGGAAACCTACTGCGAGCAGAAGGATGAAAGTACTAGCTCACTATTTTCAGCCGCACCCACCTGGGATTCGTTCCGGGATGCCATCAAGGAGCAGTACTACCCTGTTGGAAGCTATGAGGATGAATACATAAAGTGGACCACGCTGCGGCAGGGAAGGGACCAAGACGTGCCAGAGTTCACCAATCTTTTCCATACCCTTCGCACAAAGTTGGGTATCAAGGATTCGGAGCAACATTTGATACTCAAATACTGTGGCTGCCTGCACAAGTACATCCAGGAAGAAATACAATTCCTAAACATCCCCTCGCTCGGCGCAGCATACCGATATGCCGTCAAGGTCGAGCAGAAGTTTAAACAAAAGAAGCAAGACTTTGGATCTGCAAATCCAAAGCAGGGGAAAGGTGCCCCTAAACCACAGAACAAAGGACAAAGCCAAGGCGGGACAGCCCAAGACAACCAGCCGAAGCTGCAAGCAAAGAACAGCGCCGCGAAGCCGAGAAAGGACACTGGAAAATGGTGCGAGTTCCATAAGAGCTCCACTCACAACACAAGTGAGTGTCGGGCCAAGCAGTCACTGGTGGCTGAGCTAAAGGTTTCAGAATCAGATGCATGTTCCGACTCTGAGTCAGAACCCGATAAGGGGTATGAAAAAGGGAAGCAGATCATTGATGCGGATCCCAGTGCCACTGTTGCTACCGCAAAGATCCAGAAAAATGAACCCGAAGATCCAGAGGAGGAGGAGCGTCTCTTCCACTCCCAGATGTGAGTAAAGGGCTCCCCGATACAGTTCATTTTTGATAGCGAGAGTCAAAAGAACCTCATTTCGGCAGAGGTCGTGAAGCGGTTGGGCTTACCAACCACAGCACATCCACAACCATACACCATTGGGTGGCTTCACCAAGGACGAGATCTTCGCGTGAGCCAGCAGTGTCGCCTTCCATACAACATCAAGCCCTTCACGGATGAGGTATTGTGTGACATTGCTCCCCTTGAAGTTTGTGATGTATTACTAGGACAACCATACTTGTGGAAGCGACATGCTGTGTATGAATCAAGGCCCTGTGCTGTTATTATTACATTGGGAAATAAGTTGTTCAGGATACCAGAGGTAGCACCACCTGCCGCCATCTCTTTGATTACTGCAAAACAATGCAGTAAGATCATTTCCAAAACCAGGAAATTTGTTTTCCTGATGATACGCCCTCAAGGAAAGAAGAAGACAGTGGCCGCGGCCTCCAAACGGGGTCCCTCTGCACGACAACTACAGATGGACAAGATTGTGGAGGAGTACGAGGACATCTTCACCTCCCCGACAGGGGTTCCTCTGCACTGTCAAGTCAAGCACTCCATCGATCTGACCCCAGGTGCGCCGCTACCCAATGGACCAATTTATCGGCGCTCCGTTCTGGAGAACAATGAAATCAAGAGGCAGATTCAGGAGCTCCTGCAGAAAGGTCACATCCGTCCGAGTTCATCGCCCTGTGGGAGCCCGATCGTGTTGGTACAGAAGAAGGATGGGACGTGGAGACTCTGTATTGACTATCGGGCACTGAACAAGATCACTGTCCGTAATAGGTACCCGATCCCGCGGATTGATGACCTCCTAGACCAACTAAGGGGGCGAAATATTTCAGCAAGATCGATCTGAAGTCAGGATATCACCAGGTACCAATCGAACCCTCCGATGTGTGGAAGACTGCCTTCAAATCCAAGGAGGGCCTCTTCGAATGGTTGGTCATGCCTTTCGGATTGACGAATGCTCCTGCAACCTTTATGAGGCTAATGGATGACATCTTGCGGCCATTCACCAACTCCTTTGTAGTAGTATACTTGGATGACATTCTGATCTTCAGCCAGAGTTGGGAAGAGCACCTCCACCACATCCGACAGGTTCTCCAAACACTGCGGCAACACAAGCTATGTGCCAATTTGGAGAAATGCACTTTTGGCATGACCCAGGTTCAGTATCTGGGATACATCATTGATGAACAGGGGGTGCATGTCGATCCAGCCAAGATCCAAGTCATTCGGGATTGGCCCTCTCCAACCACTCTAACAGAGCTCCGCAACTTTCTAGGTCTTGCCAACTTCTACCGCAGGTTTGTGTTGGGGTTTTCTCATATTTCTTGGCCCTTGAGTCAAGTCACCAAGGGAGGGCCGAAAGCAAAATTCTTTTGGTCTGAATCTCAACAGAAGGCATTCAGGGAGTTGAAGGATCGCCTCTGCACGGCACCAGTGCTCGCGTTACCAGATTTACAACAACCATTTGAGGTCGAGACAGATGCCTCTGACTATGCTATTGGGGCAGTCCTTACTCAACATGGACATCCAGTAGCATATCACAGTGAAACACTTTCAGACACAGTCCGGAAGTACCCCACTTATGATAAAGAGATGTATTCCATTGTACAGGCCTGCCGACAATGGAAGCATTACATTTTGGGGAAGGAAACGGTCATCCACACAGACCACCGACCCCTGCAGTTCATACAGACCCAAGGGAAATTGCAGAATGATCGCCATCAGAAGTGGTCTACATACCTGCAACAGTTTCACTTGAATATCAAGTATAAAAAGGGCAGCACCAATAATGTTGCAGATTGCCTCAGTCGACCACCGATCATGGCGCTAACCACCGTGCTCAACTCTTGTGGGCACGAGACTTCTGATTGGCCACTTCTCTACAAAAGCGACCCAGAATTCAGCCACACATACCAGACACTCTTGGAGGGTCGGCATGTTGCAGATTTTCACCTCCAAGATGCCCTATTATGCCACCTCGGTCACCTTTGTGTTCCTTCAAGCGAGCGTGCCAAGATGATTTGGGAAGCACACTACAGTCGGGCTGCTGGGCATTTCGGGGTCGAGAAAACAGTGGCAGTACTGCAAAATTATTTCTATTGGCCGAATCTTCGACAGGATGTTGGGAAGTACATCCGATCATGTACTGCCTGTGCCATTGCTAAACCGACCATTAAGAAGCACGGCCTCTATACCCCGTTGCCTACCCCTAGTCGACCTTGGGAATCCATCTCCATGGATTACATGTCAGGCCTTCCTTCCACTAAGCATGGAAATGACTGTGTTTTTGTGGTCGTCGACAGGTTCTCGAAGATGGCCATTATGGTGGCCTGCAAGAAGAATATCACAGCAGAAGCCACTGCTAAACTCTTCTTTGAACGAGTGTGGGTGCACTTTGGGATTCCACAGTCTATCATCTCATATTGGGACAGTCGGTTTCTCAGCACATTTTGGTCCAGTCTCTGGTCAATGCTGGACGCCAAACTCACGAAGTCCACAGCCTTCCATCCTCAAACTGATGGCTAGACAGAGGTTGTCAATAGGATGATTGTGCACATTCTGCGCATGTATAACTCAAAGCATCCACGCACATGGGACGAGAGCCTCCCCTATGTTCAGTACAGCTACAACCGAGCTCTTCACAGCTCCACTGGCCATAGCCCTTTTCAGGTGGGTTTGGGATTCCAGCCACTATGCCCCATTGATGTGGCCATGCCACTTGCAGCTACTCACATGAATTCAGCTCATGTCCAGTCCGAAACAGATAAGGCCACCAGCTTCATTGAGCGCATCCAACATATTCGCCAGCAGGTCCATGACATTCTTGAGAAATCAAATGCCAAGTACAAGCAGCGACATGATCAACATCGGGTGCCACACAAGTTTCAGGTGGGCGACAAAGTCTGGTTGCATTTGCAAAAGGAACGCCTTACTGGAGCCTATCGGAAATTGAGACCACTCCGATATGGTCCTTACACCGTTACTAAGGCTATGGGAGACAATGCATTTGAGCTCAGCATTCCCCCATTCCTTGGCCTGCACCCAGTGTTCAACGTGGACCGCCTTCGGCCATACTTTCCACCATTGCTAGACACATCCGACATTGCAGAACAGCTGAAACCCACAGAATTAAATCCAGATTGCATGGAACAAGCTGCAACTGATCGGATCATGGACACACAGATCAAGAACACTCGCCAATAGAATATCCAACTGTATCGAGTTGTCAAAGCAGGCCAACTCCTTCAGCAAGGCAAGTGGCTCACCAGGGAACAAGTTCAGCAGAAGTTTCCTCATCTCATGGAGGAGCTCAATGCAATGGGGAACATTGCTTCCTAAGGGGGGAGGAATGATCCAGGTGGATATTGGTGGCCACCTGCCAAGTCCACCTGGACCCCTACCATTGTCTTTCTCAGCATTTTCAGTTTCCTTAATTGTAGCACAACTTACTATTTTTAGCAGTTTTTCGGGTCCTGAACTTCCGGAGCCGTTTTTAGGCCCTAAACGACGTTTTTTGGAGAATCCGGGGGCAACATGGGTCCATGGAATGACTTTCATGTGCTCAGATAGATCTTTCTAATGAGTTATTGTACCGGCAAACGGAGATCATATGCCAAAGTTACGACCCCGGGAAGTTGATGTACCAATTTACCCCAAACGGGGCCCACAGTTTGGCGTTTCATTAACGGTTTTGGAATGTTAAGGGTTTTCCATTGTTTCTCAACAATAAATAGGCCTTCGAGCCTCATTGTAACACAGTTCAGAGGCATGTAGCCATCACATCTCTTCTCAGAGATAAGCTACCATTGCCCTAGCTGGTTTATTTCCATTTCTGGTTGTAAGCATATTTCAGTATTTTCCATTAATGAAATGAAGTATTATTTCCGCTGCATCTTTGTGTATATGGTTATCTCTGTAATTTGTTGCGTTCCTGTTTAAATCCGGATCAACAACCTTGTCCATCTGTTGTTGCTGTGCAGAGGAGCCCTGTATGGAATTCATTGCCACAAACTTCTTCTTTCCCTGGGGGCGAATCATAAGGAAAAAAAATTCCTGGTTTGGGAAATGATCTTACTGCATTGCTTTGCAGTGATCAAAGAGATGGCGTAGGTGGGGCTACCTTTGATATCCTGTACAACCTATTAGCCAAAGTAATAATCACAGAGCAAGGTCTAGGCTCATGTACAACATGTCGCTCCCACAAGTATGGTTGTCCTAACAATACATAACAAAATTTAAGAGGAGCAACGTCACACAGTACCTCATCTGTGAAGGGCTTGATGCTGTAGGGAAGGTGACACTGCTGGCTGACACGAAGATCTCATCCTTGGTGAAGCCACCCGATGGTGTATGACTATGGATGTGCTATAGTCTTTAGGCCCAACCGCTTCATGACCTCTGCTGAAATGAGGTTCTTTTGGCTCCCGTTGTCGATAATGAATTGCAGCGGAGAACCCTTCACCCAAATCTGTGAGTGGAAGAGACGTTCCCCCTCCTCTAGATCTTCAGGCTCAATCTTATGGATCTTGGTGGTGGCCACGATGGCACTGGGTTCCGAATCAATGATCTGCTTCCCTTTGTCAGTTCCCTTATCGGGTTCTGATTCAGAGTCAGAACCTGCGTCTGATTCAGAAGCCTTCAACTCGGCCACTAGTGACTGCTTGGTTCGACACTCACTTGTATTGTGAGTGGAGACCTTATGGAACTCACACCATTTTCCCGTGTCCTTATTCATCTTCGGGGTGTTGTTCTTTGCTTGCAAATTTAGCGGGCTATCTTGGGTAGTGCCTCCTTGGCTTGGTCCTCTGCTCTGTGGTTTGGGGGCGCCTTTTCCTTACTTTGGATTTGCAGATCCAAAGTCCTGCTTCTTCTGTTTAAACTTCTACTGAATCTTGACATTGTACTAATACGCCATGCTGAGTAAGGAAATGTCTAGGAACTCAATCTCGTCCTGGATGTACTTGTGTAGACAACTGTGGTACTTGAGCACCAAATGCAGCTCAGTGTCCTTGATACCCATCTTAGTGCGAAGGGTATGGAAAGTATTTGTGAACTCTGGCACATCTTGGTCCCTTCCCTACCGTAGCGTGGTCCACTTTATGTATTTGTCTTCATAGCTCCCGATAGGGTAATATTATTCCTAGATGGAGTCTTAGAAAAAATTCAAAATGGGTGTGGCTGAAAACAACGAGGGCTCACTCTCATCCTTTTATTCACAATCGGTTTTCCACAAATCGTTGACGTGTGGGGCGACTTTAAGAAGTGCAAAAGTAATATTTTCTCGATTGGAAAAGTCATGAACTGAAAAATATCCTTCCAATAGATTTAACCATTTATCTACGACGTTTACATCTATTAGGCCTTTGAATATGGGAATATCAAAGTTAACTTGTACCTTAAAATGAGTGGCGCCTCTAGAGTGGTTGCGAGATGAAGATGCATCGCCTGTGGGTAGCCGTCGAAGGATCTAGGCAAAGTTATCCATCATCACGTCCCTTTGTCGCTTGAGGGCTTCCTCGAGCAACATTTTGAAAGGATCTACTGCCTTCTCGTCTTTCTTTTCTTCCACCATGGGAGGTCGTTAGATTTTGCGAGGCTGATATTGCAATGGTTCAATCAGATCAAGACCTAATTCCTTATACCCTGGCCTCGTTGGGGACATGCAAAGAAAAACAGAGAAAGAGCATACCGCTCTGATACCATTGATCCGAACTTAAACAGGAATGTAACAACTTACAAATATAATCATAAACATAGAGATGCAACAGAAAAACACTTCATTTCATTAATAGAAAACTATTGAACTATGCTTACAAATAGAATGGAAATAAGATAACTTAGGCGATGGTAGCTTATCTCTAAGAAGAGATGTGGCGGCTACATGCCTCTGAATTGTGTTACAATAAGGCTCAAGGGTCTATTTATTATTGGAAAACATGAGAAAACCTTAAACAACCAAAATCCTAACCCCAAGAGATGTAACACCAAGAGTTTGTGGGCCCCGTTGGGGTTAGTTGGGCATAAAACTTCTCGAGGTCGTAACTTGGTCATATTATCTTCGTTTGGTGCATACGATACCTTGTTCGAAAGGTCTCTATGAGTACTACAGGTTTCACTGCAAGCCCATGCCCATGGTCATGGCCTATCATGGACCCCAAAAAACTTCGTTTAGGGGGCCAAAACTGCTCTGGAAGTTCAGGACCTGAAAAACTACTAAAATAGTAAATGTTGAAATGAACAAGGAAACAAATTAAATTGACTAGGGGTCTAGGTGGATTAGGCAGATGGCCACCAATATCTACCTAGATCAATAACCTACTCCCCAAGCTCTGAAATATGTGTCCCATCTCTCAACCAGTTATATTTTAATTACAACAAATGTTACAATATTAACAATAGGGGATTAACCCAAAGAGGTTCTCACAGTGGGATGGAAATGATGGCTAAATATCTTGTTCCCCTACTCACAGGTACTTGAAATAAAGTTGTTGGATGAGTTCACATGTTTTCACTTATGAATATAGATATACGGGGCTTTGATGGGGCATCATTGCAATCCATTTCCAAGCATGGAATGGGAAGGAGAATAATCACATTTCTATTGGACTAGTGGCACTGAAAATGCACCTCAAAGCACTAAACCAAATAGAAGAAAGATGGGAAGCCTTACCCATGGATGAGACTTTGGCCTCACAATTGTTATGATATTGCATCTTAAAACAATTTTTTATAATTGTGTTTAGGAATGTTTTTTTTCTTTGATTTAATTAGATGAATTCTTTATAGGTCATGATGGTTGAGCACCCCTACTATTTTGGTACTAGTTGGCTCTATTTGATTGAATGAAGTGGTGATTAGCTTGAATGACCATAACACATTGACTCAATATGGATGAAAGAGTGACATTGAACCTACTTGAAATTGCCACCCCTTCAACTTCTTTTGTACCTCTTACTTCTTAGGGATAGTATACATGTGTGGTTAAGGCGATTGCATAATCTCCTAAATAATAGCATGATCACCTATATTTTCTAAGAACCTTGACTGTGTCACAATGACACATTTATAATTGCTTATAAACTAGTGGCTCTGATACTATATTTCCTTTTAGTAATTTCTATTTTCTTTGATTGACATTGACTAATCCATTGAAAACGTAAAAATTCTTTGGCTTACTATTCAATATTTGGTGGCTTTTGTTGTTATTACCAATAAAATGCAAATTTTAGACTAATATTATTTGAATGACAATATAATCTGAAATCCTCAATCATGCTTCAACCATACATATTTCAACATAAAATAACACAATAGGCTAGGAACATAAACACAAATAGATTTATTTATTCAAACAATATTTTAACACTTTACATTACACTTGTATATATAATAAAAAACCAAATTATGATATAAAAAATCTAAAGATGGAGAAAGATTATGGAAAAAATAAATGTGGCCAAACATTAAATCAATAATGTGGCTTTGACATCAAATGAAAGGAATAATGGTTCATTTACTAGAAAAAATATCTAACCTAAAAATTAAAGATATTATATATATATATATATATATATATATATATATCACCATTATTTCACGATAAAATAATGAATATAAGATAGATTAATAAATTTAGTGATATAATGCTGTGATAATATATTTATATACATTGGTCACTAAAGTGGTTTATTACTTCTTTATTATTTATTATTATGATATATGAATCATAATCCGTGTTAAGCAGTGTACTTTAATAAAATTGTATCAGTATTATTATGTGTTATTTATATCACTTTAGTAGGATAACGCATTAGATAAATGTGCTGATTTTTATTAGTTCAGTACAATTAATTCATATATTTTTGATTTAATAAATTTTAATTATATGTATTTTTTATTAGATTTTTTATAATAAAATAATTAGTATTTATATGTGTTATTATTGATTGAGAATTTGAATATTTTATTGTAAAATATATTGTTAATTGTGATTTTTCAATTATTATTTTTTATTAATGCAATATTTTCCATTTTTATCACATCAATATTTTTATACACTAATAATTATATTAAAAAATTTAATTAAATATTTTAATTCAATTTTTAATATATATATATATATAATCTAAATTCAAATTTTAATAAAATAAAACATATGCATTTTTATAAACTAAATAATAATTCGTTGGCCAAAAATTTCTACGGAAAGATTTTTCTTAATTAAATAATAATAACAATTATTTTTTTCAAAAAAAAATATTTTTATAAGCTTATAATTATATTAAAATAATTTTTTACTAAATATTTTAGTTCAAATTTTAAGAAATAAAATATATAATTTTTTACTTGGATAGACAATTTTGATTTGGACGACTAATGTAGTTCAAATGTAAATGCAATCATAACAT
Source organism: Pinus tabuliformis (assembly GCA_031772625.1). Lineage (NCBI taxonomy): Eukaryota > Viridiplantae > Streptophyta > Pinopsida > Pinales > Pinaceae > Pinus > Pinus tabuliformis. The sequence goes on along the minus strand of CM062820.1, from coordinate 1,082,331,920 downwards.
ATTATAGTTTTTTTTAAAGTTGTGCTTGCATAAGCATTGAAATTAGGGCCTTGCTCTTTAATTGCACAGATATGGACTTTACTAATCAGTGAAAATCAAATTGATGAAATTCTAAACCTTAACACTAATTTGAATTTAGTATTTTTACTGTAACTTAGCTATATTTAAACTAAGCCACAAGAATAACTACTATATAGCACTTATTTAATGATAATCATTTGTGACGAACACAATAAAGACACTCCTTTTTTGGAAAATCGTAAGAGTTATAATTATCATTTGTAAAAAGCACTGTAATGAAAAGGTGGCTAACAATGTGGCATAACACAAAGCTTTGTAACAAATATGTACTTTTTATGGAAATAATTGAGGCTTTGTCTTCTCTCTAGTGCTTCCTAGAGATCTAGGAGAATGCAAATGCACTTTGGCAAGGAGAATGTGGAAAGAGTCAAACAAGGATAACATAAAGCTCAAAGCTTACAAGCAGTTATTAAGTAAGAAAAAAGTTGATTTCACGGTTGTAAGGAGGGAATGATTTGAAAATCACTTGTGAGGGATCTCAGTTAATTAATTAATGAATGAAGGTATTACAGACTCATGTGTTGGTGTGTGTCTATGTTATCTTAGGCAACGGATCGATAAGATTGCAAAATACACAGACACTGGAAAACAGTAAGAGAAACACATCAAACAAGATGCAAAAACACAACAATTTAATATGGCGTTCACCTTATCCTCCAGGGCTACGTCTCCGGTCCAGCTTTTAGTGGTGGCATTTTCTTATTGTGTATTTAAACAGATTTTTTACAACGAGGAGCTCAAGTTGAGTCTCCTGGGACAGATGATGCTTAGTAGGGTGGTTCTTGGATTCCCCAAGCCACTAGAGTGCACAAACTCCCCCTTACTAAGTCTCGACCTCGACTGGTCTTAATGGGATGAGTCCAATTTGGTACTAGTTCCCGACAAATATCCTCACAGGGAATGCTTGAACCTCTCAAGCCTGGTTTTGTCTGCTCGATGCTGCCTTAACTCTACAAGTCAACTCGACTCTCTATTCTTTGCTTCGCTTTCTATTTTCTCTGTCTCACTGTTTCCTTCTTCCTTTTTCCTGTTTTTTGTTCTCTGTCTGTTCATGGCTTAAAGCCAATCCGTCCCTTGACTATTCGCTTCCTCTTCTGTCCCTTCGGTTCGCTTGCCTCTGTCCGCTTGGAATTCCTTGCCTCTGCGTCATCGCCACTGTGTAACGTCTCACATGGAGGTGGCCACTTGTCTCTTCACGAACTGAGCGTCATCTCTTCCTCGACGATTCGTTATTTCGATTATGTTATGAAATGATTCATCCGCCAACTCAGCAGTCAGATCGGACTTCAAACTTTTATAATTTGTAGCTTATTTTGCCACCAAATCCGGTCTCCCCCACCGGGCGCAATCTCCGCCATTAGATCTGGGGCCTCCAGATCCTATGGTTATCGCTCTTATCGCACGATTGACTTGCTCGGACGTTAGCCCGTGATGAGAGTGATTTCTCTCTCATCCGCTGGACACGCGTCAATCATCGTATGGAATCGCTCATTCCCCTACAAAATCCACTTACTGCCCAAAACGCCTCCGATATTCTGCTGGTTTTGGAGCGCGGGACCCGCCTTTCAGTTTAGTTCTTTTCCCACGGTTTTCAGGTTTCCCTTGTGACCGAGCATTCGAGGCTATTCCATTTCGAGGGGTTTTTCCCTTTGTGCTAATCATGCATCAGAAACGGCCTATGTTTTCTAATCTGAGCTTCATAACTGCTAGTTTTGGGCCACTGCGCGGTCTCCATGGGCCTCGGTCAGCGTGCTTTGACCAAGGTCCTCGTTGTTCCGTGCTGGCTACAAACTGCCATTGTCCAGAGGTCCTTCCTGATAGCTCTTGTTCACAAGTTTTTGAAGTCTGTCATGATTTGATACAGTCATCGAACTCTAATAATTTTTCATGGATCCAATTCGGATCACGGCCTTCCCACTAAAAAAGCTTTTGGACCACCAAAAGTTGGTTTTCAAGCATCAACTAAGTGAGGATACAATTGTCTCACTTGTCCAATCTCTATCCATTTTGCACTGCTTGGCTTTGAACCCTTGAGCCCAACTCTGAGGTACTCAACATCTCCCTTGTGCATCATCCTCACCTTCCTGTCCAGAACTGTGTCTTCCTGCAATTCATTAAGATATTTAGGTAACAGGTCATCAATAGAAGGCAATTGACTCTACTCTTCGGGATCCTCAATTAATGAAGGTTCAAATAGTCTCAAGCTATCTGCATTTACGACTGAGTAGATGTGCATGTAAGCTGGTAAATCAAGGCGAAAATCATTCTCACCAATTTTCTCAAGTATCTTGAACGGTCCATACCTGATAGGTTTTAGCTTTTTACCTTCACTTTACATTCTGTCCTTGCTAATATACAGCCAGACTTGGTCACCAACTTGGAAACTAAGCTCCATCCGATGCTTGTCATGCCTTGCCTTGTATTAGGCTTGGCTCTTTTCCAGCTATTCTTGTACTGCCTGATGAATCTCTTGGATTTGTTCAATGAACCTAGTTGCCTTGTCCACATCACTGTGTCCATCAACTATTGTGTCTTTACCAAAGACAAAATCCAAAGGAGACCTTGGTGTGAAACCTAAACAGGTCTCAAAAGGAGATCTCTATGTAGAAGAATGTTTTGCTCGGTTGTAAGCATGCTGCACATAACACAAATGTTCATCCCAAAGCTTAGGATGCTTACTGCAATATCCTCTGAGCAACTGGATCACGACCCTGTTGACTACTTCTGTCTGGCCATCGGTTTGTGGATGAAAAGTTGTGCTTTTCTTCAGTTTGGTGTCCATTAGTTCCCACAAACTTGAACAAAACTTTCCCACAAATCGGGTGTCTCGATCAAATATAATAGAAGTGGGTAATCCAAAATGAACCCATACATGTTGAAAGAACAGTTTTGCAGTTTGTTCAGCTGTAATCTGTTTATTACAAGGTATCAAAATACACATTTTGTTGTACCTATCCACAACAACATACAGATAATCATGACCTTTCCTAGATTTAGGAAGTCCTTCAACAAAGTCCATGGAAACACTTTCCCAAGGATGAGAAGGTACTAGTAGTGGAGTGTACAAGCCTAGTTTTTTGTTGCTCGGCTTGCTTTTAGCACACATAGTACATCCTCTTACATATCTAGAAACTGTCTCGTTCATTTTTGGCCAATAACAAAATCTTTGCAGCTGTGCAACTATTTTACTTACCCCAAAGTGACCTGATATTAGAGAAGTGTGTGCTTCTCGAATTATCTTTACTCTTTCAGTTTGTGGAATGCATAACTTCCCACAATGATATAAGAGTCGATCCTTTACATGATAATCTAATTCTTCTATTCGTTTGCCTTGACTCAAAGTTTCATATACATCTTTAAAGTCTATATCTTGAGCATATTGTTCAATGTAGCTCTCATGTAACACAGAATTATGTTTAATTATAGTAGATGCATTTATAATGGCTCTAGATAACATGTCTGCAACTTTATTGTGTATGCCCTTTTTATATCTGATGACTAAATGAAACTGTTGTAGAAAACCCATCCAAGTATAGTGTCTTGATTGTTGAAACTTAGTTTGGGAGTGTAGATATTGAAGTGGTTGATAATCAGTATGTATTACTGTCTCTTTGCCCATTAAATAATGTTTCCACTTTTTCAAACTCTATACTAATGCATACAATTCTTTATCATATGTAGGATAGTTAACTACTGCAGAATTAAAAATCTCATAATGATAACATATGGGTTTACTACCGTGTTGTGTCAACACTGCTCCCATGGCATAGTCACTGGCATCCGTTTGGATCTCAAATGATCTTTGAAGATCATGCAGTGCTAGTACTGGTGTTGTACTAATCTTTTCTTAGGTGTCAAAGGATTTCTGATGTTTTCCTCCCCACTAAAACACCTTGTTCAATCCTGTTAAAGCATGTAAGGGAGCTGCAATTAAGGAAAAGTTACAAATGAATTTTCTCCAATATTGTGCTGCTCCTAAGAAGCTCCTAACTTCTGTAGCAGATTTGGGTTTAGGCCAGTTTACAGTGACTGCCGCCTTAGAGGGATCTATCTGTAATTCACCACTCCCTACTATATGTCCCAAATAATTCAAAGATGTTTTGCCAAATTCACATTTTGAGAGTTTAACATAAAGTTTTTCTCTTTTCAAAACATCTAGTGTCTGCTTACCATGCTTTAAATGTTCTTCCCATGTTTTGTTAAATATCATAATGTCATCCAGATACACAATAACAAAATCATCAAGAAAAGGTATGAGTATATCATTCATTATTCTCAAGAAAGTAGCAGGAGCATTAGTTAAGCCAAAAGGCATAACCAGCCACTCGTACAATCCTTGCTTTGTTTTGAAAGCAGTCTTCCATGCATCTTGTTCTGCAACTCTGACCTGATGATATCCACTATGCAAGTCTAACTTGGAAAAATAAACAACTTCTTTCAACTGATCTAAGAGATCATCTATGCGAGGAAGGGGATAACGATTTTTTATTGTTATCTTATTCAGTGCTCAGTAATCAATGCACATTCTCCATGAGCCATCTTTCTTTCTCACCAAAACGATTGGGGATCCACATGGTGATGTGCTAGGTCTGATGAACCCCTTCTCGAGCAACTCTTGCACCTACTTCTTGATTTCAGCATTCTCTAAAGTGGACAACCTATACATTCCAATGTTAGGCAATGGAGTATCTTGCTGCAAATTAATTTCATGCACTATTTCCTTTTTGGGTGGCAGACCTTTAGATTCTTGAAACAAGATATCATACTCTGAAACAACTTTTTCTAAATCAGCTTGTTGTTTAGCATTACAACCCTCAAATACATTGGTTTTATCAGGTTTCTTTTCCTTTACAACCATCAGCGAGAATTGTTTGCATGAATTTATCATTCGTTTCGTCTACCCTGAGTTTATGAGAGTATAATTATTCTTGAGCTTATGAGCTCTTACAAAGTATTCGATTCCATCTTTAACGAGTAGATACTTGTTCTCAGCTCTATAGAAGATAGCTTTTCTGTCATACAAGTAAGGACTTCCTAAAACAATTCCACATATATCTAAAGGAATTATGTCTAACTCAACCTCATCTACAAATGCTGACTCAAAAGAATACTTGAGTTTGCATTGTCTAGTCACTTGTAGTTGTGCTTTATCATTTAACCATCCTAATGGGTATGGTTTCTTGTGAGGTGTAGTCAGTAATCCCAACTTCTTTATAATTGCTTTAGAAATTAAATTTACTTGTGAGCCACTATCAAACAAAGTATCAACCTTTTGATGTTTGGAAATAACTCGAATATGGAAAAGCTCATGTCTTTTTCTCTCATTTTCTTCATCGTTATTTTTCCCATGGAAAAATTCGTAATTTCATTAAGAAAAGGAGATTACATTTTGTAGATGCATATGCATATTCCGATAATTCTATCAATAGATATCATCTTCTGAAGAAGCATCATAGCTAAATACCTGTATCCACGCAGGGAGGTAATAGCCCAATCAAAGTATGTGAAAAGTATCCAAAAGAAAATAACAGTTCAAAATAGATTATATTATCTTATTCCATGCAGGGAGATAATAATCAAACCCAAGTTCTGTGCCACTCATATAAATGGTCGCATATCAGATCAGTAACAACAAAAATATGAGATCATAGTCCAGAAGTTAGTCCATAATGTCCATAAATGGCCTATGATAGTACTGGTAATGTACTCCTTCATTCTGTTCACGGATCAACCAGATGCCCGACTCCCGGATCACGCCTTCTTTGGAAAGACGGTCAGCATCTGAGTTCCGCTCCATGTAGATGTGATTACATCAAAATGGATATCAATCTTCAAGCTTCATTTATAATGTGTCTCAATGAGAAAGACTAACAATAAGAACTTTTATTCAGCCAGTCGCAAACAATTTTAGAGTCCCCAAACAATTGTAAAGCATGGAAATTCTTCTCCAATGCAAAACGGATAATATGTAAAGCTACTGAAAGTTCTGCAAAGTTATTAGTTCCCCTCCTTAATCCCATTATTAGGCTGAATGAGTGCCTCTCTGTTATGTGAAGGATAGCACCCCCACCACAACCTTCTTCTTGTGCAGCCCCATCAAAATATGCCCAGGGCATATGGGGGTCAAACTGTTCCTATGTGATGTTCCTTGTGCAGGGGGGGGTCATCAGGGATGAGATCATAATCTGCTTTAATCTTGGCGGCAATGATAGTCCACCTGGGGGGGGTATTCTGAAAGATTAAAAGATTGCGAGCTATCCAGATAGCCCAGCAAAATAGCAAGGGGAGATTCCTCATTTTTAGGGGTGTGACTGAGGAGTACCAAAGGTTCCAGGCTTCAATCAGAGAGTCCGCCTGCCAGTTACAAGATGTAGGGACAGCTGCTGTCACAAGATTCCATAAATTACGGGCTTCATGGCAGTTCAAGAATAGGTGAGAAGCAGATTCACCATCAATGTTGCAAAAATAACACCAGTGAGGGCCATGGTAGGATCGCTTCATCAGGTTATCCCCTATGGGGATTTTATTTCTCAGAATGCACCACATTAATAATCTAGATCTGGGGGGCGCCTTCAGCTTCCAGAGGTGTTTCCACCATGTATGAAGGATCTGGGGCTTCTGTTGCTCCGCCAGAACTAAGTATCCTTCCTTTGGAGTATATCTCCCCGACTTTGCCAAAGCCCAGATGATCTCATCATCACCATCAGTGATTCAGATATGAGCCTCCGAGAGAGCCTGTATATAGTCCTTCCAAAGCTGCTGCCATAGTGGAGGAATGTTGAGTTGTAGGTCTGATTTCCAAGCTTGGTGGAGGAGAGAGGAGTTTGCCTCATCTGCTATATGAGCAAGGAGTGTAACATTTTGCTCTCCTAGGTGCAGAAGAAGATCTGGAGGTAATCTGTGCATGTTCCCACATCCGATCCACGGGTCAATTCCGATGCGCACCCTGCTCCCCGAATGGATTCACCAAGTAATGCCTGAGCAAATGGGATCCAAAGCTTTTAGGACAACCTTCCAAATGATCGAAATACCAGCATTGAGTCTAACCGGTCTTCTGATCCAATCCAAAATTTGTACAGGGGCAATGTATTTCGAGTAGGCCACCCTTGTCCACAAACTGTCTGAAGTGACCAACTGCCAACCTAGCTTCGCTGCCAGGGCTGAGGAAAAATCATCAAGCTTTTTGAGTCCCCAGCCACCCCATTTTTTCGGAAGTGTGAGTGCATCCCATTTTGCCCATGCAAAGATTCTTCCCGGTTGACTGCCCCTCCATAAGAATCTGCAGCAGAGTGTTTGTATCCTCGCCAAAATGCCTCGAGGAATCCAAGCTAGGGACATCCAATAGACCGGGGTTGCTTCCAGGACACTCTTGATGAGTGTTAGTTGACCAGCGCGAGATAAAAATCTGAGGTACCATATGCTGAGTCTCTTTTCCAACTTGGCAATGAGCCAAGTCCAATCCGCTATTTTGTATCCTATGGGCTTTAACTTGTATCCCAAGTATTTTAATCCCTCCTCCAGATCAATCTGTGCAAAGTGAAATCGGTGGAGAGCATAATGAATTTCATGCTGTGAGCAGGCAGTGGCCGTCAAAGTAGATTTTCCATCATTAATAATCATCCCCGTGGCTTTCTGAAACAAAGAAAATATATCTCTGATGGAAGTCAGATCCCCAACGCTTCCATTGAGAAAAACCAGCACGTCATCCACAAACAGTAGGTGGGTGAGCGTGCAATCTTCCGTTATCTTTATACCCTTGAGTCTTCCTCTCCTGTGTTCTTCTTTTATTATCCGACTGAGCCCTTCCATGATCAGAAGAAACAGGAGTGGTGAGAGGGGACACCCCTATCACAAACCTCGAGTCGAAGTAAAAAATGGAGATGCACTCCCATTGACCAGGACACTAAATGGGATGTTAGTGATGCATCCCATAATCCATTTAATAAAATTGAAAGGGAATCCAAGGTGAGTTAAAAGCATTCGCAAGTATAACCAATTCACTCTGTCAAAAGCTTTAGATAAATCAACCTTCATGATCATACCTTTGCCTTTTTTTTATGTGGAGAGTGTGTAATACTTCCTGTGCTGTCCCAATCGCCTCATGGATTTGCCTGTCTTGTAGGAAAGCAAATTGTTCCGGCAGGATGTGCTTAGATAAGATTGGCTTCAATCTGTTTGCTATAATCTTGGCTATAATCTTATACAGACAATTACAAAGCGAGATGGGACGGAATTCATCAAAAGAGGTCGGATTATCTGACTTCGATATGAAAGCAATAAAAGTGGAGGTTATGGCTACTTTCAAATGACCTAAAGCTCTTGACTCCTCAACAACATGAAGTAGATCCGTACCAATCAAATAAAAAAAATCCAAATAGAATTTGATGGACCATCCATCAGGTCCTGGGCTTTTGTCCTTGTTAAACCATTTCAAAGTGGCCTCCATGTTGGCTTGTGTTATATTCTTTCCACGTAGTTAATAGAGGGTTTGAAGGGCACCCGTAACCCCACTTTATGGGGTCCGGGGCAACGCCCCGGAAAATTTTGGTTTTGGACCATATGTTAGGTTGGGCGGACCCACCTATGGTTTTGTGCATGATTTTCGCACATGTTTTTTGGACGCGATGGTTTTCGGTCCATGGTATTGGATGCTTCGGCATGTATAAATATGTATTGTAACATTGAAAGGAACATAATGAAAAATCAAGCTGGTAGTCCCGGTTTTGGGATCCAGGGAAAAATCTCTGTGCATATGTGTTTTATGGGTTATGCTCTCGCATTGTTTATTTTCTTTGTTTAAGAATTCGTATGCAAGTAATTTCTGTACAGGGTTAAAACCTACACTCCAGCTCCTCTAAAGTTACCTCTTACATCAAGTCTTCTTCATCTTCTTGCTCCACAAACCTGGGGAAGATTTGAGCAACTCTGTTGAATTCAACCAAGTGTTGTTGGGAAAAGTATCCAATACGGAATGACCCTATCCCACTCTAAGGGTGATAGTACCTCAGCAACAACCGAATGCAAAGCTATTCAAGATTACTTCTTTATGAGATGTAAGAGAGAGGAGGAAGAGATCCACTAACCGTTATCTTCCGCTAATGGTTGATCCAATCTTCCCTCTTTGCTACTTGCTCCCAGCTCCTTGCTCTTTCACTGGCCCAGCTACACAAAGATCCTGCAAAAGCACAAGGAAAGGAAACTACAAGAAGCATACATCCATAATTGATTCAAGGATTAGAATAAATCAAATATACAAGCATCAATACGCCACAGAGACACATGCATATAGAAGAACCTCAAATACTTTATTAATGGAAGAAGTAAAGTTCTGAGAGTGTTACAACCATAATAGGCCCAATCCAGCAACACCTCCCAGCAGAAAGAAATCTCCTCTTCACCTCCTTCAAAGCAATCACCCAATAGTTCTATGCAAAAACCAACAGCACTTCCTTACATTCGCAAGATTCCAGCCTCCCTAGACCTCATGAGAGAGCTCTATATATAGGAGTTTTGGAGAAAGGATGAGTCAGCTTGAGGCTGGCATGAAGCTGACTAGTGTCCTCTCCCACTTCAGTTATACTTCAGTTCTTGAGTCCACTTGGAGTTTCTTGCTTCCACTTGGAGATCTAGATCCTCTTACTCATCACAAGGCGAATTCCCTGATCCAAGTGTCATTTTGGAAGCTTCCTGGGCATTTGACACCTTGCAGAATGACTGTGCCACTTGGCCAATCTCGCCCAGCGCAGGTAGCCTTCATTAGATTTGACATTCAGCACAGGTACAGAGTGGAGCAGTTGACATTCAGCGCAGATGCTCAGTGGAGCAGTTGACATGATCCAAAATTAGCTTGTTTTTGAGTGTTTTCAGGTGGAGAACTGATTTTCAGTGTTGTGGTTTGCTGACCTTGTTCCTCTAGGGGTAGGAACAACATGTTTAGGGACTTTGGATCCCTTAGATTATTGACATTTCATGCTTCATGCTGTAAGGCACAAAAATGTCTATAACACCAAGTTAGCCTCCCTAGGATCACTATAGGCTTTTTTAAAATGAGAGTTGGCCAGAGAAGTTAGCTGAGGGAAAGTGTTTGGTGTCCTTCCCTGATCATCCTGCATGTCCCAGATGGTTTTTATTGCTTTCCTCCCATTAGCAAATTTTTGATAAAACTTTGTATTAGCATCCCCCTCCCGAATCCAAATAGCGCTGCTTCTCAGTCTCCATTTGTCTTCCCTCTCTTTGAGGATTTTTCCGCGGGTCGAGTAGAGGGATGTGATTTTACTCTTATGCTCCTCTGAGCTATATAGACCACCCAACTCATTTTCAAAATTAGCCAACTCAAGTTCAATCTGTCTCAGAGATTGATCATCCTGTAATCTTTTTTGGTGAGCCCAGATTTTGGACATCTTCTTCAGCTCTGTGAGGTTATGGATAAATCCTGTTGTTACATCACCCCTCACCCCTGGAGGGTTTTCTTTCCAGAAGTCAGTCACCATGCTGATGTACGAAACTTCCTTAAGCCAGGTTGAACTGAACTTAAATGGACCCTTCGGCCTGGCTCTCCCACTTTCCATTTCCATATATATAGGTAGATGGTCTGAGAGCCCACCTGTGCCAACCCATTGCCTGATGTTGAATCCCAGATCCATAACCTGTTCTTTGACTAGAAATCTGTCCAGTCTTCTGGCTAGACCATTTTCACCCACTCTATTGTTCCTCCAAGTGGCTTGAATCTTTGCAGTGGGTATATCGATCAGGTGGTGAAATTCCAGAATGGACGAGAAGTAGTCCGAGAGGGAGTCCCTTTGTGCACGATGTCCCCAGGATTCAGCATGTCCAATTGAAAAGTTGAGGTCCCCTCCGACTATCAAATTATCAACCGAAAGTAAATCCAATCTCAGAAGATGGTCCCAAAATTCAGGTCGATTTTGGCAAGGCCCATAAATATTGATTATTCTGAATGGCATACCCAGCTCAGTTGTGTGTACATCAACCCCTAAATATCCAACCCCGCCCCAGTAGTTAAGTGACTTGATAGAACGAGTATTGATGCCCAAAGCAAGCCCTCTAGATCGGCCTTGGGCATCCAAACCCCAAAATTTCCACCCTAGAAGAGAGTGCTCAAGAATGCGAGTAATATCATCATCGGAGCCTAAGGTCTCCTAAAGGAAGATAATATCCAGCGAGTCGGCAGAGATTAACCAACGAAGAGCTAGTTTTTTTTCGATCCTAGCTAGCCCTCTGCAATTGAAGGATAAAATATTCATGGAGGGGGTTCAGAGGGGGTTGTTCTAGCTCTAAGAACCCCAGGAATGGTGGATTGTTTACCCAAAGCAATATTGTCATCCGCTTGTGCTTGTGCACGTTTAACGCCAGAGGGACATCCGCGGGAAGCCTTAGGAGGTGGGCGGGATGGAAGATGTCAAGTCCAACATGATCCTGAACCGAATTCTTCGTTCGAGAACGCGTATTATATCTAGGTTCAGAGGGAGCAGTCAAGGAGGCCAAGGGCTCCGAAGGAGGGGTACACAAAAGGGTGGGGGGAGTGGGGGGGAAGGTGTGAGGGGGAGCAATGTCACATAAACTTTGTACAGGGGCCTCCAAAGTATTTTCAGTACCCGGTCCCAATGACAGCCCAGATATTGAATTAATATTAATATCAGAAAAGCATTGAGAGGGGGTCAATTGTATGGAATTCATACCCGAAGTGTTGGAGTCACCCGAGGCTACCGTGGCCTGAGCTGGAATTGGAGGTGGTGGACGATGAGGCGGTCTACCACGCTTCCTCGGGGTGCTCTATGTCGGTTCCGAAGACCTCAAACCATGACTCGAGAGTAGTTGTTCCTCCAGAACATGGAGTGGCATTCCTAAGCATGTCTTCAGAATCCCGAGGCTATTCCTCCCTTGTAGGATCTTCATGCGACTAAGCCTCCTGTGAATCCTGTGTAGCATGTCTCCCCGCCTTCCTGATGTTCCACCTATTCAGTGGACAGTCTTTGAATAAGTGCCCCACCTTGTGGCAGTGCCTACATCTGAAGGGTATCCCTTCATAGTCCAGCATCTACCTCCTCGTAGCATTCCTCCATTGAATGTTAATGTACTTAGGTAGCCCTTCCGAGAGGTCAAGGTGCACTAAAATCCTGGCATAAGCCATTCTTTCAGTCGATAGAAAAGTGTCATCATAGGTAAGGTAAGAACCCATAGCATCCCCAATCTGCCTGAAAATCTGCTCTATCCAGAAGTGACAGGGAAGGCTCGGAAGACGCACCTAGATAGGTCCAGCCTCCACTCTCTCCTGTTCAGGATCGAACATAAGCATCCACCTTCGAAGGAGGACTGGTGCCTGGTCAATGTGCCAAATAGTGGAGAGGACCCAGTTTGTGTGAGTGAGACATTTAAATCTCAGGGCAAACCAACCCTTGACAAAGGTTTGAACCCTAGGGGGTTCTCTCAAATGATGACCCCAGACTTCCATTGCCCATTTTTGCAGCCTCTCCACGCTATAGTGCCTGACCCTGACTCGTCCCACCAGTACCTTTTCTGCTAAATCCATAGCTTCACGAAACGATGTGTCCTCAGTTAGTTTGAGGAAGATTTCACTGCTGCACTGTAGGAGGCGACGTTTCCTCTTGGAAACCCCTTTATGTTTGATGCTTGTGCCTGCAGGCGTCCCTCCCGTCCGTACCGCCGCTTGTGTGACTGAATCTTTTGCTGTCGTAGGGCCTTTTGCCCTAACATTGTCAAAATGACCTTAAATAATACCAATGCCCGTGAAATTTCCTGGGGGAGGATTCCCCGCATCTAGGGGGGTTGATAATACCGGCGCCTGGATTTCTTGCTCTGGAAAATACCCCTCCAGGGGTTTGTTCGGCCCTGCCTCAGAGTGTATAGAACCCAAAACCAATCCTAGGGTTTGTAAACCAGGATCTTGCAAGTGCTCAGCAATAGTCAGGGACCTTGGTATGAGCGGAGGGACTGTGTAGTCCTAAATAGCCGAGGCTTCTATGGGCAGCAAGATGGAGGGTATGTGGGGCCTTGAAAAAGTAGGGAGGGCTTCGACTTTTGCTGTGAATTCATTGTCAAACGAGAAAAAGTCTTCCTCAGTGGTCCCAGGCTCAGTCCAAATGGGCTGGTTCTCCGTAGGATCCACGGAATAATCAACATTGTCCTCCATAACTGTCAAAACCCCTAGCTGACAGCTGCCCGCAGGAATGTCGGTGGAGGTACGAAAACCGTTTAGGGTAAAACAAACTAACCGGAAGTAGAGCCGCAAACAGCTAATGGGCTCGATAAGGTAGCCGCAGACGAGCAGAAACAGGGTCTTCAACCTATTCGATCCCTCTTCCCTGTAACCTGTGTCGCTCACCGGGTTCGATGCCCTAACCCTAGTCGCCCGTCAACCCGTCTCCCTCCATCCTGGACCCATCCCAGCTCCCAACAACTCTCAAAATTTCTCATTTTCTTCATCAATAGTAGATTGTGCAGAATTACTAGTAGATGCTTCATAATTCTTACCTTTTATACCTGTGGCTTCAATAGTTGTTTCATCTCCTGAGTCTGACCCCAAATCTTTCTGAATAGCTGTTTGGTCAATTTAGTGTATTCTAAATTGCTATTTAAAATGTCAATCCGGGATTCGTAAACTGACGAAGTGAAGTGTACTATATGTACTAGATAACCATTTCCTTAGTCTTTTGTCGTTTTTGAGTTTTCTAGTTTGTTTTTGGATTTAATATCTTTTCCTAATGTGTGATGGCGAAAATGAAAGTTAAGTGTGGATGGTGATGGTGATTTCTACAGTGATTTTCCAAAAGTGATCAAAGAGAAAGCTTTAAAACAACTATAATGAAATCAATTCTTAAGAGGAAGTAAATGTATCAAACAGTGAACTAATGACAATGGCCCAGTATCCTTGCTTCTGAATGAAAAGAAAGTAAAAACTGAACTTAAAGCAACTCAAATTAAAAGCAAAGCAGCTAATTCACACTACTTCAACTCTTCAGATCCTTTACCCTTCAGCTCAATCTACCTTGTGGGAAGCAATCATGAACAAGTTTAAGCAATATGATAACTAAATGGCAAGAAATTAAATTGCATAAAAGAAACTAATCACACTACTTCAACTCTTCGGATCCTTTACCCTTCAGCCCAATCTACCTTATGGGAAGCAATCATGAATAAGTCTAAGCAATATGATAACTAAGTGGCAAGAAATTAAACTGCATAAAGGAAACTAATCACACTACTTCAACTCTTCAGATCCTTTACCCTTCAGCTCAATCTACCTTGTGGGAAGCAATCATGAACAAGTTTAAGCAATATGATAACTAAATCACACTACAATAAGTAATATTCTGATTCCTTACTAATAGAGTCACTTGACTATAGAAAGAAACCATAAACAAATGAGTAGTATGATGTCTAGGTAGCAGAAAAAGAAATAAGCAAATCACAACTTGAAAAAGGACAGTGCTGGAATTAAACTTCAGAAAATGGAAATTAGCAGGAAGGACAAGATGATCTCATATGTCAATAGTTATAAAAAAGATGAAAATTTGCCCGGGCTGCCTAAGAAAACCTGCAGAAAAACGTTGATCAGCTGACAGCTATAAGAAAACAAAAGTGAAAATATAAACAACAGTGAATTAAAAACATCAAAACAACATGTTATATACAAGCTAGTAATTATAAAAACAGAAACATAATAAAATCAAATGACAACTATACAGGGCTTTAGTGCGCAGGGGCCCTCTGCCACCTCAGCCAGTCAACGAACAGTCACGAGAACGAGCTCAAGAAAGTAGTCTTCTCATGTATTAAAGCAGCAGCAACATATAAAATAGAGTACAGTGGGGTGACAATAGAAAACAGTTCAAAAATTACATTCCAAAAAGCTTCTTTACAGCGTTCATCAACGCATTATTTATAATGAAAAAGTGTTGAACTGACTAACTGAATCCTATGTTATTAACTGCGTTGCCAAAGACACATAGATCTCCTCAGCCGAGATCTAGCGTAACTGTCATCATGCCTATTAAATCTTCGGAGTGGTAGTTGTTGGATTCAGGTTACGGGGATGATCTCCAGGTGTGCCGATGTCTCCGTGGGCTGAGGACTGGGCCACGTAAACTCTCACGTACTCCAAACAGAGACATGCCACCGCTAAATACCTTGGTTGGCTTTGCCTTTGACCCTCGTTGACCGTGACCTTCTATGGATGATTTGGCAGATTTGAAGGGACACGTTCCATGTACCCGTCACTTGTAGCTTGCCCATGTGGCTCGTTTCTTCATAGGACACCTGTAGCATAGCTTTTAACAAAATAGATGCAGAATCCTGTGCTGGCTACGGAAACCTGTGCTGGCTGCGGAAACTGACAAGTTTCCGCAGCTGCCTGAACAAAAATCTAAACCAAACAACAATCATAAGCATAGTTAGAAAACCATGTCAGAAGCTCTTTTTAGACTATAATGCAATGATTTAACAGCTTGATGGATGAAGTAAGTGGGAAAAAGAAGGCTGAGAGGGTGTATAGGAAGACGCAGGTTTGAGGCTCAACATACCCCCACTGTGAAGGTGTTGCATGTCCTCATGCAACCAAAATTTAGTTATTTCCCTCTAATCCATATGCTCTGAGGCTTCTGCTAGGACATCTAGCCCTCTTTTCTTCTTCTTTGATGCTAACATCATCCTTGGTTTCCTGACTAGACATTTGAACTTGAGATTAATCAATGCTCTGCTTAACTTTTTGCACTTCTTCTTCAGTTTCCTGTTTTTTCTTTTGCCACAGTCCTAAATGGAGCATAGTGTTATCATGGACAATCTTGTCTACTTTACTCTGCTCTTTGAGTGCTTCATTTTCCTGTTTGATATGCCTATTTAGGACTTCTAGTTCGAATACTTCCTGTTTCAAAGACTGAACTTGTGCATCTAGTGGCAGAGTGGTACTTGGTCCTGCAGCTGATTGTTCTAAGGACTCCAGGTAGTTATATGCCTCTTGCTGATTAGGATCTACCTTAGGTGTCTTTCTCGGACTAGGCTCAAAATCTGGTGGAGGAGGAGGATTGTTCTCTCTTTCCGGCCAAAAAGGGCTTTCATCATGTGGAGGACTTGATTCAATGCTTGGCTGGGCTAGAGATTTCTCAATTGTATCTTCACCTAAATCAATAAAGTGAGACTGTTTTTCTTGGGTTTTATTCACTTTTCCTTTTAGCCTAGTGCTCCTCCTTAAGTATGGACTAGTACTCTTCTCTTGTGCACTCTATTTTCCTTTTTGCTTTTTCTTTGCTATAGCAGCAGCTTGAAGATGTACTAATCTTTCTGACAGAGGTTGATAATCCTCCTCTATGGATTGCTCAGGAGATGGATAGACTTCTTGAATGGTTCTTTTGCTTTTTTCTTTCTTCTGTTTCTTATTTTTAGCTCTATCTTCTTCTTCTTTTTGGACAGTTTCTTGAATTTCTATTGTAGGGGAGTCTTGGACTGTAATGTTCTTTTCTTTCCTCCTACTTTTCCTTGGAATCTTTGGTGGATGCTTCCAGAGGCCTCAGACGGCTCTTGAAAGTAGTTTCTTGTCAAAAATCGCTCCCAAGTATCCTTAGTTTTCTTTAACTAGTCCTCAATAAGAATTTTTATGAATCCATGATGGTAGAGATGAGATTCAATGTTGCCTATGTGTTTTTGAACTGTAAAACTCATCTTTTTCAAACTCAATAACAGAAAATGAGGCAAATTAAGAGTGTGACCCTCTAAGAAATTCATCATAAGTCTAGCATGATACATATACATATAACCAAAACGACCTTCACATGTGATAAATTTCTGGATGACTAACAGTAGACTAGATCATTCCTCTTTTAGTGCATGAACAGGGATGCCTCTTGTAAATACGGTGGTATCCATACCTTGATTTTGTAGCATGATTCTCCATATTTGATCGTCGACACTTCTATTTTTAAACCACCTTTCACCTTCTTGAGGTAGGCCTGTGGCAGCTGCTACTGTGGCCTCAGTCACTGTAAACTTTAAGTCTCCAATCTCCACTATTTGTCCATCAAAAGACCACGCAAAAGCTTTGGTCACCTCCTTGTTATACCTTTTAAACTTTTGGATAAATCGTAGCCATCTGGCTTTCTTCAACAATTCCTTAGTTTGAGGATAACCCTCCAAGTATTTCGGTCCTTCTGGCTTGGCTCTCAGTAATTTTCCCATCTGCTGTTTTAAATTCCAACTGAGAGTTTTTCTACGTGTGAGGGTTCAAAAAAAAAACGGCTCTGTTACAGGGTTTAGGATAGACTGTAGTGACTGCAGTCGAAAATGGAGAACAAACTGTAGTGGCAGTACCCGAATTATCGGGGGAACAGAGGGTGAGCAGCAGTGAGCAAGTTCAAAATAAAATGCGGATGCATGCGAAAGGTATGGTATTAGTGGAGTGGTAAACGAATGGAATTGGATTGATGACTGTGTATGAAATTTTTACACGTCTCAATAGACGGCTGCGGAAATTACGGCTAAGAAGAACCGTAACACAATAGGTCACGTCTCAAGAGTACGGGTAATAAATAGAAGTGCAGTCAATCTTGAGTTTAAACTCGGAATAATCATGAGACCGTTGGAGAAATGAATGCAAGGTGTGTGGAGTGATATCGTGGAATAGGAGTGGTAGTGGAGCTATTGTATCAAATCATTGCACATAGTAGAACTTGATGGTTTGATAACTATGCGTAATTATGATTTGAATTGTTATTTGATAAAGATTTTTTATCATACCTTTGGAAACTTTGTCAATTTTTCCTCAAGGCTTCTAACCAATTGCTCTTCTTTGATGTCTTGGAGATGCCCCATGTCTTTAGCTCAATTACACCTACATTTTATGATTATGGCACTAACAGTTGACTGTAAATATGAAAAACAGAGTGATGCTGGCTGCGAAAATCGTTTCTGGCTGCGGAAACTGCTTCTGGCTACGGAAATGGTGTCCAGCTGCGGAAATTGAGACAACACCCCCTTAACTACATAAAGATAGTTAGAGAAGAACTAACTGAATGAAAATAGTCCTGGACTTTTATTGATGAAGTGAAATGGAATGTGGAATGAAATTAAAATGAAGTGGAGTGAAGTGAAATGGTAATGAGAGTGAGATGGAGGTGAAGTGAGATGGAAAATGAAATGGAGTGAAGATGGAAAGAGGAGAGGAGATTTTTTTTTGGAAAATATAGAGTGTCAGATGTCCCTGATTTTCACTCTACATTTTCTGTATAAGACTGCCAATATATGATTGGTTTTCAGGCTTATACGATTTTTTTTTTTTTTTTTTTTTTTTTACTGAAAGAAACAAAGACTAGGCTGATGGGGGAGAAGGGTTCTTCTCCACCAACCTTATTGCAGAATTCTCCTGGAACATTTTGACAAATTCCTCTTTTGAGAGTGGCTTATGATAAATTTTCAATCGGTGGCCATTCACAATGAGAGGAGTTTGAAATTCATCAATAGTCTTGATTCTTACCGCTCCATTGTTAAAGACTTTGTCAATCTCATATGGCCCAAGCCAATAAGTCTGAAATTTTCCTTTGAAGTCTTTAAACTTGGAATCAAACAGTAACGCCCAATCTCCTTCTTGAAACTCTCTCTTTGATGTATCTGTCATGCCACTTAGCTCTTTGATGTTGAACTAGATCAATCCTTAAAATTGCATCTTGTCTGAACTCATCTAGCTCATTCAGCTACTCCATTCTATGCTTTTGGGCTTCTGATAGATTCATCCCCAACTGGACTGCCATCTTGAAAGTCTTGATTTGAAACTCAATGGGGAGCAGGACCTCCTTCCCATAAACAAGTTCATAGGGAGAATGTCCTGTTGTATTCCTCCATGTAGTTCTGTAGGCCCATAAGGCTTCAGGAAGCCTTTATGCCCAATCTTTTCTATGTAGATGAACAATTTTGGTGATGATGCTTTCAAGAACTTTGTTTGTAGATTCCACTTGGCCATTTGCTTGCGGATGGTAAGGAGTAGATTTTCTATGCTTGATTTTATATTCTTCCATCAGCTTCTCCATCAATTTAGATGTAAATTGACTTCCCTGATCTGTCACAATTTCTCTTGGGACACCAAAACAAGTAAAAATATCCTCAAAAATAAATTGAACAACTGAATTTTCAGTGGCAGAAGGCAATGCTTTGGCTTCTACCCATTTAGTGACATAATCAGTGCATACCAATATATACTTCTTTTGTTTAGATGGTGGATTAATGGGTTCAATGAAATCTAAAGCCCATTTTTCAAAGGGTTCGATGAGTACCTGTGGTTGTAATGGCATTTCATTTCAAAGAGTCGGTCTCCCAACTCTTTGGCAGCTGTCACACCTTCTGACATATTGTTTTGCATCTTTGAAAAGGGAAGGCCAATAATATCCTAAAGAAAGGATTTTATAGGCCGTCCTTTTGTCAACAAAGTGTCCACCGCATGGTTCATCATGACATGCCTTGAGGATGTCAGGCATTTCATCTTCCCGAACACATCTTCTGATCACACAATCTAGCCCCGTTTTAAACAATTCATTAGAAATCCATGAATAATTTGAGCTCTCCTGAATAATTTTCCTTTTTCACCAG
The DNA here is from genome assembly GCA_031772625.1 of Pinus tabuliformis. Taxonomy (NCBI): domain Eukaryota; kingdom Viridiplantae; phylum Streptophyta; class Pinopsida; order Pinales; family Pinaceae; genus Pinus; species Pinus tabuliformis. The sequence goes on along the minus strand of CM062820.1, from coordinate 1,082,312,234 downwards.
GAAATAGATGTGGAGGTAGCTTCCCTGTAACCAAGTAGTTAGCAATATCTGCATACCAAGGAGTCTTAGTAGTTACTGCAAACAAATATTCATTTGGAAACTTATCCTCTACAGGAGAATCTTCGTTAGTATTTTGGATTCTAGACAAGAAATCACCTACTGTATTTTGTTTTCCTGGTCTATCCAACACAGTAATATTGAATTCTTGTAAAAGTAAGATCCATCTTGTAACTCTGCCATTAGTAACAGGTTTATTCATAAGACATCTAATTGCAGAATGATTAGTATGGACAAAAGTTTCATAGCCGGTTATATAGTGTCTAAACTTATTAATTGCATGAACAACAGCTAAGAACTCTTTCTCAGTCACAGTATAGTTTAACTCAGTGGGAGTCAAATTTTTACTGGTGTAGTAAATGGCATAAGGAACTAAATCCTTTTGTCCTAACACAGCTCCTAGAGCTGTATCTGAAGCATCTGTGGAAATATGGAAAGGAAGTTTCCAATTTGGACCTCTCAAAATGGGTGCTTCAGATATTCTTGTTTTCAAAGTTTCAAATGCAGATTGGCAATCAGGATCCCATTTGAATTCACAATCTTTTGTAAGTAATTTGAAGAGTGGAGATGCTATTTTGGTGAAGTTTTCAATAAATCTTCTATAGTATCCAGTAAATCCAAGAAAATTTCTAACATCTTTTTGACAATTTAGAATAGGCAACTTGGAGATGACTTCAACTTTTGATCTATCAACTTTAATCCCATCTCCTGAAATATGATGTCCTAAAACAATCCCTTCAGTAAACATCATAAAGCATTTTTCATGACTTAATGATAGGTTTGTTTCTTTACATCTTATAAGGACTTTTTCCAAATTCTCTAATGCCTCTTCAAACCAATTACCATAAACTATAAAATCATCCATATACACCTCTACACAATCATGGATTGGATCAGAAAATATTCCTAGTACTTCCCTTTGAAATGTTGCGGGTGCATTGCATAATCCAAAAGGAAGTGCTCGATAAGAAAAAGTTCCTCATGGAAGGTAAATGTGGTCTTGTCCTGATCTTCAGGTGCTACCTGAATCTGATTGTAACCACTAAAACCATCCAAAAATGAAAAATATTTTTTGCCTGCTAAAGTATCTAATACCTGATCAATAAAGGTTAAAGGAAAGTGATCCTTCAAAGTTGCTTTGTTCAATTCCCTGTAATCAATGCATACTCTCCATTTACCATTCTTTTTAGGTACTATAACCAAAGGAGAAACCCATCGGCTATCTGAAATTGGATAAATGAAGTTCAAATTAAGTAACTTTTGGAGCTCTTCTTTCACTATCTCCCTAAGGTTTGGATTCATCCTTCTCTGAGGTTGTCTGATTGGTCTACTGTTTTCCTTAATATAGATGTGATGAATGCAAGTCTTAGGGTCAATACCTTTCATATCGGTATACTCCCATGCAAATGCAGTAGAATGTTTTTGCAAGATTTTGGTTAGTTCTTCCTGTTGTGATCTTTCCAAATTTTTGTTGATATTCAATGTTTTTCCTGGAAAGATCTCAATGGCGGAACTACCAAATTCTTCCATAGAGAAAAGAGACATTTGTCTAGATGATAGATACTCAATGTCAGAATCTAACTGAAATTGTGTGTGGTCATATTCTGAAGATATTTCAAAATTTTCTAATGTGTTTAGAATTTGACTATCTTCACTAACTTCAGAGATGTTAAAGACCGGTTGTATAGTATCTTCATCATGAATCCATTCATTATCTCCTATTTCTGTGATTGCTTTTGCTGGATGATACAGATTGAATTTCTTTGTTGAATTACCATCAGAAATATACATATCCCCAGACCTACAACTGATGAAAGCATCGGCTGTGGCTAGCCAAGGTCTTCCTAAAATGAGAGGATGTCCTCCTAAATTACTCTTGGGAGTTAAAATCATGAAATCCACTGGATATTCCCAAGAGTCTAAGGAGACTGAAATATCTTCTAATACACCATATGGTTTAATAATTGATCGATCTGCAAGTTGCAATAAAGTAGGTGTAAAGAGAAGATTAGGAAGTTTCAACTATTCCATAGTCTGTCTACTCATAATGTTGATAGCAGCCCCTAAATCAATCAAAGTGTTTGGAATTTCAACCCCATTGATATCTGTTTTGACAATTGGACTATCGGGATCTACATACTTCTGCATAGTAATTTTTCCCATCATGATGTCTGCAATTTTCCCTACCAGGTGGATTCTTCTCGTGTCTCTAGGTTTCCTTCCTGGTCTTTTAAGACTCAACTCCTTTATTGTTTTTGCTAGAATAGGAATCTCTTTAATGGATTGTAACAAGGGAATCTTGATACAGACATTCTTCAATTCATCTAGAAAATCATAGTCAGGCAACAAGATTTGTTTTTCCACCCCTTTGTCAATTTGTAATCTTTTAGGAAAAGGAGGTGTGGATGAAGATACAGGTTGCTCAACTATAGGAGTTGTAGGGGTTAGTTCTTCTTTTTCTTTCTGAGTGTTTGGGTTTTGAAGAGATGCTTCAGAACCCTTATTGGCTTCAAGAGATTCTTCCTCAGAAATGCTTTGATTTTGGGCATCTATAGAAGGTTTATCTAGAACTCTACGAGATCTGAGTTGTACATCATTGAGAGGAACAATCATATAGGCAGGAAATTGTTGACCTTCTATCATGTAAGCATTTTGAGGGTTTTTATTATTGGGGTTTGGCAATGGCTGAGAAGGAAGTTGATTTGACTTTTGTTGGAATGGAAGCAAGAGTTGAGAATTTGGATTTTGTTGAGAAGGTTGTTGTTGTTGAAATGGCAATGATAGTTGTGGGTTTTGATTTGGAAGTTGTGGAGCCTGCTGATTTTGAAAATATGGAGGATATTGATAAAATTGAGCAAATCTCCCATAAGGATTTTGCATACCTTGTACCCATGATTGAAAAGGATTTTGAGGTTGGGACCAAGGTTGTTGCCAAGGATTCCAATTTGGTGAGGGTTGAAAGTTCATAGAGTTGTTAAACCCTTGATTTTGTTGCCCCTGCCAAGGTCTCCTTGCAACAAAACAAAGAGACTCAATTGTATTTGGATCTTTTTGAAAGACAGCTTTGAGCCCAGGAATTGAAGGACAATCCTTGGTCTCATGATTCTCTGAACAGATCACACATGTTTCTACAACTTTTGCATCCAAGGGACATTCCCTGAGAGCATGTTTTTTTCTACATTTTGGGCAAAAGATGGCTAAAGCTTCAGCTTCAGCTTTCTGCTTATTGTGGATCTTAAGAGTGTCTAGTTGCTCACTAAGACTCCCTAAGATATCAGTTTTGAATTCATCAAGCATATTTCCAATATCAGCCCTACTTACTGATCCAGTTGCAGATTTGTTTGCTCTGATGAGAGAAGGATCTCTAGGCCCTTTTCCAGTTTTAGTTTTTCCTCTTGAGAGATGGACACATAGTTCTGCTATGTCATGAAATGGAAGTTGAGATATGTCTCCTTTTCCCATCATGTTAAAAATATCTATCCATTCATCTCTAATGGATTTTAATAGAAGGGCTTTCAAGGTTTCCTCATTTAAATTACTCATCTTTGCTCTTTTCAGATTGTATTGGAATCTTTCAAGTAAATCCTCCAAGTTTTCATCTTCTTTTTGTACCATTTTAAATACTTCATCCTTGTGGTTGGTAGGCATACAATAATCCATGTATCTATCCAAGAATGTTTGTTTCATATCATTCCAAGTCCTAATGGATTGAGTGAGTAATCCCATGAACCATTTCAAAGCAGCTCCTTTCAATGTTGAAGGAAACAATTTGAGTTTTTGAGAGTCTTCCAGATAATCATAGGTTCGACACACGACCTCAAACTCAAATAGAAATGTTTTAGGATCTTCATTTCTTAACCCATGAAAGTTTGGGAGGACAGATGGTGAAATATTTTTCATTGTTGCTCGAGAATCCTCATCGACTATAGGGAATCCAAATGAGTTATCTCCATCTCTATTTCCCCCATTGTTACCTCTACATCCTCCATTATTTCCTTCTCCTCCTCCTCTACCTCTACCTCCACCAAATCCGTTAACTCCCTCTTTTGTCATGGTAGTTTTCTCAGAGATTTCAAAGTCCTCTGGTTCTTCTACTAATGGCGAACGAGGAGGAATTTCTTCCTCTTCTTCCTCAGGTGATTCTACTTCTTCAATTACAATGTGTCTCCCTGTAGAAGAAAAGAAAGAATCTTTTCCTAATTCAGATTCAATGGATGGTGAGGAAGAGTCTCCTAACTCAACTACTGTCTCTTGAATTCCAGGAATCCTAGGGCTAGGAGTATAGGTTGGAGATGATGGAGGTATCTCTTGTCTATTCCTTGAGGTAGAAGGAGTTGTAAAAATCGAACTCTTGGCTCTAGCTAAAAGCCTTCCCCTAGAATCTCTTGCTCTATGCATGTCATTTTTATTTTTCTTCAAGTCGGGCTAATAATTCTCTTTCTGATCTTCTAGGTCACTCTAGGTGCAAGAAGAGAACATACTCAAGAAACTATTAAACCAATAACTTTATCTTTTCTGATCCTCCAGATCACACTAAGTGCAAGAGGAGAGCATACTTTGAGAGGTTATCAATTTTCCTTCCTTGAAATTTTCTTGTTTTTTTTTTTAAGAAATTGGCTACCTAATTTCACTTCCCCGACAACGGCGCCAAAATGTTTGGTCAATTTAGTGTATTCTATTCGTAAACTGACGAAGTGAAGTGTACTATATGTACTAGATAACTATTTCCTTAGTCTTTTGTCGTTTTTGAGTTTTCTAGTTTGTTTTTGGATTTATCTTTTCCTAATGTGTGATGGAGAAAATGAAAGTTAAGTGTGGATGGTGATGGTGATTTCTACAGTGATTTCCCCAAAAGTGATCAAAGAGAAAGCTTTAAAACAACTGTACTGAAATCAATTCTTAAGAGGAAGTAAATGTATCAAACAGTGAACTAATGACAATGGCCCAATATCCTTGCTACTGAAGGAAAAGAAAGTAAAAACTGAACTTAAAGCAACTAAAATTAAAAGCAAAGCAGCTAATTCACACCACTTCAACTCTTCAGATCCTTTACCCTTCAGCTCAATCTACCTTGTGGGAAGCAATCATGAACAAGTTTAAGCAATATGATAACTAAATGGCAAGAAATTAAATTGCATAAAAGAAACTAATCACACTACTTCAACTCTTCAGATCCTTTACCCTTCAGCTCAATCTACCTTATGGGAAGCAATCATGAATAAGTATAAGCAATATGATAACTAAGTGGCAAGAAATTAAACTGCATAAAGGAAACTAATCACACTACTTCAAATCTTCAGATCCTTTACCCTTCAACTCAATCTACCTTGTGGGAAGCAATCATGAACAAGTTTAAGCAATATGATAACTAAATCACACTACAATAAGTAATATTCTGATTCCTTACTAATAGAGTCACTTGACTATAGAAAGAAACCATAAACAAATGAGTAGTATGATGTCTAAGTAGCAGAAAAAGAAATAAGCAAATCACAACTTGAAAAAGGATAGTGCTGGAATTAAACTTCAGAAAATGGAAATTAGCAGGAAGGACAAGATGATCTCATATGTCAATAGTTATCAAAAAGATGAAAATTTGCCCGGGTTGCCTAAGAAAACCTGTAGAAAAACGTTGATCAGCTGACAGCTATAAGAAAACAAAAGTGAAAATATAAACAACAGTGAATTAAAAACATCAAAACAACATGTTATATACAAGCTAGTAATTATAAAAACAGAAACATAATAAAATCAAATGACAACTATACAGGGCTTTAGTGCGCAGGGGCCCTCTGCCACCTCAGCCAGTCAACGAACAGTCACGAGAACGAGCTCAAGAAAGTAGTCTTCTCATGTATTAAAGCAGCAGCAACATATAAAACAGAGTACAGTGGGGTGACAATAGAAAACAGTTCAAAAATTACATTCCAAAAAGCTTCTTTATAGCGTTCATCAACGCGTTATTTATAATGAAAAAGTGCTGAAATGGATAACTGAATCCTATGCTATTAACTGCGTTGCCAAAGACACGTAGATCTCCTCAGCCGAGATCTAGCATAACTGTCATCATGCCTATTAAATCTCCGGAGTGGTAGCCGTTGGATTCAGGTTACGGGGATGATCTCTAGGTGTGCCGATGTCTCCATGGGCTGAGGACTGGGCCACGTAAACTCTCACGTGCTCCAAACAGAGACGTGCCACCGCTAAATACCTTGGTTGGCTTTGCCTTTGACCCTCGTTGACCGTGACCTTCTATGGATGATTTGGAAGATTTGAAGGGACACGTTCCATGTACCCGTCACCTGTAGCTTGCCCATGTGGCTCGTTTCTTCATAGGACACCTGTAGCATAGCTTTTAACAAAATAGCTGTGGAATCCTGTGCTGGCTGCGGAAACCTGTGCTGGCTGCGGAAACTGACAAGTTTCCGCAGCTGCCTGAACAAAAATCTAAACCAAACAACAGTCATAAGCATAGTTAGAAAACCATGTCAGAAGCTCTTTTTAGACTATAATGCAATGATTTAACAGCTTGATGGATGAAGTAAGTGGGAAAAAGAAGGCTGAGAGGGTGTATAGGAAGATGTAGGTTTGAAGCTCAACAATAGCTGCAACAATCTTCCTCTTCTTGCCCTCGAACTTCTTAGGTCTCATCTCTGGATGTAGAATCCAACAGTGCTCATCATCATGCCCATCCTTCTTACAGTGAGTGCACGAAGACTTGCTTTTTTGTGCAGTGTTAGCCTTCCTTACTTTCCATTTCTGTTTTATTTTCTCCTTATTTTTGCTTGCAGTGGGTTGGGATGATCCCCCAACTTCTGGATTTCCATTCTTTCCTCCAGCTTCTAGATGAGTAGCTTGAACAGATACCTCATCTATACTAGTGGGATTAAACATGAGGATAATGTGCCTCATGTAGCTGTGTAGACCACCGATGTACTTCAACAGAGTCTCAGGTGAGTCTAATGAGATTCCTAGAATCAATGCTCTCTTCCTAAATTCTTGGGTCTATCCCTGTACACTTTGCCTTTTCAACTGTCGAAGAGTTTGCCAGCTCATCATGGCTTGCTACATGTAGGCCAGTGGATAGAACTGCTTTTTGATTGCAGAAACTAATTCACTCTAGACAGAAAGAGTCTTACCATGTCTCTTCATGTCAGCTTGGGTCCTGCCTTCCCACCAAACCAAGGCAGTGCCTCCAAGGCGTAGGCTTGTCAGCTGAATCTTGCTCTTGTCTGAATCGATACTCTGCACTTTGCAATAAACATCAATTTGTCTAATCCAATTGTCCAACTTTTCTGCATTCAACTCTTCATCATGTATTGATAAATCAAATTTAACATCTAGCTTAATCAAAGATGCCTTCTTTTTATGTTCAGGGCTATTAGGATGTGTGAGAAAGCTTTCTTCTTTCCCTTTTCCTTTTGAGTGGTCATGGAGGAAAGGTTCTTCCTCTCCTTTATCTTGTTTGGAGCCTGATGCATCTTCATCCTTGTGTTTTCTAAAGTCCTTATACATTTCCTCTACCATGGACCTTATGGAGGGTTTGGCCCCACAAAACCTTCCTTTGACATGGGCTTCTGAGGATAGACTCTCCCAATTTCAGGATTAGTTTCGACCAACTCTCCTTCTCCTAATTTGAGCTTTGACCAAGTTAGCATTCAACAACTAAATCCAGCACAAGCTTGTCTAACCTTAACAACGTGGCTCTGATACCACTTGATCTGAAAATCACTTGTGAGGGATCTCAGTTAATTAATTAATGAATGAAGGTATTACAGACTCATGTGCTAGTGTGTGTCTATGTTATCTTAGGCAACAGATCGATAAGATTGCAAAATACATAGACACTGGAAAACAGTAAGAGAAACACAGCAAGCAAGATGCAAAAACACAACAATTTAATATGGAGTTCACCCTATCCTCCAGGGCTACGTCTTTGGTCTAGCTTTCAGTGGTGGCCTTTTCTTATTGTGTCTTTAAACCAAAATTTTACAATGAGGAGCTCAAATTGAGTCTCCTGGAATAGATGATGCTTAGTAGGGTGGTTCTTGGATTCCCCAAGCCACTAGAGTGCACAGACTCCCCCTTACTAAGTCTCGACCTCAACTGGTCTTAATGGGATGAGTCCAATTTGGTACTCAGTTCCTGACAAATATCCTCACAGGGAATGCTTGAACCTCTCAAGCCTGGTTCTGTCTGCTCATGCTGCCTTAACTTTGCAGGTCAGCTCAACTCTCTGTTCTCTACTTCGCTTTCTGTTTTCTCTGTCTCACTGTTTCCTTCTTCCTTTTTCCTGTTCTTTGTTCTCTATCTGTTCATGGCTTAAAGCCAATCCGTCCCTTGATTGTTCGCTTCCTCTTCTGTCCCTTCGGTTCACCTGCCTCTGTCCGCTTGGAATTCCCTGCCTCTGCGTCATCGCCATTGTGTAACGTCTCACAAGGAGGTGGCCACTTGTCCCTCCATGAACTAAGCGACAACTCTTCCTCAATGGTTCATTATTTCGGCTACGTTGTGAAATGATTCATCCGCCAACTCAACGGTCATATTGGACTCAAAATTTTATACGCCATAGCTTATTTCTACGCAAAATCTGGTCTCCCCCATCAGGCGCAATCTCCACCGTTAGATCTGGGGCTTCCAGATCCTACGATTATCGCTCTTATCGCACGGTTGACTTGCTTGGACATTAGCCCGCGATGAGAGCGATTTTCTCTCTCATCCACCAGACATGCGTCAATCATCATATGGAATTGCTCGTTCCCCTACCAAATCCGCTTACCACCCAAAACGCCTCCGATATTCCACCGGTTTTGGAGCGTGGGACCTGCCTTTCAGTTTAGCGCTTTTCCCATGGTTTTCGGGTTTCCCTTGTGACTGAGCGCTTGGGGCTATTCCATTTTGAGGGGTTTTGCCCTTTGCGCTAATCGTGCATCAGAAACGGCCTCTATTTTCTTATCTAAGCTTCCTAACTGCTAGTTTTGCGCCACTGCACAGTCTCCATGGGCGTCGGTCAGCGCGCTTTGACCGAGGTCCTCATTGTTCCGTGTTGGCTACAAACTGCCATTGTCCAGAGGTCCTTCCTTATATCTCTTGTTCACAAGTTTTTGAAGTCTGTCATGAATTGATACAGTCATCGAACTCTGATAATTTTTCATGGATCCAATTCGGATCAGGGAAGAACTAATCTTCCTTGGGAAAAATAATCCCAAATTATCTTGGAAGGAGCTCCAACCAAAAAAGATACAAATTGGAAATAATATTACAATTTCTAAATGGTTTGACTATGTAAGACAACTCTATGAGCAGGTTCCCAAGGTTGACCCTCCCCCCTTGGTCAACACTAATACTAAAATCTTCACAGTACAAGAGGTAGAGATGGGTATCAAGAAGTTGGGTTGATCCAAAATGGATCCTAAAAACCCTCTAAGTCTTCAAATACTTAAACTCTATTACATGGGAAAAACCTTCACAAAAGGCGGAAAACGCTATCGCACAAGAAAGACATGAAGAAATGGTGTAAACAAAGCCTATTAGAGGCTAAAACAACATTGCACAGGCGCTGTCGGATCTGGCCGATCAACGGTCTAGATCTAATTAGCATATTGCAATTGGAGACAGTAGGCGGAGTCTATCGGAGGCAGCCATATGAAAGTCGCGACAACGATCAGCACGAGTCAACGAAGACCATCGATCAAGCGTGCAAATCAACGGTCCAGATTCACTTGTGATATCGCATCGCTAAAACACAAGGGAGGACTTACCAAGGGCTCGAAGACCATGCGATATATCGCTTCGCGTCACAACGATACCAAGGAGCGGGGCTGATATAACATGCCACAGGCCAGCAACCATGCGATACGCTGATGCGTCGATAGCCGATAAGGCCGATCGGAGCAATCGGCGATTGGAAGCCAAAAGGGTATGCGATAAGCGATATATCGCCGGACCCGAAAGGGTTATGAATGCGATATTATAATATTTGAAGTCCGATATGAAGCATTTTTTTCGGGTTTTCCTTTGTATTTGGGGTTTTTCGCTATAAACCCAAATACGAAGGAAACCACGTCTAAGCGATTTGCGATAGCGATTTAAAGTCGGACCTGATGGAGTTTAGGGTAGATTCCACAATATTTCAAGTCTAATAAAGGCATTTTTGCGGATTTTACAACGTTTTCTGTGTATTTCTTTGTGTAAACAAAGGAACGATATTTTTTGGATTTCAACGTGCTGACGGTTCCCTCCGTTACAAAACAGGTGGCCACCATCCCTGAAGACGTTTAACAATGATTGCTTAGCACTCAGAGGGGATTTGAGCGGACAGAGGCTGGAAATTAGAGAGCCCGAACGGGAAAACAAACAGACAAGCGCCGATTGGCTTAAAAGCCACTGAATGACAGAGACAGGAGCAAGTAGTGCTGAGACAGAGAGAAAAAAGAGACAGAGAGCGAGAGGGAGAGTCTGTGTACTCGGAAAGACTTGAGGGATTCAAGAAAAACCCTGTTGTTTGCTCCTGTTGTGTTGAGACTCAATTTGAGCTCACATTTGTAAAAACTCTGCTCTTGAAGACATGATAGAGAGGTCACCACTGAACGCTAGACTAGGAGATGTAGCCCAAGAGTTTTGGGTGAACTCCATGATTATTTGCTGTGTTATGTGTGTGTCTGTTATGTTTTTCTAACTGCTCATTGTCTATATTATTCACAATATTTTCGATCCATTGCATTAAGTAATATAGGAAAATCCTGCACATGAGTTTGTAATACTTTAGTATTAATCTAAGATCTCATTTTCAGATCATGGGTGTTGGAAAAGCAAAAGACTTATCTGAACTCCAAGCAGAATATCTAAAGTGGGGCTCAAAGATTCTTGCACCTCACATTATAAATCTTCAACAACATCATACAACAAGGGCTCCCCACATATTGGACAACTAGTCTGGCAATACCTCTTTTCAAAAGTGGTGACATCAATAACCCCTCCAATTATAGGACCATCATGATAAACCCTTTGTTTGCAAAACTATTTGGAAGCATGCTAGAAAACAAAATTAGCAAGTGGGCAAAAGAAAGAGATAAGTGTGCTAAAGGGCAAGTAGGTTTTGGACCTAAACATTCCACAGTTGATCATTGTATAAATTTAGGGCACATCATTGAAAAAGTTTGGGAGAAAAATGAAGAAGTCTTTTGTTACTTTGTTGAGTTCAGAAAAGCGTTTGATTCGGTTCCTAGGGATAAGCTTTGGCATAGAATGGAGGAACTTGGGGTTCCTAAACATTTTAGAGCATCTGTGCATAGGCTGTACGAAGAGGTGAAAGTCAAAATTAGAACTTCAGTAGGCATTTCTGAAAGTTTTAGAAGTGATATCGGGGTCAAGCAAGGTTGCCCACTGTCTCCTACCCTTTTTGGTTTATATATTGACAAGCTTGAGGAGTGGTTAAATTCGAAAGGGAGTGATGGTATCTATTTGGGTAAGTTTGTTATAAGGCTTCTTTTGTATGAAGATGACCTTATTTTGATTGCTAAATCGGCTCTTGGTTTGCAAGAGCACTTACTATCCTTTGAGCATTTTTGTAGAAGTGTGGAGATGTAAGTCAATATCAGCAAAACGAAAGTAGTGGTCTTCTCTAAGAAAAGAAAACATAACCAGCATAAGTTCTACTTTGAAGGCAACATTTTGGAAGAAGTTGCGGATTACAAATACCTCGGAATTGAGTTTAACAAAAATCTAAGCTGGAATGGTTGTAGAAAGAAAATTACTTTGGGGGGTTGGAAAGCATTTTATGCTTTTCAAAATAGGTGTAAAAAGACAAAGTTATTAGACTAGAAAACCACTCAAACTCTTTTTGGGCTTCTGGTGATTTCGATGATTCTCTATGGTTGTAAGCTATGGGCCAACAGTACATCCGACATGCAGTGGAGACAAATTGAGAAAATTCAGGGATTGCTCCTATTGAAGCAATTGCTATTGTGCGAGTCATAAGGTATTTAAAAAAATTGAGCAAATGGAAGAGGGCAGATGGCCTAAGATTGTCTTTAATGATAGATTGTGCAAGAGCAAAAAAACTTGAATACAATAAAATAACAAATGGTTTAATAAAGGAGTAATTGCTTGAACGCGTGTCCCATAAACAACAAAGAGATAAAAACTTCTGTTATAAAAAAGTTCCACAAACGTACTTGGGATAAGGAGCTAGGAAGAAAGAAAAATTACTATATTGAAGTGCTTAATCCCACTCATAGTCATCAACCAAAATCATACATAGATGCCAATATCTTTTGGAGAGCCAAAATTTTTATTGTTCAGTTAAGCACTAATTTTAGATGGAGGAGGAATGACCTGTTGAAGAGTTTTGTGAACCCAACGTTTCGGACTACAAAGTGAGTCCATCATAAGGGGAAGCGACAAAAGATGATCTTTTAAAATTAATGATGTATCCCAGAGCTATGAACATTAATATATATAAAAGGGTTATTAAGGAATGATGAGAGAAATTAGGTCAGCTTATTTTATTTAAAATTTATTTATTTATTATTCATTTTTATTATTATTTTATATATATATATATATTTTATTATTATTATTATTATTTTTTATTATTTATGTTTATTTATTTAATTGTTATTAATATCATAATAATTATTAATTTAATTTTTTCTTTGTTATTATTATTAATATTATTATTTAATTATTTAATTTTTTTTTTTTTTTTCCGAGGAAAATGGAGCGCGTAATTTCTATTAAAAAGAAAATAGAGATTACATGTTGTAGATGCCGTAGGCATATGCAGTAGTGTGGCAAAAAACCACTTACAATAACCAATACTTCAGGGAAGTATGCAGATAAAGCCCTCAGACAGGGCATCCAGAAACAGGGTATGTAAACCCCAACAGGAGTAAACTCCTACTCTAAACAAGCTAATAAAAACAGTATATAAACGGTAGTTCAAAAACCCTCAAACAGGGCAGCAAGAAGAATGGATCGTAAACCCCAACAGGAGGATACCCCAACCCATCTCAAGCAAAAATAAACAGAAAAATAACAATGGCATCTGGAGAATGTGCAGAAAGTTCGGAATGACCGCCAGGACAAAAGGAGAGGCACGAAATGGGAAGGGGCAGCCAAGGTAGCCACACCCCCCACCCCCTCAACTCTCCTGCTGTGTAGAAGCCAGAGGAAGATACCGCCCATGTCCAGAGTAGCCATAGAAAAACCAACCAGAAACAGCCTTGAAGAGACGGCACGAATCGGTGCAGAGACAAACTCCACACCACAGATCCCTCAACGCTTCCAATAACTGTCCAGGTAAGCCATCGAAAAACCAAAAAAAGAAACCCACAGCTCAGCAGGGGAGCCCATCAGGGCCCAACTAGAGCAGAGGCGTTTCTGTTCCGGGGGCAGAGGCGGCTGGGGCAGCCACCTCGCCCCCACTAGGCCAAGCAAGCCCCCGCCCCCGCACCAAGGTTCAGCACAGACTAGGAAGGTCCTTCAAACCGAGAGTTCGGAAAGAGCCGAAATCTGCCGAAGCCCAGAAGTGAAAGAAAGAAACTCCGCCTCCTCCCAAAAACAGAGCACGTAACCGGAACTCTGCTTATAATAAAAGCAGGGCAGGCTCACCAAACCGGGGACAGCAGACAAAGAACAAATCCGCGCAGTGGAGAAGAGAGCAGCCTGAGTGAAAAGTAGCAAAGGCTGAAGACCGTCCGCACCACCGGCAACCGGAACCGTTTACAACCCCTCCGACGCAGCAACCCCAGCAAAGGAGAGTCACCAAGCAAAGGGCGACGGAAGCCCCACCTGGGGCAAGCCCAGCCGCCGCAGGCGTAGCAGCAGAACCAGAGCCGACACGAACCCTAGCTCCTCCCGCGCTCTCAGCTCTATTTCATTATTATTTATTAACTTTATTTATTTATTTATTTTTATAATAATATCATTTATTATTATTATTATAATTATTATTATTAGAATATTATTTATTTATTTTATTAATATTATTAGTTTATTATTTTTGATAAATAAATATATATATATATATATATATTTTTAACTATTTTATTAATTTGTTTAAATTAATTATTGAATTATTAGTTTATTTACTTGTTTAATTTGTTATTATGTATTTATTTGTTATTACCATCAAATTATTATTTATTTATTTAATATTGTTATTATTCTTAATATTATTATTATTATTTTTCTTTTAATAATTATATATTTATTGGAAGAGTTTTGTATATATAATTTCTTTGATTAATATGATAAATAATAATAATATTTGGTTATTATTATTTTATTTTTATTTATTTATTTATATAATTTAATTATTAGTTTATATATTATTATTATTATTATTATTAATATTTAATTTGAGTTTTCAAATTATTGCTTTCAATTAATTAATTAGATTTATAGGAGAGAGGTCTTATTACTGTGTTATCTATAGTTCTGGAGGTGATTTTTATTGATTTAATGTTAACATTATTAAATAATTAAGAAGAGATTTTGATGATATCAAGGTATATGTTAAAGATCTAGAACATAATTTTAAGAACGATTAGGTCAATGATTTAAGGATTAAGGAGGAAGGTTTAGATTTATACCGATTTTGAGAGAGGAAGGTTAATAAAGGGTAAGAGCAGATCAATGATTTTTTAATGTTTCTAATAAAGGTTTCCAAGTGTTACTCAGTTTTAATCCATCATCACGATTAAGGTTATTTTTCCTTTTTTCTATTTCAATGGCTTCTTTAATTTTTCTTTTGAGACAATGTTCTTCTTTTTTAACAAGTTTGGCCTCTTCCATGCAGATGTAATGAGAGGAAGAATGCACATGCTCTGCTAAGGCTGATTTAGAAATTCTTTCTCTTCTTAAGTCAGCAATGTGTTCCTTGATTCTAACCTTAAGCGATCTTCCTGTTTCACCTGTGTATTCTTTGCCGCATGAGCAAGGAATCACATAAACACCTTTATGAAGGTTAGGGTTTATAGGATCTTTAACAGAGTTGAATAATTGTCTGATAGTGTTAGCAGGGGTGAATGCTACACTAATGTTATGTTTATTAAGAACTTTAGAAATTTTATCTGTGGTACCGTTTATGTAAGGAATGGAGATCTTAGGATTTGATAAGTTTTGATCCTTAATATTATTGTTATTTTTGTTTAGGGATAGGTGCATGGCTTTCTTGATGGTATTTCTATTATAGCCATTTAGTTCAAACACTTTGTGAAGATGGTTGAGCTCATCGTTCAAATGGTCAGGGTCTGATATTCTCATCAACTCCATTGTGAAACAGGGCGTTGGAAAAGACCAAAGGAAGTGTGGGAAGAAAGAGTATGCATTTTTTGTTCTTCAGGAAAAGTGAAACAGAAAAACATTTCATTTTAAAATATGAGGCCTTCAAAGACAACAAGGAAAGTTATGCAGATATGCTCGCAGCTAGCTCTTGGGATAATCTATTTAGTAAGAGGTTTGTCGAGATGCTTGGAGCATTTATTTTGAAGCTTGACAAAAAAAGACTGAATACATCAAACAGATGAAAAAACAATCTATCCCATAAACCATCTTTAACGTTATAAACCTTAAAATAATTTCTTACTTTCTTCTTTAATAGGGATAAGGGATTGAGCGATTTAAAACTTATACGGCACCCTACTTCCGTGGTGCTGACCGAGGCAAATGATCTCCGAGGATTGATAAGTTTCGGCTTTCATATTGTTTTTGTGTAATTTAAAGTGAAGCTGGCATCCGTACGAGTTGTTCCATAACCAGCATGGTTTTTAATTCGAAAACAACGAAGCTCGCCACATAAATTTATATGTTATATGTGATAAATGATATGAATCTTTGAACAGAATCCATATCTCACTCATAGCTGAGTATGAAAGGGAGAATGCTGGGACCAACAGTCCCCTCGGCATCACTAGCGTCGTTTCAGCGATTGGCCTTCACGTCTTCTTCTTTTGTGAAGGGTAAGGCTGTTTTCTGCCTCCTTATTCTATGTGTTTCAACCAACTCAAACAACGCAACTCAAACAACGCAAGATGATGCTTACAATGGCTGCCTTGGTATAAACGATATTCAGAGCGTCTGTTTCTTTCGAATTACTACGATAAAGTATCACTCAAAAACGCCGTTGGGATTCTTCCATCTATGTCCAAACATTGACTGCGTCTTACACACCATTAGGAATTGTTGCCACGGAAGTCACAAATTAGGATGCAACTTAACTATTCTTTATTTAGGGCCTTTTCTCTCTTTATATTGTTAAATAGGGTTTGACTAACGGTGTGTATGAGTTGTACCGCAAGTCCACTGGCAGGAATGCCCTTTTCTTGGCTACCATCCACAACGTGCATTGGGAATCCATGATTACCCTTATAAGAGCATGGCTGTGCCTTGCTTTCCAGCACAGATGCAGCCGTTTGTTGGGTTTATCTCAGTTTTATACCAGAGTCCACGTTCCATTATCTTATCTAGGTTCAATACCTCAATTAGTCCTCAGACTTGCCCAAGCTTATAACATTGGACTGCCTGTCATAGACCAACTTGGTCTCCATATTAGGGATAACATCTCACTCTCAAGGCTTCATCAGTTGGGATTTTCACACTGAACATTAGGCCATTCCTTAAGCATCATGTCCAAGCGACCATCAAAATCTGTAAATTTATTAAGTAACTTTAGGCAATATAGTCAAACAGACGATTTCTCCCCTACTCAGCCATAATAAAATTAAAACAAATAGCAGTCACAAGCAAAGTGAACACATCAAGTAGAAATGCAGGGATCAACAAAGTACGGCCCGTAGGAAGAATGAAATTGGAGAGACTTGAGAATAGCCTAGTTATGCACTTTAACAGGTTATGTCTTAACAACGAATTATTTTGTTTTGACAGGGAAACCGTTTTCCTTGATCCATGGGGAGTCTCAAACCCAACCCTGTGAATTCATATTGACATGGCAACTGTCAAACTATTAGAATTTCAAGTCCCACGTGACTAATGTCCTTATGATCTATCAAACACTAGACTGCTGAATTCAATTAATATTGAAAATAGTTTCAGACAATAGCATTAATCACACAATAGCCAGAAATTGAACAGCGGAAGCATAAAGATTATTCTCTCTCACACATCTCCTTCAAATTAGCTTTTCAGTCCTTAAAAAAACTTACATGGAAACCTTTATACATTTCCAAAAAACAACGCTGCATGGTTACCAAAATCACCCCAAACTTGAGCTCTTACAGGCTCCTTGAGAGGTACAAATGTTGAAAAAATAGAAACAACAGTTCTGTGTTGTATGGCCTGGCTATACAACAGATGTACAACACTACTCTATGCATTCCAAATGAACAATGTTGCAAACATCGGCTCTTGAGATAAAATCGGCAAGGATTTGGAAAATAAAAAAATCATAAAAATATCGGGAAAAATCATCAAACATCAGCAAAATTAAGATGCCACCAAAATATCGATAAAAATCGACAAACATCGGTTAGGCCAAAAAATCGCAAATTCGTGATTTTTTCGCGATAAAATCAGGACGTTTGCAACACTGCATATGAGACTGTGCATTGCTTGGAAACGCCTCTTTCTTGGCTGCTTGCACTTTCTCCCTCTCTCTATCACTCAAGTCATTCAACTTCTAATGTGTGAGAAAACCTCTACTTTACCCCGTTTTTATACTTTTAGTGGAGAATCTATTTTTAAGATTTATGGTAGATTAGGTACAATTTTAGACTCAACTATTAAAAATAGGAATTTCAATTTTTTGCTAAAGTGAATCACAAAATATAATTACTTTTCAATCATATATATATATATATTTTATTTTTATTTTCATAAACATATATATATATATATATATTTTTCTCAAACTACTTCTTGCATTTTCACATTGAACATGTGTGGAAGTCTTTGTCCAAGTTATAATTATCAACACTCTCTCTTAGTGAGGGAGGAATTCTGCACCAATCCAAGTTTCTCTCCGAATGCGTCAAATTTCCCTTTCACCAAGGGCTTGGTCATAATATCAACCATTTGTTGATGATCCATGGGAATATGTTGGAGCTTCGTTGCTCCTTTTGAACTTTGTTTCATATGAAGTGATACTTGATCTCAATATGCTTGGATCTTTCATGAAACACTAGATTCTCAGAGAGTTTGATACAACTTTGATTATCACAACAAATAACTGTAGACTCCAACTCTTGATCAGACAATCTTGCGAGTAACTTGCTAAGCCAGATGGCCTCACATATAGAATTTCAATTCTACAACTGTTCTAATGAAGAATCTGAAAACTAGTTTCTTTTCATTAAAACACAAAATTTCTCTACTTGTTTGCAGCAGAGTAATCACAGAGACCAAAAAACACAGTCACACAAGAGACAATTATTTTTCTTGGGAAACCCAATTGGGAAAACCCTCTCCTTGATGTGGTCTTTATTGACTGAGCAAATAGATCAAATACAAAGCAATCCGTCTCTTGAGAACATAGTTGTTCTCCTGCTGATCTAGCCTAGACTTGCCCTGGAAAAACCTTCATCACAGCTCCTAAACCCTAGCGCACTTGTAATCTCCTATTGCTTAGGACACAAGCTCTCTGCGCTCTCCACAAACAAGGCTCTCTCACAAACTCACGAGCTCTATCTTGTCACACAAACCTTTGTGCACAAGACTTGTTAATTTTTTGTGCCTTCGTCCTCCTCTTTATAGATTCGATCCATGCTAAATTAGGCTAGTTCAAATTTAGAACTTGAGCACTGATAGCGAGTTAACTGAGAGTGTTACTCGCTCTCCTTCCAATCAAGACTGAAGACTAATTCGTTCCAACTGATCTGCTAACTGCCACCTCATTTTGTAGTAAAACCGATGAATACTTCCACTTAACTGAAGCTCCAACTGTACGCATGTTAACTTGATGATTATTCCAGTAAACTGGAAATAACCCATCCTAACAGAAATCTGACTCATGAGGAAAATTCAAGGTCTTCATTGGCTAAGGCACAAGCGAAAAGACCTTGCACGCTACATTTTTAACATCACAACTAGTAGTACTAATTGCCATGTATTCTACCTCCGCTGAGCGAATTTTCATGGAAGTTTGCTTTCTGCTAAATGTAGAAAATTTTAAGGTCCCTGTAGCCCCTATAGTTTCAGTTTGTTTTATGCATCAAGTCTAATGCTCAGAGCCCACATGTTCATGCTGATATATAAATTTGAAATAAATTGCAAGAGAAAAACTGCCAGGCTACGCTGCTCTTTTTTCCTTTCACTTTTCAGTTGATAAAATAAACAACACAAACATGCACACACATAAAAGGATAGTTTGATTTTTGGTCAATCTCTGACCTTGGAAAAACCCACAAGGGGAAAACCAATCTAGAAAGAGATTTTTCTTGCTTTTCACAAAGACATAATTACAACATTAATTACACGTTAAAGAACTTATCTCTTCCCTTGAAACTTGTGCTCAGCCTCCTAGGAAATTGTGTTGTTGTCCTGAAACTCGTCCCACACTTCCAACTCGTTGAAGAAAGTGTAACTAGGTTCAGTCTTCATGACATTGATTTTTGTAAACAAGGAAAATGAAATTATTATTATACCTTGCTGCATGGGTTTCATGAGCAAGAAGTTTATTTATTTAGTAGTGGCTCCCATTGAGAGCCTTAGGATAAGTCAAAGAGTCAATGTCATGTATTAAGAAGCTCTTCTTGAGCATGAGAAAAATATATGAGTCTATAGAAATGTCAAGTAGCCCTCCAAGACAAGCACAATCCTCCAAGACATGCACAAGAAGAAGTCTGCCAACAAAACGATGTGAAACACAGTCATGTCGGCCTACAAATGAATATAAATGACAAGTCGGCTCACAAAAGGAGACACAACACTTCACTCTGTCATGTCGACTTATTTATGAAGGCAAAACCACTATAAATAGGCATTAAGGTTCAGAATTACAGTCAGGATTTTCGGACATACCTCTGAAACTTCAAATGACACAGTGGGTGCAGGAGACA